>JAJJWW010015024.1:0-600000 GCA_023531295.1 Papaver armeniacum | reverse complement strand
TTTTTTTTTTTTTTCAGAAGTTGATGATTTGTTCATGAGTTGTTCATGTTAATATTATATACATATGCATATATAAGCGTGAGTTTTGTAGAAAACCCTTGTTTTAGAAACGTACGTTCGTTCGATCGTTAGTTTAAGAAACCAGCAATAATCCCTGACTTAGGAGAGATTTTTTATTTATATAGACCTGTGTCTAGTGATAAAATTTTGTCTATGAGCTTTCATGAAAACCAAAAATTCATCTTGATGTATGAATTTTCATAAAATCAGAATAAACTTTCGTTTCAAACACGGACGATCGTACGAAGGAAAAGAGAGATTTTTTTTTTTGATAAAACCGTGAGATATTCACGATTTTTTTTTATATTTGCGTGGGTTTTGCTCACGTCAAAATAAATTTTTTATTATTACGTGAGTAATTCACGTTATATATATTATTTTCGTTGAAAATCAAAGTTTGATTTTGAGTAATCATTAAAAGTAGACAATTATTTATGATGAAATATTGCCTTGGTGTGAGTCTTTTTATAACTCAGCGGTGAATGTTCACACAGTGGAAAAATTATGTTCATGATTTTATGAAAATCAGGTTTCGATTTTTTGAAAATCAAAGTTTTGTTCTATTTTTTGCAGGTTCCAAGAAGCAAGCAAGTTTTGAAGTGTCAACTCTTTTATCACAATCACTACTTTTAGTGGAATCGTAAACATGTAAGAGTTAAGAATTACCATTTTGGTAGATACTGATTAAGCATTTTTGCCATCCAGTTGCATGATTCCATTGTTTTGTTGAAGTTTGCATCTTGTATGTATGATATACAGAAGTAGATTGTTGTGTGAATGTTACAGCTACTTCGCAAGAATGTCTGACTCCCAAGGTAATGATGCCTCCAGAGATGATGCATGCATGGACGAAACTTTTATTGAAGAAGGAGAAGAAGAAACACCTGGGATCAAGAATATCCCAAATACAGATGATGAGTTCTTCGTGGCTCAAAGATGAACTCCGAAAACGTCTCAAGACTCCAGCATTTCGTCTTCTGATAAATCCTAGAAATGTTACTCAGAAGAAATTGGTGACTCCTCGGGCGGCTATTCGATTCTGTCTCGAACGAGGAAATTTTTCTGCTTCAATCATAGAATTTAAGCTTTCTCGACGACCTTTAGAAAAAAAATCTGGATGGGCAAGGCATATGCTGGGTTTTCCTCGTGTTCGAGCCATGCTTGGATCGTGCATTCGAGATGTGCGAGGTATAGTGAGTTCGCTTGCTCGTTGGTGTATTCCAACTCACACTTTTATATGCAGGGGGAGAGTTTACTAACAAGAGTTCTACACAAGAAAAGTAGAATTACACTTAGCAAGTAAAACACTCTTAAACTTTCTCTCTCCTAATGACTTGCCTAACAATTCTAAAAAGATCTCTCCTAATGACTTGCCTAACAATTCTAAAAAGATCTCTCTCTACAACGAACCTCACTCGACCCTTTATATAGGGTAATACATAGTGGATGACGGCTAAGCTATAACAACTCCTGCTCCATTTCTCTTCTTTCAAACCTTCTTCTCCTTCTCGCTCTTCGCAGATAGTTTCGTGCCTCTTCCTTCTAATAACATTAATCAAGCACAACACTTTTACGCCTCAACTCACTCATAGACCAAGTTCCTCACAACCGTTCCCTACAAATGATACTATATCACCTCTGCTATCAATGTTCCTACTATTTCTCCAACCACTTCTCTCCCGAGACTTCCTCTTCTCATGAGATTCCTTTGACAAAGGATGACTCATTTTTAGTAGAGCAAATTCCTCAACGTGAAAAATTTGGAGGGTATAGATGTGTGGCCTTTAAGGTTCTTTCAGATCTTGTGAATGATGCCAAGAAAACATCCTATCAAATCCAATGTCTCGAGATTTTAAGTAAGCACCTTGGTCCCGATAAGGTCTGGGCTATTCAAAGGCTAAGTTCTTGTGAATAACATTTTGGTCGGGTCTCTTGATCCTATTCACGTCGGCTCCTTTGGAAATAAGTGATGATGAAGTTTGATGCTCCGTATAGTGATTAGACTATGAAAGCGGGCAAGACGCCGCTAATATTGAAGTTAATAAACAAAGATCTCGAGCTTTCGATGAGAATCCACCAATTGTAAAGACGCCGAAAATATCTCTTGACCGGCGGGAAGCCGAAAGTAATTGGTGAAGACGATAAAATTGATGTAGAGATTAACATAACTCTTGCTATGGCCTTGTTTTGAAAGATCAAATCCCTTGTTGGAGAATCTCTTATTTTCTTTCTTCTTATTTATAACTATAATCTACAAGATTCGCACATTTTGATGAAATGATTTTTACTTAGTCATCATCATCTTTTCATTGTATTCTTCGCCGATGTCTAATTTTGTATTGCGACAATTATCGCAGCATCTCCATGGAGACTTGTTCATAACAAGGGCTATTCAAGCAACTGGAGACTTGTTCATTTTTCACGATGTGCGAGGTATAGTGGCTCTGCTTGCTCGTTGGTGTATTCCAACTCACACTTTCATATGCAGCTGGGGAGAGTTTACTATCACCTCAGAGGAAGTGATTGCTTTGTTGCATCTTCCCACAATCTTCCGAAAGTCTTTCGATTGCGGAGGAGAAAGCAATCTCAATATTTTGACAAACCAAAATGGAAGAAATTAATAAAGTATCCAGTAAATGATGTTATGCTCACTGGTTAACACACTGGTGGCCAAGAGATGAGGCTCCTGACAGTTCCGTTGATAGTATGTTATCTATTGTTGTTTTCTTATGTTTATGGTTGTCCAGAGACGTATTTGAAGATAGTGGAATTTTTTTGAAGCCGTTTGTGATTCCTTTCGCTATCAAGATGGCCCAAGGTGAGCAACTTCCAATCGGCAGTCTATTCTTGGGTTCTTTGTACTCCAACTTAGACTCCTTGGTTATAGATTCCAGCATTTCTAAAAGCTTTATGAAGACTGAATGCTAAGCCAATACGATGTTTCTCCAAGCTTTGATGTGGGAACATTTCAAGAATTATGCACCCATTCCTCGTACCATCTTACAAGGACCGAATGTTAATGCTCGACACGTTTTCTCTGAGAAGGATAATGCCAGGATTATGCGTTGGTCTACAAAGCAGACCCGAGTTAAGCCACGTATTATTGATGTGTTAGACAAGGAGTCTGAGTTTAAATTTCGTCCATGGGTGTCATTTTCTCCTTATATTTCTCAGTTGACAACCTTCAATGCTGAAGAAAGTGTTACCGTGAAATCTGGTGCAGATCGAAGCGATGGTGAGAGATCTTTTATGTTGAGTTGCACTCCTGATCACTTAGTATCAGCAACATATGGAGACTTTTCGGTGGAAGAATACAACATCGATAGAGCAGCTCGACAAATGGGCATGGATCAGTGTGTTCCAACTTTTCGAAGGAGAAAGCCGTTGGTTGAACAACTTAAGACCCGTTTAGACTGTACTCATGTGGAAGGAAGCGATTATTGGTTCCCCTGCTCTAAACGAATTACGTATGTAACTCCTGGTTACATAAACTTTTGGAATCAGCAATTCAAACTTTTATATGATTATGTGATGGTTGGTAAACCTTTGGTGAAAGTTCCTCCCTCTACTGAGATGATTTCTACTCGTCCAAGACTGAAGTATTTATCAGGCGATAAACGGAAGACACCTACAGGGTGTCCACAAGTATGTATCCTTCTTATAATCTTCATAAGAACATGATAATTGTATCTTGATTGTTTCACCAATTTTTATAGGATGGTCGTATCATGAGACCTCGAATTGATGTAGACTTCTCGGAAACAGAAGCAATTGTTCACGGTGGAGGAGGAATGAGCAAGAATTATAAGATGTTGCCTAACACCATAAAGTCCCCAGTGATTTCTTTGTTGAGTTATCAATATTTCTTTCACCGTGACTTCTTCTCATCCGTGTAATTAGGATCAAAAAACCAATGTTTGTTACTCCGTTACAGAACTTTACCCCGTCAAGTATCGATGGTCTTCAATTCTCTATTGGGCAAACAATTTCTGAATCAAGTGTTGAAGAAGAAGTCGATGTAAGTATCTCTTCGCATATTTAGACACACTCTTTGTAAACAAGATTCTAATTTTCATGAATGTATCCAGGAGGATGTCGCCATGGAAGTGGAGAGTACTGGTGATGCTCGTTCATCTTCAGAGGATGGCGATGGAGAAAATTCCCAGAACTCAAGATCGAACGAAAACAATGATGCTCCTGATGCTGATACGGGCAATTCTGGCTCTTTGAACGTTTCAGAGACCACCCAAGTAAGTATTTCTCTTGTATTTTATGCATAGAAGCATAAAATTGTTGATTCGTGAATGAATGAATGAGAATCCATGTGAATATACGAACAGTTTGCCGAAATACGTCACCAGAAAATCCAAAACTCAGCCTTTTAGTAAAAACGCTGTAGAATCTTCGTCCGATGTCGGATTTTTACGGTCTACCCCAGTTTTCTTATGCCAAGGAAATTTCCAAGCTTTACTCAAAGAAGGTTTTTGAGCTTTGAGCATGTTTAGAGGTCAAAATCGACGAAACATTAAACTTCCAGGAGACTTCCAGAAATTTTTCAGATGTCATGTAGTCCAATGTTTTGGTCACATATCTTTGCTCGTTTATCTAATTGCTATGAAATTTTGATATGTTGTAACATCCATACGAAGAGAATAGTATATAACTCAACCTTAGATTCGTCACCAATTTATCCCAGTTCGTCGTCTTATGCAGGGCAGTGTAAAATCTCTTCAGATGAGCTTGTTGTAAAACGTGTTTTTATGACTTTCATACTATTTGCTCATGTCTTGCATGTATAGTAAAGAACTTAAATAACATTAGTTCACTTACATGCTAGAGTTGACGATTTCCTTTGGTTTCATGCTTGGATCGCTCTAATCTCATGTAATATTCATATTAGGTGCCAAATGCCGAAGTTAAGAATGATGGAACCAATAGTGATGATTCCAGCAACCTTGGGGTTATTGGTAAAGAGACAACCATCTCTGCACTTCAAGGCCGTGAGAGAGCTGCTGCTGAAATTGTTAAAGAGATGAAGACTTCAATTATTGTTGCTTCAGTGATGGAAGAAACCGAGCCACGAGTAGAAGAGACTGTCCCAGAAGAAACTGTTGCCGTGACTGTAGAAGTTGCTCCGATAATTGAAAATCGTATAGCGGTGCATGAATATCCAAGTGCATGAGTTGCTTTTGATCCTCCATTTGGCGCATCACTCCCATATCACGAACTAGTTGGCGGATTCAACGTTCCTGTTGGATATGCAGGCTTGTACGAGAAGATATGGAGGAAGTTTGGTCACATCATCCTTGACAGGGACCCTAAGTATGCTTATTATTTAACAATGCAAGTAGGTGTTATCTTGCGTTTTATAAATGATATATGCACCAGAGCTAGAAGTACTGTTACTCCAGATGTGCTCTTTGATTGGGAGTTCAACTTGGAGAATTCTGAGAGACTTGGCTTCAACGTGAAATGGCTTCGTAAGAAGATAAATGCCATCAAGGACTCATGTGAAAATAACATACCCTTTCCCAATGATGTTGTGATGGAAAAGGAAGAAAGATTGCTAGGATGACTGAAGAGCTAAACATGGAGAAGGCGGCCTTACAAGTCTTTAAGGATGCAGAGGAGCGAAAATCTTTCTTTGCTGATTTTCTTTGATTTCCTTTCCATAATCTCTTGAACTTCTAAACTTCTGAGAGATGTGAGGTTTTATTTCTGGTTTTGATTGTTTTTGGATAAGTAAATGATTGAGGATTTTCTTTGGATTTGATAGAGATTTTATTTAAGTAAACTGAATTTTGATAAATTGCTGAACTTAAATTACTGAATGCAAGTATTGCAAACATTTTGGAGGAAATTGAAATATAGTAAAAGAAAATCCTAAATGCCAAATTCGGGTATTTTGGGCGTTCATGCCTTGAACCCAAATACCTCAAAGATCCCCATATCTTAAGCGTCGAATGCTTTGAGCCATGTTTCGTGTATTACTGCCACATTCGCTTTGTTATCCATGTTGATCAATCTGTAGTATCCACCAGCAACAGACTTAGAGATCATAAAAGGTCCTTCCTAGTTGGAGTTATTTGCAGAATGAAAGTTACGCTTAGTTGCTTTGAGAACTAAATCTCCTTCCTGGAACTTGTTAGATTTGATTGACCGCGCCCTGAATATATTCTGTTGGTTCGGAATTCCTCGTGCAGTGGGATTCCATGTTGTCGAAGCCTTCCAATCTTGCGGTACATATGGACATTCGAGGAGGGGCGAGTATCTAGGATACTTCTTGTCGTGTTCAGTCATTATTTCATCAATGACCGTATTAGTGAGGTGCTCGACTCGGAGAGGTTCCGCGTCCAACCATTTGGTGAAATATTGCTGAGGTGAGGTTATCCATTCATAGCATTTTGCAATAGCTAAGTTGTTGGTTGAGTGAAGCCCTCGAACCAAAGCAGCATGTTTGAGAACTGATAATATGGACACATGAGGAGGAATAAGACTTGTTGAGTGCGAAACCGTTTGATGAAATCATTTGCATTTTCTTCAGGTTTTTTTGTCAGCTCCGTCAAGTTTTTGACTTCCTTCAGATATTCGAGCAATGTAGTATCCTCTATTTCTTCCGAATCAGAGCTTTCCTCAACAGAGAGATGTATAATTGAAGGTGTTGGAGTTATTCTTTCAGCATGAATCCATGTGCGTCCAAGGATCATATCATATCCTGGATCTTCTCGGATTATGTAAAATTTGGTTTCTGTCCAGGCTGAGTTTACCTTCATCTTGAGAGTAATGTAGCCATAAGCATCTCTGGGTGTCCCTTCATGGTCCATGATTGAGACTGGAGCATGAATGGATTCTTGTCGCATGATACCAGCAACTCTGAGAGTTTTCAGAGGGATAACATTGACGGCAGTGCCAACATCAATCAACGCTCGTTTGAACTCGTTTCCTTTGATATGGACTGTGGTGAGAAGTCCCCAATCATATATTTCTTTATCTGTTACTGGAGGCTCAGGGAGCGTCTCCTGAATCGATAAGCGCTTTCCTGACACGATGTGATTCAATGCAGCAAACATGTCCTTCCTTTGAGCCTTTGATAAGTACAACAATTCACAAACATGCTCAATTAAGGATTGAACGGTTTCCTTGACAGGTGGTTCAGAGAGAGTGAAGGTTCTGACCGGGAGAGGGTCTCTGTGTACTCCTTCAGTCCCCAAGTTAAGCTCTCCTGACTCGACTTTTTCTTGGAATATGCGCTTCAAAATTCTACAGTCCTTCGTGGGATGATTGACGAATCTGTGAAAGCGACAGTAACGAGGATGTTCCATGTCTTCTTCGGTTGGTTCTTTCTTGACATATGGTAGCTTGATCGCACCGTCTTGAACCCAGACATCTAATAATTCAATCACCTCTTCGATGGGAAAAGGGAAATCAGGTGCTTCTTGATCAGCTCCTGCACGTTGGGTAGGAGTTTGTGTATCTCGAGTTTGATTATCCTTCCTTTGTGCTTTCGAAGGGGCCGGAGAAGTATGCTTGCGCTGCGGTTCGACTTTTCGTTTGCTCCCTTCTGCAACAACATTTGTGGAAGGTTGGAGGTTGTACTGTTTGTTGATTAAACGTCTGCTGCCTCGAGTTTCTCGTGGTTCTTCAGCTTTTGTGGCTTTAGCTCTCTCTAGTAAAGCAGGTGCGGTAGTTGCTGACCTCTTAGTTGCTTCATGAAGTTCTGAGAAAGTCTGGAACCGAAGATTTTCCAGTAAAGCTCTGTAGACCGGGATCATTCCATTGATGCACAAATCTACAAGCTGCTGTTCTGTGATATTTGGATCATGACATTCCAGGGCTTGAACTCTGAACCTTTACACATAATCATTAGGATGTTCATTGCTCCTTTGAAACATCCTTCCAAGATCAGAGAGGGTGATTTTCTCTGAAACGAAGAAATATTTTGTGTATAAAGTATTAATCATTTCTCCCCAACTTGTGATACTTCCTGGTGCGATGTTGTTGTTCCAGGTATATGCCTTGCCTTTGAGAGACTTTAAAAATTCCTTCAGACGGACGACATGGTTGTGCTCATGCTCACCCAATGCTTCGAGAAACTGAGAAACATGTTCTCGAGCGTTGCCTGTTCCATCATAAAGAGTGAATGTTGGAGAGACATAACCTTTTGGCAGAGGAATCTTTTGTGTAGCAGCAGGGTATGGAGGTTGGTGACGATAAACATATGACGTCTTATTTTTTCCACGATCCTCCAAGAGGCGTTCCAAGTCTTCACGAGTGATGAAACTTGACGGCTCCTTCGATGGTGGGTTGTCTGCAGCTTTGTGAACTTCATCGTTATCCACTAGATGATGTTTCTTTAGCTTTTCCTTTCTCCCGAGTTTTCTCTGACATCTTGTCTGTAAGAGTCTTGAGATAATTACATAACTCCTTCTGAGTGTCGGCCATGCCAGTCTGATTCTTGGCAAGAGTCTCTTGCACCTTCATGAGATCACCTATAGTAGGAGGATTTTCTCTAATTTCTTCAGGAGACCGGCCGAAGAGAGAATTGTTTCCGATATTGGTTTGAGGAGGAGTGGCTAGTGTTGTTCGAAGCCGAAGTAGTTTCTGGAGTACCACCAGTATTACTAGTGCTAGCATTGTTTGGGTTAGGATTTGTAACTGAACCTGACCTAAGATTAACCATCTTGATGAATCGAGATTGCAAACGAGAGAATGATCTGCCACTGTGGTCGCCAATCTGTAGATGGAGCAAAACGAGTTGCTGGTTTTTAAGGAATTTAGGAGACGACCGTGCGGAGGAAACTCCTTGAACCGAGCGAACTGTCTAACCTCACACAGAAGCACTGCAAAAAGGGAGTGCTTTGAATTCGAGAGATTAATCTGTAGGACTCTGGCCTAAACCAAGACAATAGCCGTTCCAGAGTCAATTCAGTCACAAGAGATGATGGGTCGATCTGTAGGAGGGAAGCTGAGAAATGTGTGAGATCAATGGTGATCAAGGATTGTGAATGTGTTTAAGGTTTCTGCAAATTTGACGAACTGTTGAGTTCGAATAAGTTCTGGTTGATTGATTGAATTCTTAAGAGTGAATGCTCAAAATTCTTTTGTTAGACGAATGTTGTCTGTCCCTTCAATCATGAGTTCAGAGACTTATTTATATTGCCAAAAGTAGTAGACACATTGATCCCATGAAGTGTGACAGTTGCCGGAGTCAAAGAGCGGGGAAGTGGGAAATCGTGTTAAAACCAGTTGCTCATCATGAGGAGACTTGGTTGATTGTCCACCCACTACTTTGCTAACTCCTCTAACTGTTTGCACGACTTACTCACATTCTCATCGTGGATGACACGTGATGTAAACCGCCAAACCAAAATCCTAGTTGATATCCCCCATGTGACATGATTGATGTCTCGTAATTTTAGTTAGTCAGTTTTTGACTTGATGAGACGATGAGTCTTTGTATTGCTGAGTCGAACATGATTTACAAATTTTCTAGGACTCATGAATTGAACGCGTCTGTTGAGACAGAGGTATAATTGTATAGCTAAGGTAAGCAAATATTGTTGAACTTTGATGATTTGTTGAATATTGATAGTTGAACCAATATTCCTTAGTCTGAGCAAATATTGCTCGTTTAATGAATTATTGGTAGCAGGACCAAATTAATTTAAAATACTGGCAACTGAACCGAGTATAATAATTAAAGTGTTGATTATGGGATCAACATAAAATTATTAGTGCTTGAATCTGGAATTATGAACCTTGGATTCGAAACCCTAATTTTGATCAATTGATGATTTATTGAAAATCAACCACGGAGTGAAGGAGGGACCGGCTACATGGGATGATGGGTCGACCATGTAGAGCCCAGATGCTCGAGTGAGCAAATACCAAAGTCTCTTGAAGACCAGTTGGTGAAAGGATGATTAAATGCTGGTTTAATCATTTATTAAAATAGTGCTCGTCTGAGCGTTAGATAATAAAGCTTTATCATCAAAAAAATGAGGGACCGACCAAGGGTTCATGGAACCGGCCCTGGTTGGTCATGGGATCGAATGACAATCGTTTTGTGAAATTCCAAATTGTTTGGAAGAGTTTTAAACCTAATGTGGACAAATTAGGTCAAAATGGTGAGAATGCGTGGGATCGGCTTCTTGCAAGCCAAAATGCCAACCTTGGTCGGTCAAGGTAATATGCCCATGTCACCAAAGTGTTCGTGTCTCAGTCCTGAGAATTTTGATATTTTCTGATGCGCGTTTGAGCAACATTTGAGAGAATATGAAAAAATCAAGGTTTTTTGCTCAAACTGAGGAACTTCATAAGATGAAGGAAATAATAATAAAATAAGGAATCATAAAGTGTGGGACCGGCTATGGCTAAGTTAATATTTTATTATTATTATTATTCTTCCTATTTTGCATAGGTTCATCGTTCCTTCGTATTGTTGAATGCTCGTTCGTGCATTCAAGTGCTCGTTAGTGCATTATTGCTGAGTACACTTGCATCATTTTGGTCGGGGCTTACTCGATAGCGGCTCAGATTGATGGCTAGGAAGAGCCATGAATTGAAGTAATGAAATATCATAAAGAACGTAGAATATTTTCTAGGAATTCAGTTAATGAATCTAGTGACTAGAAATAATTAATTGATGGCTCTATACTAGCATGTCGTCTAGGAGCA
This sequence comes from Papaver armeniacum, assembly GCA_023531295.1. Classification (NCBI taxonomy): domain Eukaryota; kingdom Viridiplantae; phylum Streptophyta; class Magnoliopsida; order Ranunculales; family Papaveraceae; genus Papaver; species Papaver armeniacum. Next base: position 589,263 of record JAJJWW010015024.1, on the reverse strand, counting down.
TTAATTATTCAAGAATTGAGCGATATGAGCTTGTTGAAGCGTCATATTCCTTTTATATAGTCAGGGAAAACATTGTTACATCCTGAAGACGTTATCGCTCTATACTAGCAGGCAAGCTGTCTAGGAGCCGTCCAATCGTTCGATTATATATATAAGTAATTACTGAAATTGCTCAGTATTCATGAGATATGTTGTTGCCTCAGTTGAGAGACTGCATATTCACGTATGCTCTGAGAGACAATATACTCAATCAAAGATTCTTGTGGCATGAGCTTTCATGCTTCAATGAGAGACATGAGCCTCAATACTCATCTGATTGCTGGATCAGGAATATGTAAGATTATGGTTTTACAATTTTAGCCTGTGTCGAAAATCCACCATCTTCAGATATATTGTTCCTTGACACTTTGATCACAATAAGCTGATCAAGTCTCTAATATTAGAGTTTCATGTATATAACTTCGCATGTAATTTTCTCAATCAGAAATGACTTGAAAGCTTATGATATAAAAATGGAAACAAGTCATGTCATGTATCACTAACCTCAAGTGGAAGGATGATGTCATTGTTGATGTCGATACGTCTTCGGAATCTTCAGGTCTTCAGAGTAATACTTGTATGTCTCAATATTTCTAGACTTCCTAGTCTAACCTAATGAAGTTGACTCTAATAATCTAATCTAGTGACTTATGAGTTTTGATACTAAAATATGACAACCAACCTTGACATCCCAACGCTTGGTGGGTTCAATCGAGTAGTACTCTAACACCAACCAATTTATTGATAGTTTTAGCCCAATACATCTTAAAAATAAAATATCATTTTGCCAATAGAATTGGTCCATCAAATTGAACAAGTTTAAGCTTGAACAAATATATAACTTAAGAGATTTTACAAAAAGAAATATTTATTTTGTGTTGTATGTGATACCACGTGTATCACATACAAAATGTGTAACATATAATATAATATAAAATAAATATTTATTTTTGTTATATATTGTATGACAACTTCAGATGATATATATTAGAACAAAAGGACAATTTTTGTACCAAAACCTGAAATGCTAGCTTGTTATCAAACCCGAAATGTTAGCTTGTGTCAAAAATAAAATTCCTTAAAAGGAACAAATAGATCGAAGAAACATTACTTTTATACAGTCGTTTTTATTTGTACATTTTAATTTATATCATCAATGTTATATTTTCATATGATGCAATAGAAGATTTTTTTTTGGGAGCTCCTATTTTAGTATCTCGCCTAGAGCCCCTAAAAAGTTTGATACAGATCTGAAGAATGATTTGGACCATCTTGTCTCAGTTGTTTTTGTGCGTGTTGATTGGGTAACATTACCGTACCTTTATTTATTTTGTTTCCTTTCTTTTCTTTTGAAGTTGGGTCTTAGTTTTCAAGGATGGTGGCCGAGGTACCTATTTTGTTACTTGTGATTGAAGTTTTTAAGATATTTGTTATCCCATTACATGTATGTAGCAAGTATTGAATGGATAACTGGAACATATACGACAGGGATCGCGTGTCATATTCATGCAGTGACTTTAATTATTGTTGTTTACTGGAGGCTTGAGATATTCGTTGTTCATATAGTTCAAGGAAAATTAACCATGATAGCCATGGTTATGGTAATTGGAGGTGCAATGTTGCTAAGTTTCTAGAAGGGTGCGGGAGTCCCAATCCCGTAGTTACTCATTTCAAATAAAATTGAAGTTAGGGCCGGTTACATAAGAGTCACTTCGAGGCGTAATACTTTCTTTGGGGAGTGTTTTCTCCCATCCAACTTGGATAGTAAACCAGGCCAAATTGAGCTAGAGTTTCCATGCTGCTTCTCAAGTACAGCTTGGATAATATCTATGGCTTCAATCCAATATGTCGTTTATGCTTTATGCACGATGACAGATTGGTCACAGTGGAGGAAGCTACAATAGAATATTCTTATGATGTTGATATACTCGGTAAGTGAATTAGATTTTGTATATGTATAAATTTATTTTATGTATGATGAGACCAATTTATAACGCATAAATAATATAGGCATTATGATGACATTAATTGCGTGGTACATCAATAATATAGAACCAATAGATGAAATACAGACACTATCAGATTGAAAATATCAGAACGTAACGAGAATAATAATTCAATATCTTGAGTTTTGATAGTAATATAATGTCTAAACATACTCTGCATGTTTATATAGGCTCTAGAAAACCAACTATAAAACTAAATAAAAAAATAACTAAGAATATAGAATACCTAAACTTAGAATAGAACTAGGAAAACAACCACTTAAAACGGGAAACATAGAATAGAATGATAGCTTCTATGTTATTTCTTCAAGTTATGTAGGATGTACTGCATCAATCCCCTCTTCTTGAAAACAACTAGTCCATGAGTTTACTGTAAGAAACAAGAGTTCATTATCACAATGAAAGGTGAAAATCTCTTGGACATTGAACACATTGGAAATATTCTAATCTTTAGGTAGATCAAATAAGCATTGTCACATATTTTCTTTGACACTTAAAAAGACCATATTTCTTCATTTTGGTCTTGTTATAAGTTCTCACTGGAAATCTTTCTCTTCGAAGATGAATCATGACTAATTCTCCCTCTTGAAAAGTCTTGAATCGTTTATGCTTATCTGTAGCATACTTGTATCTTGCATTAGATTCCTCCAATTTGGATTGCACTTCATGATGAAGCTAAGAAGCTTTATTTGTCAAATTATCAGCTTTGACATTGCAATTATGATAGTTAGGAAGTACCACCAAGTCAAGAATATGATTGAGTATCTTTGAATAAACAATTTTTAATAGAGTTTTACCAGTAGATCGATTTACTGAAGTGTTAAATACAACCTCTATTTGAGGTAATAAAGTATCACATTGCTTGTTGTTATCAGCATATTTAGCTCGAATCAAATTTCCCAAAGAACGATTAACTACCTTTGTTTGTCCGTATGTTTGTGGATGAGAAGTAGTACTGAAATGCAATGTAGTTCCCAAGTGCATACATAATGTCTTTCAAAAGTAACTCAAAAATTTGGTATCACGAACAGAAGTAATAGACTTTGGAACTCCATGTAGACGAACCACCTCTTTGAAGAATAAAGATGCAACATTAGAAGTATCAGTAGACTTTTTATAGGCAATAAAGTGAGCCATTTTTTAATATCGATCAACTACCACCATCACAGTATCATTCCCTCTAGTTGTACGAGGTAAACCCAGTATAAAATTAATACTAATGTCAACCCAAGGATCTTCAGGGACCGATAAAGGAGTATAAAGTCCAATATTCTGAACTGTACCCTTAGATTGTTGACAAACCATACACTTCATTACATATTTTTGGACATCACGCTTGAGTGAAGGCCAATAATATCTCTCTTCTATAAGTGCAATTGTTTTATCTCTACCAAAATTCCACTTCCATGTTGTTCATGTATTAAGTGAAGACGTAAAGAACCATGAGGGATGCAAAGAAGATTATCTTTAAATAGAAATCCATCTTAAATGAGAAAATCATCTACTCCATGAGCTAATGAACCGCATTCTTCCCGGAGTGAATTGAAATCCAGATCATCAGCATATATGCCTTTTATATAATCAAAAGCAAAACTTTCATTGCGAATAGTTGCAAAAAGATGACTTCTTCCACTTAGAGCATCCGCAACTTGATTTAATTTTATACTTTTGTGTTTGCTATAGAATGTGTACTTATTCATTGTTGATAACCAATGATCATGTGTACAATTGATCTTTGCAGAAGTATGTAGAAATCTTAATGCGTGGTTGTCAGGATTGATAACAAACTCACGATACACCAAATAGGTATGTCACTGTTTAAGTGCTTATACCATATCAAGCAATTATAACTCATACGCAGACCATTCCTTCTGTATATAAAAGAAGAAATTTCGGTTTATTTTTTGGCCAAGCCTATGGCTGGTTAAGTGCCAACCGTAACTTATTGCAAGACCACACGTTTTCTGTCACTAATCAAGTAACCACAATGACCCAATTAGGATAATATTTTAAGAAATGGATCAGACGTCGAATCAGTAAAATCACTGGGTTAAGGTCAACTAGCTAGTCCAACCAGTAATCTAATCGGTATCATCGGGTCTGTTAGAGCACTGCTCGGTCGAACTCGCATGCGTTGCTATCTCAAGCATGTTTGTCAATGTTAGTGATCAAAACTATAATTCTTGATTTCTAGCCTATTTATAGATGTCTCGGACTAGGACATAAATTGTGTAGTTGAGCTTAGACTTCACGGCGTTCATCATTTGAAGACGAAGAACTACTAAGGGGAGCTTGTGGAACTTCATCGACAAAAGGTATGTGGAGACTGAAACTCATCTATCACTTGGAAAGTCTATTTCCACTCCATCTCCTATATTGAGACATGTATTACGATATAGTTTTCTATATACACATTTGAGATTTCGAGCTGAGTTTATCTCGTTTACATATTTCTCGAAATATGTGTTGGAAGCTTTCGCTTCGACCAAGTTCATCTTATATCATGTGAAAATTGCCGAGTAACATCTTACATGGTTTGTGTGATACAATCATTTGGTGTAGTCTTGGAACATTTCGTTATGATTATTTCAATATCTTGAAAATTGCTTTGATGCTAATAGTATGTGAAAATGGCTATTGTCATCCTCTAAGAAAGTTTCAATGATTGAAATGAGAGTTTAGAACACTTAACCATTATTGGATATGTCATGTTGTGCACTCTCGCACATATGTAATCCATGTCCGGGAACCATAGTATGCGCACCCGTACGCGTACCTGTTGGTTTGAGAATTCCGGGAACCTAAGTTTGCGTACCCATTTGCGTACTGGTGTACAGGTTCATGTCCGATAATTTTGTTAGGATTGAAAGTTCGCGTACCCGTTTTCGTACTGGCGAAACCCAATCTTGGTCCGGGTATTTCAAGTATGCGTACCCATTTGCATACTTGAAGGTTAAAGTTTTAAAATCGGTTATGAACATGAACATAAACATTTATATAATAAGGAATGAAATCTTTGCAAACCGTGGATATAATGTTCATGATTGATTCAAGTGAATCAAACCGATTTTGCTTCAATTGTATTCTTGTATACTTCTATGAGAATATAGCAATTGAATGGCTCTTTAACTAGTTTCATTTGAGTCATTTGAACTAGTTATGGTTAAGATGAATAAGGTTGATATGAGAGTAATCATATGGCTAACCTCGGTTAACTATTTGTGAGCCAACATGGTGTACACGTTTGGGTACGGTTACATAAACCTAAATGAGGGTACATTTCATTTGTGTGTAACAAGCTAAGTTCGATCTAACGGTTGAAAGATATTATCTTGGTTGAATCAGTTTTTCATCTAACGGTGAATATTGAATGCTTTGTTACCAAGGTAACTTAGATTGCAAACCCTGATTTGAAAACTATATAAAGGAGAACTCTAGCAACTGGGAAACCTAATCCCCACACCTCATGTGTGTTACTAGTTGCATAAACTAGAGTCGATTCTCCTTTAACCTTAGGTTTCTTCGAGACTCTATAGGTTAATGACTTCAAAGACTTCATTGGGATTGTGAAGACAGACCCAACTATTTTCTTTGTAGTTGTGTGTTCTGATCTTGCCCGATTCTATCGTATTGAGTACAATTGAAATAATTGACTCGACATTAATTTCTCCGATATGCAAGATAAAAGTAATCAAAAACATCTTCGTCTCATCGTCTGTGATTCCACAATATCTTGTTTCTCTAGTCGATTAAGATTATTGTGAGGGGATTGATAATACTAGGCTGTTCTTCGGGAATATAAGTCTGGATTATCAATTGCTTCCTGTTCACCTTGATTTATCAAAATACGGAACAAAAACCTCTTGGGTATTTCTGTGGGAGACAGATTTATTCAATCTATAGACTTTTCTGTGTGAGACAAATTTGTTTATCAAGTCTTCGACTTTGGGTCGTAGCAACTATTGGTTGTGGGTGAGATCAACTAAGGGAATCAAGTGTGTCGTATCCTGTTGGGATCAGAGACGTAAGGAACGCAACTATACCTTGAATCAGTGTGAGATTGATTAGGGTTCAACTACAGTCCAGTCTGAATTTAATTGGTAGTAGGCTAGAGTCTGTAGCGGCTTAATACAGTGTGGTGTTCAAACTGGACTAGGTCCCCGGGTTTTTCTGCATTTGCGGTTTTCCTCGTTAACAAAATTCTGGTGTCTGTGTTATTTCTTTTCCGCATTATATTTTGTTATATAATTGAAATATCACAGGTTGTGCGTTAAGATCAATCAATTAGAATATCCAACCTTTGGTTGTTGATTTAAATTGATTGACACTTGAACTTTGGTTATTGGTACCGTTCAAGTTGTTTCACATAATAATCAGGCTCGCGGATTTCTATATGTTTGATTTGCTGATTACATTATGAAACAAAGATATTAAACTCTTTGATATACTTTACTCTAGATTGAGTCTGACTGTCCAGTTGATTCTCTAGAATGTATATTGGAGTAAGTCCTCTCAGATTTCCAAACGAATTGTTGGGTGTGGTTGTTAGACCCCCCTGCATTTTCAATTGGTATCAGAGCAGGCAAACAAATTTAAGACCTCATAAGTCTGTGTTTGTAGCGATTTGATGATAGAAAATATAGTCTCTGAAAATGCTTCAGCAGAAATGGATAAACTCAATATTGAGCGAATTCTAGAAACCATCGATAACGTTGAGAATCCTGATTTAAAAAAACTCATCAATTTTCTTAGTCTCGAAAAACATCGTTTGATAAGAAAATTTGATGGTCTTCATTGCGAAGTTTATTTCAAAAAATATGTGCTTCGAGAACATGCTGAAGAGGTAGTTGACCTTTAGAAGAAGTTAGATGAACAAATACGGATCAATTCTGATCTTGCTGCAAAAATTGCAAAGCTTAAGGATTTGAAATCTGTAAAGTCATCTTCAATGGTTTTAAATAACTCCTCTAATTCTTCCCCTGAAGAATTGCCATAAATCAGGTGATAAGCGAGGTCTAGGCTTTGTAAAACCTGATAGTGCTCAGAACTCTTCGAACAAGGATAAGGATGTTGGAACATGCTTGTTTTGTGGTGCTCATAATCACTTTCAACATGCTTGTTTTCCTTTCAAGAAAAGATTAAAAGTTGCGAGTGATCTTCATAAGAAAGTTGTACAACTTTTGTCTTCTCTTAAAAGACATTCAATACTAACAAGAAAACCAAATATGGTTAGTAGTGCTAGTATGGGAGCCTTTGCTCTAAAGTCAAAATCACCTTTTCAATGGTTCCTTGATAGTGGATGTAGCAGACACATGACTGGAGATATCTCTTGGTTTATCAACTCAAGCGATTTTGATGGTGGACCAGTGACTTTTGGAGATGGAAGTTGTTGCTACATAAGCAAGAAGGGGACGATCAAATTACCTGGCGTTCCTAAAATACATGATGTCGTATACGTGAAAGGTATGGCTGCTAATCTTCTTTCTGTTAGTCAAATCTATGACAAAGGCCATAAGGTTGTCTTCAATGATAAAGGATGTGACATTGTCGATAAATCCGGAAAAGTAATTTTTCAAGGATCACGTGGCAAAATAACTGTTATCTTTTAGATACTCAGTTCAGTTTTTGTTGCAATTTGACTAAAGTGGAATCTACACACCTCTGGCTTGAACGTTTTGGTCACATCAAATATTATCTTCTAACTAAGATCATTAACAAAGAACTTGTTAGAAGCGTTCCCAAAATCAATGCTAAGGTTGAAGGTGTATTTGATGCCTGTCAAAAGGGTAAACAAGCGAAAGTTCCACAAAAATCATCTCGAAATATTCTCACTAAAGCTCCACTTGATTTAACTCATATGGATCTTTTCGGCCCAATTCAACGATCTACAGTGGCTGGAAATAAGTATGCTTTGGTTATGGTAGATGATAACACCAGATTCACTTGGGTGGCATTTTTGGCTCACAAGAATGAAACACACAGTGAGTTCAAGATTATTTTTAACAGAATCCAGAATGAACAGGGTCACAAACTAAAGAAAATTAGAAGCGATCGTGGCACAGAATTCAAAGACACTAAAGTATTTGAATACTGTGACTCTCTGGGAATTATTCAACAATATTCTCCACCTATCACTCCACAAGCTAATGGAGTTGCAGAAAGGAAGAATAGAAACATTCAGGAAATGGCAAGGGTAATGCTCCATAACAAAAACTTATCGTTAAGGTTTTGGGGTGAGGCTGTTTTTACGGCTTTCTATTTGATCAATCGTGTTTATTTGCGGTCAAAGACCTTAAACACTCCCAATGAGTTGTGGTACGGTAAGAAACCCAACTTACACTATCCCAGAGTGTTCGGCAGTAAGTGCTACATTCTAAAGGATCGTGAACAGAAAGGGAAATTTGATTCGAAAAGCGATGAAGATATTTTTCTTGGCTATGCATCTGACAGTCGTAGTTTCCGAGTCTTTAATCTAAGAACCCTAGTCATGATGGAATCGGAAAATGTTATCATTGATGATATAAGTAATTTTCGTCATGATAACTCTCCTGCTGAATTGCCTCCAACCGAGACAATTGAGAAAATCAAAGAAACTTCAAAATCAGAAGAAGTTGTTCCAACGGTTGCTGATCCAGATGTCTCTAGTGATGAGGAGAAAAGCTCTAGTCAGGCTATTCCTGTCGAACAAGAACGTGTCCATCCACGACACCTTTGGGTTCAAAGGAATCATGATACTAACAATATCATTGGAAGTAGGGAATCTACTGCTAAGACGAGAGGTCAACTTCAAAATATTTGCAATTTTGGTTGTTATCTATCGCAAGTAGAACCAAGGAATATTGATGAAGCTCTTAGTGATCCATATTGGGTAAATGCATTGCATGAAGAGTTAAATCAATTCCAAAGACAAGATGTATGAAACTTGTACCTTGTCCCCCCAATATCAATATTGTTGGTACCAAATGGATATTTAAGAACAAGACTGATAAATTCGGCACCATTGTCAGAAACAAAGCTAGACTTGTCGCTCAGGGATATTCACAGATTGAAGGAATCGAATTTGAAGAAACATTTACTCTTGTGGCACGCCTTGAGTCCATTCGATTATTATTAGCTCATGTTTGTTTTCTTAAGGTTAAGCTGTTTCAAATGGACATTAAATCTGCTTTCCTAAAAGGAAACTTAAAGGAATAAGTCTATGTCGGTCAACCTAAGGGATTTGAAAACCCTGATTTTCCCGATCATGTCCTTAAGCTCAACAAGGAATTGTACGGGTGTAGATGGGGCAAAACGAGTTGCTGGTTTTTACGAAATTGAGGAGACGACCGTGCGGAGGAAACTCCTTGAACCGAGCGAACTGTTAAACCTCACACAGATGCACTGCAAGAAGGGAGTGCTTTGAATTCGAGAGATCAATCTGTAGTACTCCAGCTTAAACCAAGACAATGGCCGTTCCATAGTAAATTCGGTCACAAGAGAGGATGGGTCGATCTGTAGGTGGGAAGCTGAGAAATGTGTGAGATCAATGGTGATCGAATATTGTAGGTGTATTCTGAAAATAAGATAAGTTCTGAATGATTGAATTTGCTCTGTTGAGAGTAATTGCTCAGATGTTGAGTTGTTAATCTCGTGTTGTCTATTTGACGTGAGATTGTCTTGTTTTCAATCATGATTCAGAGACTTATTTATATTGCTAGAATTGTAAACACCATGATCCCATGAAGTGTGACAGTTGATGGAATCAAATAGTGGAGAAGTGGAAATCATGTTAAAACCAGTTGCTCAACGTGCGGAGACTTGGTCGATTTTCTATCCACTACTTTGTTAACTCCTTCAACTGATTGCACGACTTGATCACATTCTCGTCGTGTGTATGAACACACGTGCCATAGACCTCCGGACCAAAACCCTAGTTAATATCCCCCATGTGACACGATTGATATTGATGTCTCGTAATTAGTTAGTCAGTTGCTGACTTCATGACTTCATGGGACGATGAGTCCTTGTATTGTTGAGTCGAACTTGATTTGAAAATGTTCTGAGACTCATGAATTTGAACATGTCTGTTGAGACAGAGGTATAATGTATGAAAAAACATAGTTAACGTGAGCAAATATTGCTCATTCGATGAACTGTTGAATATTGATGGTTGAACCAATGTTCCTTGGTTTGAGCAAATATTGCTCATCTGAGCAAATGATGCTCGTTTGATGAATTATTGGTAGCATGACCAAATAAAATATTAATTTAAATACTGGCAACTGAACCAAGTATAATTAATAAAGTGTTTACCATGAGATCATCTTAGCGTTTGAATCTGGAATTATGAACCTTGGACTCAAAACCCTAATTCGATCAATTGATGATCAATTGATGGTTTATTGAAAATTAACCACTGAGTGAAGGAGGGACCGGCTACATGGGATCTTGGGTCGACCATGTAGCGCCCAGATGCTCAAGTGAGCAAATACCAAGAATGATTAAATGCTGGTTTAATCAGTTATTAAAATAATACTCGTCTGAGCCTTAGGTGATAAAACCTAATTAATTATGAAGAGATGAGGGGCCGACCAAGAGGACATGAAACCGGCCCTGGGTGGTCACGGGATCGAATGACGATCGTTTCATGAAATTCCAAAATTGTTCAGAAGAGTTTGAACCTAATATGAACAAATTAGGTTAAATGATGAAAATATGAGGGACCGGCCTCTTGCAAGCCAAATAGACAACCCTGGTCGGTCAAGGTAATATGCTCATGTCACCAAAGTGTTCGCGTCTCAGTCCTGAGAATTTTGATATTTTCGGATGTGCGTTTGAGCAATCATTTGGGAAAATATGAAGAAATCAGGGATTTTTGCTGAAACTGAGGAAACTTCATGAGATGAAGGAAAATGATAATAAAATGAAGGAATCATGAAGTGTGGGACCGGCTATGGCCAAGGCATGGCCGGCCGTCCAATGAGCCCGGTCCCATAGCATTTCCTTAATTTTGTTATATTTTTTTCATGATTTTATGGAAATATCATAAAATCAAGGAGTTTGTTGAAACTAAGGAGTTTTGTTGAAATCAAGGAGTTTCCTTGAAGTGAAGGAGTTTCCATGAGATGAAGGAAACAAATAACATTAATAAAATAAGGGCGTGTGGGACCGGATTGGGCATGGTCGGCCGGCTAGGGCCCGGTCCCGTGAGTTTTCCCTAATTTTATGTATTATTTCCATGATTTGAAGGAATTTTCATAATTTGAAGGAAATATCATGAAATCAAGGAATTCCATGTGATCAAGGAAACATAAAAAATAATAATAATAAAATAAGAGCGTGTAGGGCCGGCTAGGGCATGACCGACCGACTAGGGCCCGGTCCCACGAGTTTCCCTAATTTTATATTATTTTTCATGATTTAAAGGAAATATCATGAAATCAAGGAGTTTTCATGAGATTAGGGAAATAATAATAAAATCATGAGGAATCATGAGGTGTGGGACCGACCACAACTAGGGCATAGCCGGCCGGCTAGTAGACACGGTCCCACGACACCTTTCCCAATTTTATATTATTTCCTTGATGCGAAGGAAACACCATGAAACTGAGGAGTTTCCTTAAAACGAAGGATATTTGTTCAAATGAAGAGATTTTCATGAGATCAAGGAAAATAATACAAATATGCTAAAACATAGAATTTGGACGTGGGATTGGTCACGGTGTGACTGGACGGCCGGTGAGCCCAGTCCCTTAGCGCCTTGACTAATATTTTATTATTTATTATTTTCTTCCTATTTTTCATAGGTTCATCGTTCTTTCATGTTTTGGAATTATCGTTTGTGCATTCAGGGGCTCGTTAGTGCATTATTGCTGAGTACACTTGCACCGTTTTGGTCGAGGCTTATTCGATAGTGCTCAGATGCCCGTGTGTTGAATATTTATTACTAACCCATGGAATTCTGTTGGGAAGAACCATAAATTGAAGTAACGAAATATTATGAAAAACATTGAATATTTTCCAGGGATTCAGTTAATGAATCTAATGATTTAAGAATAATTAATTGATGGCTCTATACTAGTACGATCGTCTAGGAGCATTAATTATCAGGAATCGAGTGATATGAGCTTGTTGAAGCGTTATATTTCTTTTATATAGTCAGGGAAAATATTGTTACATCCTGAAGACGTTATTGCTCTATACTAGCAGGCAAGCTGTCTAGGAGCCGTCTAATCTTGCAATCATATATAAAAGTGATCACTGAAATTGCTCAGTATTCATGAGATATGTCGTTGCCTCAGCTGAGAGACTACACATCTACATATACTCTGAGAGACAATATTCTCAGTCAGAGGTTCTCGTGGCACGAGCTTTCACGCTTTCGATAAAAGACATGAGCCTCGATACTCATCTGATTGCTGGATCAGGAGCATATATAATTATGGTTTTACGATTTTACCCCTTGTCGAAAATCCACCACCTACATTAAGTCCCCTGCTTAGTGAGGGACAGTCATGTTCCTCAGTCAGCACTGAATGGTGATTTTCCGATTACAAACAATATAAGCGATTGAACTTAGTCGTAAGATAAGACGTTACCTGATTTTTTGATAGTACGAGCAAACTACGGCTTGAATGGAGATCCCAGTGGCATGATAGAGCATCGTCTAATGGTAATAAATTGGTATTGAACCGCTGATTTTGATGACGGGACCTTGGTCGTTTTAGGATTCACCGGCCGGGCCCAATAAGGAAATCCTTGTGAGATTAGGTTTTGAAATAAAATTTGATATAAAAGGGAATTAATCCTTTTTTTTATTATTTCTTTCCCCGACCGACCACCTTCTTCCTCCCTTCATCACCTTCACGTCAGAGCTCAGGAGAAAACAAGAGAGAAATTTCGCCGGAACTGTTGCCGCGTCCGACCGTCCGGCCATATTCCGGCCTGCGCCGACCAGGTAAGCGGGTTTTTTTTTTTTTTTTTTTTGTTTGCTGCTTTCATGAGTTGTTCATGCCTTGATCATGTTGAAGTTATATACATGTGTATATATAATTGTGAGTTTTATAGAGAACCCTTGTTTTTAGAAAACGTGTGTTCGTTCGATCGTTAGTTTAAGAAACTAGTAATAATCCCTGACTTAGGAGAGAGATTTTTTGAAATAGACCTGTGTCCAGTGATAAAATTTTGTTTATGAGCTTTCATGAAAACCAAAACTTTACCTTAAAAGATGTGAACTTTTCACAAAACCGAAATAAACCCTCGTTTTAAAGAAAGACGATAGTGCGAAGGAAAAAGATTTTTTTTTTTTTTTTTTTAATGAAATCATGGCCTGTTCATGGATTTTTTTTTTATGAGACCGTGGAATATCCACAAATTTTATTTACGTGAGCCTTGCTCACGTCAAAAAATGTTTTTTTTTTTTTACTTACGTGAGTAAATCACGTTTTATTTATATATATGAATACATATTATTTTCTTAAAAATAAAAACTAGAGTTTTGTGTAATCATTAGAAGCAAACAATTATTTATGATGAAATAATGTTTTAGTTTTCATAATCCCATGGTGAATGTTCACGCAGTAGAAATGTTCATGATTTTATGAAAATTTGAGTTTTGCTCGTACTGTGTAGGTTTTGAAGAAACGAACAGTTTTGAAGTGCCGACTCTAATATCACAATCACTGTGTCAGTAGAATTGTAAAGAGGTAAGAGTTAGGATCACCATTTTTGCAGTGGATTTAATATCAGCATATCTATAATTCTGTGCTCCTGGTGACTTCCAGCAGCAGCGATTATGATTATAGCTATTCTTCCAGCTATTCTGAAGAGGATTCTAAAGTTTCTGCAGCCAAATCACGAGCTAAGATGAATCGTACTGAGAAAACAAAGCCTGGCGCGCCTCTCAATGACCGTAGAGTTACTTATGCTGAGCTCATGAAGAGAAAAGTCGAGGATGACAGGATGGATGATCATCGGCGAAGAAGGGACCGAATTCGGTGCATAGTACTAGCAGCTGAGGAGAAAATTCGATCTCGAGCTGACGGTGTACCCTCTGATTCTGATGCTTCGAAAGATGAGCCCGTGTGGGTGTCATAAGATCTCAAGATTAAGCCGAATCGGCGTACCAGGGAGATTGAGAAACTTGTCAAAGCTGACCTTGAAGCTGAGCGTGAAAAGGAGGAGTACTGGGGTTCCAGCGATCCTGAGATTCATCCAGACTTCGTCAATGACCCTGAATTCTGATGAAGAATTTGAAGAGGACTCTGCAAAAGACGACGATGACGAATCTGATAACTCTGACAAATCTGATGAATCCGACGAGTAGTCTTGCTCCTGATCTTGTTTAGACATTTGAATGCTCTTTTTTTTTTAATTTTCGTAGTAGATATCTCTTTGATGATATGAACAGCTTCTCTTCAGAATTAGGATTTTCTTTTGAATGAGAAACCCTTTTATTAATGTTGATTCTTCCCGAATTGAATGAAATGGACCAACGTTCATGCTCCAAAATTCACCATGATCCCTTTCGGCTTTCCTTGGTGATTTCCATTTGCCGAAAATACTAAGATATGTTGCATGGGCTGAGAAAACACGCATCAAACACAAGTTCGTGTGGTTTTCTGACTGTGTCTAGCTTTTATCAGTTCCCAGTACGTTATTTTTCCTCCGCATCTCTAGTATTGACCTTGTTTGAAACTTAGGGTTTCAGTAGAATCCGCAACTGAATTGACTATTCGCAGAAGATAAGTGTCCACCGCATTCAGTATATATCTTCAAGACTTAGGGTTTAGCATTTACGCAAATATTTCTTCCATTCTTGAGTCAGTTTCGTCGAGGATATCTTGATTATCATACCTTTTCATCGCTATGTCCAGCAGTAGTATTTCGTCTCGAAACAGACCTCAGTCGAAGCATGAAGTAGAAGCGTCCATCTCAGTAAGTTATATACTTTTCTTCATCTCCATTTGTTCAGAGTTACTGATCACAGAAAAATGATTTTTTGCAGGATAATCATAAGAATCCATCTTCTTCTCATAATTCGAGACCCAAGCGGACTGTTAGAGCCCCTGCCCGATATAGGTCAGCTCATACTGAAGCCGGAACATCTGTGAGTAATTCTGCGATTTCTTGATTGAAATTTTACTCAACAGTTTATCCAATCTTCATCTGAAATTGAAAACTTCTTCACCACAGGTTGATGTGCATGTTGTTGTTGACGCTAGAAAGAGAAGGAATGAGAGGTCTGCGACTGATGATGACGGCATTGACGAAAACTCTACCAACTCCGTGGAGACTGGAGTTAGAATTCACTACCCAACAGCTGGACTCCCGTTCGAGATTCCCATGATCAACAATTTCCCGGATAACGAGGTAGTTGGCGGCTTCGTCATTCCCAGGTGTCACGCGTCTTTGTATACCAAAATATGGAAACGATACGGTCACGGCATGTTCTCTTTCATGGATGGTTACAGTGGATACAACCAGATCAAGATGTACGAGCATGATGCCAACAAGACTGCATTCCGTACTCCCATTGGGAATTTACATTATACTGTGATGCCCTTTGGATTAAAGAATGCAGGTTCCACTTATCAACGAGTTATGGCTGCCATATTCCATGACATGATGCACAAGCAAGTGGAAGATTATGTTGATGATGTGGTGGTGAAGTCGAAGACTCGAGCATCCCACTTTGAAGTTCTAAGACAAATTTTTGAAAGATTCAGAGAATACAAATTAAAGATTAATCCTCTGAAGTGTGCTTTTGTGGTTTCCTCCGGAAAGTTTCTAGGATTCTTGGTCACGGCAGAAGGAATCAAAGTCGGTCCAGACAAGACGAAAGCTATTACTACCATGCCTCCTCCACGCACTGTGAAGGAACTGCAGAGTTTTATGGGCAAGGTAAATTATATTCGACGCTTCATTCCTGGATTATCTCAACTCATTGCTTCGTTTACCCCTCTACTGAAGAAAGGAGCAAGTTTTACATGGACAACCGTTCAACAAGAAGCATTCCAGAAAATGAAGCAGATACTATTATCACCTGCTGTCATGAAATCTCCGGTGCAAGGACGACCACTGATACTTTACACAACTTCCAATGATGTCGCTATCGGAGCAATCCTTGCTCAAGAAGACGACGAAGGCATAAAACGACCGATCTACTACTTCAGCCGTACAATGAGAGACGCTCAACTCCGATACCCAAAGGCTGAAAGAGCATGTCTAGCATTAGTGCATGCAATTCAGAAATTCAGGTATTATTTACTATCCAACAGGGTCGTACTCGTTTCCAAAGCAGACCCTATAAAGTTTCTACTATCAAAGCCACCCTTGATAGGGAGACCAGCAAAGTGGCTACTTCAGATGTCAGAATTTGACATAGCTTGTACACCGCCTAAAGCAATCAAAGGTCAAGCAGTTGTAGACTTGCTCGCTGCTTTTCCAGGGGAAGATGCAACAATATTACATGAAGATGTACCAGGTGAGTTTCCAGATATCTTAGTTATCAAGGAAGAAACATGGCTTCTATACTTTGATGGATCCGCTACCCCTAGCAACGACACTGGAGGAGCGGGCGTAGTGCTAGTATCTCCATCTGGCGAAGTTTTCTCACATTCGTTCAAGTTGGATTTTCACTGCACCAACAATTCAGCAGAATATGAAGCTTTCTTACTAGGATTATCCCTGGCCAAGCAGGCAGGAGCAACGCACCTTGAGATAAGAGGAAATTCAAAGCTACTCGTCAATCAAATGAATGGAACATACTCTCTCAAAGAAATCACGCTTGCTCTATTCAGAACTGAAGCTCAGCGGCTATTAACTCATTTCGCTGATGCAACCACTATCCATACTGGACGAACTAACAACAGGCATGCCGACTGCCTAGCAACTCTCGCTTCTAAGCTGCAATTCGAAGGGGCAGAGAAAACAATCATGGTACAAAGGCGTACGGTGTCATCTACCTGGCTTGCTCAAGTCGAATACATTCAAGCAGACGATTGGCGAGCACCCATTATTCATGAATTGAGTATTTATCTTTCAGAAGGGAAAGTCAGCCTAAAGGAATTGAAAAATTATTTCTTACTTCATGGTGCGTTATACTATCGAAATCCTGATGGGTCCTTATCACGATGCCTTGGAAACGACGAAGCGGATGAACAACTCAAACGCATACATGAAGAGGTTTGCGGATAGACTTTGGTGGTGACACTTTACAAAAAACTTCAAAGGATGGGATATTATTGGCCTTCCATGGAGGCTCAATCGAGAATCTTGCAAAAATCTTGTCCCAATTGTCAGACGCCTCCTCACCACTTAGAAGCCTTGGCAGTTCATCACACTGGTGACTGTAAGGGGACATGCCAATGGGAGTCTTGTATGCAGTTCTATAGGCCCACAAAGCATCATTTAAACGTAAAGACCAATCTTTCCTAGAAGGATTAACAGTCTTCTCAAGAATATGCTTAATTTCCCTATTAGAAACTTCTACTTGGCCACTGGTCTGAGGATGGTAAGGTGTTGCTACCTTATGAGTGATTCCATACTTGCGCACAAGTGATTCAAAAGGTCTATTGCAAAAATGACTACCTCCATCACTGATTATTGCTCTAGGTGTTCCAAAGCGAGAGAAAATGTTTTCTTTAAGAAAAGAAAGAACAACTTTATGATCATTTGTTTTGGATGCAATGGCTTCTACCCACTTAGAGACATAATCAACAGCAACAAGAATGTACAACTTACCTTCAGAGTTATGAAATGGACCCATGAAATCAATACCCCACACATGAAACAGCTCAACAATCAAAATGGGTTGTAAGGGCATCATGTTTCGTCTTGAGATACTTCCTAATTTCTGGCATTGGTCACAAGCAACACAAAAAGCATGGCTATCTTTAAACAATGTTGGCCAATAGAAACCACTCTGCAAGATCTTTGCAGCAGTTTTATTGGCGCTAAAGTGGCCTCCACATGCATGGTCATGACAGAAAGAGATGTCATCCCTTTGTTCAGAATTGGGGACACATCTCCTAATGATTTGGTCTTGGCAGTACTTAAACATATATGGGTCATCCCAAAGGAAATGTTTAACTTCAGCCAAGAATTTAGAACGGTCTTGTTTAGACCAATGCAAAGGCATTCTACCTGTAGCAAGGTAGTTCACGATATCAGCAAACCACGGCATTTCAGACACAAGCATCAATTGTTCATCAGGGAATGATTCTCTAATCAGCACGGATTCATCAACAGATTCAACATTCAACCTAGACAAGTGATCAGCAACAACATTTTTTGACCCTTTCTTATCTCGAATTTCGAGGTTGAACTCTTATAACAAGAGTATCCATCGAAATAGATGAGCTTTAGCATCTTTTTTAGACAAAAGATATTTCAACGCAGCATGGTCATAATATATGATTACTTTAGATCCTATCAGATAAGATCTAAACTTATCCAATGCAAACACAACAGCTAGCAACTCTTTCTCAGTTGTTGAATAATTCATTTGAGCATCATTAAGTGTTTTACTAGCATAGTAGATCACATAAGGGAGTTTGTCTACTCGCTGACCTAAAACAGCTCCTACAGCATAGTCAGACGCATCACACATAATTTCAAATGGTAAGGTCCAGTCGGGTGGTCTGACTATAGGGGCAGATGTAAGGAGAGCCTTCAATTGCTCCCATGCTTCCTTACAAGCATCATCAAAGATAAATGCAACATCTTTTGCAAGAAGATTACAAAAAGGTCTTGAAATTTTACTAAAGTCTTTGATGAATCGGCGGTAAAAACCTGCATGGCCTAAGAATGATCTTATGTCCCTCACAGAACGAGGTTGAGGCAAGTGTTGAATGAGATCAACCTTGGATTTATCTACTTCTATGCCTTTTTCCGAGATGATATGCCCTAGAACAATGCCTGAGTTAACCATGAAATGACATTTTTCCCATTTCAAAACCAAATTCTTTTCCTTACATCGAATCAGCACACGAGTAAGATGATGCAAACATTCATCAAAAGAAGACCCAAAGACAGAAAAATCATCCATAAAAATTTCAAGAAACTCATCTATCATGTCAGAAAATATGCTCATCATGCAACGTTCAAAAGTAGCGGGTGCATTACACAACCCAAAAGGCATACGACGATAATCAAATGTTCCATAAGGACAAGTAAATGTGGTCTTATGTTGGTCTTCAGGTGCTATGTGAATTTGGTTGTAGCCTGAATAGCCATCTAAGAAACAATAGTGAATATGTCTCGACAACCTCTCTAGCATTTGGTCAATGAAGGGAAGGGGAAAGTGGTCTTTCTTTGTTACTGTGTTCAATTTCCTATAGTCAATACAAACTCGCCACCCTGTGGTCACACGGGTGGGGACAAGCTCATTCATTTCATTTTGAACTACAGTAATGCCAGACTTTTTGGGTACCACTTGAATGGGACTGACCCACTGGCTATCTGGAATTGGGTATATAATACCCGCATCAAGCAATTTCAAAATCTCACCTTTAACAACATCTCTCATATTGGGGTTAAGTCTCCTTTGCATTTCCCTAGATGGTTTAGTATTTTCTTCAAGATTTATGTGATGCATGCAAATTGTGGGACTTATACCTTTAAGGTCTGAGATGGTCCAACCTAAGGCTTCTTTATGTTCTTTAAGCACTTCTAAAAGTTGACTTTCCTGTTCTGTGTCTAAACATGATGCAATAATCACAGGTAAAGTATCATAAGGACCTAAGAAAGCATACTTCAAAGTATCAGGTAATGGTTTCAAATCAAGCTTGGGTGGTTCATCAAGAGGTGAGGCAGATTTGGAATCAGAGAGTGGAAGTGGTTCCACTGCAGTCTGCCATTTAGCAATATCCATGGGTGGCACAGATTCAAGCAAAGAGTGAACTTCACTAATGTGCTCAGAATTGAAAAGATCTAAGTCAAAGTTATCTAAACATGCTTGCACAGGGTCCACAGATAAGATGTCAGGCAATGAGTCTTGAATCAGACTCTCAATCATGTTAATCTCATGCAATTCATTATCATCACAATCTATGGGTTGTTGACTTACACGAAAAACATTCAGTTCCACAGTCATGTTCCCAAAAGACAAATTCAATATTCCGCTACGACAATTTATGATAGCATTTGACGTTGCCAAGAAGGGACGTCCTAAGATAACAGGAATATGATTTTCAGGATTTTGCACAGGTTGAGTATCTAACACAATGAAGTCCACAGGAAATAAAATTTATCAACCTTGATTAGCACATCTTCAAAGAGATCCCCGAGGGATTTTCACAGATCTGTCCGCTAATTGTAGCGTAACAGGGGTGGGTTGCAACTCCCCAAGACCTAACTGCACATACACAGAATATGGCAGTAGATTCACACTAGCTCCTAAGTCCAATAAAGCTTTTCTGATTGTATGATCACCTATAGTGTGATCGGTTGTCAATCCGTCAAAAATAATTTCACTTTCTTACTCACTAAATTTAAATGAAGTACAAAGTAAGGAAGAGTTCGTGTCCACAGAGAGGCAATTGTTGTTATGCGATTTTCAGTTTCTAAGGTAACCAAGGGGGATGTTTGTTGTTTTAGTGAAATACTAAAGTAAAAATAAAATAAAGCAAAGCAAATAATTGGAATAATCAATAAGGAGAAGATATTGGTCATGGGATAGTATCATTCACAAACATGTATTTTCATCAATGATTAGAATTGGTATTTTAATCTCTCATCTACTAATAGTCCTAGGATACCTTGATCGCAAGTCTATCCTGCTAATTCCCTGTTTTCATCACAACCACATTAAAAGATGCATATGTGAATTCTTTCTAAAAAGCAACCTACAGTGTAAAAGCAAAATTAGATTTAACTCCCTAAAAGCAATAAGTTCTATGGAATAAGACTAATCAATGCAAAGGAATGTGTAAAAGCACTAAACGTTTTAACAAAAGTTATGATTCACTTGTGACTAGTAGGATATATCACTACAAGCACTACCCACAATTATGCTACTTAGAATCAGGGGATAAACAACTTTTTCGTATTGAAAACCCTAATATAGCTCTAGAGATGAATGTAAATCAGGATTGATTCCGGACTCAACCAAACAAACTATCAAATCATATAACACTATTAATCGTGAATCACAAACAATAAAATATTGAGACAAAACTAATTCATTGAATCATATAACATATGATAAGGGGTACCCTAAATGAGAGCCTTAACCACTTTGGGTTCGTATATCAATCGCCCCTGTCCAAATGACCTTTTTGCCCTTTTTGCTCAAATTGGGTGATTTCTTCTTCTTTTCCTCCTGTGACTCATAGAGCTGCAAGCGTAAAATACATAATTTTGTAGCAAAGAAAGCATAAACTACTAGGATAGTAAAATTAGGTGTATTCCTTCCCCATACTTAGACTTTGCTAGTCCTCAAAATCAAACTAAAAACTCACAACTTCAAAGCGTTCCAGCGTCACAAGCATCAAAAGAAATTAAGGTTCTCAGAGTAATAAGAAGTTAGAAATACTAAAGAACTTATATTCTCATTCTTAAATGTTGAGGAGAAATAACCACACCATAATGAGAGAATTGTTTGAGAAACAATCAATAAAAACTATTGATGATAAACCTATTTCTCTTGATAGCCTCATCTACTAATAGTAACTAAAGTTGGGATGATCCTAGGATACCTTGATCGCAAGTCTATCCTTCAAAAGAACCACCTTGAGGTCCGCGCTAATTCCGTTTTCATCACAACCACATTAAAAGATGCATATGTGAATTCTTCCTAAAAAGCAACCTACGGTGTAAAAGCAAAATTAGATTTAACTCCCTAAAAGCAATAAGTTCTATGGAATAAGACTAATCAATGCAAACGATGTGTAAAAGCACTAAACGTTTTAACAAAAGTTATGATTCACTTGTGACTAGTAGGATATATCACTACAAGCACTACCCACAATTATGCTACTTAGAATCGGGGATAAACAACTTTTCGTATTGAAAACCCTAATATAGCTCTAGAGATGAATGTAAATCGGATTGATTCCGGACTCAACCAAACAAACTATCAAATCATATAACACTATTAATTGTGAATCACAAACAATAAAATATTGAGACAAAACTAATTCATTGAATCATATAACATATTGAGAAATCAACTTTATCCCATAATCAATAATATTTGTTTAGCTACTCATAGCTATGGAGTTCATCATAAAAATATTAATTGAAAAGAAGAAGATGAACAAAAGCAAACCCTAGAAGCGTAAACAAAATCGGCTCCCCAAAGTTCCAAGAAAAATATGTGATGATTCCTTCCAAAAGTTGTAGAAGTCTTTCCTTTAAATAGCTCCCTTGTTTCCAAAATTAGGTCTAATCTTCAAAGGTCCAAAAGAAAGAAATACACCAAGCCCATGTGTGAGAAAAACCCATGTGAAAACTCTGCCCAAAAACGGTCGCCGGAAAGCTGGTATTATGGCCGGAATTTGGCCGGAATCCGGCACCGGAAAACGACTCAGGTGACCGGCAAAGTCCACCCGATCAGCGAGTCAACGGGTCAGTGAGTCAACGGTCCAACTCGGCCGGGTCAACTCGGTCAAGCACCGAGTCAGAGTATGAGTCAGTCACTGACTCAGCTGATTGAGTGAGTTGGTATTGGCCAAGGCCATTGCACTGGCCAAAGCTCTGTGCTGCACTATCATTGTGCATCACCAATGCACTTTCATCCATGATGGCTGGTTGCTTCACATCAAGCATCTTGCCCAGGCCATCTCCACAGCACAAACTTGCAAACTTCACAGTTCACTCCAATTCAACATCAGATTCTTCACTCTATAACATCGGCAATCTCGCAACACAGTGCACCACTTGCTTCTCATCTCCTCTAAGCTTAGCACCACCAATGCCATTGCCTGCACCTGCAATGCCTCACAACCATTCAAGAACTCCCATTACAGCTGCACCCTATTCTGTCACCTGCAATACTAAGTTCATACAAACCCATTTCAGTTCTTAGCACCATAAGCAATTCCACGGCATTATCTCTAACTGCATCTGCATTACTCCCATTCTCAGATAACAACCACCACTGCCTGCATTCATCCTTGCATCTATCTCCATTTTTAAGCACCAAAGCAATCACCAACTTCACAGCATAACTGCACAAGCCTGCAATTCCAGCTCAAAACCCCAGCAGCAACACCACTTTAAAGTCTCCATACCCAACACGAACCACTGCGCTTCTTCCACTCATTACAGTCCCCTGCACTTGCATTACTGCCACTGTAATCCATCTCAGCTCCAGTTCGTCTCCGCAACATACAACACCACCAGCAGCACCAGACCACCATTAGCTCCTCTTCCTTCAACTCAGAGCAACAAATTCAAATCTGAGACTCGACCCATTGCTTCATTCGAATTTCCTGATAATATCATCAACCCTCGATACTCAGATTAATCAACACAGACCCATGTCTCACAGCAATAACAACTTCGCTAATCTCTCGAACCCATAAGTCATCTTCACCAGAAAACCCTAGCTCAAGCAGCTTCTCTTGATATCAAATCCCATTTAATTCCTCGATTTCGTTCCTTAAACTTCACCAACAGATACATCCTATTCTCTGAATTCCTCTTGAATTTCATCGATCCCACGAATTTCTTCTCCTGCTCTTAGTCGCTCCATCTCGATCTCCCCTGTCCTCTGAATCTCGTTCTTCCTCTCAAATTCATTTCAGGTGAACAAATAATTGAGAAGTAATCTTCTCTCGATTTTAGGGTTGTGTAGGAAAAAACCAGTGGATATGGCCACCTTGGTGAAACGGATAAGGGTCAACCCAATTATGTCCTTAGACACCCACTCATTAGTTAAGGGCCACCCTGATGGCTTCTGCTTCATTCTCAGTGTTTGTCAGTTCTCCAGCACCGACAAGCTTAAAATCTGATTTTTCTCGTAACTTTCTCATACGGCGTCGGATTGACCTCATTCTTTCGTTGTTGGCTCCGTCTTTTCATTATCTTCAAGATGATTGAGAAGAAGTTCTGCATTTAAACGAGTTCCACTTCCTTTTGCTGAAATGACTCCAAAACACCTATAAAACTCAAAAGCAAACATAAGATACATAATTTACAAGAAAACTCGCAAAGAAAGCATAAACAATAGATAGATATTACGGTGTTTTACAACACCTATCAAATTCCCCCACACTTAGACTTTGCTAGTCCTCGAGCAAATCAAACAAAACTTATTTTAAAGGATACATACAACTCCGTTTCGTTGAGGCTACGGTCACTTTTAGCATAAATAACAAGCCTTTAAACCACTAGGTGTCCCTAGTGGACGAGTTATAGTCTCGTGAGGGTTTACTAGAGATATACCCACAAAACCTATATTTCCAACTTACTAGTTCTCCGTAATGATAATATCCAAGCGCTAAGAAGACATAGAGATTCTGCACACTAGTCATAAGAAGTTAGACACATAAATGAACACAATCTCATCCTTAAAAGTTGAGAGAGAAATAACCATCCCTTCTCGAAAGAAATTCGGGTTCGGAGTGATCAAAAGTCTCGACTCTGCCTCACAAGAAAGGGTTTTATGATATTGCTCTCAATAATAAACAGCTTTTTATGGGTCACACATGTGTCCAGGTTGGAATGAAGAGAGAATCATGCGACACGTTGAATGGTAGGAAGGTAAAAACCCTCCGAAGTATTTTGAAAACCCACATCTTTTATACATTTTTGAAAACCCATTTTTCTGACGATCTCTTCGAAAGGAAATCAACCACTTAACGAAGGTGGGAATATGCTTACTTACCTCGTTATCCGTTCGGCGTGCAGCTAGCACCACTCTCACATCATCCATAGAAACGTCTTCGGTCTTCAATCGGTGTCTTCATCTTCGTCTTCGGTCTTCAACTCTTGATGATAACTCTTGAACTTCGTAGAATCTTGACAATATGATTCTTTCCCTCAAATTCCTTGTCGCTTGAAACTTCATTATAGATATTCCTTATTTCCATTGGCTTTATTGAAAGAATACAAAACTAAAAACGAACTATACAAACCTAAACTATATATTTTTTTTTCTCTTTTTTTTTTTTTGATAAAACAAATACAAAATAAAAACGAAATAAAACAATAAAACTAGTAATGAACCTAAAGAAATTTTCTCTTGTCTCTTTTTTTTTTTTCATTTTTTTTTTAGACAAGAGAAAGAAACACAAACTGAAAATACAAATAAAAATGCAAGTACAAAGGCCATGGTGTAAGTACTTTACCGCTTGATTCTTCACAACTTATATGTCTTGATATCATAAACTTCTCGAACTCTCATCTTTAATAATTTTCACTCTTGTACAATAGTCTTTAACTTATAAAAATTCTGCTCCTTGTTTTGTTGCTATACTTGAATCTGAAATCTGCTCAATTCTGTACCGTTGCTTGTGAACCTCAAACGTGTTCAACTTTCCTTCAAATTTGTGATGCTCCTCTTGTTGATGATGATGGTGTTTCTATGGACCTGTTGGTGTAGAGAGAGATAAGGTGGATGGTGCTAACTGCGAACAAGATTACAAGTGGTATGTAAGTTAGCAATTCGATGTCACCATCATGGTTGATAAAAATAGCACTCAAGAGATCAAAATAGTGCTTCTATTGGTGGGAGGTTGGACAGCTCACCATTCTGCCCGGAATTTACGTACGGTGACACACACTCTAAAAGCACAAATTTAGACAGGTACAAATAATTGAAGGTTGGTGCCTCACATTATGTAACATGGGTAGTCTCCACTATAGGGGATCACAACTCTAATACCGAATTCAGTCTGCACCTTATTTGCCACTGGCATGGTTAAATCCAACTTTAACTCTCATACAATTAAGAAACCCGATCATGTTCTCTGTCATCTCTAAGTTCAGTCACTATTATGAGATTCTCGATGTAATCTTAGCGACATGTATACTATGTGACTCTAAACTAACCATAAGTTGGAGTTTCCTTATTCACTATTTCACAAAAAAAGTTGAAAATTTTGAAAAATTTACAAAGCAAATGCTTAACCACTCCCCCACACTTAAACTTTACATTGTCCTCAATGTAATTGAATCGTCCAAAGTAAGTCAAGGTGGGAAATTCTAACAAGAAATCAGAAAAAATAAAAAAAAACAAGACACGAAAAACTAAAAAACAAGACAAGAAATACTCATCCTTTGGGTTGCCTCCCAATTAGCGCTTGGTTTAAAGTCGTCAGCCCGACTATCTCCTTGCTTTCTATGACTCCTCCAGAGGGAGCACATCCACAAAGTTAACTCCTTCCACCACTTCGGAAGTGAAATTCTCATAATATGGTTTCAACCGGTGCCCATTAACTTTAAGTTCTTTCCCTGTAGCTATGCTACGAATTTCCACCGCACCATGAGAAAACACATTAGTAACAATAAAAGGTCCGATCCATCGTGACCTTAATTTACCCGGAAATAAATGCAAGCGAGAATTAAACAAAAGCACTTTCTTCCCAATGCAAAATTGTTTCCTAGAAATCATGTTATCATGAAATGCCTTCGTCTTTTCCTTATAAATGCGTGAGCTTTCAAATGCATCATTGCGAAGCTCCTCTAACTCTTGGAGTTGTAAATTCCTTTGCTTTCCAGCCCCATCCATCTCCATATTGCATTGTTTAATAGCCCAAAACGCCTTATGCTCAATTTCAACGGGTAAATGACAAGGTTTACCATACACAAGCCTAAAGGGAGACATTCCTATAGGTGTCTTATATGCGGTTCTATAAGCCCACAAAGCATCATTAAGTCGCATGCTCCAATCCTTCCTTGTTGGGTTCACCGTCTTTTCTAGAATAGATTTCACCTCCCGGTTAGACACCTCGGCTTGTCCATTGGTTTGGGGATGATAAGGTGTTGCAATCTTGTGCGACACATTGTACTTCGTCAACAAGCTTTGTAAAATCCTGTTTTTGAAGTGAGAACCCCCATCGCTAATTATGGCTCTTGGAATTCCAAACCTTGCGAAAATATGAGCTTGCACAAAATCTGAAACCACTTTAGAATCATTAGTTGGGGTAGCTTTAGCTTCCACCCATTTCGAGACATAATCAACCGCAAGTAAGATATAAAAATTCCCATGGGAGTTGACAAAAGGACCCATAAAATCAATACCCCATACATCAAAAACTTCAATAAATTGAATAAAAGTTTGTGGCATTTGATTTCGGGCACCTAGATTGCCGGTTCTCTGGCACCTATCACAAGTTGTACAAAATATATGTGCATCCTTAAACAAAGTTGGCCAATAAAAACCACTTTCAAGTACCTTGTGAGCGGTTCTCTTACTCCCAAAATATCCTCCGCAAGCATAGGAGTGACAAAAAGACAAGATAGAATTAAATTCAGATTCGGGAACGCACCTTCTTATTACTTGGTCACTACCATGTTTCCATAAGTATGGATCATCCCATATGTATTGGTTCCCTAACCTCTTAAGTTTGTCCCTCTCAGCACGAGACAAGTTCTTTGGTATTTGTTTAGAAACTAAGTAATTAATAATATCAGCGTACCATGGTTCTCCAAAGGCAATTGAGAAGAGTTGCTCATCCGGGAAACTTTCACGCAATGGGATAGTCTCCTTGTCCACAGCAAGTCGGCTCAAGTGATCCGCAACGGTGTTCTCAATCCCTTTCTTGTCCTTGATTTCAATATCAAACTCTTGCAAGAGTAAAATCCACCGTATGAGCCTCGGTTTCGCCTCTTTCTTTGTAAGCAAGTACTTAAGCGCTGCATGATCAGAAAAGACAACAACTTTTGTACCAATTAGATAAGAGCGAAACTTTTCTAAAGCAAAAACAATGGCTAATAACTCTTTTTCAGTGGTTGTGTAGTTTTGTTGGGCCTCATTTAACGTTCTAGAAGCATAATAAATAGCATGAGGAAGCTTCCCCACACGTTGCCCAAGCACCGCACCAACCGCATAATCACTAGCATCACACATGAGCTCAAAAGGCTTGCTCCAATCCGGTGGTTTAATGATAGGAGCTGAAATCAAAAGTTCGTTCAAACGATTGAATGCCACCATACATTTTTCATCAAAGTTAAAAACCACATCTTTTTGCAATAAGTTACAAAGTGGTGATGCTATCTTGGAAAAGTCCTTGATGAATCTACGATAGAAACCTGCATGACCAAGAAAAGAACGCATCTCCCTCACCGTAGTGGGAGGGGTTAGAGCACGAATAAGGTCTATCTTAGATTTATCGACTTCCAAGCCTTTAGAAGATATTATATGGCCTAAAACTATGCCATGAGTTACCATGAAATGGCACTTCTCCCAATTTAGCACAAGATTTGTTTCAACACATCGTTCAAGGATTAGAGACAAATTGTTCAAGCAAAGGTCAAATGAATCACCAAAGACACTAAAGTCATCCATGAACACTTCAATTATGTTTTCAACATATTCCGAAAAGATACTTACCATACACCTTTGAAAGGTAGCTGGAGCATTGCACAAGCCAAAAGGCATCCTTCTATAAGCAAAAGTACCGAAAGGACAAGTGAAAGTGGTTTTCTCTTGGTCCTCCGGCGCTATCACAATCTGATTATAACCTGAATAGCCATCAAGAAAGCAATAATAAGAGTGTCCAGCTAAACGTTCAAGCATTTGATCAATAAAAGGTAATGGAAAATGATCTTTCCTAGTAGTGGCATTCAATTTTCTATAATCAATACAAACCCTCCAACCGGTTTGCACACGAGTTGGGACAAATTCATTCTTATCATTCTCCACCACTGTCACACCTGATTTCTTTGGTACTACTTGTACCGGACTCACCCACTTGCTATCGGATATGGGGTAGATAACTCCCACTTCCAAAAGCTTGAGTATTTCCTTTTTCACAACTTCCATCATGGGAGGGTTCAAACGACGTTGCGCTTCCCTTGTAGGCTTTGCATCGTCCTCCAAACGAATTTTGTGCATACAAACGGCAGGGCTTATACCCTTGATATCGGCAATTGTCCATCATATGGCCGTCTTGTACTTCCTTAGCACCCTTAGAAGTTTTTGCTCCTGTAAATCACTAAGCTCATTAGAAACAATCACCGGTAACTCTTCATTATCACCCTAGTACAAGTACTTTAGGTGGTCGGGAAGAGGTTTCAATTCTAACTTTGGAGATTTAACAATGGAAGGTACAAGCTTTTCATCACTGCATGGTAAAGAAATAAAAGAGATATTATGAGTTTCCGGGCATCCTTGTAGTGAATTAAGATCACCAAGGGCTTCCTTGACTTCATTACCACACTCTACACCATTATCCATGGATGTAGTTAACACGGTTTCCAAAGCGTCACCACCATTTAATTCAAACATTTGTTGTGCCAATGTATCCATAACATCAATGGAGAAACAAGAGTGGACATCACTAGGATATCTCATCGTCTCGAAAATGTTGAAACGTATTGTTTCTCCATCAAACTCCATGGTTAACGTTCCCTTATCCACATCAATTATGGTTTTCTCCGTTTTCATGAAGGGGCGCCCAAGTAGCAATGGAAGAGACGAGTCCGGTGAACCTTCATTCATCTCTAATACACAAAAGTCAGCTGGAAATACAAGTTGATTAACCTGCACAAGAACATCCTCAACAATACCCATTGGGTAGACATTAGAGCGATCGGCTAATTGTAATACAATTTCAGCCTTTTTAAAAGGACCAAGATCAAGTGAATTATACATTGACGCAGGCATAACATTAACGGATGCACCTAAATCCAACATAGCTTTGTTAAATGTTGTGTTACCAATTGTGATAGGAATGTCAAAACTACCGGGATCTTTGCACTTAAGTGGGAGTTTGTGTTGTAAGATTGTCGAAGCATTCTCCCCCACACTAAGCACTTCATTACCTTTTAGCCTTTGCTTATTGGTACACAAATCCTTCAACACCTTTGCATACTTTGGTACTTGCTTAATATCATCAATGAGTGGTATGTTCACATGGATCTTCTTTAGAACATCTAAAATCTCCTTTTCTAGTTCCGCCTTCTTAGAACTTGCAAATCTGCGAGGAAAAGGTAAAGGAGGAACATAAGTAGAAACCGGAGTTTTAGAGTTAGGAATAGGTACCTCAGAAGTTTGGGGAGAATCCTCATTATTCTCCTCCAAAACAGGTTCCTTTGGTGTTTCCACCTTGCCCGAATCAGTAATTTCGGGTTGCACAAGTTGTGTACCACTTCTCAACGTAATAGTATTGACACCCTCTTTTGGGTTAATAGGTTGAGAAGGGAGTTTCCCACTATTTTGTGCCTTCAATTGGTTCAACTCAATAGCCATGGAGCCCATTTGTGTTTGCAACTCCTTGATAGCACTCTTAGTTTCCTGTTGACTCTCTTTGAACATGGTAGAAATACCTTGCATCATTGTTTGAAGTTTGAATCAATATCAGAACCTTGATTTTGCATTGATTGTTGTGCTTGTGGTTGCTGAAATTGTTGTCTCGGCTGGAATTGTTGTTGTTGAGGTTGAAATCCACTTGAAAAGTTGAAGGTAGGTTGTTGAACCGCTCCTTGCTTGTTGGCATAGCTAAAATTGGGGTGATCTCTCCATCCCGGATTGTAAGTGTTTGAGTAGGGATCATACCGTCTTTGTTGATTTGGAAAGATCGCATTAGCTTGCTAGTCCTCATAAGTTTGAGAGGAACTTGGTATCACCGCGGCTGTAACTTGTTGCATCATTGCCGACATGTTACCCATTTGTTGATGAAGTTCCTTAACCTCGCTCACTTCATTCACTCTTCTTAGAAGCACATCCGAACCACGACTTAAAAATTGTTGGGAGTTCGCTGCCATGTTTTCAATCAACTCTCTAGCTTGTGCCACCGTCTTGCTAACTAGTGCACCACCACCCGCAGCGTCAATAAGATTCCTATCACTTGATTGGAGTCCTTCATAGAAGTATTGGATGATCATAGCGTCACTGAATTGGTGGTGAGGACAGCTTCCAACCAATCTCTTGTACCGTTCCCAACATTCATATAAGGATTCTCCCACGTTTTGCTTCATCCCACAAATCTCCTTTAGAATTTGAGTAGCCTTTGATGCAGGAAAATATCTCTCCAAAAAGAGTTTCTTCAACCCATTCCATGTTGTGACACTTCCGGGAGGTAAATAGTACAACCAATCCTTAGCACTATCCAGTAAAGAGAAACGGAACACTTTCAACATTGCACCATCCGCCTCAACATCCGCTGGAAGCATGGCCGTGACAATGGTGTGGAAGTCCATAAGATGTTTGTTTGGATCTTCATTCACCATGCCATGGAATTTTGGTAATTCTCTAAGCAACCCCGGCTTTATCTCAAAAGTAGAGTTCGTTTGGATACACCCCTGTTGTGTATCAAGCCTATGAGAAGCCAAGTCCTTGAGTGAACGATTTGCATCACCCATTGTTTCTTCTTCTTCAACTTGTGGTTCGTCTACGATTGGAACCTCTTGTTCTCCTTCTATTTGTAACTCTTCTTCCACTTTTAACTCTAGATTTTCTATTGTGTCTTGACTTGGTTGGAGTATTGTGCCTCTTCGAGTAGCTATCCCGCACCTTGGATAATTCCAATCTTTAGAAGCCAGGGATTAGGTACCTGAAAACAATTCTCGCAAACAAGTGAGAAACAAGACAAGAACCGAAAAGCAAAGATAAAAGCAGAAATTATAAAAAGAAACTAAAAACTTAATAACAAGCCGTATGCCTCCCTTAAACGGCGCCAAAATTTGATCGGTTGTCAATCCGTCAAAAATAATTTCACTTTCTTACTCACTAAATTTAAATGAAGTACAAAGTAAGGAAGAGTTCGTATCCACAGAGAGGCAATTGTTGTTATGCGATTTTCAGTTTCTAAGGTAACCAAGGGGGGATGTTTGTTGTTTTAGTGAAATACTAAAGTAAAAATAAAATAAAGCAAAGCAAATAATTGGAATAATCAATAAGGAGAAGATATTGGTCACGGGATAGTATCATTCACAAACATGTATTTTCATCAATGATTAGAATTGGTATTTTAATCTCTCATCTACTAATAGTCCTAGGATACCTTGATCGCAAGTCTATCCCGCTAATTCCCTGTTTTCATCACAACCACATTAAAAGATGCATATGTGAATTCTTCCTAGAAAGCAACCTAAAGTGTAAAAGCACAATTAGATTTAACTCCCTAAAAGCAATAAGTTCTATGGAATAAGACTAATCAATGAAAACGAATGTGTAAAAGCACTAAACGTTTTAACAAAAGTTATGATTCACTTGTGACTAGTAGGATATATCACTACAAGCACTACCCACAATTATGCTACTTAGAATCAGGGATAAACAACTTTTTCGTATTGAAACCCTAATATAGCTCTAGAGATGAATGTAAATCAGATTGATTCCGGACTCAACCAAACAAACTATCAAATCATATAACACTATTAATTGTGAATCACAAACAATAAAATATTGAGACAAAACTAATTCATTGAATCATATAACATATTGAGAAATCAACTTTATCCCATAACCAATAATATTTGTTTAGCTACTCATAGCTATGGAGTTCATCATAAAAATATTAATTGAAAAGAAGAAGATGAACAAAAGCAAACCCTAGAAGCGTAAACAAAATCGGCTCCCCAAAGTTCCAAGAAAAATATGTGATGATTCCTTCCAAAAGTTGTAGAAGTCTTTCCTTTAAATAGCTCCCTTGTTTCCAAAATTAGGTCTAATCTTCAAAGGTCCAAAAGAAAGAAATACACCAAGCCCATGTGTGAGAAAAAACCATGTGAAAACTCTGCCCAAAAACGGTCGCCGGAAAGCTGGTATTATGGCCGGAATTTGGCCGGAATCCGGCACCTGAAAACGACTCAGGTGACCGGCAAAGTCCACCCGATCAGCGAGTCAACGGTCCAACTCGGCCGGGTCAACTCGGTCAAGCACCGAGTCAGAGTATGAGTCAGTCACTGACTCAGCTGATTGAGTGAGTTGGTATTGGCCAAGGCCATTGCACTGGCCAAAGCTCTGTGCTGCACTATCATTGTGCATCACCAATGCACTTCCATCCATGATGGCTGGTTGCTTCACATCAAGCATCTTGCCCAGGCCATCTCCACAGCACAAACTTGCAAACTTCACATTTCACTCCAATTCAACATCAGATTCTTCACTCTATAACATCGGCAATCTCGCAACACAGTGCACCACTTGCTTCTCATCTCCTCTAAGCTTAGCACCACCAATGCCATTGCCACGCACCCGCAATGCCTCACAACCATTCAAGAACTCCCATTACAAACTGCACCCTATTCTCACACTGCAATACTGAGTTCATACAAACCCATTTCAGTTCTTAGCACCATAAGCAATTCCACGGCATTATCTCTAACTGCATCTTCTTTACTCCCATTCTCAGATAACAACCACCACTGCCTGCATTCATCCTTGCAGCTATCTCCATTTTTAAGCACCAAAGCAATCACCAACTTCACAGCATAACTGCACAAGCCTGCAATTCCAGCTCAAAACCCCAAGAAGAAGAACACCACTTTAAAGTCTCCATACCCAACACGAACCACCGAGCTTCTTCCACTCATTACGCCCCCGCACTTGCATTATCGCCATCGTAATCCATCTCAGCTCCAGTTCGTCTCCGCAACACACAACACCACCAGCAGCACCAGACCACCATTAGCTCCTCTTCCTTCAACTCAGAGCAACAAATTCAAATCTGAGACTCGACCCATTGCTTCATTCGAATTACCTGATAATATCATCAACCCTCGATACTCAGATTAATCAACACAGACCCATGTCTCACAGCAATAACAACTTCGCTAATCTCTCGAACCCAGAAGTCATCTTCACCAGAAAACCCTAGCTCAAGCAGCTTCTCTTGATATCAAATCCCATTTAATTCCTCGATTTCGTTTCTTAAACTTCACCAACAGATACATCCTATTCTCTGAATTCCTCTTGAATTTCATCGATCCCACGAATTTCTGCTCCTGCTCTTAGTCGCTCCATCTCGATCTCCCCTGTCCTCTGAATCTCGTTCTTCCTCTCAAATTCATTTCAGGTGAACAAATAATTGAGAAGTAATCTTCTCTCGATTTTAGGGTTGTGTAGGAAAAACCAGTGGATATGGCCACCTTGGTGAAACGGATAAGGGTCAACCCAATTATGTCCTTAGACACCCACTCATTAGTTAAGGGCCACCCTGATGGCTTCTGCTTCATTCTCAGTGTTTGTCAGTTCTCCAGCACCGACAAGCTTAAAATCTGATTTTTCTCGTAACTTTCTCATACGGCGTCGGATTGACCTCATTCTTTCGTTGTTGGCTCCGTCTTTTCATTATATTCAAGATGATTGAGAAGAAGTTCTGCATTTAAACGAGTTCCACTTCCTTTTGCTCAAATGACTCCAGAACACCTATAAAACTCAAAAGCAAACATAAGATACATAATTTACAAGAAAACTCGCAAAGAAAGCATAAACAATAGATAGATATTACGGTGTTTTACAACACCTATCATAGTGCAAGAGATAGTTGGACTACCTGGGTCTTTAAACTTAGGTGGGGTTTTGTTTTGAATAATTGAACTTACTTACTCAGTGAGAAAGGCACGCTTATGCACATGAAGCTTTCGCTTTTGTGTGCACAAATCCTTCAAAAACTTAGCATAGGTGGGTATCTGCCTGATTGCTTCGAGAAATGGAATGTTTATGTTAACTCGTTTGAACATTTCCAAAATCTCGTTGTACTGGTTACCCCCTTTTTGCTGCACCAACCTTTGTGGGAATGGATCAACAGGCACATGACATGGAAAAGAAACATCTATATCAGTAGGACTTTTAGATTTATCAACATGCTCAGATCCATTTTCTACAGTAGATGTTTTATGTGGTGTTGTGTGTACTGGTGAGTCTGATTTAGACTCGCTTGACTGTGGTACACCTACATTGTTCTCAACAACTTTACCACTACGAAGAGTGGTGACAACATTCACATGACTATGTGAAGTTTCATTGCAAGTAAAAGTACCTGCCTGAAATGCACTTTTTGGATTTTGTTGGGGCTGACTAGGGAGTTTGCCTTTTTCTCTCTCATTCAATGCATCACAAATTTGACCCATTTTAAGTTCTAGACTTGTGAAACGTTGGTCGGTGGTCTTCTGAAGTTGTAAAAGATTTTGGGTCAACAGACCGACACTATCTTCAAAGCTAGGCTTTTTCTCTACAGGGTATTGTGTGTGTGGTTGCATTTGGGGGTTTCTAGGATATGAGTATCCTTGATTATTACTGGTTGTTCCCCCATGTACAGGCCCTTTAGACCATGAAAAGTTAGGGTGATTTCTCCACCCTGGGTTGTAGGTCTGAGAATAAGGGTTGTTCTCTTGCCTATGGTACAAAGCATTGGCTTGCTCGGTTCTAGACTCTTGAAATGCATGTAGGTCTGGACAACTGTCCACTAAGTGGTCTGAACCATGGCACGCGGCACAAGTGGCCAGTTCAATTTGGTCACGGAGAGTAGGGGCATTAGTTTTTACATTCTTCTGCAGCTCTATCACTTCTATTCTCCTAGCCAAAGATGCCATCTTTGCATTTCCCTCAAAGTCAGACTCAATTCTATGAACATTAGCTACAGGGGTAGTCCTTTTAGGTTCACGGATGGACTCCCACTGCTGAGTCTTTTCAGCGACTCCGATTAAGAAAGTCCAAGCCTCATCAGCACTTTTGTCAATAAATGCACCATTGCACATTGACTCAACTGTGGTTCGGGTCCTAACATCTAGGCCTTCATACAAAATTTTCACAAGTCTCCATTTTTCAAAACCATGGTGGGGACATTGGAGCAATAATTCATTGAATCTCTCCAAATATTTTGCTAGAGTCTCTTCTTATAATTGCACAAAACCATTTAGACTTTGACGAATTGTCGCAGTCTTATGGTTGGGGAAAAACTTTTTGAAAAATTCTTTGGTAAGAGCATCCCAGGTTGCAATGGACTGTGGTTGTAGTGCATACAACCAAGACTTGGCCTTTTCCTTCAAAGAGAAAGGAAATAATCTCATTTTGAGGGACTCTTCAGGCATTTGGTTAAAACGCAGGGTCCCACAAATTTTTTCAAATTCTCTCACATGGTGGTAGGGGTTTTCAGCATCAACCCCCCTAAACACAGGCAACATGTGAATTGTGCTTGCTTTCAGTTCAAACTGACCAGCATCAGCTGGTAGAATGATGCAAGAGGGCTGACTTGCCCTAGTGGGGTACATGTAGTCCTTGAGACTACGAGGTTGGTTCACTTCATCACCCATTGTTTTACGGTGGGTCCGGGCTTTCTCTCGTAATCGGGTGTGTCAACAATATCTTCTTGGAGGATTCTAACTAGTCGATTTGTTTGGTCTCTAAAAGACACAATCATAGCCTAGCTAGCACATCAATCATGTTAAGACACTCAGCTACCCAAACACTCAACTCTCACAGGTTCACAAGCTAGTCTTTTAACACACAGAACTGATGTCTGTTGGTTTAGTGAAGGATACAGCTAAAACTTTGCTCGTGCTATGTGATTATGCTCACTCAAGGTGAAGCATGTGCTGTGTGATTGTGATAAACAACAGGCTTAGCATGTGAATATGGCTCACAGGTTATCAACAGGTCTGGCAAACCTTAAATTTCACAGATCATGCACAAAGGTGCCAGGGCAGATAGTTCAACCAACTCAGTCAATAACAAACTCAGCCAACCAAAGTATACAGATCAAAGATTATTCAAATGATAGAAAGTTCCAATGACCAAAAGCACAGGTTCATTCGAGATGAAAAGATCAAAGTGAAATAACTGGTCAATGCCAATATCAGGTGAACATGGTGAATCAGAGCATTAAAAGTTCAGAGATTAACTGTTGGATAGCAAACAAATGTTTATGGAAACTAGGTTTCAACAATCACTGATGAGAACTGATTTCAGCAGTCATGACAGATATTCAAGACAAATTTTGAGTTTGAGAATACACTACCGCCAGTATAAAACTGGGTTTAGGCAATTCCACCAATTATCCTGCTCCTTGTCCTTCCTTTCCTTGGCTTTTGCAGAAGTATTGATGAAGAAGTTTTGCAGGTACCTGTGAGCTCAAAGGAGAGATTCAGTACACAGATTTGCACAGATGGAGCAAGGGTATAAAAACCAACAGATGACAGCTGCAGAATATTGATGAATACAAATGCAACTAACTTCAAGCAAGTTTGTCAGTGATGCAGTTCATGCTAATGGAGTGACTGAAATTGAAAGTTACAACTAATGACACTAAAGTGCATATTATAGAAAATGGTTTAGCCAACTAACAAAGTAACAGTCTAAGATACCGCTAACTGAAACAATGTGCAGATATGCAATGAAACTGAGAATCAAAAGTGAAAACTTAAACTAAGCTACAGCTAATATGAAATTGAAATGTTAATCAAAAGTTAACTTAAAATGAAGATATGAAATTGAAGTTATACTACAACTAATATGTTAATGATCAAGCTACAGCTACAAATGGCTATATATACAGGACAATGATGCTACTAAACCACAGATGGACTAACTACAATACAACAGCAAAGTGGCAGGTGCAAGTGAACTTTACAATGAAACTAAACAATGATGCAGTTATGCAAGACTAAGTGATAGCATACAATGATAGGCAGTTTAACTAGACCAAGATGCAAGATTTATGGATAGATGGATTAGCCAAGTTATAAAAACAACAACAAGAAAATTGAACTGAGGGAAA
Source organism: Papaver armeniacum (assembly GCA_023531295.1). NCBI lineage: Eukaryota > Viridiplantae > Streptophyta > Magnoliopsida > Ranunculales > Papaveraceae > Papaver > Papaver armeniacum. The sequence continues at coordinate 551,405 of JAJJWW010015024.1, read as the reverse complement.
ACAGCAAGATAAAAGTATATGCAGATGAAACTTTGAAACAAAATCTACAGCTAAGAAGTTACAGGCTAAGTTACAAACACTCTAACCTAAACAAATCTTATGTTAACACAAAGGAAAGTTTACAAACTATAGTTACAAACAAACTAGTTGCAGGGTGCAAACACTTAAACTAGATATGAGATGTAATGGGAAAGAAAACAAAAGAACAACTAAGAGATGACAATAACAAAAGAGATCAACTAATGAAAGTATATAGATGGTTTTTCTGAATTTTTGAGATGATTACAAACAACAGAGATTTAACAAAATTCTACTAATAGTCACAAGGTTTTGCGGATGACTATGGAATGATGCTAGTTACACAGAGAGATAGTGATGCGAAGATGCAGAAATATAAAGAGTTTCAGCTAAGTTATACTAACAATGACTGAAAATATAAATAATGCAAGCTAATATATACAAGACTAAGCTAAAAATCAGTAAAGTGAAGCAAAAGAAACAACGACACTGCCACCAAGTCCCCGGCAGCGGCGCCAAAAACTTGGTAGGCTTATGAAAGTGTCACCTATAATGATACTGCAAGTGCACAGTGACAGTTTGTGTAAAGTGCAAGCACAGTTCGATCCACAGAGACTTGGAGAGTGTAGTGATGAAGCTATATTCTACTTACTGAATTTCAACAAGAAGTCACACAAAGGGAGATTGTTTGAGTGTCGATACGACAAGTTGGAGATTAGAGCAGTGAAATAAAGATGAACTGACAAGCAATGAGAGTAAAGGCACTAGGATTGTCAAATCCACCACTAATTCTTGTTATGTATTCAACTAGTTTGAGTATTCTTGTCCTTGTGACAGATAAGGAAGATGTGTCAATTCTACCACTTACCTAAGGAGTTTCACCAGTAGATATTCCAATTATCAGCTAAAGTATCAACTCAGAGTACTAATTGTCTAGTTAAGCACAACTAGTCAAGGAATGGACAATAATTTTTAAGGCAAGAGCTGAAGTATACTCAACACAGTTTTATCCTAACTACAATGGATACATGGCATTCATTGTGAGAGCAAAGCATTGAAATACTGAAATTGAAACTATCTTACAGATTAAGCATTCAAGAATAACACAAACCAAGTATGAATACCACAACAGAAAATTAAGGCTTCATTTAAATCCTAGTAGGTGAATTTAGAACATACTGAACATGATAAAAACACAACTGAATTTTACTAACAATTAAACCCTAAAAATTTCAGCCCCCTTCTTACACAAAGAACAATTCTATTTATACCTCCAATTCTCTTCTAACACTCGAAATCGAAATTAAATGCATACCCTACAAACCCAATCGTCTGAACTGCTTGTCCCCTCTTCCAATTCGCTTCTGCAAATCATTAATTCCATGTTTTGAGAAACCCTAACTCTATCTCTGTCTCGAACTCATCTTCTAGGGTTTGGGAGAAGCTGTGATGGAGATAGCTGGAGCTAGAGATGTTGAGGGTGGTTGTGCTGCTGCTGGTGCTGTTGGGAGAAAAAAATAAAATGCTGGTGTCTCTGCCACTGGTCGGGGGAGGAGAAGAACTGAGGCTCTGGTTTTTGTCGGGAGGAAGAAAGAAGAAAGATGGAGAGGAGTGTTTGGTTGCTGCTCGGTTAGGTGAAAGGGGTAGGCGGCTAGGGTGTGAGATGGGAGCAACGAACTCTGATGTACTGCAAGGCAAAGACATTGGATGCAGCTGCTAGATCAAATCCAACGGCTTAGGGTGGAGACGGGTTTGGATTCGGGTATATGTCCGGATCTTGGATAGCTCAAGCCCATGTACTTGTAAACGGGTTGCAACTGATGCGCAAGCGGGCTGCAACTTCTCTTCCATAGTCGCTAGTCTCCAATTTTCTGCTCTTTTGGCTCCTTAATTCCTCCAAGCTTTAATTACTACCTAAAAACACAAAATTAATTAGTACAAGTATTTATTCTTGAAAACAGAGAAATACAGAATTTGGGATAATATATGATTTTAAAGCGCAAAAGATGAGTTAAATGCCAATAAAAAGGTGTAGAAATATGCAATATTTGGCACTCATCATCGTGTGTATGAACACACGTGTCGTAGACCGCCAGACCAAAACCCTAGTTAATATCCCCATGTGACACGATTGATGTCTCGTAATTAGTTAGTCAGTTGCTGACTTCATGACTTCATGGGACGATGAGTCCTTGTATTGTTGAGTCGAACATGATTTGAAAATGTTCTGAGACTCATGAATTTGAACATGTATGTTGAGACAGAGGTATAATGTATGAATAAACATAGTTAACATGAGCAAATATTGCTCATTCGATGAACTGTTGAATATTGATGGTTGAACCAATGTTCCTTGGTTTGAGCAAATATTGCTCATCTGAGCAAATGTTGCTCGTTTGATGAATTATTGGTAGCATGACCAAATAAAATATTAATTTAAATACTGGCAACTGAACCAAGTATAATTAATAAGGTGTTTACCATGAGATCATCGTAAAATTATTAGTGTTTGAATCTGGAATTATGAACCTTGGACTCAAAACCCTAATTCGATCAATTGATGGTTTATTGAAAATTAACCACGGAGTGAAGGAGGGACCGGCTACATGGGATCTTGGGTCGACCATGTAGCGCCCAGATGCTCAAGTGAGCAAATACCAAGAATGATTAAATGCTGGTTTAATCAGTTATTAAAATAATACTTGTCTGAGCCTAGGTGATAAAACCTAATTAATTATGAAGAGATGAGGGGCTGACCAAGAGGTCATGAAACCGGCCCTGGGTGGTCACGGGATCGAATGACGATCGTTTCATGAAATTCCAAAATTGTTCAGAAGAGTTTGAACCTAATATGAACAAATTAGGTCAAATGATGAAAATATGAGGGACCGGCCTCTTGCAAGCCAAAGAGCCAACCCTGGTCGGTCAAGGTAATATGCTCATGCCACCAAAGTGTTCGCGTCTCAGTCCTGAGAATTTTGATATTTTCGGATGTGCGTTTGAGCAATCATTTGGGAAAATATGAAGAAATCGGGGATTTTTGCTGAAACTGAGGAAACTTCATGAGATGAAGGAAAATAATAATAAAATGAAGGAATCATGAAGTGTGGGACCGTCTATGGCCAAGGCATGGCCGGCCGTCCAATGAGCCCGGTCCCATAGCATTTCCTTAATTTTGTTATATTTTTTCATGATTTTATGGAAATATCATAAAATCAAGGAGTTTGTTGAAACTAAGGATTTTTGTTGAAATCAAGGAGTTTCCTTGAAGTGAAGGAGTTTCCATGAGATGAAGGAAACAAGTAACATTAATAAAATAAGGGCGTGTGTGACCGGCTTGGGCATGGTTGGTCGGCTAGGGCCCGGTCCCGTGAGTTTTCCCTAATTTTACGTATTATTTCCATGATTTGAAGGAATTTTCATAATTTGAAGGAAATATCATGAAATCAAGGAATTCCATGGGATCAAGGAAACATAAAAAATAATAATAATAAAATAAGGGCGTGTGGGGCCGGCTAGGGCATGACGGCCGGCTAGGGCCCGGTCCCACGAGTTTCCCTAATTTTATATTATTTTTCATGATTTAAAGGAAATATCATGAAATCAAGGAGTTTTTATGAGATTAGGGAAATAATAATAAAATAATGAGGAATCATGAGGTGTGGGACCGACCACAACTAGGGCATAGCCGGCCGGCTAGTAGACACGGTCCCACGACACCTTTCCCAATTTTATATTATTTCCTTGATGCGAAGGAAACACCATGAAACTGAGGAGTTTCCTTAAAACGAAGGATATTTGTTCAAATGAAGAGATTTTCATGAGATCAAGGAAAATAATAAAAATATGATAAAACATAGAATTTGGACGTGGGACTGGTCACGGCGTGACTGGCCGGCCGGTGAGCCCAGTCCCTTAGCGCCTTGACTAATATTTTATTATTTATTATTTTCTTCCTATTTTGCGTAGGTTCATCGTTCTTTCATGTTTTGGATTGCTCGTTTGTGCATTCAGGGGATCGTTAGTGCATTATTGCTGAGTACACTTGCACCGTTTTGGTCGGGGCTTATTCGATAGTGCTCAGATGCACGTGTGTTGAATATTTATTACTAACCCATGGAATTCTGCTGGGAAGAACCATAAATTGAAGTAACGAAATATTATGAAAAACATTGAATATTTTCCAGGGATTCAGTTAATGAATCTAATGATTTAATAATAATTAATTGATGGCTCTATACTAGTAGGATCGTCTAGGAGCATTAATTATTTAGGAATCGAGTGATATGAGCTTGTTGAAGCGTCATATTTCTTTTATGTAGTCAGGGAAAACATTGTTACATCCTGAAGACGTTATTGCTCTATACTAGCAGGCAAGCTGTCTAGGAGCCGTCTAATCTTGCAATCTTATATAAAAGTGATCACTGAAATTGCTCAGTATTCATGAGATATGTCGTTGCCTCAGTTGAGAGACTACACATCTACATATACTCTGAGAGATAGTATTCTCAATCAGAGGTTCTCGTGGCACGATCTTTCACGCTTTCGATAAAAGACATTGTTGATGGTGGATTTTCAACAAATGGAAAAACCGTAAAATCATGATGCATGTTTTGACACGGCTTTCAGGCATGCAACGATTCATATTTTACGAATACATGATGAATATGTTTTCGAAAAGCCTCCACTAGCTGAGCGTTCGATCCCTGGCATTTCGTCGTGACCTCTATGCAGAATAACGCATTTGGGAGGTTCTCCATAGATTGAGAGCTTAACGCCTTCAGGACGTCGGTGACACTCACTGTTCCCTGACTGCAAGAGAGAGACCCACCTCCACATAGAAGAATAGTTGGGCGGCGGACGCCTTCAGGACGTCGGTGACACTCACCGTTCCCTGATTATGTGGAGAGACCGTGTATAGATTCAGGTGGTTCTCCGTAGATTTAGAGCACTAACACCTTCAGGTCGTAAACAGCACCGTGACTCCCTGACTATGCACCATTCAGAATAGATGTGACGCTTTAACTGGCTAATATCTTTTCTGCAATAGATTAATTCTGCCGCGATATTCACCACTGAATTCCCAGAATAATCTATTATTGCTCCTATTCCATGGTCGAATCCACGGCCTGATCCCATGGAATGGCAATAACAATTGCTCCTATTCCATGGTCGAATCCACGGCCTGATCCCATGGAATGGCAATAAACAACCGCTCCGATTCCATGATCGAATCCACGGCTTGATCTCATTGAATGGCAATAAACTACTACATTATCTCATTATTCCGATTTCATGATCGAATCCACAGCTGATCTCATGAAATGGTGATAGATAATTTTAATTACTCTGATTCCATGGTCGAATCCACGATCCCATAGGATGGTAATGCTTGTTTTATTATTATAAATTCGTAGTCGAATCCACAGTTGATCCTATGAATTAATAATAAACAACTATTCATTTTGATTACTCTGCTTCATGAATTATTCTCCACTGAATTTCATAAATTAGTAATAAATACTCAACAACCGGGCATCCGGGTCATCACTGAGTAAGCCCCACAAAAATGGTGTAAGTGTACTCGACAATGATGCACGACTGATCACCCGGATGCACAAACGAGCATCAAAAAATATGGACAGATGAGGAATCCTACGCAAAATAGGAGAAATCAACAAATAATAATAAAATAATAAGAGGCGCCCAGGGGCCGGGCCCACCGGCCGGCCGGCAATGCCCTAGCCGTGGCCGGTCCCATGCCTCTTCCATTATTTTGCCCTATTTTGTTATTTTCAAGAATTCATGAAAAACTCCTTCAATTTAGCAACTTTCCTTGTTTGTGCAAAACTCATGAATTCCCCATAATTTCATGGATTCATATTATAAAATAGGGAAAGGTGTGCGGGACCGGGCAACCTAGCCGGCCGGCCATGCCTAAGCCGTGGCCGGTCCCACACCTCACAATCCCTAGCTTTTTATAGTTCCCTAAACTCATGAAACTCCTCCGTTTCAACAAAAACTCATGGATCCTCCATAACTTCATGGATTCATGAAATAATATTATAAAATAAGGAAAGGTGTGCGGGACCGGGCAACCTAGCCGGCCGGCCATGCCCGAGCCGTGGTCGGTCCCACACCTCACAATCCTTAGCTTTTATAATTATTATTCCCTAATCTCATGAAACTCCTTTGTTTCAACAAAAACTCATGGATTCTCAATAACTTCAAGGATTCTCCATAACTTCAAGGATTCATGAAAAATAATATTATAAAATAGGGAAAGGCGTGCGGGACCGGGAAAACCAAGCCAGCTGGCCATGCCCTAGTTGTGGCCGGTCCCACACCTTGCAATCCCTAGTCTTTTATAATTATTTCCCTCAATTCATGAAACTTCTGGGTTTGAGAAAAATTCATGATTTCTTCATATTTTCTCAAATATTGCTCAAATCATGAAAACCCAAAGGCCAACATAGTCACACGACTGGCTAGCCTCTCATGGAAATTTTAAATATTAAAACACTTTTATTTTAATATTTATAAAATATTGATGAATTGAGCATACATGCTCATTCCAACAAAAATCAAGAACTTCAGTCAAGATGAAACTCTTCTGAAAATTCACAATATTGCTCGAACGCACATCAGAAAATACTGAAACTCTTATGGAGACACGGACACCACGGAAACACGTGCATGCCTTCATGACCGACCAGAGTCATTCCTAGGGCTTGCACAAAGCCGGTCCCACACGTTTTCATAATTCTAACCTAATTTGCTCAATTGCTCATATTGGGCCCAAACTCTCTTCAACCAACCTGGGGATTGCTCAAACGACCAACAAACGGTCCCGTGACTACCAAGATCCGGTCCCATGCTCTCTTGGTCGGTCCCCATCTTTCATACCTAGGTTTTATCACCTAATGCTGAACCCAACAATATTTCAATAAATGATGAAACCGGCATTTAATCATCATTCTATCACCAACTGTTCAACTCGGAACCCTGGTGCATGCTCACTCGAGAACTGGGCACCACGTGGACGCCCATCATCCCATGTGGTCGGTCCCTCTATCACTCATGGCCTATTTTCAGCGATTCATCAACTATGATCTGAAATTAGGGTTTTGAATAAATGCTCCACGAATCATCACTCTGAGCACGATTCAAACACTAATGAATTTATGATGGATTCAGCAACCAACATCTGAATTAATCATATAATATTTGGTAGCTTACTAATATTTTAATATTTTATTGGGTCACGTCACCAATAAATGTTTCGTCGAATCGAGCAATACTTGCTCAGTTGCTCAAATATTGATCCAGCTATCAATATTGGTAATTTATCAATAATTTGTCGAATTGAGCAATACTTGCTCAATTGCACGACAAATTATCAACATTCAGTTATTTGCCGAATTGAGCGATACTTGCTCAATTGTACGTCAAATCATCAACATTCATTATTTTGTCGAATTGCTTGCTCAATTGCTCGTCAAATTCTCGATATTCAGTAATTCGTCGAATTGAGCAATACTTGCTTAGTTGCTTGCTCCAACTATCAATATTGATATTTATCCAACTATCAATATTCAATACTTGTCGATTGCTCGAATTTATCCAACTATCAATATTCTCACGAGTTGAATTTATTAAATCGAGCAATACTTGCTCGATTGCTCGAATATTGATCCAACTATCAATATTCAACAACTCGTCGAATTTTTATTTGATTTCAATTGATTAACATTCATGAATCAAACACGGCAAGCAATTTGTCAAACATGCTCGATTCAACAAAACCTAGAATAATCCACATATATTCAAGAACTCATCAATATTTAACAACTCGTCAATTTACAATATTTGCTCGGGCGAGCAACATTAACATTCATGAATCGGCCTAGCATTTGTCAAACATGCACCTCGATTCAACAAAACCTAGACTCATTGTCCGATCACCAACAACCGACAAACTAAATACACGTCATCACATGCAGACTCCACGATTCGTGAGACATCAATCACGTCAAATTGGGGGATAACAACTAGGGTTTTGGTCTGGTGGCCTACAGCACGTGGATTTCATCCACGACGAGAAATGTGCGTAAGTTGTGTAAACGGTTGAAGGAGTTAGCAAAGTAGTGGGTGCACGATCCTTCAAGTCTCCACACGACATGGAACTGACTTTACCACGATCTTTTACTTGCCCACTCTTCCACTCATGAAACCGTCACACTTACAGGGATCAAGGTGTTCACAACTCTGACAATATAAATAAGTCTCTGAATCCATGATTGAGGACAACGAATGATCACTAGCTATTAGCAATCGTCCACACAGAATTTATCGAGTAACTACTCTCAAGAATTCATCAATCTATCAGAACTTATTCGAACTCAACAGTTCACCAATTATTGCAGAAACCTTCAACACATCCACAATCCTTGATCATCATTGATTCCACATAATTCTCAGCTTCCCTCCTACAGATCAACCCATTTCCCTCTTTGCGGCCGAATTGACTCTGGAACGGCCATTGACTTGGTTTAGGCCGGAGTCCTACAGATTGATCTCTCGAATCTAAGCACTCCCTTTGCAGTGCATCTGTATGAGGTTGAGCAATTTGCTCGGTTCGAGGAGTCTCGACACGCTCGTCTCTTCATTTCCCCAAAAAACCAGCAAACTGTTTTTTCCCCATCTACAGACATGAGCCTCGATACTCATCTGATTGATGGATCAGGAGCATATATAATTATGGTTTTACGATTTTACCCCTTGTCGAAAAACCACCATCTACAAGGGGTTAAAACAATCACCTCGTGCCTGGTTTGAAAAACTAACTACTTCCTTTCTTAGGAATGGTTTTTCAAGAGGTGGAGCTGATAAAACATTATTTACCAAATGAAGTGGGAAAGATGTTGTAATTGCTCAAGTTTATGTAGATGATATCATCTATGGATCAACATCGGAGAAACTTGCAAAAGATTTTCAAGTCTCTCTTGGTAAGGAGTTTGAAATGAGCAATGTAGGTGAATTAAAATTCGTTTTGGGTTTACAAATTCAACAACACGAGGATGGAATTTACTTATCTCAAGAAAAATATGCAAAAGATCTTGTTTCAAGATTCGGTCTTGATAAGTCAACTCCAAAACTTACTCTTATTCCTACCACGGGTAAACTACATAGAGATGAGAAAGGTGTAAATGTGGATCAAAAACTTTATCGATCTATCATTGGAAGTCTTTTGTATCTCACTACCACGAGACCTGATATTGATTTTAGTGTTGGTTGTTGTGCTAGGTTTCAGGCAAATCCAAAGGAATCTCATCTTGCCGCCGCAAAGAGGATCATACGTTACATTAATCACACTGCCGAGTATGGTCTTTCTTACACTTTTGATACTAACACTGATCTTACTACTTATTCAGACGCTGATTGCAGGGTGTGTGGAAGACAGAAAAAGTACACCAGGGGGATTCTACTATGTAGGGATGAATCTTGTAGCTTGGCATAGCAAGAAACAAAATTCACAATCTCTCTCAACATGTGAAGCAGAATACATTGTTGCAGTTTCATGTTGTACTCAACTTCTATGGATGAAACAAATGCTTGTTGATTATGGAATTGATTCTGGAATAATGAAGATCTTTTGTGATAACTCAAGTGCGATTCGCATCACTGAGAATCCTGTTGAGCACTCAAGGACTAAGCACATAGACATAAGGTACCATTTTATTCGAGATCTTTATGAAAATGGTATCATTACTATGGAATTTGTGCCTTCTGAACAACAATTGGCTGATATTCTCACCAAACCATTAGACACTGCCACATTTCAACACTTACGGCAGTCTATTGGTGTTGTTCTAGTTCATTAGTTCTCCATATCTCTTGCCCTTGATTTTACCTCAATTTGTTAATTGAGTTTGGAATTCCCAGAGTGGTGTTGCTTCATGTTTGTATTTGTTTCTAGTAGATGTGTTTCTGTCAAGTATCCTAGTGTTCTTTAGAAATCCTTCTTTTCTTGTAAAAGCAAGGTCGCCTTTGTTATTCTTTCGGGAATGACATATTATGGGGGAGAGTTCTTTTTGAACTTATGCTTTATTGCCAAATCTTTGTGGGGAGTGCGGCTGTGGAATATTATAGGGGTTATCTTGTATCTTTATAAACTCCTTGATGAATGCATTTAGCTTCGGCTTTATGATTGTATCTAAATAAGTTGGTATGTTATTCTCTTTTGGTCATGAAGTATCTCTATGAAAATTTCATGAGGATCCCATTAGTTTTCGTACCTTTGCCAATTTATATTGACAAAAAGGGGGAGAATTAATGTGTAATTTCATACCACAAATACATATGGTTTACAGATCATTATGTAAGGGGGAGTGGTTTTCATGTCGAGATGAAGTATCGACTAAGGGGGAGTGATACATATCACCATAGTATTGTTGTCAAAGTTGTGATACAATTGAACTTTGATGCTGTATAATAATACTATGACATTGTATAACAATGATTGAGAGCATTTGTTTTCTCATTGTTATCGCTACGGATCTTCAACAACTATGATGCTGAGTTGAACACGTTTAGAATCATGGAGTACTTGGAAGTGACGAAGTTTTCGAGTCGTGTAGAAGATGCCAAGGAGATCACGCATTTGGATGAGAAGCTACAATTTTTAATTATTTTGTAATCCATATGTATTGATAGTTTTGTCACTAAAATTGACAAAGGGGGAGATTATTAGAGCACTGCTCGGTCAAACTCGCATGCGTTGCCATCTCAAGCATGTTTGTCAATGTTAGTGATCAAAACTATAAGTCTTGATTTCTAGCCTATTTATAGATGTCTCGGACTAGGACATAGAATGTGTAGTTGAGCTTAGACTTCACGGCGTTCATCATTTGAAGACGAAGAACTACTAAGGGGAGCTTGTGGAACTTCATCGACAAAAGGTATGTGGAGACTGAAACTCATCTATCACTTGGAAAGTCTATTTCTGCTCTATCTCCTATATTGAGACATAAGTCGTATTATGATATAGTTTTCTATATACACATTTGAGATTTCGAGCAGAGTTTATCTCGCTTACATATTTCTCGAAATATGTGTTGGCAAGCTTTCGTTTCGACCAAGTTCATCTTATATCATGTGAAAATTGCCGAGTAACATCTTACATGGTTTGTGTGTGTAGATGGTGGATTTTCGACAAGGGCTAAAATCGTAAACCCATAATTGTATATGATCCTGATCCAGCAATCAGACGAGTATTGAGGCTCATGTCTCTTATCGAAAGCATGAAAGCTCATGCCACAAGAATCTCTGATTGAGAATACTTTCTCTCAGAGTGTATGTAGATGTGTAGTCTCTCAGCTGAGGCAACGACATATCTCATGAATACTGATCAATTTCAGTAATTACTTCTGTATAGAATCGAAAGATTGGACGGCTCCTAGACAGCTTGCCTGCTAGTATAGAGCAATAACGTCTTCAGGATGTAACAATGTTTTCCCTGACTATATAAAAGAAATATGACGCTTCAACTAGCGCATATTACTCCTGAATAATTAATGCTCCTAGACGATCGTACTAGTATAGAGCCATCGATTAATTATTCCTAAATCATCAGATTCATCAACTGAATCCCTGGAAAATATTCTATGCTTTCCATAATATTTCATTACTTCAATTCATGGTTCTTCCAAGCAGAATTCCATGGGTTAGTAATAAATATTCAACACACGGGCATCTGAGCTACTATCGAGTAAGCCCCGACCAAAATGGTGCAAGTGTACTCAACAATAATGCACTAACGAGCACCTGAATGCACAAATGAATATTTCAAAATACGACGGGACGATGAACCTATGCAAAATAGGAAAGAAAATAATAAATAATAAAATACTCACCAAGGCGCTGGGGGACTGGGCCCACCGGCCGGCCGGCCGTGCCGTGACCAGTCCCACGCCCAATTTTATATTTTATCATATTTTATTATTTTCCTTGATCTCATGAAAATTTCCTCATTTGAACAAAATTCCTTCGTTTCAAGGAAACTCCTCAATTTCATGGTGTTTCTTTCACATCAAGAAAATAATAAATAATTAGGAAAGGTATGCGGGACCAAGCCTACTAGCCGGCCGGTCATGCCCTAGTTGTGGCCGGTCCCACACCTTACATTCCTTATTATTTTATTATTCTTTCCTTCATCCCATGAAATTCCTTGATCTCATGGTATTTCCTTAATTTCATGATATTTCCTTCAAGTCATGAAAAATAATATAAAATTAGGTAAACTCGTGGGACCGGGCCCTAGCCGTCCGGTCATGCCCTAGCCGGTCCCACACGCCTCTTATTTTATTATTATTATCTTCTATGTTTCCTTCACCTCATGGAAACTCCTTCACTTCAAGGAAACTCTTTGATTTCATGATATTTTCATAAAGTTATGAAAAATAATATAAAATTAGGTAAACTCGTGGGACCGGGCCCTAGCCGGTCCCACACACCTCTTATTTTATTATTATTATTTTTTATGTTTCCTTCACCTCATGGAAACTCCTTCACTTCAAGGAAACTCCTTGATTTCATGATATTTTCATAAAGTTATGAAAAATAATATAAAATTAGGTAAACTCGTGGGACCGGGCCCTAGCCGGCCGGTCATGCCCTAACCGGTCCCACACGCCTCTTATTTTATTATTATTATTATTTTCTATGTTTCCTTCACCTCATAATTTTTATTATTTATTATTTATTTTTATATTATTGGATAAATCACCTCATAATTTTTATTATTTATTTTTATATTATTGGATAAATCGTAATACATAAAACTAGTTAGAAACATAATAAAAAGCTTAGCTCTAGGTGTGAAGACCGGAGAGTATTAAATTACAAGAGTATTAAATTACTCCCTCCGTTACTTTTTAATAGGCTGGTTTCTATAAATAAATGTTACAAAAAATAGGCTGGTTTCTTAATTGGGAAAGTCAAATGTTACTTTAGTTTTTAGGACCACTTTTCTCTTAACTTCTTTTGATGACAAGTGTCATGTGGACCATTTTACTTTACTTCTTTTGATGACAAATGTCATGGGGACCATCTGAATTCACTTCTTTTATTGACAAGTGTCATGAGGACCACTTTCAATGATTAGTTTTCTTAATTTCCTTAATTTTCTCAAAAAACCAAACCAGCATATTAAAAAGTAACGGAGGGAGTATTATTTTTTTACTCCCTCCGTCCCTGTTATATAGGCGGAGTTTAGAAATTTTCTAGTCCCATTAGATAGGCGGAGCTCCTGTTCCAAAGTCATTTTTTCCACATACGCCCCTATTAATGATGCATGGGTATCATACAATTTAGTTTACATGTGAGATAGAGATAAATAAAATAATATTTGTATTGGAACAAGGTAAGGATAAATTAGGAAAGTAGGAGGAAATTTATGAAAACTAAGAATTTTCTTATTCTAAGAGAATACTACTTCTCCGCCTATATAATAGGGACGGAGGGAGTAATTAAGTATCTCATCAAAGGGAGTATATTAAACTATTACTCGCTCGATTGATCTACTCATTTTACATGTGAAGTTGTGGTCAAACCAAGAATGTCCATTTTCTCTGCTCCTCCATGTTTTATTTAGTGGGCGTTCCTCAAAGTTCATGAGGTTTCCTTCATTTCTGCAACTGAAACTCAAGCAGGTTCTATCTTTCTTACATTCTCGTTAATTCCGTTCCCCTATTTTTGATTCACAGAATTGCGATCATTACTAGGAAAACATTGTTGTTGATTCTAAATATACTGATCTATCTATTTTCTTGATTCATACATATTCCATCCAGTTGTACTTGTACTCAATTTTTTTCTCCGGGATTATAATAAAATTTGTTTGATCTTTATATTTCATCTTATTACAAAACGTTATATCCCTCTGTATCAATGAAGAAGAAACCACAATTTTACAATCCCAAAGGCGAAGGCCAGTTGTTTCTAAATTAGTTTTTCTAGGATTCGTTAACTGTATATTGCAACATCTTGTGGCGAGAAAATGTCAATAATCTGTGGATTGCCCATACTGGAATGTGTCTACTGTCTGGCTTGTGCTCGTTGGGGATATAAACGATGCCTTCATACGGCAGGTCATGAGAGTGAGAACTGGGGCATTGCTACTGTTGAAGAGTTCGAGCCTGTTCCTCGTCTCTGTCGATTAATTCTCGCTGTATATGAAGATGATATACGAAACCCTCTTTGGGCTCCAGCTGGTGGGTATGGTATCAATCCAGATAGTTTGATTCTTCGAAAGACATACAAAGACACCTGTGGCGGTGCTCCTCCTTACATAATATACGTTGATCATGATAATGTCGATATAGTCCTTGCTATTAGGGGTCTAAATTTGGCAAAAGAGAGTGATTATGCTGTTCTATTAGATAACAAGCTCGGGCAGAGGAAGTTTGATGGTGGGTATGTCCACAATGGCCTTTTAAAGGCAGCTGGGAGGGTTCTTGAAGCCGAGTGTGATGTTTTGAAGGAATTGGTGGAGAAATATCCAAATTATACTCTAACATTTACGGGTCATTCTCTTGGGTCAGGGGTGGCTGCACTGTTGGCCATTGTGGTGGTGCAGAATCGGGATAGACTAGGGAATATAGATAGACGTAGAGTGAGGTGCTATGCTATAGCCCCAGCTAGATGTATGTCCCTGAACTTAGCAGTGAGATATGCGGACATCATCAATTCTGTTGTGCTGCAGGCAAGTTTCTCAATCCTCTTTCTTTCTAGTTTTTGTCACCAACTGGAAGTCCTTAGATTTTGTATGACAGTTAAGTGTATGTTATTCTTAAGCAACAGTAGAACGAATTTCATTGCCATGATATAGTACTCATATAAACTTCTGTATTTGTCTATATGTTACATCTAAATATAAGTAGTTCAGGAAATGTATTTTGGTTATCATCGTATGACCAAGAAGTTCATAATAGAAAATCTTGCGACACCTCTCAGTAAAATTTACTTATGTCACTTGGTTTTCGAGAGGAACTTGTATGCCCAACCTTTTTGTGTGTATATGCTTATCAAAAATGTGTTTTAATAAGAGGAATAGTTTTTGCAACATAACACAGCACTGCTATTTGATTTTGTTAACCACATATTAGTAAATACCTTAGCAATTCCATTAAAGGTTGTCCAGTAATGTGACGAAACTGTCATGTTGTCTGAAATCTTCCTGCTGTGGGCTGCAGCTCGGGTCACTGTTACCCTGCTTCTTTTTTTTTCATTATGTGATGAACTGTTAAAGCGACCTTACAAGTTTCTGCCTGTAACTGTTATGTCACACTTCTTTATTTTTCTAATTTCTCAGAGTTTCTATTATTATGTCACTTCTGTAGTTTCCTATTTTACAGTGGGTAATTTCTGCTTCTGATTGACTGGTTAAAAAAAATAAATAGTGAAGAGCAGCCAGCAGTTATATGAAGTACCATGTAATACTTTATTCTTTGTAGGTAAAACAGCTCATTGTTACCCATATGTGAAGGAGGATCTAGGGGCAACTTTCCTTTCTTCTTTTTTCATTTCCTTTTTCTTGAAAACAGTTAGTACATAGCCTTCTTTGTCCTGAGTGAAACTTAGGAATTGAAGCAGAATTCTACCTTCTTTGAGCTCACAATTTATCTATATTAAGAGAGGTTCCCTAAACAGATTGCACATATGTTGCCATTATCTCTTTGTATTTTTATGTCTTATACCTTTTTCTTTCTCAGTCATGTTCCTCGTAGTTCTTGTCACATGATCCTTTTGGTGGTGGTGATTATGTATACCTTGATGCTAATAGCAAACTACTTTTCTGAGTCAGGATGATTTCTTGCCACGGACAGCCACCCCCTTGGAAGATATTTTCAAGTCCCTCTTCTGGTAAAATTCTGTAGTCTTTATTCATCCTTTATATGTCTCCCATTATAGTAAGAACAATGTGAAGTGTGTGCAACACGATCTGGTTTATATCAAATTAGTTCTATTTTTTAATTAAGAGGCTGGTTGGTGGTCTTCCCTTGTACAGTTTGCCGTGTATATTGTGCTTAAGGTGCATGAGAGATACATGCATACCAGAAGAGAGGATGCTAAAAGATCCTAGACGACTGTATGCCCCTGGTCGATTATATCACATTGTTGAGAGGAAGCCTTTCAGGTATAATCAATCACCTACTGAGATGGGAGCAAGTTTTCTGTTGCAATTTTTGTCTGTTAGTTCTTAGTTTCTTACTGACAGTTTGCCTCAAAAGAATGTTAAGGGTAAATCTGTAGGAAATATGTAGCCTTGAGCATTTCTAACTAACTGATAATGGCATTTAGAAATCATGACTAACTCCTTGTTGCAATTGCATGTAGCCGATCAATTATTTCATAGCAAACCATTATTTCATAGCAAACCATTATTAGGTGATATACAATGTTTGATGTTAAAATCATGTCTTAACTAGATTAAACCAATAAGCTCGGTGACATCCATTTGTCATCCTATAATATAGACTCTGATGATTTCTCCTCGTTAGTCATGAACGCGGTTTTGAGTGACAGATTGGGAAGATTTCCACCAGTTGTGAGAACAGCAGTGCCCGTGGATGGGAGGTTTGAACACATAGTTCTTTCCTGCAATGCCACTTCGGACCATGCCATCATTTGGATTGAAAAAGAAGCAGAGAGGGCATTAAAAGTAAGAAAAGCTTCATATTCTTCTACATTTCTACATTTTTGGCCTCCCTGTTCAGATCCCTACAGTGGAGCAAAAAATAAATAAATTATGTAGGAGATCATCTTCAGAACCAGAACCCTCTTTTCTTTTGTTTGATTGAAAGAGAGGATTAATTAGGAAGAAGAATGTACAAACTTGGACCCTCAGCTTTACCACTGTGGACAAATTGACAGTTCCTTTAAGTAAATAAACAAAATTTATTGATTTTTTTGTTGGCATGAACAACTGTTGATTCTGATCCATCAGTAGCTAATAATGGTTCTTTTTCCTTATATTGAATGAAATATCATTGATGTAGTTAATGTCCGAAAAGGATAAATTCATGGAGATTCCAGCGAAACAGAAAATGGAGCGACAAGAAACTTTAGCAAGAGAACACACTAAAGAACATAAGGCGGCACTACAGCGGGCAATCACTTTATCTGTTCCCCATGCCTTTGCTCCATCTCCATATGGAACGTTCGACGACGATGATGGAGGAAGCTCTTCTTCTGCTTGTAGTGGTAATAAAAGCAGTGGATCCTCCAAGAAGAACAAGCCGAGGGAGAGTTGGGATGATTTAATTGAACGTCTGTTTGAGAAGGATGTTTCCGGTCATATGCAACTTAAGAAGTCTCAAGTGTAAGTATCCTTAGCCAAACAAAAGTAAAAAAGAAAATAAAAAATCCTGATGAAAAGATGAAGATATCATTCATACGATTGTTGCTGTGTTATTTACTGGACACGTACTCGTTTTTGTGGTTTTTGTGGTATTCGTTGTTTGCCAAAATTTTATTTAGTTTAGCTCTCAATCTATGAGATTTCCAGCTATAATTAAATGGTTTTTTCCAGTCCAGTTCTTTAACCAATTTCTTTAGAACTATCTATCTTGTTAACAACTTCATGTACTACTCCAGGAAAATCAAGTTGGGTTGGCAAATCTAGTTGGGTTTGAAATTCTGCCATTTGAAATTTTTAATTTGGGGTAAAAGTTCAGTTTGAAATTCACCAATTTATAGGCAGCAGAGAAATAGCCGTTAGAAATAGACTTTCCACCGATCGATATTAACTATCTCTCCAGCCATATAGTTTTTATTGTTGGCACCATAGATGCAATCGCTTGATAAAAAGCATAGCACGGAACCATTTTCCCATAGTGGCGTGGCTAGTGGAAACTCTATGATAAAATGCATAGCATAGAGTTTGCCAGGTACGAAGTTATGCCCACAAACTAGGAACCGGCCTCAACACGTTATTTCACTTGTCCCAGAAAAATATATCGACAAAAAAACGGGGTATAAGAGCATCAGAGTCCACTCTCATTCTACATGGGGGACAAGTAGGGAAATGTCATTTACAATGGCAGGGGAAAATTCTCTTTTCCTGCCTTGCTTGCTCTAAGAGACTTGTACCACCTCAAAGCACATAATAAGGTCATTCCATTATTTCCTTGTCTGCAGCGGAACCAAAGTGTACACAAAAAGTTGAAGAATGAACAGAAAACTAGTATTTCGTTTTACATTAAATTTATGAGTAACAATCTATATGTAGAGAAAGTATAACTAAATTTCAGTGAATTAACTTTGTTGATGCATTCTGCAGCTAAATGTAAATGGTTTTACATTTGTACAGATTCAAAGATTTAACAACTTTAGCAATTCTAATTTTAATACTCTACATTTACAAAGTATGAAAACCATACAAAAGATGCTATAGTGAACCTAAAATCAAAAGACCAGCACAGAAAAGAGCATGTTGGATGTTTATATTGTTTTCTTTAGACTCATTTCTCCTCAAACTCTACATCGATTATGTCTGGATCAGACTTTGAACGAGACTTACTGCCTCCACCACCTCTGGAAAAGAAGTCACTCGTAGTAGATTCCTTTGGCTGCCACACAGTGTTCCCACAGCTTTGACAACGAACAACTTGGTTCTTGATGCCCGCGAACTTCCGCTTGCATTGCGGGCAGGCCCCCTTGTTACATAGATGAGATTAAGGCATAATAACGATTAGTAACTACCAGCATCTTCTCCAACATTTCAGTAAATACATAATCAAAGGTCTTGCAACTAAACAAAAACTTGTAAATTAAGCTCCTCAGTCAGATAAATATCTAAGTGAAAGTTCATAGTTGGCACTAACAAGGTCACAACATAACGAATAGGAAACATAATCTACTAACCCTCTTAGGAAAAGGAAGGGGACGCCTTAAGTTCATACTGCGGTTTTACATAATATGTTCTTTGTCATGGGTTATTTGGATTCCATAACCCTTGATGTTATTTATTTTTCTGGGCCTGTGCTGGCTTCCATCAAGGGACCTGCTATCCTTTCCTTGTATCAAAATGAGGGTTCTCATATATTGTTTTTTTTTTCATCAAACAAAAACACATCCTATTAAGAGTAAGGGACCAGGGTTTTTTCTATACTTTCTCTCATTACTAGAAACTGGAATACCATAAATGTAATATAACTAACTGAACTAGGCGATTTACATGCTCCACCCGCAGATTAGGCAACACGAATAAGTAATCCACATGTTACCGATTAAACCGCTAACATCTGTCTCTCAAATAAGTGAGCCACGTGTAAGATAAGGTAGGATAAGAAAGTACCTCAATCACAAAGTTCTTGGCAACTGTTCCAATGAGAAGAGGAGCAGCAATAGGCAACACGAACGTTGCAAAAATCAAGACGCGAAACAGCCATCCAGACAATGCAAACCAAAGGAAAAAAATTGTCTGCAGCAAACCAAAAAGACAAAGTGACTAAGTGAGCAAATGATAACAGCAGGAGAAAGAAACTATTCATGAACGAGATACACAAATAAGAGTGCCAGAATTTTGAGCCTTCTGCGGTGCTATACTGAATAATTTATTCACTCTTACTATTAAAGACATATTTGGCTATAAGAATACTGAGTAAATCTGTTATCTGAACATATTGATGGCTTTTAGTATTTGCATCCAAGTTAACAAGACGGATGTAAAGAATTACGGTTACAACAGCGGGTCCTAGCTGAAAAACATCCAAAGAGGTGTACAATAATCATATTTCATCTACATTTGTTAAGATAACAACTAAAGGTGAACAAGTATATTGCTACATAAATTAAGATTGTCATTTACTCAAGGCTGATGCAGATGTTCCCAAGGAGGAACACAAGGTGTACCTTTAGAACAAGTTAGTAATAATAGTAAAGCCAACTATGCATAGTACTCTCCGCGTAAAATAGAGGATCTTGTCAGGAAAAATGGTTTTGCCAGATATAGAACTAACTTCGAGTACGATTCAGCATTGGTCCAGTGGCAATCAAAATATATGTTTCTATGCTAACATGATATAATTCAATATCACAAGAAAATGGTAATGTTCCAGAGCCGAGATGGAAGAGACTCGAGACAACATTGAGATAGGTGTGGTGAATATAAGAAATGTGAAATTCTCTAGAACTTTTAACCAATTTTTTAACTTTGAAGCATGCGCTCAAAATGAGAAGTACATTTAGCCATCTCAGAGAAAGGCACCTTTGGACCCAAAACGTTGGTTGTTGAACCTAATGTCATCAACATCAACAGTATGTAGCATGGAGGGTCGATGAAAAGAAAAATCTAACTCCTTGCTCATGAGCTATGGACAAGCAAATGATGAAGGCGAGTGACAAAGTAACTAGCATACACAATTAAACATTCATTCTTAACCACTTCTCACACATCAATTATGTACGATCAAAAGCTTGTGTAAAAGACACTGAATTTTTTGGAGCAGACCTTAACAAATATATATTATAGGGTCAGCTAGCTTGAAAAGCATCAACATGCAATAAATACACTTCTTTCTGACAAACATAAACCATATATGTGTAGTTCTGATAATTATGAGATACTCACAGCAAAACTCCTTCCCAGCGGAGAATTCAAGAAGTCACTTAGCTGCTTCCTGTACTGCAAGCACAAGCCAAGAATCACTAAATTAGAAATGACAGCATGTCAAACTTGAAAGTAAAAGAAGTGTAAATTTACAACAAAATTTGAACACCCGTCCAACTGAAAACAGCCACTAGCAGGCAACATGATAATTAAACGCTTAGCTACATAGAACCAAAATTATTGTCAGCACACTTTTGCAAGTTATCATCATAGGTTTTCTCAATCTTTTCCTACGGGTATAGACTAAAGAATCAATAGATTAACATAAATAAGATGATGCTTCCTCCATCCATTGTTTTCTTATTCCCTAACAGCTCCAATATCACAAAAATCTCTCCTAATCACATGAATTCATAATCCAGTTCTTATTTATATTAATCTAAAAGAAGAAGCAATCATAACTAATCCATTCCATGTATCCAGTCAATAGCAAATTTCTACACAATAAAACACTACTGCGGAAACTACCTAAATTCAAATTCCCTTTTACTTAGATTTGAAAAAAAAAGTAAGAACAGACACCTCAAAATTCAATTAAGACACTTCCAATTGCACAAGTAAAGAAACAAATTCAAAGAAAAGAAAAGAAAAGTAATCAATGAAGTAGAAAGAAGAGATAAGGGGTTAAAAATACTAACCCTAGGTGAATTCCTGGAGAAATCGACGGAAAATGAGTTCCAACGACGCCCAATTTCATATTCACGATCAATTTCTTTAACCTTAATAAGGGCGGATTCTTTAATAGAATCAAAACGACGAGAAATGGAATATTGACGGTCAAGACGTTCAGCAGCTTTCTTAGCATCATAAACAAGCTGTTCAAATCCATCATTAGCACTTCTCCATGCATCTTTCCATGCTTCCTTTGATGTTACTTTCTTAGCAAATCCATCAAAATCACTTCGCTGAAATGCTTTTATTTTCACTCCTCTTAATTTCTTACTTGATTTTACTTGAAAATTAAGACTATTATTATTATTGTTACTAAAACAACATTGGTGATGATGATGATAAATGGATGATGTGGAGGATGTACAAGATGTAGATGAAGAAGGTAATAAGGGCTTCCATTGAAGACTTGTCGCCATGAACATAACAAAATGTGAGAGAAGAAGGGACTGTGAGTGGTTGGATGAAGTTGATTTGGGGAAAAAAATAATATTAAGGGTTTGTTTGGATGGTGGCACTGGCACAAATCAAGAGAGTGAAAATTTCTCTCAACTGTATTCGATGATTGTTTAGTTCTCGAGAATTCGGGGATACTATGTTGACACGTGGCATATAAAACGAAACCGACTACAAATGAAAAATCCTGGCCGTTAGATGGAGACGCGTTTAGGACTGTTCCGGGTACTCTTCTTGATAGGGCTGGCAACGGATAGCCGATATCCGAGATCTGTTTCCGAAAATCCGACATCCTATAGGATTTAATCCGACATATCGGATATCGGAATCGGATATTCTATCGGATTTTATCCCTTAACGATATCAGAATCGGATTAGGCTGTTTCTGTTAGGTTAATATCCGACATCCGATAGCCTAGGGGTGTACTTTTAATTTCCTACCCCTAGGTATTAAAAAATGGCATTCTTTTCTAGATTTACAATTAACGTGTCTAGGGCTGCACATGGGCGGGTATGGGCGGGTATAAGCTAAAACCAACCTTGCACCCACAAACTGCGGGTTTTTTTTTTCATAACCAACCCCGCACCCACAAACAACGGGCGGGTTTTGTTACCCGCCCGTTGCGGGTAGGGCGGGTTTGGGTTTAAACCCGCTTAAACCCGCAATAATCATTCTCACACACACACACACATGTTTTACTTAAGTTCTTAATAACTTAAAAAGACAACATGTTTAATCACATGTTTTACTTAACTTCATACCTAGGAAGTTCACAGATGAAGATTAAGTGTTGAATCTGTTGATTTTTCGATTATTGTCGATTTGTGGTGAAGATTCGAAGTTGTTGTTGTCGATTTCTGGTGAAGATTTCTGGTAATTGTCGTTCATAGGTGAAGAAGAAGAACTGAGGAGGAAGAAAAGGAGAGGCCGAACAGAGAAATGAGTGAATGAGGGTTATCAATTATCCTATCTACTAGTATTAGGGTTTCATAATGGACGGGTAGGATTAGTTTTATCTAATGGTATATATTTTGCGGGTTTTTTGGGCGGGTATGGGCGGGTATTAGCTAAAACCAACCTCGCACCCACAGACAGCGGGGTTTTTTCTCCTTAACCAACCCCGCACCCACAACGGGCGGGTTTGGACAAAAAATCCACGGGTTTAGCAGGTACGGGCGGGTTTGGGTATCATGGGCGGGTCTTGTGCAGCCCTAAACGTGTCAGACAATTTCGCTTTCTGCAAAAAATTCTTTGCCTCCCTGCACATATTTTGTTACCATTAGCAGTAATTTGTGATCTTCTTCATTTCGCCTGTTGATACTCTTCACACAGTCTTGATCTGTTGGTGAGAACATGTTACGTATAATGTCAATGTCATTATTGCTAATCAAGTTTTTCTTGCTGTAGCTGATGAATTTGACTTAAGACCCTACAAAAATGCCAATTAAGTACTGTTTTTGCTAATTCAACTTTCTTTAACTATGACATCAAAGTCATATCACATTAAACAAATCCTAATATCTGTAAAGCAGCAATGGTGTATGTTCTCAGTTATTAGAAAGGATTTTGAGCAAGACAGAGCACACTCTGAAACTTCTGTTTGCCAGTTCCTGCTTTGTGTCTTCACATGGCGTATATCTACATCCTTGCTTTTCATCTGGTTTTATTCATCTTCCTTCAACCAGAAGTGTTTCTCTGTTCAGCTCTGAAAACGCTCGTATTACCTCTCAAAACTCAGTTGATACCTTCACCAAACAATCCCTCTTTCCACCGTAACGTTAGCTTAACGGTTTCGCTTATAGTAGGAACTCCTCCGCAAAATGGAAATGGTTTTTGTATTGTGCCTATCGGATTTTAACGGATAAAAATCTGATATCCGATAGCTTAACCTTAACCTTATCGAATTGGATATTTTGATATCCGCCGGATGTTGTCGGATATCGGATATCCGCCAACCCTTAACCTTATCGGTATGCCCAATATCCGGCGGATATTTATCCATTGACAGCCCTACTTCTTGACTCTTCTTGACCCTTGTTATCTCATTATGTTAGCACTTAGGCTTACTCTAATGGACATCCAAGATCCAAGATATGGGCTAAAAACCGTGGTGTAAAGTACAATTGTTTGCTTAATTCCCAGCCTCTGCCTCAGTTTGCTTGGGTGTGATACGGATGCAACCCCGGCACGCCATTTCAAATGGCGTACCAAAAAAGCATCACACGCCATTTCAAATGGCGTACCATGGAATATTCGAAGATTATATTCTCTTGCACGCCATTAGAAATGGCGTGCCACGGGATTTCAAAAGGCGTATCATTGACACGCCTTTACAAATGGCGTGCCAGATTTATATTTGTTTGACCTTTTTGGCTTACACCCCGTTTACACTCTTACGTTATACCACTCTCTGTTTGTGTATATTTTCTCGCAGTGAGCGTTGGTTAAACTTACAACATTCTGAATAAAGTGATATTGAGATTGGGAATACTTGGATGGAATGATTACAGATTTCTAGACGATTATAAAATCCTAAACTTAGATAAAATTCGCCAAAAGGGCGTAAATATAGTGCATGTGCGTCAAGCATTTAAATTGGTATGTGGCCATAACGGACGAGTTTTGTGTCGTGAGGGTTGACAAAGAGGTATGCCTACAAAACCATTACTATCATGTCGTTGATGCGGTTGTTTTAATCTTCTTCCTCTCCATCTTCAGGAGGATTCGGTGGTGGTTGTATTGGGTTTAGTTCCGGGATGTTAGCCTTCATGATTAGGTAGCATTGATAAAACATGAATTCTTTTCCTGTATCCTGAGCGTATTTCCTATTTGCATATCGCTCCTACACAAAAAAAAAAGTGTCATAAGTTGGTAACTGTTTTTGTTGAAGAATAAAACCAAGTGGTGTGAGTAAAAAGATAAACTACTTACAAGCCTCTCAACTGTCCATAGAGGAGATCGGTTCCGGGCCATATAAATTTCTTTCTGGTAACGAACGTAAACCCTCACCCACTTTTTTATTACTCCGAGCCTACCCTTTATAGCAAAAGTTGTTCTTTGATGAATATTTGTGAACTGTTGTGTGTAAGTTTCGAATACGCGGTTCCAAACTATATTAGCCAAAACCCTGTGATGGTCAACCTCGGGAAGGGTAACAACACTTACCCACGCATTTGTGATTGCAACATCCTCTTCGACGGTATACCGAGCCACTCTTCGTGTGTTCTAGTTGCCGGATAAAATGGACGAGAAGAAACAATATTCCGGGAGAAGATGTAAATAGATGGATCTGAATATCTTATGTTTTGCACTATAATTTTGCCAGACGAAGAAGTGATTTTATAGAGGACCTTCTGTAACAGTCCTTTCATGTAGCGATGATGTGTAAGACTTATATTGTTTTTCAAGTGGGTTGAGAAACCCAATAAAAACCACCCACATGTCAGATACTTTAAATCTTTGCCCTTAATTTATCCTCCACAGTTAACCTTGTCTGAATAAGTAATTCAGGATAAAATAATAGGAAGATTTTAAATGATGACTGTTTTGTTCAACGATAATATAATTTACTTCATTAATTTGAATTTAGTACACGTACGGCGAAACGATATAAAAGTTCAACGATAATAAACGTCCAACAAGCCTTTAAACTGGTATGTGTCCATAGCGGCCGAGTGGTCTCTCGGGAGGGTTTACAAGAGGTATACCCACAAAACCAATAAGAACGGTGATGTTACATTATCCCATGTGCCTTGCTAGCGACAACGGGTTGAAGTCATCCACGGCGTCCTTCAAGAGAAGGTAGTATTCATAAAACTCAAATTTAATATCATTTTCTTTTCGGAACCGGATTTTCGTCATCCATTCCTGCATGCAGAGAACGATAAAACCATTAATTACGTCCTCAAAAATAATGTTTTACAAATACGGAACAAAAACAAAATATACTTATGATATTATTTGGAATGGAACCAGATGTGAGCTTTCTGAGCAGCTTGGCTTGGATGATAGCATACATCCTAACATGCTTCAGTATTTTTTTAACATCATGTCTTACATCATGTCTTGTTCTTTGCTTAGGATTCATAATGTTTGTAACAAAATGGTTATGTACCGATGGACAAAAGTTGTCTTCATATGTTTCGACTCCTTCTACAACTGGAACTGACCTTACTGCGATCCATGACGCTATAAATGCTTTTTGCTCCTCGGGGGTTGATGTACGATCCATATTGCAGAATACAAATAAAAGATTATAAGTAGAGATTAAATAAGATGTTAAGACTTGTGGTGTGTAATTATCTTTACAAAGGACTCCTTTTATAGGATATTAAGGGATGAGTCCTCCCTTCGACACACTCTAAAATAATGCGTGTTAACCGAACAGTATGACACTATTATAGACACAGGTTTCAAAATTTCAGACCGGATGTAATAATGCAACATGGTAGGGGGTGTCGTTGATAGGTCTATCCCCATCATCCAAGGGGTGTTTAAAATAGTAAAGGTTATTTATGAACAGTAAGGGACGGTTTTAAAATTATTTTCTCACACGGTCCTGTAAGTTGGAACCTATAAATGGATGGGTTACACAAAGATATTTCACACATCAAATTTATTGGTTTCCTTTACCCTTCCAGATCATAATCTACAATGAGTGAATTTGATTCCACCGAAGATCTAGCAATAATGAAAATATGGGAGGCACAATTTACTAGTGAATCCTATAGACGAGGCAACATAAGTGAGGATTTTTTTTGGCACCGGATATTTCACTTTTACAATGAAGAGTATGGAACATAAAGGGGAAGAAGATTAAAACACATAAAGGATCGATGCAGATTAATAAAATCTGAACTTTCAAGTATTCGTTTCCATCAGGAACAAGCATTCAATAACCACCCTAATCCCAAAGAGATTACCCAATCGACCCTGGTAAATGTTTTAACCATTTCTTGAAAGTGATTTAAACTTGTTCAAAAATGGGTTAATAGATTATATTTCAATGTTGCAGGAGTTACTGGCAAAAGAGCGTTGCCGCCGAGATAATGGGGTGGATTTTCCTCACAATGAAGTTTTTGAATTTATGAAGACCAAATATCGGGTGGACCTTCTAACAGAACTCAAAAATAATCTTAATGGAGTTCCTGATGAATGGGAAGGTACTTATTAGGTTTTACACAAGATTTTGTGGGTAAATCTGTTCTCAACCCTCACGAGACACCACTCGTCCGTTTGAGGAACCTTACGGTTTAAAGGCTTGTTGCAGGTGCTAAGTGTAACCGTGATTCCTACGAAAGTGAGTTAGGTTTTGAATTTATCATTTCTAATGTACTGAGATCTAATAATAAATTTCGTCATTTTAAAGGGTGTTCGTTACCTCATTGCAATACGGAAAATAACACAATACGTAAGACCGCACTTAACATCATAAACATCAGTTATTATACTAGAACACACAATAAAACATAAGATAGCCAATGGGACATCACCAACTTCGGCTTCGTTCAACTGTATCATAACGAGACCTATTATGGTGCGCGCCTATATAACCTCCTTGGATCGTACTCTGCGAAGGATTCCTTCATAAGGAGGTAGCATTCGTAAAATCTGAAAGGGCGTCCGTTTCTTTCAAGGAAATATGCTTTGGTCATTGTTTCTTGCATGAAGTGATGAACTAATCAAATTATATAGTAAGTTTGTTAAAACCCATATTTTAAAACGCTGGAGACATCAAAAGGTTTTTGAAATTCTTAAGATGCACTTTCCCGTGGAATATGATCCGTCGATTTTAGATCCTCAAACTTCAAACCAAGCCACCCAACAAAGCCAACCTATGAGCGGGATGGAAGATGATGATGAAACGATTCCGGATTCACAAACTACACCAGACTACGGTCGAAGAAACGCATTTTATCCAAATGAGGGTCAGCGTCGGGGTCCTGTGAGGGAAAAGGAAAAACGAAATAGACTAGAAGAGAGAAGAACTACTGAAGGAGTGAGCCAGACTTTAGAATATTTTAAACAAAGGGATGAACAAAGGTTGCAATGGGAGCAACAACAAGCTGAAGAAAGGATGAATTTTCTCCGCACCGATGACGGTGGTCCATCTATTAGAAATTTAGCGGCCAGCAATGCGTTGCTAGCAATGAACAGCCCAACAGTGAAACCGACATGAAGATTATGAATATTGATTTGGAAAAAATATCCGACGAAAGCCAAAGGGAGTATTTCGTGGGACTGAAAAATGAAATTATGGTTCGTCAGGGGTCAAGTCGTCGTTTTACCTAAATGTCGAACATTTGGTTGCCTTTATCCGTTCTTATTAATTTAAATTTTTAATTATTAGTGTGGCACTATGTAATTTGGTTTTATATGATCTAGTTTAAGTAGTTAATTTCCCGGTTTTAATTTATTTTCAATGTTGCAGTAACTTAATTAGTTGTACCTCAGATGCTCCTTAAACTTTTAATTTTAATGAAAACACCCTCACGATTTTAAGATAAACATTCCATTATAAGTATTTAATCATTCGACATTGTATGCCGGAATAACGTCCTTAAGGAGCTCGTAAAGATCATCATACTTGAAAGGCCTCTTTGAATCGGCGCGAAAATCGATCCTGGCTCTGGTTTTCTGTAAATGTTAATAAAAACAAAAAAAAAAAATTCGGCGTTCGTATTTATAATTTAAGTGATATCACTGGGTATTTATGAAAGGACATGTTTGCTAACCCGAGATTCGTACGAAAGTGTAGGATGGGTTATGTTTACATGAAGCAGACATGTAACAAAAGCATCAACATCCGCGGTTATCAAAGCAAATCTCTTTTTAACCGAGTCTTTTGTTTTGCCGTTATCATTTACGGTAAGATCTTCAAAGTTCTGCAAAACCCGGTTCCAGAATACATTTTGATCATCTTCTACCCCTTGTGGTACACCTTGATTTGTTACTGCAACCCATGCTCCAACGACTCCTAAATATCTGCACTACTAAAACTCATGGTTTATATGATTCAAATTATGTACAACTTTGTCTCACAAGTTATGTTAAAGTGTACCAGGTTATTTGGATGACCTTTAATATGAAGGTCGATGATGGTTTTTGCAAGATGTGTAAAAAACTTTGTGGATATTATATTGAAGGGTAACCTTACTGACGTTTTTATAGTGTCACTCACCAATGCAAAAGGGACGCTATTGAACAACAATGGTTGTTTATAAATAGTTACAACCCTGGCATCAATAAAGTGACATTTGTAAATAGGTAAAATACTCTTTCAAATAGCTTTAGGTCATTTACCGTTCACTAGTTGTCCATAGGCTGTATCATAAAATTGGAATAGGGAATCTGAGCCGGTGGGATTGGTAGTAACATAATAGACTAGTGAACGTCTAAGACTAAGTTATAATAAATGTTTTAATGCAATCCAAAATGAATTGAAGTTGGTTTTAAAGTTTAATATAATTCTAAATTTAACAACTCATAATGTTATAAGTAATAAAATTAAAATGCGTAACAAGTCTTAGGAAATAAAACATAAGTACGAATTGAATATCTTAGGAAATAAAGAAAATGTGCAGAAAAAGTATTAGGAGTATTAGGAGATTAAACACAAGAGCATTTTATCCTCCGTTCTCATAAAAGTTATCATCATCAGTTGGATAAACATCTGCATCCTCATCCACATCGGTACTACCCTCATCGGAAATGGGGAGGGCATCCTGCACCTCCACGGGGCCGATTTCTCCGTCCCGCAAACCTTGGATGTGACGTTGCCAAATGTGCTCGGTAATATCTGCTTGTAAGTGTCTCCATCGGGCATGGATTTTATAATAAGCACGCGCTTCACTCACATTACCTTGTACTGGGGGTGTTTCTTCTCGTCCATCATAGCTCGCCCATACCGTATCACGATATTCATACTCCACACACATGTTATGCATTATTAAACAAGCTCTCATAATTGTGTTTAAGTCACGAGGAAACCAGTAACGACAAGGATTCCTAATTATACCCCATTTGGACTTTAGACCACCAAAAGCACGCTCCACATCCTTCCTCTTCGCGGAGTGGTATTCATTAAATTTCTTATGGATCGTCGGCATTACCTTGCGTCTCTTATAACCATGAACCACCCCCGGCATTTCATTATAGATCCCGTTGACCAAATAGTATCCATGTTTGTACTCGTGACCGTTGATGCGAAAATTACAAGGAGGGCTCACCGCTCTCATCTCTCTATCAAACAAACCCGACTGCGCCAAAACGTTTAAGTCGTTGTTAGACCCGGCCTCACCAAAGTAACAGTGCCAGAACCACCTGTCGTATGATGCCACAGCCTGTAAAACAAGACTTGGTTTCTTATGATGTCCAACGTATCGGCCTACTTTATCAGTAGGACAATACCTCCACTCCCAATGGGTACAATCGAGGCTTCCAAGCATTCCAGGAAATCCACGAGCTTCGTTCACAGCTAATAGCCTCTTAGTATCTTCGGTTGTTAGGCGCCTCATGTAACGGTCGTTAAATACCCAAAGTAATGCATCCATAAACTTTTTAACATACATGCATATTGTATACGCAGCCATACTGTGTAATAGTCAAGGCTATCTGCAGCTACCTCCTTCGCTAGGTGTTTCATGACGACGAGCATTTTCATATGAGGGGAGTGACCCGGGATGTTACAAGCATCCCTTCGCTGTAG
Source organism: Papaver armeniacum (assembly GCA_023531295.1). NCBI lineage: Eukaryota > Viridiplantae > Streptophyta > Magnoliopsida > Ranunculales > Papaveraceae > Papaver > Papaver armeniacum. The sequence goes on along the minus strand of JAJJWW010015024.1, from coordinate 520,880 downwards.
AAAATCATTATCTCGGGCGCAAATTTGAGGCAACAATCTAAGAAAAAGTTCGCGGGGCAAACCGTGACGGCCATTAAAACGCTTAGGTCCAAATCTGCAACCAGGATTGAAGTAGTCCTGCATCATCCTAGCATCTGCTTCAACACGGCATCTGTTTATGGTTCTTATATTCAAAACCATCATTGGTTCTGGTTGGTGCAAATCATGCGCCTCATGCAATACTTCCTGATACATGATTGCGTAATCTCCATGACTATCATTGTCGTACCTTTGGGGGTATGCTGACGGTTGGGGGTATGCCAACTCTCTCCGTCGTCGCATATATCTAACGATAACTGACTCCATTTTACAGCTAAAATAAAATGAACATTTTAATTTTTATCAATCATGCCATAGCATACCAATTAACCGTGTAATTTTTTAAAAATATACTATAAAAGACACTTAAATTTAATCAGATGTAGAAAACATAATATGTATAAGACGATGTGCAACTAAGATTAAGAAAAATCAAGTAGATATGAAACAAGAACACACTAACAAACATGTACTAAACCGTAGCTAATCAACACCATTTTAACTAGTTTTACTAGACATCGAGAAAAAACTGAGTATTTGGCACAACTTCCATATCAACACTGTCTTCCCCTCTCTGCCCACTACCATGAACACTACCCTGCCAACTCCCACCTAAGCTCAGGCCTAATAATTCACTAGAGTTTGGTAAATCACTATAGATTGGCGAGCCATGCGCCATTGGCATGTGGGGCTGAACATGAACGTTACTTTCAAGACCATAAGGGACATAACACGCATTCGATATAGAGGGCTCTCCTGTCTGACGCTTATGACGGCGTTGGGTTTCCTCCAATGATACACCTGCGTCATAAGTGCTAGTAAAGGTTTGTTCTTCCTGACTTGAAGTGAAGAGGCCATCAGATGTTTCAGAACTACGATGTGCGCTGGGGGTGTTATACAGCGCTCGACGACGAGACTCATCGAACACTGTCTGTCTAGTGGATAGGAGGCACCAGTAAGTGTCCGCCGCAAACTGGGATAGCTCTTCCTAAAAAATAAAGATTAACTTTGTTAACATACTAATGTAACAATATACAATATTCAAATAAAAATTATAATGAAATATAAATGGACTAACCTTTGAGACATTCATATTATCAAAATTGTATGGGTTTGGTTGCCTCCTGACTGGAACTAGATCTTCAAACGATTCTTTATAGAATGGCACATCCCATTGTACGTTTGGTAGTTGTGTCATGGACGGTCCGGCTTGGTGGTATGTGTATGACTGGGAAGCCATGGTAGGGGGTGGGTACTGGGGCATCAAACTTCGGGGTGCACCAATGTGCCCTACCCCGAGATCATCACGTGTATTTATGTGAGTTATTTCTATCCTAAGAGCTCCCACGCTATGACTTCTCCAGAACTGGGAATAAAAATCTTCGGGGACATAATTAAAGTGCTCACCAATCACAAGCTCCGTCTGATCAGATACCATATCCAAACTAGGGGGATTACATGGGATAATTATTGCTCCTACAACCTGCCTCATGCATCTCTCCGCCAAATAAGCAGTAACTCTTGTTCCGTCCTTAACATCCTTGAAAAGAAATCTCCTCTTAGACATCTCAAGTGCTCTTTGAAACTGTTCAGTTTGTTGGTGTGAGCTATTCCCAAACCAGGGGTCCTAAATAACCGCATATCCCATCCTCATGTCTATCTGAGCGCGTGAATCATACACAGAGTGTTTGTGAAGATCTACCTGTCCCCGGCCCTTAAGGTTCGTGTCATCAAATAAACAAATAGCAGGGTGTACATCAAGTTCATCATCTCTTAGGTTGTCTTTTAGAACATGCTGACAATTACGGAAATAAAAATAATACCAGAATTCTAAGATCATCCACATCCCACCCATATCTGATCGTACGCACGAACTCCATTCATCCATATGTTATACAAATTACCCAAAGTTGGAGTACCCCAATCATAAGAACCTACCTCATCCAAATTATCCAACACTAAGCACCATTGTTTATCTACTGTACCGCTATAGTTGGCAAACAAAAAAGACCCAATACACCAAAGCAAGAACATTCTAGTCAAATCATCGGAAATATCGGTGTTGTCAGCTGGAGGTTTCCTACTTAAAATGTAATTATCCAAGTGAGAAAGACGGATGGTAAGTGCCTTTGACTCATAATCTCCACATTTCTTTTTCTGATTTTTTCTAACTCCCAAATGATCTAACACACCACGGAAATACTTATCATCCATAGCTTCAATTTCTTGTGACGTGAGGGTTTCGTTAGGTAATTCTGGGATTGGCTTACCTCCTCCGATTGGAATACCAGTCAACCGAAAGAAATCTAGAGGGGTCAAACCTATCTCAAACTCACGGAAATGAAAGGTTCTAGTCTTCTTCCACCACCTCTCAAGTAAAGCTTCAACTAATCCATTATCCGCATACTTAAATTAAATTGAAATACGGAAGAAAAGACACACATATGAAGAAAGAGCAGTGCACAAGGGTTGTCATTAACCACTATCTTGTAAAAATCATTTACCATGGTCCAACTACCCCTAAATTTAAACTTTCTCTGTCTCAAGTTCTCACATTTATGCTGTAAACGTCCGCTATTTTGAGTTATTTCGGATAACTTCTCAAACCTAGACAAATCGATATGCTCCATAATCTAATAAAGCAAACAATAAGCACAATCAACATTTGAATAACAAACAAACATCCACATATATTAATCTATGCACAATCCAATTCACATTACCTTAAGGTATGAACAATGCTCATATAAAAACATCAAACATATTCATATTAACAACATCATATTCACCCATGTAATCATCTACACATAACTTAAATAGACTTAATCCTCAAACTCATGGCCAAATGCTCAAAAAAATTTGTCATCAAATTACAAATAACAAATTCATGAAGCCCGCCAAAAAACACAATTAACAAATTCAACTACAATCACTAAAGAATGAATCAATCAAACAATTTGTGTTTCACCCAAAATAACCCAAATATCCAAAACCCTAATTTCAAAGCCCAAATTATCAAATCAATTCAAACATGGTGCTACTGCTCCATGACAACATAATCAATTCAATAGGATCGTAATTCCACGATTATGATTAAAATCAAAAACACAAAATCAAAAAAATCAATCAAATCTTAAATTTCTTACCTAGTCTTGATTTGTTGATGAAAATCAAGAAAAATACCACCAAAAGCTTCCCCACGGCAACTAGAACGAACCCTTATGAGAATATCCTCCAAAACCAACTAAATCATCACCAATCCATCCTTTCCAAATAGGGGTTTTCGGGTTTTTTTTTGAGGAACGGAAGAAAATAGGAGAAAAGAGAAGAAGAGAAGTTGCTGCGCATTACTGTGTATAAACCCTGACATGCCATTTCAAATGGCGTGTTGACCGGTCAACACAGTCAATACGCTATTCCTAATGGCGTATACACTTCTTTAATGAAACGCCATTTCTAATGGCGTGCTGCGCCTTTTCAAATGGCGTGCGGATGCAGGATCTTGGGTTACTGCTAAAGCTGGGCGTTGAGTTTTGCTATGTGGATCCAATAAAAAGCTTGAATCTTGGACCACGATTAGAGTAAGCCTCAGCCGCGTCGACAATAAGCAAATAAGATTCAGTGGGAGCTGCTAATGGGATTTCAACCTCTTCTTTCTCAAGGGTAAAGAGCCGAGTGAGCTTAGCATGTGGCAGGGAGAAACTGTCCACTTATGTTTGTAGATGACGCATATTTGATGCATGCGTGAGTTTTTTTTTTTTCTGGCAAATGCTGCAAGACAAACAACTATTTATCATATGATGAAGGAGCGCGAGTAACACCAATTTATCTGAAGCATGAAGTTACATAGAAACTAATTTTTATGAAATTTGTGCTATATCTGAAGGGCAGGAGAGATATGTGCAGAATCTATAATACACCACATAGGCGAGACAGGGGCAGGATGATACTGCAGTGAAGAAAATAAGAATTTGGCTCAGAATAATAAATGTTGTAAAGAAGAAAAGGAAGGTCGTCGTAACAATAAGAGACAGAAACCAGTATGGGCATCCCTGTTAATACCCCCTACCTTTTCATTGATTGCACAAACTTAAAAGTTACATTCAAAGTACAAATTACAAAATTCTGTACAGCTCTAAGTTGTCACAAGTATCCAATAACTCACTGAGGAGACTAAAAGGAACAACATGTATTAGCACTGAATCACATGTCAGCAACGGACCACAGATAGGCTTCTTTTTCTGTAGCTTGTTTCTCATTCATCCTTTTGAAGAACTGAGCTTCAGTTCCTGCATTAGAAAAGGAAAAGGAATAAACATTGAAACTTTAACTTCAGTCTTCTCTATTGACAAATAAACTTTAAAGCCAAGTTTCAATGGAAATAATAAGGGCCAGCTAGTCAATATGAATTATTACAGAGACAAATAGATAAATGTTTACAGATAACCACACATCTAAGATACAGTATGCATAAGATACGGAGAGGCCCATGAAATTTCACCACTAAAAATGGTTAAAACATGTGCCAGTTCAGCTTATAAAACTAGCAGAGTAGGCATTGTAGAGCCACCCAAGTTGGACAAATTAGTCTGTGACCTGGCAATTCAATCCATATGCTGCTTTTCACTAGCATTAGTTTCTTTTCCTAAATCTGGAAACTCTATGTTGGGCATCGTACAACAAAGTAGACGGAATGATTTAACCACATCAAAGTTTTGGTTTAACAAGAACGCGCAGAATATGAAATCCCGAAAAATAGTTTGACCAGAAACTATGGATGGCACTCTAAACTGTAAATCGCCTATGGGCAAATTTGCATGGTCCGACCTTAGCATGTATCAAAGGACATCACAAAGTAAATTCATCAACTTAAAAATTAGCATACGGGCAGAAAACATACCATTACTTCGGTTCACACCATCCCAGTGACGCCCAGGTTTTATACCATAGCGATTAGGTATTGGATCTATTTTCCTTTTTATCCAGCTGTGGCTGGGAATGTCCTGAGGAATCATAAACCCAGACTCTTTCATCTTCTCATCATCTCCCAAATTTCCCAAGACCATCTCAGGTTGCTTCCGCTGAGATAAAATGAAGACAAAAATGAGGATAAATATAACAAAATAAGATCAGTATAATATATGATTAGCAACATGTAACCAATTAATTCACCTCCAAAGCAGTTTAACTTATTACCTTCACCAAGTGCGCCATTGGATCCCCCCACCTGATCCTCTCTTTCAGCATGTTGTCAAGTTGTGGATCATCCCTGCAGAAGCCCACAAGTATATTATGTGTTAGTTCATTGTTAAACCATGGCAGGACCTAATACATCACAGAAAAACAGTTCCACAATCATCCACTGATTAACCATCCACAAGGACCTAATTTTCAAGAGTAATTCACCACAAAAGTGAAGGGTGGCATCCACAGGGTAGTCTGACATTGTTGACCCACAATTAACAAGTGGCAATAAACCATGAATGTGACCCTGAGGCCTGACTTTTATAGCACTGGCATCTCAACAGGAGCACAGAGAGCAAAAAACACTATCAAATTAATTTTTTACCTGGTCCTGGCAAATGGTTTTTCCTTCTCAGCTTCTAAGTCATGCATTTTGGCTTCAGCTTCTCTCTTCTGTACCAAGCCTTTGCCCCATTCCAACTTGACTTCCTGATCAAGAACATAGTAACAATAGTAATCATAAATGAGGCAACTGCATATAAATGAATTTTGTTTTTGCTGTCCAAAACAAAAGGACTTCGAAGGTGATGTTGATGAAGGCATAAGAATAATGTAAAGTTAATATTGCCGGTTTATTGTTGTGGTTACATAACTAGAATATGTGAGCATCTGATATCTGTATCTAACTTCTGGAAAAGTCGATATTATATAGTAAACTATTTTTTTGTTCTACAGAACTCGCGAAGAGCTGAATGAAAGTTAAGTAAGGTTTTCTCATGGTTACTCCTTAATGAGTAGTGTGGTAGGACTTAAACAGACTGGAAGCTGGGGTCACGGCATGATTTTATATTGTCTACATAAGCATTATATTATACGATCAATCAGTTTCTGGTGCGCAAAAATAGTCCTTAGAACAGAAAAGAAGGATCAGTATAGATAAAGTCATATGACTCTTAACTCACACACGTTATTATTGTCTCTTACCACCACTGATCAAATAACAGGTATAAAAATTGTTGCAAACGAACTCTTTGAGACAAATTGTACATATAAAAGTCATGTGAAGGCGATAATGAGTAAATTTATCAAAAAAAAACATGAAAAACTTCGAAGCAAAGCAATCTAAAGTCTAAAGTGTAACTATGGAGTACCTTTGGCTTTTCTTCTCCTTTTGCTAATTTTGCGACCTCCTCCTTAGATAAACGTCTTCCTGAAGCCATATCAAAAGATAGATATGCATAAGATTGCACATAAGGTAATTAACATATTGATCAAAAAATTTACTAAAGTCTATTTCACTGACCTTCTTTATCACGGTAAATGCGTTCAGGTGCCCTTCCACTCACAGACGGATCCATTTTTTTGAACCTAAGCAACATATTCACAAATAGGGTTCAGCATACTCATCGAAGATTAAACAAAATATCTACAAAAAAAAAGTACAACATTATAATGTACACCTCTTATTAAGCACACTAAAGAACAAAAGAAAAAAGAAAGTCTGGCATGCAAAATAGCTAACCTGTGTGCAACAGAATAAAAATTACCTGGATATCTCATCCTTCATATCTCTCTGTACTTCTTTCTTGATTTCTTGGGCTGAGATTAAACCAGATTTCTTTTTTCTTGGAGGAGACAGGTCAGCTGATTTGCTACCAGTTCGTCGAGGGGGAGAGAGGTCTATCGATTCAGAATGCAGATGATCTGTCCTGCTTTTCCTTGGAGGAGAAAGATCTGGTTCTGGTGAAGGCGTGTGGACACGTCTACGCCTTTGGCGTGGTGGTGACATGTCAGCGTCTTTGTTTTCATAATCTGTTAACTTTACTTTTCCTTCGGGTGATGGCATGTGGACACGTCTGCGCCTTTGGCGTGGCGGAGACAAGTCAGCATCCTTGTTTCCATATATTGCTGGGTTTACATCTCCTTCGGCTGATGGTGTGTCGGCACGTCTATGCCTTCGGCGAGGGGGAGACAGGTCAGCATCCTTGTTTTCGGAATTTTTTGGGCTTACTACTCTGTTCAGTGATGGTATGTGGACAGGCCTACGCCTTTGGCGTGGTGGTGACAAGTCGACATCTTGATTTTCAGAATTTGATGGGTTTAGTTCTGCATCGGGTGATGGTGTGTCATACCTAGTTCTCCGTTCACGAGATGGAGATGCATCAAGGTTCGTATTATTGGACTTCAAGTTTTTTTGAGTTTCAGATACAGATATCCAACCACTTCCATCCTCGGAAATCTTATCATATGGACGAAGTGATCGAATTTGCTCCATTCTCTTCATTCGTTTGACTTCAATGTCTTCATTAACTTGGGGTTTCTCTTCATCTAAGAGGAAAAATAACAAAAAAAACAATTCTTGAATCAGATTCTGAACTAACCTAATAGCATGACTACTTTTCTTTCTTTCGATTCGTTAATTAATGGAAATAAGATAAGTTACCTTACCTGCTGAATCTTCCTCATCCTCGTTTTCAACATTTACAGGTTTCTGCCACACCGGATCTTCGTCTACCACGAGTACACCCATAGGATCTTTCTTGGGCATTTTACTTTTCTTCTTCTTCTTTTTCTTCTCTACTTCATTGGTGTTTTCATACTTTTTTAAGTATTCTTTGAGAGACTGAGACTTTGATGCAGCCATTGGTAAGACCTAAACAACAATTTCCAGAAACAATTACACATTTGCACTTGTTACTATAAAAGAAAATTGATATACCTTTGACAAGAGCACAACAAAAGAGCTACACCAATCACTTACTCCAAAAAAGACAAACCAAATAAATAACGGCCTGTTTGGTTGAGATTTCAAAAACTGTTTTTCAATTTTTGTCTAACATTTTCAGAAGCAACCTTTCTATTAGTTTTTTCATTTTCTTTTAGACTCCAAAACATGTTTGCTATACATTATTTTTAAAACAGTGACTTTGAGTAAACAATCAATGCAACAAAATAAACCAAAACTAGACAGAGATATTAATCGCATAGATGTTCTGTATCAAGACATCTAAGTTAAATATGATCTAACAGCCAACGATTATATTAAAAATTCAAGTAGATGAGATTACGATTATAATCCATTGGTCTGATTATTTGACAACATAAAAAACCCTGAAATTTCCCTAGCATGTTCAGGTTTTGATCAAATTCCCTAACTAGTTGAGGACACTGGAAGGATCCATACGGATTTGCTTACTTCCGTTTCATAGAATTTCATCCCTTTAGGAAAACTAAAAAGACAGAGTCAAATTTGAAGTATGAAAGCTTCGGTTTCACCAAGTACATTCATAAACTAAGTGTTTCAGCCTACAAACGCTCTAAGTTCATCTGGTAAAGCTGTAGACATGTTATCCTACTAGAAATACGATGCTTGAATTCCAAAAAATGGAAACAATAGATGACAATGGAAGTTCCAGCTAGATCAAACTATAAAATGCAAAGAGAGACTCATGTAAATTAATTAGGTGAAACTTAATTTTCTGACAACAATCAATAATACTGGGCCACCTTTATATTTTAAAGGAAGAGCTAAGCTACCAACAAAGAGTTAGATCACATCACTCTAATCCTGGAAGAACACATTGACAAAAACACATGTATATATGACAAATTAAACACAAATTTTTTATCTCTGCCAGTGAAAGATTCTACGATGATTGCAACAAACCCAAAGAAACAACTGAGGATCAAATTCTCACATATAATCCATTCCCGAAAATTCGATTCTGGGCTCATTCGGGATGGAAAAGTGAGCACGGTATTTTAGAAGCACAAAAAATCCTATCTAGTAGATTAGGGTTTTGATCACAAACGATCCTAATTAGGTTCAGGTTATATAAGCAGGGTTTTAATATGAAAAATTGAAAGCATAATGTTCAGTTCAAATTAATATATCCTCCTGAAATTAGGGTTTTAACACGATGAAGAGAGAATGGAGATTACCTGGATAACGCGCCCGCAACGATGGATGGTGACTGCTGAACGCAGTGGAGAGAAAGAAAGAAATAAACGAGAAGAGTGGGAGGAGAGATGAAGGTGTAGTTTTTTTGGTTCGGAACCACGAAGCCCAATCTTCAAAACCCCGATTTCAAATACTTGTCGTGTAGTCAATAGCAAATTGAGTCCTACTGTCACGCGCGTGCTCGCGTGACCGCCAAAATGAACCCACGAGCCTAGGGGTGCACAGGAACCGAGCCGGACCGACGGATCGTCCCGGAACCGGTGGAACCGTACCTGTTTTTGTACCGAACCGAGGAAGGGGGTACAGGTACCGGTCCAAAAAATAGGAACCGAGGCTAGGGAGGTACAGGTACACGGTCCTATCCAAGTCCCGTACCGTCCCGGACCGAATGTACCGAGTAGTAATAGCCATTAGATTTAGGGGTAATGAACTAATAATAGCCATTAGATTTAGGGGTAATAAAATTAAGAAAAAAATACACAGAACTTGCATAGAACAAATTGAAGATCAGATAAACAAAAATACGGCTTGTGCAAAATGTAAAGGAGATGGACGTTAAGAAAAGAAACCCAATTTTGGTTTGTACTAGGAAACCAAAGACCCTCCAGTTGATGTTCCCAGAGGTGTTTAGCAATGAACTCAGCTAGCGTAACAAGATATGATTGCTCTTTCAAACGAAGCAAGCTCTGGAAATTTAAAATGAAGTTTATGATAAAAGTAAGACGATGTTTAGTAGAATAACGCGACGAACTAAGATGTTACAGAACAAGAATTACTTGAATAATCAAGTTCTTGAGAAGCTTGGAGTAGGCATTCTTGTTATCAGCGACACGTAAAAGATCTTTGCTAGGAGGATCCTTCATTTCATTCACCAAGTCATCTTGTGCTTGCAGAACCTTTATACGCGATGCATTCAGCTGCATGGAATACTCACGGTCCAAAATCCCATCATTAACAACGTAGGAGAAACACAAATTTCTGGAACCGAGACTAGTACCGGAACTGCACTGTGCCGTACCGTGATGCTAGAATAGTACCGGAACCGAGGTACAGGGTACAGGTACCGGTCCAAAAAATAGGAACCGAGGCTAGGGAGGTACAGGTACTCGATCTCGGCAAGAACCGAGCCGAACCGTACCGTGTGCACCCTTACACGAGCCATATGATTCAAATCATCTTTATGATCCGAATATTAATAGCCTGTTTGGATAGCAAATCAAAAGTAATTTTTCGACTTCTAGAAGTCGAAAAATCAGAAATCAGTTTGGGTTTCAAATTTCAAAACGATTTCTAAAAATCGAAAAGTTAACTTTTTATATGGAGCAAAACAGTTTTGCTTCTGACTTCGACTTTTAGAGAAGCAGAAGTCAGAAGTAGATTTGTATCCAAACACGCTATAAAAGAAAGGTAAAATTTATTACGAGAGGATCCATGGACAATTTTATACAGACACTATCTTATAAGGTCCGTACCAACTTTTCTTTATAAACAACAATTAATTGAAGCTAACATTTTGATCAGTGTCGGCCTTGAGACAAAGTTGACGAAGGTCAAAAATGTTATTAACATTAGGGTTTTGCTTATAAGATACCAGATAAGATATTTTTTAACTTAGATTTCTTTTGTAATTTACACTAACTACAGGGGCAGTAAATTGGAAGTTTGAAAAGCAACAAATGACGCATGTTTAGATAACATTCAGGAAGTTGTTTTTTGACTTTTAGAAGCAAAAAAATCCGAAGCTAGTTTGGATATACAATTTTAGAATGATTTCTAAAAACAAAAAAGTCTACATTTTGTGAAGCAAAAACATTTACTTCTGACTTCTGCTTCTGGTATCCAAATAGGCTATTGACTATAACGTGGCCCCGCGCAAAGTATGATGCTATTGGCTGCCCCTAATCTATGTTGATGTTTACAATTATGTTAGCTATAGTATAAACTACTATTTATGGTTAATAAACGTAAACTGCCTACCAATTTTGACATTGGAGTCTACCCGTCAAGAAATCACACACAAAAAAAATACCCATAATTTATTCTACCTCTTTCCCCAACATTTTCTTTTGTTAGTTTTGTCTTTTTACCATATAAATTCCACCCATAGTCAACGTATATTGACTTGGTCAAATGGCTAGTAATTGACAATAGTACATGCGGTAATATTTGTGAAGTTTGCTTTGGGTGTCATCAACCTCAAGGCCGACCCTGATTTTGATGATATGTTCCTCTTATTAAACCCTTATTACTCATCTCCCAATGATTAAAATCATGTAATCAGAAACCCCATGAGTTTTGGATGAAGGTATAGAGAAGAGATTTAATGGAGACGTCACAACAGGAGATTTCACCCATTCAAATAAAACTGCATAACTAAGATGATCTCCAACAATAGGTCGAAAAAATCTTACGTGGAAATCATTATTAGACCTCAATTTGTGGAGTTTTTCATACATGGGCCCAAATATGACTCTTGTCTTAAAACTTATCGCTAATAGTTAAAATTGTACCTTGTATTTTGGATTTAGATAAACATAAAAGTCTTTTAGTATGATTTGTATTAAATATGAATTCTTTTAAATAAATTTAATGACATGGAAATAATAGGGGGGTCATTTTGAAATTCTAGTTAAGACTTTATTCAACACCTTTGCATTTAGTATCTCATCCTTCCTAGTTTGTTGGACATGTCTATTGGAGATAAATTTATGTTAATTGGGGGTTTAAAATTATATGTATTATGAAAACACTATACTTTCACTTTGTATTGGAAATGCTTTGGGTAAGCAAGAAAAAGAAAAAAGTGGTTCATCAATTACCATCAACAACAGAACTGCTTCAAAAAAAAAAACAAAAAAAATCAACAATTGAACTCAAATCTTTCGCATTTATTTATCTTTTTAATTTTACCCTAAATCAACTTCATTCCTTTCAGTGATTCCCAACCTCAACCACAACAACAACCTCATCTAAACAATTTTATATCTTCAGCTATTGGCGGTGGCGGTGGCGGTGGCGGTGGCGGTGAAAAAAAAAGTTCTTAATTTCTGATAATACTTTTCCAATTGTCCTATATTATGCTTCGTTACCTACTTCAGTAATTTAATTAGTTTTGTTCTTGAAATACTTATAATTCTCCTTCCGAGTTAATACTACCAATTGTGCAGAAAAGTGAGAGCTTATATGGTGGAGTTAGAAGACATTGCACTTAGTATAATGAACTATGTTGAAACCTGATAATCCATGGAGGACATCAACACCATATCTATAACTTGTAAGAATTGTCTACGTGGCTGAATTTTATGATTAATATAGTATCATGATTCATTTTACACGAGTATTTGCGTAGGTAGAAAGTATTTTGAGATGACTAAATAACAATAAGTCATAGTTTTTATTGCTTAAAAGCTAAATCAGAAAGGTTGTGAATAATAAACAATAGTACACCAAGATTATTTTCTCACTAATAACACATAGAGTTTTTGTTAGCAGTGAGTTCATATCATCTGTCATATGAATTTGTGTCACATAGCACGACTCTTTTTTCAAGAATTGAAGGTTAATATAAGAAAACGACTTAAATTCCCTCTTTTATACAAAACGAATGATGATCGGTATTATTATAAATCAACTAATATTGGGCGACGTCCATTGTACTCTTTTTCTTTGGTCTGGTTTTGTCCCATGTGGTTTTCCTGACGAGGTTTCTAACCATGCAACATTAGCATCAACGTCAATATTATTATGAACTTTAGGCGCTCAGGTTTTGTCCCAAGTGATTTTCCTAAAGCAAGCATTCTGGTTTTGTCCCCATTGGTTTTCCTGGCGTAGTTCCGATGAATCTAGCCAAAATGGCTCATACAAGAATCATATAGTTCTATCTAATGGTTCTAAGCCCATTTATGACTTAACACATTATCATTCTCTATCTTTAGTATAAATAAGGTTTACTAATTCAATTAGATTGGTCTTATAGTCCATTAGCTAAGTCTTATGACTATCTACAACTTTGTAGAAGGAACCAAAGGTTAAATCAGACCATAAGGGTCCAATACATCAAAATAGAAACTAATTATAAGCCCAAGCCCAACAAACCATCTCCTTAAACTAAGGCCTAGTCCTTCTGGGTCAACTAACGGTCACTAACAAGTGACGGTCAAGGGTCAACTAACAGGCAACATCCAAGGTCGGGTCAAGGTATGGTCAAAGGTTAAGTCAACTGGTCAGATCTTTGGGTCAAATCGGTCAAAAAGAATCAACTCAGTCAATTAGACTGAGTCAGGTGAGTCGACTCAGTCAGATAAACTGAGTCAACTAAACTGACTGGGATGACTAACAGGCCTAAGTTTCCGCACAGGCCAGAGCCATTGCTCAGGCCAAAGAACACTAATGCACATTCATTGTGCAACACACCTAAACTCAATTACAACTTCTACTCCATTAATATTTCAGTTCAACCAGATTAAACACAAAGCATCAACTTTAAACATTGTACATTCAATTTATATAAACTTCATAACTTAATCACAACCATAAACTAGGGTTACCTGCAATTACAGTTGCAAGCCTGCACTTGATTCACTAACTAATCCTACAACCCATATACAATTGTAACCCCAATCCAGCTAACCATTGCAGTCACCCAAAACCATTATCTGTAACCTCTTAACATTCATCTAAAGCTTCACTGGCATCACCTGCATCCCCATTACAACACTACCACTACAATCAGTCATATTACCATCTCCATCTCATATTCACTAACTACAATACTCACAACAATTTATTTGCGGTTCAACCAACATATTCATTTCATTACTGCCTGCACAATCTGCAACTCCATCATCTCACAAGCTAACACCAATTGTATCTTCATCCCAGCAATTATCACCATCATTAACAACTCCTTGTAATTCAAATCCCCCAACACCAAGTCTGTTCTACCTACAACCAACCTAACATTCCCTTACACTGTCATCTTAAACCCCCAACATCACCAATCTGCAACTGCGACTCTAGAACACTTGATTACAACCATCTTCATCACCACCTGCAATTCAGTTTACTCCAACACTACATTTCCAGACCTTCACCATCACGACCCTTGTAATTTAACCTGAACTACAACCACAATTCTTCCCTTCATCTGTTAGTACCCCAATCATCTCAAAAGTCAGACATCAAATCCTTAACATCAACATAAACCTATGAAAATACGGGGGTCTAACAACCACACCCAACAATTCGTTTGGCAATCTGAGAGGACTTACTCCAATACACTTTCTAGAGAATCAACTAGACAGTCAGACTTAATCTAGATTAAAGTATATCTAAGAGTTTAATATCTCTAACTCTTAATTCAATCCGCAATCAGCAAATTGAAATCTGCGAGCCCGATTGAATACAAGAGGAGTTACTTGAACGGTACCAAAGACCAATGTTCAAGTGTCAATCAATGTAAATCAACAACCAAAGGTTGGATATTCTAATTGATTGATCTTAACGCACAACCTATGATATTTCAATTATATAACAAAATATAATGCGGAAAAGAAATAACACGGACACCAGAATTTTGTTAACGAGGAAACCACAAATGCAGAAAAACCCCGGGACATAGTCCAGATTGAACACCATACTGTATTAAGCCGCTACAGACACTAGCCTAGTACCAATTAACTTCGGACTGGACTGTAGTTGAACCCTAATCAATCTCACAAAGATTCAAGGTACAGTTGCGCTCCTTACGTCTCTGATCCTAGCAAGATACTACGCACTTGATTCCCTTAGTTGATCTCACCCACAACTAAGAGTTGCTACAACCCAAAGTCGAATACTTGATAGACAAATCTGTCTCACACAGAAAAGTCTATAAGATTGAATAAATCTGTCTCCCACATAAATACCCAAGAGTTTTTGTTCCGTCTTTTGATAAATCAAGGTGAACAGGAACCAATTGATAAACTGAACTTATATTCCCGAAGAACAACCTAGTATTATCAATCACCTCACAATAAATTTAATCGACTAGCGAAAAAAGTTATTGTGGAATCACAAATGATGAGATGAAGTTTGTTTGTGATTACTTTTCTATCTTGCCTATCGGAGATATAAAATCTCGAGCCAATTATTTCAATTGCACTCAACACGATATAAATAACAAGATAAGATCACGCAACTACAAATATAATAGTTGGGTCTGGGTTCACAATCCCAATGAAGTCTTCAAGTCGTTAACCTACAGGGTCTCGAGAAGAAACCTAAGGTTAAAGGAGAATCGACTCTAGTTATGCAACTAGTAACACACAGGAGGTGTGGGGATTAGGTTTCCAAGTTGTTAGAGCTCTCCTTTATATAGTTTTCAAATCAGGGTTTGCAATCCAAGTTACCTTGGTAACAAAGCATTCAATATTCACCGTTAGATGAAAAACCTGATTCAACCAAGCTAATATCTTTCAACCGTTAGATCGAACTTAGCTTGTTACACACAAATGAAATTTACCCTCATTTAGGTTTATGTAGTCGTACCTAAACGTGTACACCAGGTTGGTTCACAAATAGTTAACCGAGGTTAGCCATATGATTACTCTCATATCAACCTTATTCATCTTAACCATAACTAGTTCAAATGACTCAAATGAAACTAGTTAAGAGTTGTTCAATTGTTTAGAAAACACAATTGAAATCAAATCGGTTTGATTCACTTGAATCAATCATGAACATTATAGCCACGGTTTGCAAAGATTGCATTCCTTATGATTTAAATGTTTAAGTTCATGGACTTGACCGATTTGACAAAGTAACCAGCTTAAGTATGCGTACGGGCATGCGTACTTAAGCAACCGGTTTTTGAGTTTGTAAAGTTTCCAAACTCAGCAGAAATTTTCGGTTCAAAAACTTCCGCTAGTATGCGTAAATGTACGCATACTTAAGGTGACTAGTTAAGAGTTTTGCCAATACCAAACTCAGCAGAAATTCTCGGTTTGAGAACTTCTGCCAGTATGCGCACGTGTACGCATACTTAACCTGTCTCCTTCACCAATTCCGTATACACACATTTGCATACTCTTGGCTTCCGGTTTATGGACTTATACACTAATGTGCGAACACACTATATATGATTATTATCCAAAGATGGTTTCATCATCAACTCTTTATTTCAATCATTGAAACATTCTTCTATAATGTCAATAGCCGTTTTCACACACTATTAGCATCAAAGCAATTTTCAAGATATTGAAATAATCATTATTGAAACCTTCCAAGTCTTACACCAAATGATTGTATCACACAAACCATGCAAGATGTTACTCGGCAATTATCTCATGATATAAGATAAACTTGGTCGAAACGAAAGCATACCAACACATATTTCGATAAATATGTAAGCGAGATATACTCAGTTCGAAATCTCAAATGTGTATAAAGAAAACTACATTGTAACACGACTTATGTCTCAATATATGAGATAGTAGAAATAGACTTTCCAAGTGATAGATAAGTTCAAGTATCCACATACCTTTTGTCGAAGAAGTTCCACAAGCTCCCCTTAGTAGTTCTTCGTCTTCAAGAGATGAACGTCGAGAGATTTAAGCTCAACTACACTATCTATGTCCTAGTTCGAGACATCTACAAATATGCTAGAAATAAAGACTTATAGTTTTGATCACAAACATTGACAAACATGCTTGAGATAGCAATGCATGCGAGTTTGACCGAGCAATGCTCTAACAATCTATCCCTTTGTCAATTTTAGTGACAAAACTATCAATACATATGGATTATAAAAAAGATAAAAAAAATAAGCTTCTTATCCACATGCTTGATCTCCATGGCATCTTCAACGCGACTCGAAATCTTCGTCACTTCCAAGTACTCCATGATCCTAAAGGTTGTAAGTTCAGCATCATAGTTGTTGAAGATCCGTAACCATAACAATGAGAAAACAAAATGCTCTCAATCATTGTTATACAGTGTCATAGTATTATTACACAACAACAAAGTTCAATTGTATCACAACTTTGACAATAACACTATGGTGATATGCATCACCCCCCCCTTAGTCAATACATATCTCAATATGAAAACCACTCCCCCTTACATAATGATCCGTAAACCATATGTATTTGTAGTGTGAACTACACATTAATTCTCCCCCTTTTTGTCAAAAAAATTGGCAAAGGCACGAAAATTAGTGGGATCCTAATGAAATTTCCATGGAGATACATGGTAGGCCTCTAAAGGTGTTATATATTTATGACCTACATGTTATAATCCGCAAGTGCACGGCGTCTATCGGAGACGCGGCAAGTACGGGTCGATCCCACAAGGACTTGTGGTGCTTAAGATGATCAAATGGCTTTCTCAACTGAGTTTCAAGTGAAAATGTGTAGTGACAAGGTAACAACAGGGGGGTTTTGCCGATACGGCTGGGATGAAATGAAATAAACCTAAACTAAGGTATAAACAAAGGACAAAAGGATATGCCGTGGTCTGCAAATCCACCACTAACTCCTATTGTGAGTTTAACTATGTTGAGATTCTTGTTGTCCCGTGATTGATAAGGGCGGGGTGTCAATTCCACCACCTATCTCTCCCCGTAATGCCTCAATTAACGGCTAAAGTGCGACCCAGAGCACTAGTTGTCTAATTTAGTACAACTAGTCAAGGGAATCGGCATTTGTATCTAAGGTTGAGTCTGCAATACACTCAACACAGTTGAGACCTAACTACGATGTATCCATGGCGTTGGTATACACTTTGTGAGAGAAAAGCATTGGTTATTTGTAATTGAAGACAATTGATAACATTAAGCATTCAAGATGGTTCACGAGTTAAAACACAACTGGAATTAGGGTTTCATTGAAACCCTAGCTACTAAATTAAAACATCAAAATGAAAATTAAACTACAAAATTAAACCTAATTGACTGCACTGGCTAATCCAGGCGTGCCCAAAATCAACTTCTTCTTCATCTATTTATACATGCACAAGAAAATATCCCCAAACCCTAATTCTCAAAATCGAAATAAAAATTAAAATAAACCCATACCCTCTACTCTCTGAATCGCCTCTCCTCCTCTGTCAATCGGCTCTGCAACTCCATGCTTGATTGATTGATCAAAAACCTAACCCTAGTTCTTCCTATTTCTCACTTAGCCTCTAGGAAAGAAGCTATGAGAGAAATAGAGAGAAGCTAGGGGAGAAAAGGTGCGGTTGGAGGCTGTGGTGATGGTGACAGGAGAGGGTGAGTTGGTGGTTTGTCGGGGAAGAAGGGAAGGGGTTTGCAGAGAAGATGGTTTCTGCAGAGAAGAGAAGAAAGAGAAGGAGAAGAAAAGAAATGAGGTGGTTCGATGGGGGTATAGGGTGTAGGGTGATTCAGTGTTGAGCGGGTGCATCGAAGATTGATGGAGGGGGCCTCAGCGAGCGTAGGATTTAGCTGGAGAAGATATTAACGGTCGAGGGGGAGTTGGGCTGTTTTGTTGTTGAGCGGAGACAGTGATCTTTGATGGAATGGAGGCAGCGACCGTTGGATGCGACTGGGGAAGATCTGAACGGTCGGGGATGGACGGGCTCGGATCCGGGTTGCGGGTCGGAGATGGATAGCTCGATCCCATGTCTTGTAGATGAGTTGCTACTTGTTGGGTTGCAACTGTTGCGCGCGCGGGCTTTGGCTTTCTGCTCCATAGAAGCTTGACTCCAATTCTTCGCTCTTTAGCTCCTCAGTTTCTCCGGACTTTATTTAGTACCTAAAAACACAAAATTAATTAATACAAATATTTATTCTTGAAAACAAAGAAAATACAGAATCTGGGATAATATCTGATTTCTAAGCGCAAAAGATGAGTAAAATGCCAATAAAAAGTTATATAAATATGCACTATTTGGCACTCATCAATACATCATGACCAAAAGGTGTATTAACATACCAACAAATTTAGTTGCAATCATAAAGCCGGAGCTAAATGCATTCATCAAGGAGTTATGAAGATACAAGATAACCCCTAAAAATTCCACAGCCGCACTCCCCACAAAGATATGGCAATTAAGCACAAGTTCAGAAGAACTCCCCCCCATAAATTGTCATCCCCGAAGGAACAACAAAGGCGACCTTACTTTCACAAGAAAAGAAGGATTTCTTTCGGACAAACAAATCACATGAAAACATGAATTTGTATCCAAAAATATTCAATTGAAATAACCACAAGATAACCCATAGTTAGTTCAATCGAAAAATAACAACCAAATTAATCACAAGAGAACCCATGATTAATTCAATTGAAATACACAACCAAATTAAACACATAAAGCGATCAATTTAATTGGTCATGCTCGACATAAGCGAACTTACGGAGCAACAACTAAAATAACCAAAAGAAACTGAATAATTTAGTTAATCATGTTCGACATAGGGAACCTCACGGAGCAACAACTAAGTTAATAATAAGAGAATGAACAACTCAATCGATTGTGCTCAACATAAGAAACCTTATGGAACAACACAATATATGCACAAAGATTGTGGATCGGAGATCGACCAAATACTGCAAAATAGACAAGGATTCATTTTATTTTCCATCACTATTTGCACAATGACATATAATAGACTTAATCCTTGTAAACAAAAGTTTTATCCTTTCTTTTTATCAAAATATGACATAAAAGGCTTTAACTTTTGTAAAGTCAAAAGTTCATTCTATCTTCCATCAATACATTCATATCGACATAATAGAGATAACTTTTGAACAAGTATGGGACAGTCACAGGTTCACGGACGTAAACAACATATCCCATAATAATTTGCAATATGTAAAATCATAAAGATTAAAATTGCAAAAATCATCTTCCAAAAACTACTTTAGAATTTAAATAAATAAATCTAAAAACAATGAAGATGAAAATCGTTGGACATAGCTATGTGTACTCACAATAATGGCTATTACAAACCCTAGTTATTCTTCTAAAAACATAACAAAGAAGATTTACTAGACAAAATCAAACCAAAACAAACTCTAAGGGTAATCACAAGTGATAATTAGAGTTCTGGTACGGAAGCTTCACTAGTACCAAGACCTTCAAATTTGTGACTAACAGTATCAACTGCATCTTCGGAGAAGATATCCTCATTAAGAAGATCCTTAACCTGTGACTTCATGAGAACAAGATCAGTATCAATCTTTTTCAACTCAGTTCGTAACAGGTTCAGATCCTTTACAGAGTTCTCGAGCTTAAGTTGAGTCTTCCCAAGATCAGTGAGAAAACCATGAACCACTTCAGCAGAGACCATCTCAGATTTCTCTCGATCTTGATGAGAAAACTCATAATAGCATGAGCCACAGGATTCGAGTTCGTCTGGCTTAACAAGGGTTCTTTTCTTCTTCAACACGAACTCCAAATAGACCGAATCATCAATTGAATCGGTTGGTAAATTCCAAGAACTTGAAGTGGACCCCATCCTTAAAAGAGCACACCAGGAGAATGCATACTCTATAGAAAGGTATGGTATTTATTGGTTTTGCAAGAACCAGAAATTAGGGTTTTCAAGTTTGGTCAGGGTCAATGTGAAAGGAGGTACACGCACGTGCACAAACTTACCCTTTTACCAAAAAGGACCTGAGAAGTGATCAAACAACCAAGAAAGTCGTTTATTCACAAAGGTGTTTGCTACGTGAAATGATTCACAGACATAAGCTCAATAAATCTTATATTCTCACATGAGAAAAATTCAGAGCATAAAAGTGTAGCAATTTTTACACAAAAGAAATCTCAAGAAGAAATTTGTAGAACCTGACACTTATTAAAACAAACAAATAGTTATGCAAGACTTGTTTATGAATGATAGTCCAGCTAAGAACGATAAGAAATCAGCATAGAGAATCAAGAAACAAATTCACATAAGTATACCTGAATACATCTCACTCAGTCAGGATTTTGTTGAGAGTGAGGTTTCAACCTTGTTATTAATTTGCACAAGTATGAGCCTTGAGCTCATTAAATGAACATCGTTTCTGTTTAAACCTCTTCTTCCTGATCTTTGGAGGAAAAACATTATGATGTGAAAAGTTATCATAAAATCCGCTATCATCAAAGTATGACGCATAGTGCTGATTCTTACCTGAATAAATCTTCCCTTCTTCTGGTACTTTTTCCACATCATGAACAACATAATCTCCCTTCCTAATTGAAGAATATCCATGAGTCATTCTTCTTCTAAATGGCTTAGGAAGACTATTATGTGTTTGAACATTTGAGGAACACATTGAACTGACTTTCCTGGTGGGGTACGCAGGGTGATTACTAAAACCAATTGGTTTAGACATACGAATGTCAATTACAACTTTTAGAATTAAATCTAAGGTGTGTTGAAGACGAATAATAGAATTGTCATTCAACCTAGAATTCCTCTTTTGTTTACTTGGTCCTTTTGAATCACAAAAGAGACACACTTTCTGATCACCTGAGTGATTAGATAAAACAGTCTTAACACCATTGTTGGGAGAATTCTTCCTTATGTGTGATGTGGGCTTTCCTTGATTAGGAGAAGATACATGCACATCTTTTTCAACATAAGGGTTTTTCGGTTTTGCTTCTGAACCTGATTCTCTTACAGTTAAACCAGAAGCAGTTGGTATGGCGGACTCTTTTGAACACTCTTGAATTGAGAGTTTACTCAAGAGATGTTCAATTTTCAAAGCATCCTTTTTGAGATTTACTTCTTGAAGGATCTTTAAACGAGAGTCACACTCACTTATCATACCAACAAGAGCATTGACTTTGTGTTTCAACCGGTTGACATTATCAGCCTGGATTCTAACAAGTTTTAGAATCACATCACTCTCTTTGGCTGCATTCCTTTCAACTTCAGAGATAGACTCTTCGGTAAGGTAGTCAGGAAAATACTTGTCAATGTTTGTCTATTTCCTTTGAACACAAGGTTCTTCTATATTCGAGATTGACAAATCTTTCTTTTTAATAGACTTTAAGTAAACAGAACTTGTATTTCTGGCGATGCGTTTATCAGAGACTATATCGTCCATCCTCAGATCGCTACAAACACAGACCTATGAGGTCTTTAATGTGTTTGCCTGCTCTGATACCAATTGAAAATGCGGGGGTCTAACAACCACACCCAACAATTCGCTTTGCAATCTGAGAGGACTTACTCCAATACACTTTCTAGAGAATCAACTAAACAGTCAGACTTAATCTAGATTAAAGTATATCAAAGAGTTTAATATCTCTAACTCTTAATTCAATCCGCAATCAACAAATAGAAATCTGCGAGCCCGATTGAATATAAGAGGAGTTACTTGAACGGTACCAAAGACCAATGTTAAAGTGTCAATCAATGTAAATCAACAACCAAAGGTTGGATATTCTAATTGATTTATCTTAACGCATAACCTGTGATATTTCAATTATATAACAAAATATAATACGGAAAAGAAATAACACAGACACCAGAATTTGGTTAACGAGGAAACCGCAAATGCAGAAAAACCACGGGACCTAGTCCAGATTGAACACCACACTGTATTAAGCCGCTACAGACACTAGCCTACTACCAATTAACTTCGAACTGGACTGTAGTTGAACCCTAATCAATCTCACACTGATTCAAGGTACAGTTGCGCTCCTTACATCTCTGATCCCAGCAAGATACTACGCACTTGATTCCCTTAGCTGATCTCACCCACAACTAAGAGTTGCTACGACCCAAAGTCGAAGACTTGATAGACAAATCCGTCTCACACAGAAAAGTCTATAGGATTGAATAAATCTGTCTCCCACAGAAATACCCAAGAGTTTTTGTTCCGTTTCTTGATAAATCAAGGTGAACAGGAGCCAATTGATAAACCGGACTTATATTCCCGAAGAACAGCCTAGTATTATCAATCACCTCACATTAAACTTAATCGACTAGCGAAACAAGTTATTGTGGAATCACAAACGATGAGACGAAGTTTGTTTGTGATTACTTTTCTATCTTGCTTATCGGAGACATAAAATCTCGAGCCAATTATTTCAATTGCACTCAACACGATAGAAACAGCAAGATCAGATCACGCAACTACAAAGATAATAGTTAGGTCTGGCTTCACAATCCCAATGAAGTCTTCAAGTCGTTAACCTACCCGGTCTCGAGAAGATACCTAAGGTTAAAGGAGAATCGACTCTAGTTATGCAACTAGTAACACACATGAGGTGTGGGGATTAGGTTTCCCAGTTTCTAGAGTTCTCCTTTATATAATTTTCAAATGAGGGTTTGCAATCCAAGTTACCTTGGTAACAAAGTATTCAATATTCACCGTTAGATAAAAAACTTGATTCAACTAAGCTAATATCTTTCAACTGTTAGATCGAACTTAGCTTGTTACACATAAATGAAATGTACCCTCATTTAGGTTTATGTAGCCGTACCTAAACGTGTACACCAGGTTGGTTCACGAATAGTTAACCGAGGTTAGCCATATGATTACTCTCATATCAACCTTATACATCTTAACCATAACTAGTTCAAATGACTCAAATGAAACTAGTTAAGAGTTGTTCAATTGTTTAGAAAACACAATTGAAATCAAATCGGTTTGATTCACTTGAATCAATCATGAACATTATAGCCACGTGTTTTGGGGTAAAAACTGATTCTGCCGTTTTTGGTAAATTTGGGTGTGTTGATGAGAAACGAATTAAAACTCTAAACAAATGCACTGCACGGGAGTACTTTTAGATTCGAGAGATCAATCTGTAAGACTCTGGCCTAAACCAAGAAATGGTCGTTCCAGATTCAATTTGGTCACAAGGTGAAGGAGAATGGTTGATCTTAGGGAGGGAAGCGAAGAAGGTGTTTGAGATCAGAATATTGAATTATGAAGGTGTTGTTGTTTTATGACTTGTATCAGAAAATGGTTTCTGGCTACTTGTGTTGATGACAGTTGTGTTTTTCTTTGTTGTAATAGGTTGAAATCCTATTTATACAAGTCATGTTCTAGCGCACCCTGATCTCATAGGAAATGTAGGAAGTTGAGTAATGGAGAAGTGGAGTTGTGCGGAAGGTGGTGATCATCATGTTTCCGTTATGAGGGAAGACTGACCACACGTTGACCCACTACTCTCATTACTGTTAACCGTCCGTCTTTCCTGACACTTTCTCGTAATGGGCGCGTTGCACACCGCACGATATAAACCGCCAGACCAATACCCCAGTGAGCATCCCCCAGTTTATGACATGTTTGATATCTCGAGTGAATGGGTCAAGTCGTGAGACTCGTCGCTAAAAGCAGCACATAGTGCTTTTAGGTTAAAGTTATTTGTGAAATCAATGTTTATGAAGCATTGTTTATAATCGATGCGTATAAAGCATCGTAGTTTTAAAGATCGCCTAAATTAGTCTCGAGTCGATCGTATTAAAAGAAGAGCGTGATTGAACACCTTTAGGCGATCGTTTGGTAGACTTAGGGGTGAGCTACTACTTGGTCGATCACTTCCTGTAGACGAGTGGCAGATGGTAGCCATTCTAAAATCCTACCGGTCGATCTAGGTTGGATCTGGACCGCTTAAATCGGCTAGCCAAGTTGAGTGGCTGAAACGATTTGCGGCAGTTAATGACTGCTGTTGAGTCATACAAGTAGCGCGAATGGCCACCTTTGAGTGATCGCTTGGGGATCCTATGAACGAGTCATGACGTGGCCGATCGTTCCCTATGGAGGAGGGGTGGTCGGTGATCACGGCGTCACCTTGTTGGCCATCTAGTATCCGATCTAAACCGTCCGACCAAGCTAGCGAAGTTGGACGGACGAAATGATTTGCTACAATTGTATGTTGCCGTTGATTGTATTTTAGGGTTTGAAGCCGTGCGGCCACCATACCATTGGGCCAAACGATTTGTGGCGTTTGCCACTGATTTGGATAGGCCGATTAGGTATATGCACAGATGGGTTGCTGGTGAGTGTGCAAGCATCTCGTTGGCCTCCTGAAATTATATCTAGGCCGTCCGACTAGGCTGGCAAAGATAGACGGCCGTGATCGATTTGCAGCAGTTGCGTAACGGCACTTATTCAATTTAGGGTTTTATAAGCGCGCGATCGCCCTACTTTGGGCAAGCGGTTCGACGTGCTCCTGGGTCGCCGCATGTAGTTCGATCAGCTGGGGATAGAGATGAGCCACCGGCGATAATGTTGGCGCCTCTTTGATCGTCTAAAACACGATCTAAGCCGTCCAACTTGGCTGGCTAAGTTGGGCGGATGTGATGATTTTGAGACCGTTATGGTCAGTCTAGCTCGTTTGAGCTTTTCTTTTGCAGCGCGATCACCCTGGTTTTGGTTAGCGATCAGGGGTGTTGTGGGTGAACTAAAGGGATCCGATCGGCAGGGACGCTAGTGGGCCTGCCGGTGATCATCATGGCGATTACCTAGTTCTGATGGGAAGAGGTTAGGCCTGTCGAATTGTCTGGCCAAATCGTGTGGCCGTAATTGCTCTTTAAGACTGACATGGACAATATAGGTTTTCCTTGAGGAATTTAAGCGCGTGATCGTGCTAACTTTTAATTTAAAAAGTGTGTAAACACGCTGATCTCTTTATCAGAGAGTGGTGTAGCCTTACATTCAATCCTTGAAAATGTAGTTGTTGACATTATAATAACAAAGAAAATACTCCCCCTAAGGATGATAAGTAGATATTCAATCCGCACGTCTTTGTTATACCACTTCATATCATATGTTACTCCCCCTTAGTCTGTGCTTTCACTCTTTCGTTTAGATAAAACGTTTAAGCACCAATGTTCTTTTCCTTAGCGATACCAATCAATATAAAATCAATGCCAACATCACTTGTTTTCTCCATATATTTCTCCCCCCTTTTGTCACAAAATGACAAAGAAACGAAAAAATTAAGGACAACACGAAAAGAATCTTACAAATCTCAAAATAGACTTGCAACCTGTAGAGTTAGGCACGAGGGTTCCACACACCATGTTCTGATAACCAATATCAAAACCGAAACTACAAGTGGTTTTATTTTGATATGTTACCAAGGAAACAATTGTCCGAAACAATTTTTCCATTTTAGTTTAGCAAACCAAAAATCAACTAAGCACCTTAGTCCCTTTGCTAAACCGATTGTACAAAAACAATCACTTAATTCGATAAGACCAAAATAAAGATAACTCTATTTTTCTCATCAGGTTCTAATTATCCATAAACTTAGACCTTTCAATTTAAAACAAGACAAGTACTAGGTTAGTTAACTAGCATTTCTTGTTAAGGCATTCGATTAGACTTGAATAACCGAAACCTCACTTCGATAAGTCTAACTAAGATCAGAATTAACTTAGTTTCTCTTATCCGGAATCGAATTGGACTAAACAACTCATCCCATAAACCTTTTATTTCGTTAAGCCATAAATAATTCATACAAACCAAATAAATCAACTTGCATAATTATTCACCTCAACCGGAAGCAATTGAAACAACATAGACATTAAAACACCGCAATTGCACCGAAATTTTATAAGCCTAAACAATTGATACCACACAATAAAGCAAGATAACAATAGTTTTTATTAACCGGAACCAATTGAATCACACACATCCACACACACACATCATGGAATAAAACATCAATTGTACCGAAATTTTGTTAAGAAAAAGCAATAAATATATATGAAATAAACTCAGGCTTTTCTTAAACATGAAAACAATTAACTAACAACATTGTTACCTCAAATTTCGCATCCACTTCCCCAATATGATTGCATCTTCGTCCAGGGAGAATTGATATTGAAATATCATCATGTTGTCATCCTTATGCAAAAACAAAAGAATAACAACAACCAACCTTTACCAGAGAAAGGTTGAAATTCGGTTTTAACAATTGCAAGCAAAAGTTGAAAACCGTCGAAACGCATATGCTTTTATGCTAAACCAAAACCGATTCAACATATTGTGACTTTTTCACATATTGTTTCTACCAGAACCCCTCATGATTCTTTGATAAAGCCTACCAACATTGGCTAGAACTTAATCCTGCTAAATCAAAAAGTCACCCAAACCACAAGGGTTCACAATATATGAAATCGAATATTAAGGTAGTAAAACCGAAATCAAACATCCCATAATCATACATAGCAATAAGATAAAAGCATTCAAGTACAGGCTAAGTAAACCAAAAACTATCACAAGAAAAATTATAAATCAAATAATTTTATTCATAATAGACTAATACAATCAATGAAAGAAATGAAAAATTGATGTCTATTTTTCTTTTCGGATTTCAGAATCCTTCATAATCTTGAGGACTCTTCCGCTTGATAGGGATAACTCTCCTAATTCCCTGAATCGATCCTTGATTGAAGACTAATTCCTCAATCTTGTGGAAGTTGGGTTCCTCCTCGTTTACTCTTTTGGTGAGTAAATCTAGTTGCTTGAGAATTTGAGCTTGAATTAGTAAAGTTTTTTCAAGGTTCCGTTTTAACATCTGATGCGTGTCGTAAGTGCAACAAATTACTCGATATTTGCCACTAATTAACTGGTAATATAGCGGTAGTAAGAGATCGTTCTCACAGAGAGCTGTGTAATTGATAGGTTATTTGAATGAGAAAAAATAAAGTAAAAATGGGGGATTGGTTTGATGAAAGTAAATAAAAATATAATAAGAAAGCAAAAAAATGATTAGGGAATCATTCGCCGTCACTGGAAAGAAACTTAATAAAAGTACTTGTTTATTTCTTGTAGAATTTTCATTGTCACCAACCGTAGAATACCAATAAGCTCTGCTATCCCCGGAATTCCTGTTGCCACTGGATACGGAAGCGCTCGACTACCAGATTATATCCATCTGAGCCACCATTAATAAGCTCTCAAGGTGTAACCCAAACGAATGAATTATGTTTTGTGAATTAGGTTGATCCTAGCATCAGACGCATAAGCTCGGTATGCTTACTAGTGTCATCTCTATACACAATTGCTTAACAGAATCCCTCTGTCATCTTTTGCGATTTACTACTTGTGTATGGAATTGAGTGACTATTACACGTATCACCAACCCCAATACTAGTAGAAGAATTACTATTAGGTTAATTCAAATGGCCAATTGAATAACCCAATAGTAATCTTAGACGATAAAAATAATATAGACAATCGAAGAGAAATTAAACTCAAAATAAACTTGTGAAAAGAATTAAAGTTCCATTAATCAGGACTTTGAAATCATCCCTAATCAATAAAAAATTCAGCTACACATGGATTTACTAAAACCCATGAAAAATATATAAAATAAGAAGAAGAAAGTAACTTGGTTTCCCCCTAAAGGGGTAAACCCTAGATATGAAATAAAACCTTTCCTCTCTATTCTTTTCTGTATTTTTCTCTCCCAAAAAGTTGTTGAAACTCTCCTCTGATCAGCTACTTTATATAGGCATCGGCTAGCCTTGTACGATCCACAAAAGTCGTATTGGATGCACTTGGAAATTAAGTGATACTGATTCACTGTGGCAGAAAGCATTCCAATATAGTATTCCATACTCGTGATTGGGTATGGGCTTTAGAGGGACCCATGTAACACATTATGTTTTCTTTTAAGCTGATAGTAAATTATGCTTCGATGATCCAAGTTGCAGCAAATTCTTATTTTCTCATACACGTTAAATCTTTTCAATGCTCGGAAATCTTCTCTGTGTTTATCTTCAACAGCGTTTCTCAGCTAGTTTCTTAGTTTCGTATCTAGCTGAACCCAGCAGTATCGCTTTATCCTCTCCGTTGATTAACTCTTATCATCAACACTGGTAACAACATCGGTTCCACTCCCCTATCTTTTGTCGATCACCATCAAGATCTTCTCAGCCTTCTTATCATAGCAGCAACTACTCTTTCATCTCTTCACAACACCAACGTGATCATCACGAGCTTCTCTGTGTTCACCATCACTTCCATTAATCACTCTGCATTATTCACCATCATGGGACAAGAGGAAAAATGCCCCAAAATCGACCCCAACCTTGTGAAAATGCCCCGGACGTTAGGGAATAGATTAAAATGCCCCGGACGTTAGGGAATAGATTAAAATGCCCCAATCCATTACTTTTGGAGCATTTTTATCAAAATATAAAATGTCCCAACCCGCCACTACCACCGCCACCACCAAACGAACAACCACCAACAACTACCGCTGCCACCACCACCACGACCACCACCACCGCCACCACCACTACCACTAGAACAACCACCACCAACAACACCGCCACCGCCACCGCCACCACCACCGCCACCGCCACCACCACCGCCACCATCACCACCACTGCCACCACCAACACCACCGAACCACCACCACCACCACCACCTGAACCCTAAATCCTGAACCCCAAACCCTGAACCCTAAGCCCTGAACCCCGAAAACCTTGAACCCTGAACCCTGAATTTTAAACACTGAACCCTAAATTATGAACAATGTACCCTGAAGGGAAATTTCGACTACTGAACTCTCTCTAACGGATAATCTAACGGATTGGGGCATTTTGATCTATTCCCTAACGTCTGGGGCATTTTCACAAGGTTGGGGTCGATTTTGGGGGCATTTTACCATTTATCCCCACCATCATTTCAAAGCTCAGTCCACAGCAAATCCCCATTGCCATTCTATCCACGGCAGTTCACCATCATTACAGCAACAAAAGTCGATCAACTCCATTCCTTGTTATTACTCGAGCTTGATAACAGCTCCATCTTCGATGACGAGTAACATCATCTCGTATCTTCCCTGACTTCTCTCTGAGTTCCTATATCAGCTGCTAGAAAGGCAAACTTCGTGTATTTATAGACAAGGAAGTTTGGACACCAAGGAATTTCCAAAACCGAAAATATTCTCAAGATATTCATAAAAGCACAGATTCGGTTTTCATAATTCCTGGAAATGCTCTGTCCAAAAATAACGATCGAAATCTCTCGGAAAATCTAATTAGTAAATGCACATTACTAATTCTGTAATTTCCCTACAAAATGACATTAATAACCTTAATTAAAAGATTCTTAACTTACTTATGTTTCGATCCTGGGATTCTCTTCCATTAGTCGTTAAGGAATATCTTTGAACAATTATAGAAATAAACATTCACAACACGTGTTCAAAGTTTGTCGACATCTTAACTTTGTAAGTTCTCTTTCACACTTACAATCTTGAAACCGATTTGCCACACTTCCAAACAAGTTTAGAATTGGTTCATCTGACTTTCAAGAACTATGTGATTGATCAAACCAACATTCAATCACAATCATGGGTTTACGGTTCTACCAAAACAAGTTTCGGTTCTACCTCCATGTGAGTACTGTGCATAGTCACACTAGCTTCCCAAAAGTTCGGTTGACTAGGTACTAGGATCGGTTCCCCACATATATATGGTATCTAACTTATATGTGTTGCACATGTCCATAGGATCGGTTCCCCTTTCTGCTATAAACCTTGCTGCACCCCATACAAGGATCGGTTCCCTTTGATGTACTGCACCCCTTACTAGGATCAGTTCCCTTTCCCTTACTAGGATCGGTTCCCTTTCCCTTACAAGGATCGGTTCTCTTTACAGCTATAAACCTTGCTGCACCCCATACATGGATCAGTTCCCTTTCCCTTACTAGGATCGGTTCCCTTTCCCTTACAAGGATCGGTTCCCTTTACCTTACAAGGTCAGACATACAAAATCCGATCATACCACAGGTGATTACTTAAGATCGGTTTTACTAATAAAAGTTATAGCAATACATAAGTCAGGCCTTTGTGAACAGTTCTACCAAGAACACAACAAGTTGTGAGAGGTTACACTCTATCACACATATTGGTTGTTCATAAGATATGCAGTGAATAACAAAACCAATAACACCTGGCAATTTCTTTTTCGGTTCACAAACAAGTTTATGAACTTACTTCCTTAGAACACATGTAAACATTGTTCCCTAGGATGAAATCCTCACCTCATACCCATACATAATCACAATAACATTCAAATGATTATGGCGATGTCTTATCTACAAAGTTTAATGGTTAAGCAATAAACCTCGTATTGTATTCCTTAATATACTATGTCTATCTAGAGTTCAAATATGCTTCGCAGTTATGTTTTCAATATGCACGACTTGAAATATACGTTAGGGAATGAAACAGTTCAAGTCAAATATCACTAACCTCAAGTATAAGGATGATTGTTGTCGTTGTAGCTCCTTGCTTCTTCACATCTTCAAGTCTTCGCAATACTTGTAATGTCTCATATCCTAATACTTTCAAGCTAACATATACGAAGTTTAACTCTAGTACATAATCAAGCGACTCTTAACATGAGTTTTGATTCACTAAAATATGACAACCAAACTTGACATACCAACGCTTGGTGGGTTCAAGCGAGCCATGCTCTAACAGACTTTATCATTGACGCATGGTTTCTTTACTACCGCACGACTATTCACACTTTACTCGTGATTTAGGTGACGTCATCTGATGCATCATTCCAGATAAGTTGTACGCGGTCGTCTTCGCTCAGACCTTATGGTCATTGTTTCGCATATTTGATGGGTGTGCGGTATTTGGTACCCACACTTGTAACGACCAAAGATAAAATTAAGCTATTGCTAAATGCTCACGAATCAGATGATCTGGCACACACCAGGTGAATATCACTGAAGAAGGAATTGGAACTTGTGAACCTTTTCTTGATAACATCCTGGAAACACCGGAAGAGAAGCTTCAAGTTGCATGCAAGCCTTGCAAACAAACTAGAACCCTTCGTCTAAGGTAAGCCATAGCTAGTTGATCGCTTAATTAACTTTCCCTGACAACTAATCATAACCAACCGTTTTCCGAAACTCCAGTGACACTTTCTTAATATTAGACACAATGTAATATCTATTGTTTGCCAGGAATAAAGCTGACAACGCCCGGTCAATGTAATGCTAATTAAGACTTCCCATCTAAATTGTGTAGAAAATTTGATATACTCCAAGCAGTAATCGTGAAGGAAATTTGATATAATCCAAGCAAGATGAACTGATAATTATGATTCATCCTCTATATCCAGTAATTCCAATTCAGATACTATTGGGTGGGGTTCTTACTCTATTACCGGCTTAGACACAATCAGTTCAACGAGTATTTCTTTGTGACCTGGAATCAAACTAATGATTCATAAAATACTTCGCAAAGGGATTATGCCACTAGGTACCAGAACCTGTAAAGGCTCCTCTATTACGCGTTTCTCAAACAGAGTTAACATCCCTCTTGCAGCATCAGCCAATGTTGCAAAAATCTTACTAGCACGAACTGGAATATATACATACCAATAACTACGAATTGAATACCTCTTCCATATCCGGTATAAGCTTAGACAGTTAATCACACAAGTCCAATAATTTAAACAGCTTATGAGGTAGCTAAGAACTCACGAATACTGGATATAGTGCTGGCAAGCAGTCCAATATTTTGACCTCTATGTAGGAAACGATGTGATTGAATAGTCATAAACCTTTTTCTTCTGAAGCATATAATCATATACCGTTTTGGGAAGTCATTTAGTCCCAATCCAAACATAACATAGAAACATTTCAAGTGCATACTGAAGTTAAGCACGTTACTTCTCTGAATTCAGTACACAAAGCGTGAGATTGCCGTGAGTTGTCATCTGTGAGTCAAGTAATACTTATCAGTTATTCAAAATTTCAATTTACCCCATTTGTGTTACCATTTCTGACCTTGGCTTTGTCTCGAGGCTTGAGCTTTACCATTTTAAGCTATCGTCCAAAATGAGGCCAGGAAAGCTGTTTTGAATACACAGTCTGACCATCCAAGGACACAGAAAGGTTGTAACTTATGAATTAAGAAACGAATATGGGCTTTAGGTTTTCAAAATTTCCAGGCATTTTACTGTAAAAAGTATCTTTTAAGTGTACGAAATCTGAACTTTAGACTCTAGCGACAGAAAACAACAGAATAAGGAAAACAACATTTTCCAGCACACCTACTCTCTCTGCCTGAAGCTCATAAACACTGTATTTTAATGGAAGTTATCTCTGAATATTCCATCAATCAACTAGGAATATTGATAAATCATAACAATGAAAATAAATTTAAAGAGACAAAATAACATAAAATAGTTGCTTGTGATTAAGATTGATAAATAACTGGTACATGATTCATTGACAACCCTTTGCTTAATAAATCAATCTTATCACCACACAACTCACAAAAGTCTGAACACATAAACCCTAAAACGAGAAAGATTAACTAACTAGAAGGGAAATTTCATGCAACAAAAACATAAAACAACAGAAAGTAAAACCCAACATCCAACAACCACCGCTTTCTTCATCTAGAACATTGTTGACCAGATCGGCTACTCAACCTTAACAAGGATGACATCCTTCTCCTCAACCTTCTTAGGAATAGAGATCTTAAGAAGTATATTTTTCATCTCAGCTTTCAGTTCCTGTAAGTTGAGGAAATCAAAATCCAGATCGTCGAAAACTATAACAGTGTTCATATCATCTTCATTAACATCTGGACCAACAATAAGAACATCATCTTCTTCTTTACCGAGAAGAGTAGTGATAACAAGAGAGGTACCATCTACAGTGACTTTGATATCATCCTTTCCAAACCCAGGCAAGTTGATCTTCAAGTCAATACCTTCTTTCAGCTCTTTAGCACTCCATCTCTTCATCATGACATCTTTTTCTTCTTTGTCATACAACTTCACCTCTTCCATATCAGAATCAAAGACATCTGCACAAAAAGATCATAAAAAACACCACAAGTTAGAAAGGAAAACAAATCAGAAAACAGAAACTTGGATTTAAAGGTTGAAAATACATAAAAACTCAGAAGAAGAAAAAAAACACCACAAGTTAGAAAGGAAATACATCAGAAAACAAAAACTTGGATTTAAAGGCTGAAAATACATATGCATCTTATATATACCTGAATTAAGAAGATCAGTAGTGAAGCTAGGACGAAGAGCATCAGTAGGGTGAGACCCTTTTTTGTTTTTCATCATGTTAAGTGGGAAAGAACATGAAGAACATATGGGGACAAAAGAAGATGCAGAACATTTTGGGTTAGGGTTCTTAAGAACACCGAGCTTGTTTTTCAAAATGTTTGAGGAGACAACAGTAGTAGGAGCAGGTTTCTTTGACATAGTCATGAAGATGGAAGCCATTGATTATGGTAGATCTTAACTCTTAAGGAAACCCTAGAATACTACTCTTAAAATGTTGTGAGGAGATAAGACAGTATTATGGTGGTATTTATAGAGAAATGAAAGTGATGTTGCTTGACGACTCAGTGTATAAAATGCTGACTCGGTTAGTAAATAGTAATTTAGTATTACTGTAAACTTAAGTAACTCAAGTAACTCAATAATTAGTGATACTAAGAGTAGATTTGATAGGAGACCCGAGAGGATATCTGGGTTTGGATTAAATTTCAGAAAAAATTTAGATAAAGGCCCACTGTAGAGACCTAGAAAATTCATTTGATTGGGCCTATTAAGGAGATAAATTTCTACGAGAGACTTGACTCAGGTGTGAGTCGGCGTGAATCGGAATGTTCACTTGTTTGTGAATAGTTGTTTTTGGCGGAGATTAAATAAAACCCATATTAAAACTAAATATGATCCTCCTTTTAAATTCTAAATATTAAGGTGAGTAATCAAAACTCACCTTTAACATCTTCTTCCTGACCTGTTGATTTTCAGTTTTAATGTGAACTAATGTTTTTACAAACATTGAAACCATGTAAAAATAATTAGTCTCCGTGCACACTGTTGTAATTACCCATGTTCATAAATCATTAGTTTCTGCATATTTTTTTTTCCGTTTTAGGTTTGGTCCGTATAGCGAGATAGATCTCTGATATGAGCAGAGGAGTTATTTCCTTCCAATGGAAGATAAAAATTACGAAAGTAACATTAGATGGTTAGTAAACTATTCATTAGTTTGATGTGTGCAATGAATTAGATGATCAGGTTCAAAACCAATTAATACTAGTAGTGACCATGAATCACAACCAAAATCAGATAAATCTCGACAGTTATTGTATTCGATTAACAACAAATTAGATTGTATTTGAACTAATCTTAATTAAGTGATTATTATAGAAAAGATAATTGAAGAGTGGCAATATAGTCACGTGGTTGATTTTCACAAACAGAGCGGGAAAAAAAAAGTTACGTCACATGGAGGATGAAGGTGGTTTGTTGATACCCACATGAATTAGGTTAACAAAGTGTGGAATTTTAAGATAATTGGATCACCGAGCGAAGCTTTGCTCAAACTTTGTTGCCAAGATGAAACAAAGATTAAAAGTTACGAAAGCTCTAAATGTAATGTAACGAGAGCTAATCAAACCCTGTTAAATTCCAAAGAAACCCATGCAAATGGATATCATATGGAAACTCACTATGATGAGAATGTAATTGATTGCATCTTTTATTGTCTTTAATGAATATGAAAGGAACCATATTCTTAGAGACATTTATGAGTCAATTTGGTGAAATGTAAATCACTAGTATTTGAATTATTGAATCCATATTGACCCTGACAAATGAAATATTAGGTATTGACTCATACAAGCTTCGACATAACCATAAAGCCATTTTGGTTGTGACATGATGATCGTTTTGAAAGGACTCATACGTACATCACTTTATTTGAGTGAACGAGACAACGGGAAAAAGATTGACAGAATGCGAAGTGACGACATATCTCTCAATAAGTGTTTTTTAAAGTACTAGATGCACAACCCCCCCTTCCCATTATGCTTTTAAGTACGAAAGCATATCACTCAATTTACAAAGCCTTCGGTAATACAGGATCGAGACCATCCTAAGATGCAAATCGTAAACAATTGATAAGTGGTTTATTTACATATATTTGGTGCCAATTCCATGCTAGTAATTGTTGATCTTCTTGCAAATTATTGTATATTATGATTGTTTTCTTTTATTTGTCATTCATTAGGTGAATCATCCAAAAAGAAGTGAAAATAGCTACAAAAGTGAATTCACAAGTGAAGAAGGGCCAAAGACCCAGTGGAACTCGTGCAAATGGAGGATTTCTAGTCATCATTTTGTAGAGTACGAGAAGACGAAGGCAATGGCGAAAGAACGGAGTCATTCAGAGCTCGTATGAAGAAGTTATGGGCAAAAGAACTCGGAAGACTAAAAGGGCTCACTGGTCATTTTTAAGGGCAGTGCTATTGGGACCCCCGCTGTACGTTAAGGGCAGTCACTTTGTTAAGGGGCAGTTGAGTTCAAGGGAACTGCTAAAGGCAGTTCGGTCGTTTACAAATGGGGAAGCCAGAATTTGAATTCTACTAACAGCACCAACATGTTCGACTCAAGGCTGTCATCTTCCTTAATTCAAAATAATAAAAAAAGGCGCGATTGTATTTCTTCAGTTCATGATCAGTGTTGATGCTGTTGAACCAAATGCAACTTCCGTGGGGTGCGCATGAAGTATATGAGGCGATCAGAAGTTAACTAAAAAATAGTTCGAGTGGCTTGGTCTCAGGCAGAGTTTTGCAAGCGAGAAACCGGTCATGAAGAAGAACATGTTGTCATTGATCATAGTCTTAAACGGATAGGATTAGGCAGTGATTTTTAATATAAACAACGAATCATTTTTACAGGTTTGTGGAGGTTGGGTCATCGTTGGACTTGAAGACTTGGACGAGAATTCAACTTTCTGCCGGTGGAAGAGTTTGAGATGAACATGGAACAGAGAGCGAGAATTATCTCTTGGAGAATTATTCTCACGCGTAAAAGAGGAAAGTGGGAATTGAGTATAAACCAGAGCATCAAAGCTATATGTACATCTTGGTTTAGAACAAGACACATTGGTTAACACGGGCCCCACGGATGTTCAAGCCAATAACAAGATGTGTGCACCGTACTAAGATATTCTCTGTAACACCAAATCAGAAGCACTTGTTTTTAAAATCTGAAAACTCGGTTGACCGACTACCAATCTTTATCTAACTAGATTTTCACGTGGAGTAGGTCTGGGGTGAAGGCTATATATAGCCTTGTGTAGCCGAGCTTGAAAAAAGACAACTGGGTAGAGAGAAAAATAGACAACTTTTGGAGGGGGATCTTTTGCCTCTACTTTTGGTTCTAGGGTTTAGAAACATGAAGTCTTTTCTTTTTCTCCTTGTTATGAACTCCTATGACATGAGTACTTAATTTTTTTATTGGTTATGGATTAGTTGGATTCCACATAACATGGTTCTTTGATCCAATATATTAGTTTTGTCTCATATTTATTGTTCATGATTCACCATTAATATTGTTACATGATTTGAATGCTTGTTTAGTCGAGTCGCGAATCAATTGAGTTTGCTTTCATCTTTATTGCTAGATTAGGGTTATTATACGCAAAAGTGGTAATTCCTGATTGCAAGTAGCATAAATAAGATTATAGTTTGTAGTGATATATTCTTATGATCTTATGTGAACCATAACCTTTGTTAAATCGGATTAGTGCTTTTACACGTTCGATTGCTTTGATTGGCCTGATTTCATAGAACCTAATGCATCTAGGGAATTAAACTTGATTAGTGCTTTTACACGTTAGGTTGTTCTTTTAGATAGAATTCATATTCGCATCTTTTAATGTGTTTGTTGATGACAAGAGGAGATTAGCGGGATATTCTTGCGATCAAGGTATTCTAGGGCCTTTGATAAAAGTTGAGATTAAAATATCAATTCTAGTTATTGTGTTGAAAACATGTTTGTGATTGAAGATGAAATCCATGACCAATACTTTCTCATCCTTGATTTGCGTGTTTGCTTTTTATTGTTTTGCCTTAATTCTATTTTAGTTTATAAAAATCAGAAAACCTCCTTTGTTTATATAAGAACCGAAACATATTGACAACCCAAGACCTCTCTGTGGGAACGATCCTTTCTTGCCCTTGCTTCATTATATATTTTGAGTAGTAAGAAAGTTTAATTTATTTTTGACGCCTACGACAGCGATCAACAATCCATATTACAAAGAAAACGAGGTGATATATAGAAAAATATCAATGCAGAATGCGGACCATTAAAGTGATTATTATGGATCTCGTGGATGTATAGTCATTTTTGAATAATTATACTTCACAACTAATATTGCGTTTGGAAAACTACTAGCACATATTATACATGTAAGGATTCACATCCGCTTGTAAATGCTAGAGAGTATACATCAAAAGGAATTGATGGTTATTTCATGTTTAATAGGATCAATGTAGAGCATCCTATACCCCATGGTCTAGCAAAGGCTATCATCAAAGGTTACAGATGGTGCCTAAGGCATGGTTATGCATATAAACCTACCTTTAACTGCTTGGGGAATATGAAATATTACATGCATCTTTACTTAATTCGTTTTAGAACCCAATATTAGTCAACCTTTTTTGCGTACCAGTTGGTAACTGGATATAATCCTGACATTAGTGTTATTACGTATTTTTCGTTGCACTATATATGTGCCATTACGAGTCCACATCGTATTATGATGGGTCACGAAAACGATTAAGTAGTTATGTTGGATATTTACTCCCAACAATTATGCGTGTTTTAAAACCTTTGGAAGGAGATCTCTTACCGCTAGATTTGCAGGTAGTCATTTTAATAAGACAGTCCTCCCGTCGTTAGGGGAAGATAAGAAAAGATATTTTCTAAGGGAACGACATGAATTTTCATGGTGTGTTCCCACTGTGTCTCATATTGATTCTTGTACTCCACAAATGTAAATGTTAAGTGACAAAGAATAATTGATTTCAGAAAGTGCACTGATGTCGGCAACGTGACAAGATCATACATACCGGCTGCAAATGTGTCTGCAAGGTTAGAAACCCTCAGTATGGGGTACACCTTAGACTAAGGTGTTGCAACTACACTTGGTGGAAGTGTAGTTAAGGCCGTGGCTCCATAAAGGAAGATGGAGATACCACCAGGTTCGATCAATGCTCACCTAGAAAGGAAGTAGATGAGCAAGACACAACCTAATTTGTACCATTAATGAAATCATCTCATTTTATTATCTCTAACTATGTCCATGAATCAATGTTGGAGGACGCTCCGAAGTTTAATGATTCCAAAGAACAATGAAATCCTAAAGGATTATGAGAACACACACGAGTCAATGGAAAGATCGTGCGAGTATATGAATGATTATTTTTATATATAGTTGCTCAAGGAAATAGAGCACGAAGAGATCGAACCATGCTTCTTATTGTTTAATGTCAACAAATAGCATATTTGGCCTACACAATCCAGGTAGAACTTGGCTCTTTAACAAATATACAGGTATTTGGTGTGGTAGTGCTAACCAACCAATTGTAAAGCCTATGGGACATACATGATTATTTGTCATAAAGCACGGTGGGAAGAATGAAGTCTCAAAGTATCAAGACAAGCCTTGTGGCGCGAGGTTTCACACAAAGCCCTAAAATTGTCCTCTTGTAATGAACGTTATAGCGTTCCGCTACTTAGTTAGCTTGGTAATTTCAAAAGGACTTGAAATACAACATATGTATGTGGTTGTTACGTATCTCTGAAAGAATCAAGACATAAAAGATATTTACAAAAGGGATTGATAGCCTTTTGTTACCCAAATCAAGTGATTTTAGACCACAAAGTGCGTTTACAATTAGACTGGACGTTCACTTACGGATTGAAACATTCATGTGAATGTGGTATAACCGTCTAAGTGGTTATTTGATTTGGAGGGGATAGACAAGTAAGGGTATATTTCCTTGCGTATTCACAAGCAAGTTCCTGATTTAGAATTGTAGCTACCTATGTCGATGGTACAAACATGATGGGTGCTCTTGATGTAATAAGAGATCCTACAAGTTACTCTAAATCCAAATTTGAGATGACAAATCTAGGGAAAACTCGATCAAAATTTTGAGCTTGTGGTATATTATTCCACCAGTTTGTATAGGTCTAAAATTTTCAGGCAATTTAACAAAGACATAAAAAAGTAATGCTAAAGGAACTGCAATCCAAAGGTTGTTGATTATGAAGGAACAATAATCTCTGCTAGAGCACTGCTTGGTCGAACTCGCAAGCATTGCTTTCTCAAGCTTGTTTGTCAAGTTTAATTGCCAAAACTATAAGTCTTGATTTATAGTCTACTTATAGCTAAGTCTCGGACTAGGATAGTAAGTGTAGTTGAGCTCTAGACTCCATGCCGTTCATCACGCAAAGACAAAAAAATACTCAAGGAACTGATGGAACTTCATCGACAAAAAGGTATGTGGAGACTTGAACTTATCTATCACTCAAAAGTCTATCTATTTTATCTCCTATCTTGAGACAAAAGTCGTATTGCTATATAAACTTCGATTATACACATTTGCTATTTCGAGCCGAGTTTATCTTGCTTATCTATTTCTCGAAATATGTGTTGGTAAGCTTTCGCTTTGGCCAAGTTCATCTTTACTCGTGACGAAAGTCATGTTGATTATTTCAAGGGGTAATTTGCGTTACCTCCCATGGCAAGATCGCTAATTTGAGTTACCTCCCCTACAAAGATTAAATTAGGAAAACCTCCTTTCGTTACATTTTCCGTCCTAGGCCAGTTAGCCGAGTCACCAGCTTTGTACAGCTGGACCAAAATTTACACGTAGATCTTCATTTTCCCAAAATACCCACTATATTTTCTTCATCTTATACCATCACTAACATCTCACTTGCAGAAACTTCATCAAGATCAATCATAATAAATCAAATACACGATGAGATATACCTTAACGATTTAAGAAACTCAAATGTCAAAACAAATTTGCCACAACCAAATACCCAAGCACCGTGATTCAAAAGTTTTGGATCTTTTGGAATTCGTGGAAAGCCCAAATCAGACAGTAGCTAATGGCAATTAGATTGTCTACCATTAGAAAATTTACAAAGTTAGGATTATTTAAGGCAGACCCACTTAAAGCATGTGTTACTGTTCATTATAATACCAAAAAGCACTACCATTAACAATCAATGGGTTTGTTCATTTCACTTTGTTTTACATCCCAAAACACCAAAATAATCGTAACCCATGTGCACAAAATTTTCCACCAAGATGAATATTACCTGCTACAAATTTTACTTCTTACCGATCTCGTCCATTTTTAGCCGCCATTAAGAATTGTGCCCAGTGAATCTAAGTTTGTTAATTCTTCCGATTCTTCCCGATTTGGATGAGCTGATGAAATCGACTTTCGATTTTCTTCTCGTTTTTTAAATCATGATTAACAGTGTGAATCAATGAAGCTATAGATCTAAGATAGTAGTTTTTAGTTGGTTTTCAGATGCGAGGTGAAATTGGTTTTTGCAAAAGTTAGATTTTACAGTTCTGGGGGAAATTTAGGTTTATTTAGTTGAGGAAGATGAGGGTATAGTGGGTATTATTTTTGCCACATGTATAGTTTTTACACATATTCACTACTGCCACCTCAGCTAACTGAAAAGTTGACGGAAATATTAACGAAAGGAGGCTTTGCTAATTTAATATTTGTTGGGGAGGTAAGTCAAATTAGCGATCTTTCCAGGGGAGGTAACGCAAATTACCCCTTACTTCAATAACTTGAAAATCGCTTTGATGAAAAATAGTTTGTGAATAACAACTATATAACATCCTCTAAGAAAGTTTCAATAATTGAAATGAGAGTTTAGAACATGTAACCATCTTTGGATATAAACATAGTGTGTTCTCACATTTGTGTAAAAGTCCAAAACCGGGTGTTGATGGGTGAAAACTACTCCTGCAGAATTTGGTAATTTGGGGTGTGGATGAGGAATGAATCTAAACCTTCAACAAATGCACTGCGCGGTGAGTGCTTGTAGATTCGAGAGATCAATCTGCAAGTCCGGCCTAAACCAAGAAATGGCCGTTCCGGACTTGTTTCGGTCACAAAGTGAAGGAGATGGGGTTGATCTTAGGGAGGGAAGCGAAGAAGGTGTTGAGATTGTGAAGGTGTTGGCCTGCTTATGACTTGTAACAGAAAGATGAGCAGGCTTGCGGTTGATGCAAGCAGGCTCTGGGTGTTTTGAATACGATTTGTATTAACACTTGGTTTTTCTGTCTCGTCTGAACTTGTGTTGTTCTTTGAAATAGGGCGGAGAACCTATTTATACAAGTCATTGAGCCTCATTCACGTCTCTCGTGGGAAGTGGAGGAAGTGGAGTGATGGAGTAGTGGAGTTGTGCGTCGGTACCACACGACCGCCTTGCCCACTTCTCCTGTTCATCTCTAACCGTCCATGACTTCCCGACACGTTCTTGTGATGGCGCGTTGCACGCCGCACGCCGTAAACCGCCGCACCAATACCCCAATATGTATCCCCCGCCTTGTGACATGATTGATGTCTGGAATGTGTGGATCGTGGATCCACGAAAGATAGCATGTAATCTTTGAATTGAATAACCGTGTTATTCGGGAAGTCGATACTTGTGAAGTATCGTGTGTATTTTATGTGTGCGCATTATGGTGTGGCAAAGTGATGGGTAATGACTCCTCACTGACCAAATAACTCCTGACCAGGGTTGTATAACCAAGCTGGTGAAGTTGTACGGATGAGATGATCTTTGAGACACTCATCTGCGACCGTTAATGAATATTAGGGTTTTTGAAGAGGTGCGCAAGCATCACTCTTCAGCTTGGTCGAAACCAAGCATGGAAAGGGATTTGGAGAGGACTGACTGGGCATGTGTGTAGACGACATGCCGGTGTACACGCCTACACCTCACCGTCCCATGGAGGCGTGATCTAGGCCACTCAATTTAACCGGTAGGTAAAGTTGAGTGGTTGAGATCGGTTTGCGGCAGAAATTGATGCCGCAAAAGGGTTGGAAACCGTGACATCCCTAGTTTGGGCACGCGTTTCAAGACGACACATCTTGGTCGGTCTTGGTCGATCATACCAGCGTGTAGGTGGTAGGCTGGTGTTCACACCTATACCGACTATCCCATGAAAACGTGATCTAAGCCACTCAAATCATCCGGTGAAGTTGAGCGGTCGAGATCAGTTCGTGGTTTGGGAGGCGCGGCCATGCTAGTTTGGACGCACGTTTTGGATTGACCAGGCGTGATATGCCTTGGCCGAACACATGAGGGAGTAGATGGGCTCACGGTGGTCATGCTGGTATGACCGGCCCTTGTTTAGTCTAATCTGTGACCCTCCATTCGTGCCGGAGAAGATGGACGTGCGTGATGACTTGAAACCCTAATTTTGGCTTTCAAGCCGTGCGTCATCTCTTGTTTGGGTGATGATTTTGTCACGGCCAAACATTGTTGGTCTTGACCGATTGGTCAAGTGTGTAGGCGGTCCCACGGTGATCGTGTTGACATGCTCGGGCCCTTTAAGTCTACATCTACACCCTCCATCTATACCTGCGAAGATGGATGGTTGAGACTGCTTTGCAACACATGTAATATGCCGCAAACCCTAATTTAGGGTTTTCCGTCCATAATGCTTGGTATGAACGGTTTCTTGCCAGGCTAGGCCAATGACCGACCATGCGGGGTCGGCCGTGGGTATTCCATACCTGCTTGGGGGTGATGGAATTGATCCGGGGTCATCCAATCATGCTTATGGAGTTGGATGACTGCGATCGAGATCATATCCGGACCGATACGGTCGGTCCGGGATGCTCAATCGGGCTAGTATAACACACCGAGAGGGGCTCAATCGGGCTAGTATAACACACCGAGAGGGGCTCAATCGGGCTAGTATAACACACCGAGAGGGCTCGGGCTAGTATAACACACCGAGAATCGGCTGTACGGGTATTTCGTACATGGTTTCATTATAGTGCTTGGAGGTTCGTGTTACTCGTAAGAGTAACACTCAGTCGTCATGCCACATCGATAATGATTCATTATAGTGCTTGGAGGTTCGTGTTACTCTATAAGAGTAACACTCGATCGTCATGCCACACCGATAATGAGTACAGAAATACAAGGTTGATATGAAATTCACAAGAAGGGATTGTTGCTACATGATCCATTCTTGGTGAATTAAGTGAGGGAATATCCAACACTTATAAATGGCTTTATCTTTTACAAGATGTCAGCGCATGATTTTTCTGGTTTTTTTACAAATCTAACCTTGAATGAAAATCCACCATCAACACCGGGAACCCAAAGTATGCGTACCCGTACGCGTACTGGCGGTTGTTGGAAATCCGGGTGAGTATGCGTACCGTGACGTCTTGGGGGAAAGTTCACATCCGTGAATTTCTCTGCTGGAGTTTGAAAGTGAAAAACAAACTCAATCC
This sequence comes from Papaver armeniacum, assembly GCA_023531295.1. NCBI lineage: Eukaryota > Viridiplantae > Streptophyta > Magnoliopsida > Ranunculales > Papaveraceae > Papaver > Papaver armeniacum. The sequence continues at coordinate 476,368 of JAJJWW010015024.1, read as the reverse complement.
GGTTACTTAAGTAAGCGTACCTGTTCGCATACTAAGGTAGGTTACTTTCTAAAATCGGTTTGTTCATGAACTAAAACATTTACATAATAAGGAATGCAATCTTTGCAAACCGTGGCTATAATGTTCATGAATCGATTCGAGTGAATCAAAACCGATTTTGCTTCGATTGTGTCTTGTATACTTCTATGAGATCTAAGCAATTGACCAATTCTCTAACTAGTTCATTTGAGTCATTTGAACTAGTTATGGTGAAGATGAATAAGGTTGATATGAAAGTGCTCATATGGCTAACCATTGGTTAACTATTGTTGAACCAACTAAGTGTACACGTTTAGGTACGGTTACTCAAACCTAAATGAAGTTACATTTTATTTGTGTATAACAAGCTAAGTTCGATCTAACGGTTGAAAGATATTAGCTTGAATCTAATCAGGTTTTCATCTAACGGTGAATATTGAATGCTTTGTTACCAAGGTAACTTAGATTGCAAACCCTGATTTGGAGACTATATAAAGGAAAACTCTAGCAACCGAGAAACCTAATCCCCACACCTTCTGTGTGATACTAGTTGTATAATCTAGAGTCGATTCTCCTTTAACCTTAGGTTTTTCACGAAACCCTGTAGGTTAACGACTTGAAGACTTTATTGGGATTGTGAAGCCAGACCCAACTATTTTCTCTGTAGTTGCGTGTTCTGATCTTGTTGTTTATATCGTGTTTGAGTACAATCTTCTTTAAGATTGGCTCGAGATTTATTCTCCGATAGGCAAGATAAAAAGTAGTCACAAACATCTTCGTCTCATCGTTTGTGATTCCACAATATCTTGCTTCGCTACCATACGATTAAGATTATTGTGAGGTGATTGATATTTCTAGGATGTTCTTCGGGAATATAAGTCTGGTATATCAATTGGTTCATGTTCACCTTTATTTATCAAAAGACGGAACAAAACTCGTAGGTATTTCTATGGGAGACAGATTTATCTATTCATGTAGACTTTTCTGTGTGAGACATATTTGTTTATTAAAGTCTTCGACTTTGGGTCGTAGCAACTCTTAGTTGTGGGTGAGATCAGCTAAGGGAATCAAGTGTGTAGTATCCTGCTGGGATCAGAGACGTAAGGAGCACAACTGTACCTTGAATCAGTGTGAGATTGATTGGGGTTCAACTACAGTTCAAATCGAAGTTAGTTTGTAGTAGGCTAGTGTCTGTAGCGGCTTAATACAGTGTGGTGTTCAATCTGGACTAGGTCCCGGGGTTTTTCTGCATTTGCGGTATGGTGTATGTGTTATTTCTTTTCCGCATTATATTTTGTTATATAATTGAAATATCACAGGTTGTGCGTTGAATCGATCAATTGGTAAATCCAACATTTGGTTGTAGATTGAAATTGATTGATCCTTGAACATTGGTCTTTGGTACCGTTCAAGTTATCTCTCGTATATTCAATCGGGCTCGCAAATTATAATTTGTTTGATTGCGGATTGAATTGAGAGATTGAGATATAACTCTTTGATATACTTTTCTTAAGATTGAGTCTGACTGTCTAGTTGATTCTCTTGAAACTATATTGGAGTTAGTCCATACAGATTTCTAAGCGAAATATTGGGTGTGGTTGTTAGACCCCCGCTTTTTCAATCTCTTCTCTAACAAAAGTAATCAGGGGGAGATATGGTAGACTATTTTCTAAGTCATTACCGATATTCAGTTTCGAAAAGTACATGACTAAAGGAACTGCCTGGACAACTCTGAAAGTAATTAGGGGGAGATGCTAACATCAGGGGGAGGATCCAAGGATATGATGTCGACATATTTTACTTCGAAGGTGAAGTTTTGCTGTACTCTGAAAAAATGAGGGTACCCAAATACACCACAATCTTTTTATTTCAACCTATAAGTCCTCTATCGAATGTGATCGTCTATGGACAAAGTCGAGACAATACAACAATTCGGTTCACACTTCATGTGATCGTCTATGGATACGAGATCGAGACAATACGACAACAAGATAACTTGTGTGATTGACAATGGATACAAGATCGATACAATACAACAACGAAGTATGTTACTTGATAATAGGATCGGTAAAAACCAAACTCTATAGGATCACTATCAAGTAATGCGTAGTTAACGTATATGTGTATTTTGATTTATTATAATAAATAATTATAATGCAGAAATCAAAGTAAATGACACATCAAGATTTTGTTAACGAGGAAACCGCAAATGCAGAAAATCCCCGGGACCTAGTCCATTTTTGAATACTCTCATAATTAAGCCGCTATGCAAAATCTAAACCAACTTCGTATAGTTGAGACCAAGCAGACTACCCCTAGCTACTTAGTTCCCTCAGTATCCTACGCCTTCGACTTCTAGAGTCACACACGTGAATAGCAAGTCCTTTGGATCGTATTCCAAAAAGCAAAGGAAAATCTGTTTGGTAACCACTCTAATCAATCTTGCTACAAGATATAGATGAGTCGTTGACAAAGGCTCTTATGTTTAATCTAATAAACTCCTTTGTCTGGTTAGATCAATCTAACTTTAACTGCCGAAATAGTCAAGTATAGATTCGCACTCAATCAAAATAAATCTCAAAGAGATATATTGAGAATGCCGATCTCACGCAACTAATCAATCGAATAAATCCGATTCTAGTTGGAACCCAGCCGATCAAGGTTTGTGCACACAAATTCACAAGATACGAAAACCAATAAGAAATCTTCTTCGTCTTCAAATCTTCTTTAATCTTCAATAATCTGTACAACACCACTTGAATTTCTTGTGATCAATCACACACAGAACGGAGTCTGTTAACAATGGATTATCACAAGTCTTTATATCTAACAACAGTTCTAAAGATCCTGTCGATACTTCGACTAGTTTGAGTGAATCTTATATCAGAAGAGAAGATTTTCAAGAATAAACAAACTAGGTGCAATCAAAGTTTCAACAACCGTTAGTCAATCAAATCAATCGAAAACTAATAACACTGCAATTATCTAGTTTCCCACCAATGGTACTCGTAGAGCTTCTTGATCCCATAGAAGTCTTTAAGCGAGCGGTCGTAAGAGATTTCACCTAATTAGGATACTTTCCTCTCCGAATAGACGGCTCTACCAGAAACAATAAGAAATGAAGTTTGCCCGGATCTTATGATAGTTTGCTAGAAATGCAAACTTAGGTATTTATAGACCAAGGATGTTTGGACATCAAGGAATTTCCAAAACCGAAGATATTCTCAATATTTTCAAAATTCGATTTTCCTAATTCCAATATAATTACTTGTCCAATATTTCCGAAATTTCTCAATAGAAAATCTCCAATTAGTAAATGCACATTACTAATTTTTATTCTCTAGAGATATGCATTAATTGCTGGTAATTAAAGCATATAAAACCCAAAACGTTAATTAAAAGATTCTTAATTTATTTCGGCACAGGATCACCTTGAGTACTAAGGAATATCTTTGAACAATAAATAATAAGAGTTACTGCTCTTGTTCAAAGTATGTTGATATCTTTTCACTGCGAATTCTTATTTCATATTTACATGGATTTGCATTCTTGGAATCGGTTATACCACACTTCCAAACAAGTTTAGAATTGGTTCACCTGTATTCCAAGACTATTATGTGATTGATCAAATACCAAATCACATACATGGGTTCAATCGGTTCTACCAATCACTAGGATCAGTTATACCTAAATATGGAAACACTTGTGATCGATCACACCAGTCACTAAGATCGGTTACACAGTTAACAAGGATCGGTTCCATCTACACATGGTATTACTTGTGATCAGTCACACCAGTTACCAGGACCGGTTATACCAGTTACCAGGACTGGTTACCAATTACAAGGATCGGTCACACAACACTCGTGATCGGTCACACCAATTACTAGGATCGGTTACACCAATTACTAGGATCGGTCACACCAATTACAAGGATCGATCATACCATCACATGGTGATAACTTAGGATCGGTTACACCAATTAATAAAAACGAGTCATACCAAATCATAAGTCATGCATTGTGATTAGTTATACCTAGATATATAACCTAAGTTAAGATCGGTTCTACCATCTCACACATATTAGTCATCCAAAGATTTGCAATGAATAGCCGGACCAATAAGCCTAATGATATCCCTTTCGATTCACGAAACAAGTTCATGAATGTACTTCCTTTAAACAAATGTAAAACATTGTTTCCTATGATGAAATCTTCACCATAATCCATTCACATAATCATAACTATATATACAAGATTATGTCGATGTGTTGATGGTGGATTTTCATTTAAGGCTAAAATTGTAAAAGCCAAAATTATGCGCTAACATCTTGCAAAAGATAAAGCCATTAATGAGTGATGAATACGTCTTCACTTTACTAATTCACCTAGAATGGAGCATGTGGCAACAATCCCACTATTCTGTGAATTAAATACACGAAATTCATCCAGGTTGGAGCATGTGGCAACAATCCCATATACCCTGTGAATTTACAGCATTATTAATTAATGCATAACCAGCCTTGTATTTCCTGTACTCATTACCAGTACGGCGTGACGACTGAGTGTTGTTCTCAGCAGAGTAACACGAACCTCCAAGCATTAATAATGAAGCATGTACGAAATACCCGTACAAGCTATAACTCTCGGTGTGTTATACTAGCTCGATTGAGCATACATCTCTCGGTGTGTTATACTAGCCCGATTGAGCATATTTGAATATGGATTGTTCATATCAGTCTCAGAAACGGTCACAACCATCCAACTTCACCAACATGATTGGATGACTAGGATTGGCTCCATAACCCCCAGGCAGGTATTGGAATATTCACCACCGACCCAACGCGGGCCCCGCATGGTCGGCCTCCCCAAAAGGGTGGCATAGCTTGCCAAACCGTCCACCAAAAAAAAGATGGATGAGAAACCCTAAATTAGGGTTTGCGGCACATTACATGTGTCGCAAAACGGTCTCAACCATCCATCTTCGCAGGCATAGATGGAGGGTTTAGATGTAGACACATAGGGCCCAGAGCATGTCAACACAATCACCGTGGGCCCGCCTACATACCTGACTAATCGGTCAGGACCAACTATGGTTGGTCGTCTTGATTCGTGCGCCCCAAACTGGGTATGACACACGGCCGGCAAAACCTAATTAGGGTTTGTGTCGCGATCACGAGCGTCCCTTTTCTCCTGCTCGGATGAAGGGTCCAGGAATAGACTAAGCAGGTCTGGTAAGTATCAACACGATCACTGCGGGCCCACTTATCTCCACACCCGATCGGCCAAGACCAAACTTGGCTGTACACCTCGATTCGCACGCCCAAGCTAGGCGTGGTCACACTTCCCAATCAAAAACTGATCTCGATCGCTCAAATTTGCCGGACAAATTGAGTGGCTTAGATCACGTTTCTATGGGACAATGAAGTACAGGCGTGTACGCCATCCCACCGTATGCACGCCAGACTGATTGGCCAAGACCGACCAGGATTGGTCGCTTGAAACGCACGCCCGAAGTGGGCATGATGCGCGGCTTTTGCGGCACCAGATTTCTGTTGCAAATTGATCTCGACCACTCAACTTCGCCGGAAAAATTGAGGGGCCCAGATCACACTTTCACGAGACAATGAGGTATGGGCGCCTACACCGTCATGTCGTCTACACACATGTATGATCGGCCATGCCAAAATTGTATCCCAAGCTTGGATTCGACCAAGCTGAAGAGTGATGCTTGCACACCTCTTCAAAAAACCTAATTCCACCAACGGTCGTAGATGAGTGTCTCAAAGATCATCTCGTCCGTCCAACTTCACCGGCTTGGTTATACAACCCTGGTCAGGAGTTAATTGGTCAGTGAGGCGTCATGGTGATCACCACCCGTCACTCTACCACACCATGATGCAGTACCTGCATAGAATACACACGCTACTTCACAAGTATCAACTTCCTAAATAACTTAGTTATTTAATCTAGTATTACATGCTATTTTCTGTGGGTCCCACGATCCACACACTCGAGACATCAATCATGTCACAAACTGGGGGATACATACTGGGGTATTGGTCTGGCGGTTTACAGCGTGCAGCGTGCAACGCACCATACAAGAACGTGTCAGGAAGTCATGGACGGTTAGAGATGACAGGATAAGTGGGCAAGACTGGTCGTGTAACACTAACACACAACTCCACTACTCCATCACTCCACTTCCTCCACTTCCCACGAGAGACGTGAATAAGGCTCAAATGACTTGTATAAATAGGTTCTCCTCCATATTTCCAACACACATAACAAGTCCAGATAACAGAGGCAAGTGTTGATACCATCGTATTCAAACACCAGAACTGATAGCTTACATCCTGCAAGCCAGTTCAGCTTTCTGATACAAGTCATACATAGCCAACACCTTCACAATCTCAACACCTTCTTCGCTTCCCTCCCTAAGATCAACCCCATCTCCTTCACTTTGTGACCGAAACAAGTCTGGAACGACCATTTCTTGGTTTAGGCCGGATTTGCATGATTGATTTCTCGAATCTACAAGCACTCCCGTGCAAAGTGCATTTGTTTAAGGTTTAGACTCATTTCTCATCCACACACCCCAAATTACCAAAACCGACGAAATAGTTTTCACCCATAAACAATTGGCGACCACGGTGGGAGGTTAATCTCTCGGTTGTAAAGTCAATTTCTTCAAAATCCGATTCAATTTTATCAATTTCGAAAAGGGTAGATCTTAGGACCAATTCAATCATCAATCCATTTCAAGATGGTAGAACTCAGGTCTGGATCAACAATCAATTCTGATGGAGCTAGTGTGGATAACACTCCCGGTGTCGATGTACCTGTCAGTGGAGCTACCGTGGTCAATACATTTTATGGAGCCATCACTTATACCACCAAAGCCGTAGTAGGAGATGTTCCAAGAAGTGTAACACCTCCCATCACCAGAGCTGAAGCGCAGCGCAAATCCCGGCATCTCATCAAGTGTAACACCTCTAGTAGTCACCAGAGCAACAACTTCCACTCCTTCATCAGGACGAGGAGCCGGAGGGACGAGAGGAGGACCATCCCCATTACCATTGCAGACTTGATGGAGAAGCAGGAAGTTCTTGCTAAGACTCAAACGGATATGGTCGCAACTCGAGAAAGAGGTACTCACTTTTCTTAAGACATTAACTGATCGATTGCCACAAGAGCCGCAACAGCCCCTGGAGCAAAAAAGGAACGCATTCAACGCACCGGAGAAGGTACTTCAGCGGCTCGGACCTCCATGGACCTGATCAAAGAAGCGACATCAGATATGAGCGGTCCTGTCATGGAGACTCCTACACTGCGAACTGATCCTTACAACGATCCTCCTCAAGTCAATAGTTTCACTATGAACCAGAGGCCGGTGGATCGGGAAGCGGTTTCTCTAGTGGAAAGTTTATGCGAACTTTCACACCTCTCGAAGAATCAGCGCGCTGAGACGTTTTGCTGCAATCAACCAGAGGAAGGTCACGACCGTGCCCTACATGTGACCGCACGCATCAAGGATTCAGAGTTCAAGACAGCCCTTTTCTACACAGGAGCGTCTTCGAATGTGATTACTCTCAAGACTCTCAGGACATCCAAGGTTCTCCCAGGCAAGGTCGTACGGAAGCCTACCACAATGACGGACTTCGAGGGAAACCAAACCAGCACATACGGGAGAAGCTCCGCGGAAAGAATCAGACAAGTTTGTTGTGTCCCACTCCCCACGTGGGCGTCAATTCAGGAAGAAGACCGGCTTGCATCATTGAGGGCTAAAACCCACGATGCATCTTTGCTGACGAAGCATTCTTCTCCATCCTGTGAAGCCACGACCCACATTCACACGAAGAGGGAACGAACTTTTGTGGCGAGTCGTGACCAGAAAGGGAAAATAGTATACCGACACTGCCATTATCAATTAGCATGGGAGACTGTTACCTAGTCTCTCCACCCAATGGAATGCTACAACAGCAAAGAACCACAAGAACAAGTGCTAGATGCTACACAACAGCTGCAAGATGACACCAACTCCACAACTGATGAGATTGAAATCGTTAAGGAATCTCCTAAGCCTATCTCCATCAGCTCAACCTTGTGTACGGATAAACGCACGAAGCTCGTGGAACTTCTCAAAGAGTACCAGGACATATTCGCTTGGAGATATGAAGAAATGTCGGATTTAGATGAAAATTGGTCACCCATCATCTACATGTCATACCTGGATCCAAGTCGGTTAAACAGTTATAGTTCAGACACAAGGAAAATGGATAGATCGAGTCTTTGCATAGACTTCGAGAGACTTGAACAGGTGCTGCTCCAAAAACGATCCTCCTCTACCTAACATCGACATGTTAGTAGATGCAACCAGCAGACACGGAATGTTCTCCTCCATGGATGGATATAGCGGCTACAACCAGATAAGGATGTACGAGCATGATGCAAGTAAGATAGCTTTTCGAACTCCTCTCGGAAATTTTTATTATACCATACTGCCATTTGGTTTAAAGAATGCCGGTGCAATGTATCAACGCTCTATGACGACAATCTTCCATCGGAGCCGATACCTCAAGGGAGCAGCCTCAAGAAGATAACGATGTCCACGTGTCATATCGAGCAAGATCCGGGCGATTCACTCTATCAGACAGTGGTCGAACAAGATCCGGGCGAGTCACTTTATCAAACAGTGGTACATGTCTATCATGCTATGTTGGAGAATCCGCGCTTTTGGTCATCCTCTGGAGCTGTTGAACGCTCATCTACAACAACATATGCCCTGGTAGAAAGAAACAAGCCTGCCGGTAATGAAGAGCCTCATAATGTTTGTAGGGGCATATATCTCACCAACATGCGATACAACCTTCAGCCTTCTGTAAGCAGTTCCCTGAAGCAGCAAGAAGAAAACCACCGAGATACAACATCATGCGTGTCCGTCAACTCCAACTACAGTACCACATGCACGACTCCCACAATGATGAAACAATGTCCAAGATATTCCATATCTAGCTCGACAACAACCACTACGAACAAACCATGTAAACCACGCTCGGATCGAGGCTCGGCATGAAGTTCCTTCACCGTCGATCAAGGAATTCTTCAACATGAGAGCGATGGTCACCAAGAAGCATGGAATTCGCAAGGGTAAATTGAACTGAAGAGGGAAACACTTCAACGCTCCCTCTAGCAGAAGCTGCTTCAATGGTCTATTCAAGAGCCGCCTCAACGCTCTCTCCGGGACCACGCTTCAGAATCCTTCTTCAACACTCTCTCCAGGATCCACCTCAACGTTCGCACCAGAAACCACTTTAACATCCTCTCGAGCCGTTTCAATACTCAAGATGCATCAATAATCTGCGCTCTGGTCAAGTTATCTTTGATGTTCTCATTGCTCAACATACGTCTCATCCATCCTTCATGAGGGCCCAGCGGAGCATGAAAAACCTTGAAGTCGATAGGAGAAGGGTTATCTTGTGGAACAGATATTTTCATATAGTTGAAAGGAAGCGGTGAACAACTCATCATCAATGTTCGGCATATCTTTGAAGCTGTCAACACCTCCTGACTTGGCACCAGAATTATCCCCAGAAGACATCTCAATAGGAGTTATTTTCTTCATTCTACAATAAAAGACATGAGTCAGTACTTGTATAAAAATGTGTGAGATGTGTATTCACACACGACAGAACACACATTCACGTTGGAGTACACAAGGCTGGTATTGGGTCCAAACACTGGTATTGCTCAAGTCTCAAGTCCGATGTTGATCAAGTCACAAGTTCGGTATTGCTCAAGTCTCAAGTCCGGTGTTGATCAAGTCACAAGTCCGGTATTGATCAAGTCTCAAGTCCGGTGTTGATCAAGTCACAAGTCCGGTATTGATCAAGTCTCAAGTCCGGTGTTGATCAAGTCACAAGTCCGATATTGCTCAAGTCTCAAGTCCGGTGTTGATCAAGTCTCAAGTCCGGTGTTGATCAAGTCACAAGTCCGGTATTGCTCAAGTTTCAAGTCCGGTGTTGACTAAGTCACAAGTCCTAGTATTGCTCAAGTTTCAAGTCCGGTGTTGATCAAGTCACAAGTCCTAGTATTGATCAAGTCACAAGTCCTAGATTGCCAAGTTTCAAGTCTGGTATTGATCAAAGTCACAAGGCTGGTATTCGAATAAAACAGCGCACGCAGCAGGGGCGGTTTTCAAATCGAAATACGGGTCGACGTTCGATCGAGCACGCGGCGGGTCCCACTTGATCCCAGCCCCAGTTGGTCGAAGCGCACACGGTCGTCCCCAATCAAAGCTCTCTCTCCATAAGAAGGCGTTTCAGCTCCAACACTTCAACGCTCTCACGGGCCTGCTCCAGAAGCTGCTTCAACGCTTTCTACAGAACCCACATTTACATTTGAGCACACAAGGTTCATTTTAAAAAAAAACAAGCTTGCTCACATCGGGTCCCACGTTCGATCAAAGCAAACAGCAAGGCCGGTGTTTGGTCAAAGCATCAAGTCTGGTGTTTAGTCAAGCTAGTTGGGTCGGTATTTGGTCGAAGTAGCAAGATGACACTCGAGCAAGTACATCAACCGTATAGTCAAAGTAGGCACAAGACATGGCCGACGTTTGAAACATGTACACGGTGGTCCCGCGTTTAATCGAAGCATGCACATCTGCCCATGTTCGAATCAAGCATGCTTACATCGGGTCCCACGTTCGATCAAGCAGACGCAGCGGACCCACGATTAACCAAAACAGGAATATCAATCCCACGTTCGATCAAGCAGTGCAGTAGCCCACGAACGAAACAAAGCGTAATATCCATCGAAGCGTGCAAGACCAACATCATGCTAGGGGAACACTCGCCGGGACGCCTCTTGAACGTGACATGCTCCAAGGACAAGATGACTGTCTCTCCTGGTAACACCTAACTTTGTCTCATAAGCTTTGTCTTTAATCAATCACCATCTCATGCCTACCCCACAATGGTGTAACCATTACGTGCTAGGCAGTGGACTCAATGTTGATGGTGGATTTTCATTTAAGGCTAAAATTGTAAAAGCCAAAATTATGCGCTAACATCTTGCAAAAGATAAAGCCATTAATGAGTGATGAATACTTCTTCACTTTACTAATTCACCTAGAATGGAGCATGTGGCAACAATCCCACTATTCTGTGAATTAAATACACGAAATTCATCCAGGTTGGAGCATGTGGCAACAATCCCATATACCCTGCGAATTTACAGCATTATTAATTAATGCATAACCAGCCTTGTATTTCCTGTACTCATTACCAGTGCAGCATGATGACTGAGTGTTATTCTCAGCAGAGTAACACGAACCTCTAAGCATTAATAATGAAGCATGTACGAAATACCCGTACGGGCTATAACTCTCGGTGTGTTATACTAACCCGATTGAGCATACATCTCTCGGTGTGTTATACTAGCCCGATTGAGCATATTTGAATATGGATTGTTCATATCAGTCTCAGAAACGGTCACAACCATCCAACTTCACCAGCATGATTGGATGACTTTGATTGGCTCCATAACCCCCAGGCAGGTATTGGAATATTCACCACCGACCCAACGCGGGCCCCACATGGTCGGCCTCCCCAAAAGGGTGACATAGCTTGCCAAATCGTCCAGCCAAAACAGTATGGATGAGAAACCCTAAATTTGGGTTTGCGGCACATTACATGTGTCGCAAAACGGTCTCAACCATCCATCTTCGCAGGCATAGATGGAGGGTTTAGATGTAGACTCAAAGGGCCCAGAGCATGTCAACACAATCACCTTGGGCCCACCTACATACCTGACTGATCGGTCAGGACCAACTATGGTTGGTCGTCTTGATTCGTGCGCCCCAAAATGGGTATGACACACGGCCGGCAAAACCTAATTAGGGTTTGTGTCGCGATCACGAGCGTCCCTTTTCTCCTGCTCGGATGAAGGGTCCAGGAATAGACTAAGCAGGTCTGGTAAGTATCAACACGATCACTGCGGGCCCACCTATCTCCACACCCGATCGGCCAAGACCAAACTTGGCTGTACACCTCGATTCGCATGCCCAAGCTAGGCGTGGTCACACTTCCCAATCACAAACTGATCTCGACCGCTCAAATTTGCCGGACAAACTGAGTGGCTTAGATCACGTTTCTATGGGACAATGAAGTACAGGCGTGTACGCCATCCCACCGTATGCACGCCGGAGTGATCGGCCAAGACCGACCAGGCTTGGTCGTCTTGAAACGCACGCCCTAAGTGGGCATGATGCGCGGCTTTTGCGGTACCAGATTTCTGTTGCAAATTGATCTCGACCACTCAACTTCGCCGGACAAATTGAGTGGCCCAGATCACACTTTCACGAGACAATGAGGTATGGACGCCTACACCGTCATGTCGTCTACACACATGTACGATCGTCCCTGCCAAAATTGTATCCCAAGCTTGGATTCGACCAAGCTGAAGAGTGATGCTTGCGCACCTCTTCAAAAAACCTAATTCTACCAACGGTCGCAGATGAGTGTCTCAAAGATCATCTCGTCCGTCCAACTTCACCGGCTTGGTTATACAACCCCGGTCAGGAGTTAATTGGTCAGTGAGGCGTCATGGTGATCACCGCACGTCACTCTACCACACCATGATGCAGTACCTGCATAGAATACACACGATACTTCACAAGTATCGACTTCCTAAATAACTTAGTTATTTAATCTAGCATTACATGTTATTTTCTGTGGGTCCCACGACCCACACACTCGAGACATCAATCATGTCACAAACTGGGGGATACATACTGGGGTATTGGTCTGGCGGTTTATAGCATGCAGCGTGCAACGCGCCATCACAAGAACGTGTCAGGAAGTCATGGACGGTTAGAGATGACAGGATAAGTGGGCAAGACTGGTCGTGTAACACTAACACACAACTCCACTACTCCATCACTCCACTTCCTCCACTTCCCACGAGAGACGTGAATAAGGCTCAAATGACTTGTATAAATAGGTTCTCCTCCCTATTTCCAACACACATAACAAGTCCAGACAACAGAGGCAAGTGTTGATACCATCGTATTCAAACACCGGAACTGATAGCTTACATCCTGCAAGCCAGTTCAACTTTCTGATACAAGTCATACATAGCCAACACCTTCACAATCTCAACACCTTCTTCGCTTCCCTCCCTAAGATCAACCCCATCTCCTTCACTTTGTGACCGAAACAAGTATGGAACGGCCATTTCTTGGTTTAGGCCGGATTTGCACAGATTGATTTCTCGAATCTACAAGCACTCCCGTGCAGTGCATTTGTTTAAGGTTTAGACTCATTTCTCATCCACACACCCCAAATTGCCAAAACCGGCAGAAATAGTTTTCACCCATAAACACGATGTCATATCTACGAAGTTCAAAATATAAACGTTATACTTCGTAGTCTAATTCCATAATACTATGATCATACTATTATGATCATGTCACATCACTAGAGTATTATAAAATATGTGCAATATATACAGCTTCGCAGTTATGAATATAGCACGACTTGAAAGATATGTTAGGAATGGAACAGTTCAAGTCAGTATTCCTAACCTCAAGTTGAAGGATGATGTCGTTGTTGTAGTTCGCCACTTCTTCACATTCTTCAGGTCTTCAGAGTAATACTTATATGTCTCAACATTCTTAAACTTTCTAGTCTAACCTAAACGAAGTTGACTCTAGTATTTAATCAAGCGACTCTAGATGAGTTTTGATACTAAAATATGACAACCAAACTTGACATACCTACGCTTGGTGAGTTCAATCGAGCTATGCTCTAACATACTATTTTTCCCTTCAATCGAGAATAGTTTTTCCCATAGGATTTTGTTACTCGATAAGGTTTTTAACGAGACAACACTAAAAGCATCAAGTATGTTGAACGTTCAAGACATAAAGATCGCGTTGATATTACTGAAAATATCTGAATCAAATAAATGAACATGACAGTCTGTTAAGCAACGTAACTACCATAATCAACAACAGTGTCTTATAAACATTCGAGTCACCAAAGTAAAGTGTGATGAACTCCCATGACTGGGTTGGACTAATGAAACTGTCAGACATCAGGGGGAGAATCTAGTAGTGTGTTGGACACTTTTCCTTCATCGATGTTACTTTTCCCACAGGGTTTTGTTACTCGGCAAGATTTTTAATGAGACAAAAAAAAACACCGGGTAGTAATTTCCCAACTAAGGCTATTGTCTTTCCCACGAGGATTTTCTACCTTAGGAGTTGTGATGAAACTAGTCAACTTCATCAGAGCAAAGTGATCATGTGCAACAGATCACCTTTACTTGCACCTGTCACGTTGTACTTTTTTCCCTTCGTCAAGGTTTTGTCCCACTGGGTTTTCCTTGTCAGGGTTTTGATGAGGCAACATATTTGAGTCTAATTATGTTCTAAGTTTGTTAATATTGTACTCTTTTTCTTTAGTTCGGGTTTTGTCCCTCTGGGTTTTTCCTGACGAAGTTTTAACGAGGCAATTAACTTAGACTCGTCGATGTGTGAAGATCGTATTGCATATGATGAACTACATGTTAAGTACGAGATAACATGTGAAGTACTACATGTGAAGAGTTGTACCAAGGTTTTGTCCCACTGGGTTTTTCCTTGTCAAAGTTTTAATGAGGCAATTGATTTCGGCACAAGTCATCAAGGAGAGGACGACATTTGAAGAACTACATTCGAAGCACTATATGTGAAGCACTGCATAGGAAGTTCTATTGGACTGCACAAGGAGGAGTGTTGTAGATGTGCGGTCCAACTAGATACCCAGGGTTTACCTTTCCATGTATGTATAGGATATTTGTATCCATGTAACTCTACTACTGTGATGAATAAGAAACTCTATGCCTCTTTGTGTTTTGCTTTGATTCTATTACAACAATTTCCTTGTTTTTCGTTGCTTTTTTTTTGCGTGCTCGGGGCTCCTCATATTTTGGGGAATTTTCATATATAACAAGATAATGTTATTCCGAAGTAAATTATATGAACTCTGATCCATATATTTAAGGTTGTACAAGATTTCATCATGCTCGAGCTAATCTAAGAAAACCCTACCCAAATTGAACCCAATTGAATCAACGACCCTGAACGATAAAATCTTCTAACCCGACCTTGTTTCGGTGGGACACGGTTGATTCATTATTTCGACTGACCATGACCTACACCGACTAATCGTGTCTATGATTAATTGTATCCCTTAATTTATCACCTATCGCCAAAATTCCTCTTCTTTATCCGCTTGATCCCTGAAATTTTGTTTTCAATTATTTTTTTCTCTTCAACAGAACTGCACTACCCTTTAGATATTCTTCAATTCTTGTATTAAGCCGTTGCCACCAACACCTAGATCACCACCGGCGGCAACACCTCCATTCTCGCACTCAAGCAGCACATTAATAAACACAACTTCTTCTATTTTTTTCATCTTCTTCTCGTACTTCGAGCAACACCTTTGTCTTGTTAAGTATTAATGTATATTTTAGTTGAAACTTGAAAGGCTTTGTAAAGGTAAGAGAGTTTAGTAAGAATTTTTTGTTAAAATTTTACATAATTGAAGCCTAGGGTCTCACAATTTGAGAGAGAAATTTGGGGTTATTTCAAAATTAGGTTTAACTAGAATAATTGAGATAAACGAGGATTGTTTGATGTTAAATTTTGTTAATTTCAGTTGTTTAATTTTGCATTTTGGTTGGTTAGGATTTGTAATCATGGATTACTACTGGAACCCATACTATTTTGGATTAACGTAGGAAACCACAACTTTTATGTTGGACCCGCTTATGGGGTCAACAACATCTCATGGATTGTTTCTGGAATCCATTATTCAAAAAAACAAAACTAAAAGAAAATACATACACTTATGGCACTAATATAATATTAAAAAATCTCCATTTTTCGTCACATTTAAGGTTGAAAAAGTATCAATTTACAAGAGCGTATATGGATATATATATTCTTAATAACAAAATTACCTCAATATCAGTTCCAAGTCACTTCGGAGGCCACTGATAGAAACCGACTAGCACTTTGTTACGGGTCACTGTGATTAGCAGGGCACGAGCCTTGTGCCCATATGCCATACAATATTCCAGCTTCAACTGGAACAATTATAAATTTTATGGAGATTATTACAGCAAGAGAAGTCTGAAAAGACGAGGGTACCCAAATATACCTCAATGTAAAACTTTTCCACCTATAAGTCATTTTTCCGAAAGTGATTTTCTATGGACTAAGTCGAGACAATACAACTAATCGGTTCACACTTCGTGTGATCGTCCATGGATACGAGATCGAGACAATACAACAACGAAGTATGTTTACTTGATAAAAGGTTCGGACTTAACCAAACACAATAGGATTACTATCAAGTAAATAGGAAGTAATGTTTGTGTAATTTACTTTAAATTATAATAACAACAATTATAATTGCGGAAAATAAAAGTAAATGACACAGCAATATTTTGTTAACGAGGAAACCGCAAATGCAGAAAAACCCCGGGACCTTGTCCAGAATTGAATACTCTCAGGATTAAGCCGCTATACAAAATCAAACCAACTTCGTATAGTTAAGACCAAGCAACAAAAACTATAGTTCACCTAGTTTCGTCTGTATTCCCACGCCTCCAACTTGTAATAAGTCACGTACTTGGAACAATTCCTTTGGTTCGTATTCCAAACAGTAAAGGAACAACAAATCTGTTTGGTAGCAACTCTTTTCAACCAAGTGATGTGAGTTTGACACAAGGCTCTTCCGTTTATTCAAATAAACTCCTTTGTCAGGTCCTTAGATTTATCTAATAACAACTACCAAAGTAATTGTCAAGATTTTGCAATCAATACTTTTAATCACAAAGAATTGTATTGATGCCGATCTACTCAACTAATCAATCCAATCTACCATAAGGATAAACCGATTATAGTTGGATCCTCTTTAACCGAAACAAGTATTGTGCACACCAAAGATTATGAACTCAAATCAGAAATCTTCTTAGATCTTCAATAAACACCTGCACACAATCAACTTGAATATCTTGTGATCAATCACGCACAGAACGGAGTCTGTTAACAATGGATTATCACAAGACGTCTTTAGATCTACAAACAGTCTAAAGATCCCCGTCGAAACTTTGATCTAGTTTGAGTGAATCTTATATCAGAAGAGAAGATTCTCAAGCATAAACAAACTAGGTGCAATCAAAGTTCAACAACCGTTAGTCAATCAAATCAATCGAAAACTAATAATAAACCGCAATTATCTAGTTTCCCACCAAAGGTACTAATAGAGCTTCTCAATCCCAAATAAGTCTTTAAACCGAGCAGCCGTAAAAGATTTCACCTAATTTGGTTACTTTCCTCTCCGAATAGGCGGCTCCACCAGTAACAACACAACTAGGTAGTTTTGCTGGCTCTGAGGATTAGTTTGCTCAAAATGCAAACTTTGATATTTATAAACCAAGGAAGTTTGGACACCAAGGAATTTCCAAAATCGAAAATATTCTCAAGATATGCAATATATTTCCAAATTCGGTTTCCATTATTCCTGGAAATGCTTTGTCCAAATATTGACCGAAAATCTCTTAGAAAATCTCCAACTAGTAAATGCAGATTACTAATTTTCATTTTCCAAAAATAAAATTAAAAACCTTAATTAAAAGATTCTCAACTTATTTTTCGATCCAGGATTTTCCTTTAGCTATTAAGGAATATCTTTGAACAATAAAAGATAAGCGTTACTGCACATGTTCAAAGTATGTCGACATCTTAACTTAGTAAATCATCTTTCATATTTACTATCTTGGAATCGATTTGCCACACTTCCAAACAAGTTTAGAATTGGTTCATCTGACTTACAAGAACTATGTGATTGATCAAGAACACTCAATCACCAATCATGGGTTTCACGGTTCTACCAAAACAAGTTTCGGTTCTATCTCCATGTGAGTACTGGATTTAGTCACACTAGCTTTCCTAAATTCGGTTGACTAGGTACTAGGATTGGTTCCCACATATATATGGTATCTAACTTGTATTTGTTACACATTGATAGGGTGTAGAATACATCCTATTTACTATCTATTGTTTATGCTTTCTTTGTTATTTTTCTTGTAAATTATGTATTTTATGCTTGTTTTGAGTTTTATAGCTACTTTGGAGTCGTACGGAGGAAAAGAAGAAGAAATCACCTAATTTGAGCCAAAAGGGCAAAAAGGTCATTTAAAGGGCGAAGACTATTTGGAGCCCAGAGGTGGTTAAGGGGCTTTCATTCAGGGTACCCCTTATCACTCAGCAGTGGGTGTTACTAACACCGGGTAGCCCTTATCCAGAGGATGGTTATGCTGGATATCATCCAATTGGGTCGGTCCTATCCATGGCTCAGATCCGGATCCAAACCCGAAACCGAATCCGCCCCAGCTTTCATATCCTACCCTAAATCGAGAGAAGTCTCCCAATCGCTCATTCATTACATTTCTCTCGAAACCGAGAAGAAAGGGGCAAGGCGGGCGGGCTGCTTTGTGGCGATCATGACTTGTTTGTTCTCTGTGATTTTGGGTAATGGAGTTTGAATCGTTGAAGGAGGTGATATATTGAAGTGGTTGATGGTGCTGTTGAGGTGATTTAGGGTTTGCTGCCTCAGAAACTGCAGATGGAAATCACTGAGAAGAGATCGATGAAATAGAAGGTTAGGGTTTGAAGATGGGTTTGTGATTTCATTGCGATGGTGCGATTCGAGAGATTGAGAGATGAATGTTTATCACCATTGCCATCGAACTCGGTAGATGGAAGAAGAGTTTGGTGACGCCAGTAAATCGAGGGTTTGATTCGAATTGTTGATGTCGATTGAGAGATTGAGATAAGCGAGAGATTGCTCACGGTCGGGAGAAATGGAGTTGAAGCTCGGGGAGGTAGGGTGCGATTCGGGTCTATGGTTGAATCAAGAGAAGAAATTGGTCATTGCCATTGATGGTGTTGATGAAGCTCGGTGAGAGGCAGCATTTGTTGTTGAATTAGATGGATTCGAAGATTTCGGGGATAGTTACGTGGATCGATGAATGAATCAAAGAGATGGCGAAATTGAATTAAAGGGTTTTCTCGGTTTAACGAGATGATGGTGTTTGAGAACCTACATTGTTGTAGAGATGCCACTGCTGAGAGAACCGAGTTCTCTGTGTTACCATTGAAGATGCAGATTGAGAAATTGGTGGTGATTTTGGCATTAAGATAATGGGTCTGGTAGCTGTTGTTGATTTCTGTCCTTTGTTGGAGGTTACTGTGAGTGTTGAAGATAATGTCAAGCTCGGATGGGTTTTGAAGATTGTGGATGTGGTCATCAAATTATAGGAACCGCAATGGAGCCGAGCCTTTGTTGATGCAAGAAGAGAAGGAGGTGTTTGTTCTTTGTTACAAAGCAATTGTGCAAGAATGAAGTCATTGATTGCACTTAGATGTATGTGTAGGTTCTTAGCGGGGAAGATCAAGAAAATTGAGGCTCGAATTCGGCGGAAAGCCCCCTGAAATAAACGAGAACTCGGCGATTTTCGACACCCACGAGTCAACTCGGCGATGACCGATTCGGGCAGAGTCGAGCGACTCAACTCACCCCAAGAAGACCAGGCATACCGAGTCGGGGTGACTCGGTAGCTAACTCCCTCTTCTTACTTGACCCAGTTGACTAACTAAGACCGTTAGTTTGACCTAACTGTAACGGAATCTTGGACAGAATATTCCGTCGACGGACATAATTTTCAGGCGGCCGGCGGTGACGTTTTCCGGCCGGATTCCGGCCATAATACCAGTTTTCCGGCGAGCCAAAAATTCCAGAATTTTCTATGGATTTCTCTCATGGGTGTGAAGACTTGGGCTAGGAATTGGATGGAGAATTGGACTCAAATTTGGAAAGAGAAGATGGAGAATTGGAAATTGAATTGCTAAAGGAAAAGGATTCTATTCCTTGGAAGATTTGGAGAATATTGAAGCCTATAAATAGAGAAGTTTTCTACATCTTTTACACACCTCTCTACACACACAACACTTTTCTTTTCTTATTCTTTGTGTGAACTTTTAGCATGAGTAGCTAATTTTCTTATTGATTGAGGATGAATTCCTAGTTCTTAATATATGTTTTGAGTATTGTTTCAATTCTATCTTGAGGTTTTTCACATGATTATCGATTGTTTTTACTAATAGGAATGATCTTAAAGACATTCATGATTGATTGATAGATTGTTTGGGTGGCCAACTAAATTGATTTGTTAATTTGATCTAAAGCTAGTGAAAGTTAGGAGATAAGTAATCGTTTCTTGACTCTTTACATAAGTAGCAAACACGAGACCTTGCGGAGGGATTCCGTGGAGCAATTGTGTGTAGAAACAACGCTAGAAAGTGAACCAAGCGAACCGAGTTTAACTACTAGTACTAAACCTAAATTCATAAATCTTAATGCATTCAGGGAATTACATCTTGTAAGCGAACCTCAGGGTGGTTCTTTTGAATAGAATCGATAACTAAGCGGACCTGTTACTCAGTGAAATTAGGGATTTTGGGGCTAGCTAAGCGGACCTGCTATCCTACGGTTGGTGATAATCTGTGACTTATAACAAGTAGAAAAGAACATAACTTTAATCATTGTTTTGCAACGAAGAAGGATTCCTTGATCTTATCTCTCTTATTGCTTTCAACTTTATCTTTTAATTGTTTTGCTTATTTTCTTTTGCTTTTTACACCCCCCTTTCGTGACAATTTTTACAACTAGAATCTCTTGCTCCTCGTGGGAACGAACTTGACTTCCATTATATTATTTTTAATTGAGTGGAAACATTAATTAATTTGATTGCACCTACGACACGCATCACACATGTCCATAGGATCGGTTCCCAATATCTAAAAACGTGTTGCACATGTTCATAGGATCGGTTTCCAATATCTAGAAACGTGTTGCACCTCTTACAAGGATCGATTACCCTTTTGTGATCGGTTGTACCTCTTACTAATATCGGTTCCCCTTTGCCTAGAGTGGGTCATACCAATAACACTAAATCGATCATACCATCTCAGCTGATTACTTAAGATCGGTTTCACTAATAAAAGTCATACCAATACAAAAGTCAGGCCCTGTGAATAGTTTTACCAATAACATAAACAAGTCATGGGCGGTTATACTAATCACACATATTGGTAGTTCAAAATATATGCAATGAATAACAATACCAATAAGCCTAGCGATTTCACTATCGATTCACGAAACAAGTTCATGAATTTACTTCCTTTAAACGAATGTAAAACATTGTTTCCTAGGATGAAATATTCACCTCATACCCATACATAATCACAATAGCATACAAACGATTATGTCGATGTCTTATATACGAAGTTCAAAAGATAAGCGTTATGCTTCGTATTGTAATCCTTAATACTACGTCTAACTAGAGTATAATCATTCATGCTTCGCAGTTATGTTTTCAATATGCACGACTTGAAAGATACGTTAAGGAATGAAACAGTTCAAGTCAAATATCACTAACCTCAAGTGGAAGGATGATGTTGTCGTTGTAGCTCCTTACTTCTTCACTTCTTCAAGTCTTCACGTAATACTTGTAATGTCTCATATTCTAATACTTTCAAGCTAACCTATACGAAGTTGACTCTAGTAATAATCAAGCGACTCTTTAAATGAGTTTTGGTTCACTAAAATATGACAATCAAACTTGACATACCAACGCTTGGTGGGTTCAACCGAGCTATGCTCTAACAATCTCCCCCTTTGTCAATTTTAGTGACAAAACTCTTACATCATATGGATAAACAAATTACAAGAATTCATTACACATACGATTGATTCCTAAATTCAACAACACAATAACATGTATACATTCAATCAATAAATTCCGTTGTTGACATTATAATAACAAAGCTAATACTCCCCCTAAAGGTAAGATAGGTAGATATTTTTAATCCGCACGTCTTTGTTATTCCCTTTTCAATATGATATGCTACTCCCCTTTAGTCTATGCTTTACTCTTTCGTTAGATAAAACGTTTAAGTACCAATGTCCTTTCCCTTAGTGATATCAATCAATATAAATCAATACCAGTATCACTTGTTTACTCCATATATTTCTCCCCCATTTTGTCACAAAATGACAAAGGTACGAGCAAATAAAGGACAAACCGAAAGGATCTTACAAATCTCACAAGACTTGCAACCTATAGAGTTAAGCACGAGGGTTCCACACACCATTTTTGATAACCACTATCAAAACCGAAACTACAAATTAATTTTGTTTTGATATGTTACCAAGGAAACAATTGCCCGAAGAAATTTTCCCTAATAGTTTAGCAAACCAAAAATCGACTAAGCACCTTAGTTCCTTTGCTAAACCGATTGTACAAATACAGTTGCTTGTTCGATAAGACCAAAATAAAAATAACTCTATTTTTCTCATCAGGTTCTAATTATCCATATAACTTAGACCTTTCACTTTTAAACAAGACAAGTACTAGGTTAGTTAACTAGCATTCCTTGTTACGGCATTCAATTAGACTTGAATAACCGAAACCTCCACTTTGATAAGTCTAACTAAGATCAGAATTAACTTAGTTTCTCTTATCCGGAATCGAATTGGACTAAACAATTCATCCTAGAAAACCTTTTTCTTTTGTTAAGTCATAAAAAATTCATACAAACCAAATAAATCAAATTGTATAATTATTTACCTCAACCGGAAGCAATTGAAAAAACATAGACATTAAAGCACCGCAATTGCACCGAAATTTTGTAAGCCTAGATATGGTAACAACTATCATGTTAATTTTGTGATTTCGAGCTATATTCTTCCCTTTTAGTTAATTGGTTCCTCAACTCCTGCATTCAACATGGTTCCATCCACTAATGGTGTCAAAAACAAACTACACAAACATATAAATGCTCCCCCACACTTAAACTTCACATTGTCCTCAATGTGTAAAACCGAAAGTTCTGAATTCTGACGTAACAGCAGATAAAACGCAAAAACTGTGCAAATTGGTAAGGAATTTGGAAAAACTCCATTTCACAAAAGTTGTTCACCTACGTGTTTTCTACACAGTGTCAAAATTTCATAGTGTTTTGATAAACGGTCTGACAGTTATGGTCTCTGAACTGAACTACGCTGCAGTCTGAATTTTCTGACGAAAAGGTATTCTATGATATCAAAACAGTAAAAAATAAATAAACAAAACAAAAATAAAAGCAAAGGATAAAGAAATACAAAACCGGTGGGTTGCCTCCACTAAGCGCTTGTTTTAAAGTCGATTAGCTTCTTGTAAGATTCATTCCCCATACACCAATAATCGGAAAAGTTGGGGATCCGTCCATAGAACCTGTTTTTGCAAACACTAGCTTCACACAAATATTAGTAATATAAAGCAAAAGTGAAGCTATGAACCGATAAAAGCTTCCCCACACTTATTCTTGTCCACACATGGAAGTGTATAAAGAATATAGAAGTGACTTCCACGGTTTCTTGTTCCATAACCTGCATAGTATGAGAATCAAGTTTCTCTAATGGTGGAAAACGAGAAACAAAGTCATTCAACAATGTTTTTGAAGCACATAAATTCAACCCAATAAGAGGGTAAAGGAGAAGAAACAATAGGCAAAGGGTTAGATAAACCTTTCACAATCTCTTATATCACGGAATCCTCTTCATCCTTGAAAAACTCAAGTGAATTATTCACCTCTTTTATATCATGGTCCTCTATCAAACCTTGCAACCATTCTTCGTCCGTTTCTGCCGTAACCAAAGTCTCGACATAAACATCATCATTACAATCATGTGCAAGCTCAATTGGGTCTTCCACAATATTGGTCATAACGGTCTCATTCTCAACATACTCCTCTTTGTTGTAAGGCACATACTCTTTTGCGGATCCAAATTTTATTATAAGAAACTTTTTAGAACACTCGTAAATGCATCATCCTCAAGCTCCACCCTTGGAATAGGCTCTTGATCATTATTAAGATCAATGCTTGAGTAATCTACACAAGTGTCGACATATTCCTCTTCATCTTCATCTTGATCCCAAAAAGACTCCTCGGAGATGTCACCATGAGTTGTTTCAAGCAATGTATCATAATCACCGTCATACTATCATAGTCAACATAAGATTGTTCCTCGCTGAATTTAGTGTTGTTTATCTCGAACTCATCCTTTTGAATAGGTGAATGATCATTATTACGATCAAGAGTTGAGTTAACTAACAATTATCAACAAAAGTCCCCAAAGATTCGCCTTTTCAACATTAACATCAATCAAATATTCATCACAAACCATATGCACATTAGAATTATCCATATCTTCCTTGATTGATCAATGTCTCTTCGCAAGATAGTCATACTTTCACGAAGTTCTTGGAGTTGCTCGTTTGTAGTCTCTTTAGCTTTTGAAATTCCTCTTGTAAAAGATAAAACTTTATCTATAAAATTAGAGACCTTTTGTTCAGAGCATAAGAATCCTCCCATCCTTGTTGTTGTTCACACACATACTCACCATAAGGTTGTTGAGGAAAACCATAAGGTTCCATGGAATATTGATCATAACCAATGAATTGGTTTTGATTATACCCAAATTGGTAGTTATCATATTGTTGAGGTTGTTGAAAACCGTATCCATTGTTCCAATATGCTCCTTCCATTAAGCACCTCGAAATAATTCCCAAACCAAGGTTAAAACCCGAGAAAATAAAAAAAAAAAAAAAAATAAAACAAAAACTAAATACAAAAATAAGAAACCAAAAACAATTAACAATTTGCCTCCCCAAGCAAAAAAATCGATCGGTAAATGGCGACACAAATATAATTACACTTTCTTACTACTCAAAATATAAATATAGCAAGGGCAAGAAAGGATCGATCCACGAGAGGTCTAGGTTGTCGGGGTTATGGTTCCTATATAAAACTTTCTGGATGGATTTTGTGATTTTTATGAAATAAAATAAAACAAATAAAGAAAATAAGCAAACAAATAAGATAGAAGAGATATTAGTTACTATTCACTAACATGCTTTTCACAATAACTAGAATTGATTTTAATCTCAACTTTTATCAAAGACCCTAGAATACCTTGATCGCAGAATATCCATAAAATCTCCTCATGTCATCAACAAACACATTAAAAGATGCGAATATGAATTCTACCTAAAGGAACAACCTAACGTGTAAAAGCACTAATCAAGTTTAATTCCTAGATGCATTAACGATTGATACCAAACATCTCGGGCGGCTCCATTCTCTGCACATTAGCTAAAACCACCATCAAGCTCCAATTGCGAGCCACCATAACATTCAACTCTGCAAATTCAATTGCCCCTGTCTTTCCATGAACCAAGATAACAATAGTTTTTTATTAAAACCTCAAGCACCACGTGCCCGCTCATCAATTGCGGCTCAGAAACAATTGAATCACACACACATCCATACACAATAATGGAATAAAATATCAATTGTAAAAGTTAGAAAATATTTCCAAATTTTTTAAGCAAAAGCTATAAATATATGCAATAAAATCACCTAGGCTTTTCTTAAACAGGAAAACGATTAACTAACAAAGTCGTTACCTCAAATTTCGCATCCTCTTCTCCAATATGTTTGCATCTTCTTTCCAGGGAGAATTGATACCGAAATATCATTATGTTGTCATCCTTATGCAAAACAAAAGAATAACAACAACCAACCTTTACCAGAGAAAGGTTGAAAACCGGTTTTAACTTAGGCAATACAAAAGTTGAAACCGGAAGCACAAGGTACTAATATACCTTGACAGTCCTTATGGATTTCCTTAGATTTTCGAAAGTTGCTCTATCTAAGGGTTTAGTGAGAATATCAGCTAGCTGACGTTCAGATGGAACATACTCTAATTTTATAACACCATTCTCATATAATTCCCTGATAAAGTGATATCTGATATCTATGTGTTTAGTACGAGAATGTTCAACTGGATTTTCAGTCAATCGAATAGCACTTGAGTTATCACAAAGTATGCTCATAGTTGAAATATTTATTCCATAATCAATGAGCATTTGTTTCATCCACAATAATTGGGTACAACATGTACCAGCAGCAATATATTCTGCTTCACAGGTTGACAAGGACTGTGAATAACATAGAAGCAACCACCAGAGGTGCTTTTTCTATCTTCTACACATCCTGCCCAATCAACATCTGAATAGGCAACAAGACTGTTGTTCGTATCCATAGAATATGATAAACCATAATCTAGTGTACCATTAACGTATCTAATGATTCGTTTTACAGTTTTGAGATGTGATTCTCTAGGATCGGCTTGAAATCTAGCACAACATCCTACACTAAAGGCAATGTCTGGTCTTGTTGCAGTTAGGTATAGCAAGCTTTCTATCATAGATCTGTATAATTTCTGATCAACTGATTTTTCTCCTGGATTCGATTGAAGTTTTCTAGTAGTTGGCATCGGAGTTGCCATAGGTGTTGCTCCTTTTAGTTCGAATTTTTCAACTAAATTCCTTGCATATTTTTCTTGAGAAAGAAGAATATTGTCTTTTTGTTGCTATATTTGCAAGCCAAGAAAATATGACAATTCTCCAACATTGCTCATTTCGAATTCTCCACTCATAAGATTCAGAAATTCATCTGTTAGAGATTTTGAGGTGGATCCGTAGATGATGTCATCTACATATATTTGTGCTACAAGAACATTTTCTCCACTCCATTTGGTGAAGAGTGTCTTATCTGCACCACCTCTAGAGAATCCTTTTTGAAGTAAGAAGGATGTCAGCTTATCATACCAAGTTCTTGGAGCTTGTTTTAGACCATACAAGGCCTTTTTGAGTTTAAAGACATGATCTGGGAATAATGGATCTTTGAAACCTTTGGGTTGAGCAACAAATATTTCTTCCTTTAAATCCCCATTCAGAAATGTTGATTTAATATCCATTTGAAAAAGTTTTATCTTAAGATAGCAAGCATAAGCAAGTAACTGTCTTATTGATTCTAAACGAGCAACATGAGCAAAAGTTTCATCGAAGTCAATACCTTCAATTTGAGAATATCCTTGAGCAACGAGCCTGGCTTTGTTTCTAACAATCGTTCCGAATTCGTCTGATTTGTTCCTGTAGATCCACTTTGTTCCAACGATGTTTACTCTTGTCGGCTTAGGAACAAGATCCCACACTTTTTGTCTTTTGAACTGGTTGAGTTCTTCATGCATTGAGTTTACCCAAGCAGGTTCACTGAGTGCTTCCTCAATATTTTTTGGTTCTATTGAAGAAAGAAAACATGAGTAGTGACAGACATTCTGAAGTTCTCTTCGAGTCATAACTCTAGCATTGGCATCTCCAATGATGTCTTCAGTAGAGTGTCTTTGATGTACCCACTTAGCGGGTTTTTGGACAATATTTTGAGTATCATTGGGTTGTTCAACAATACTTTCATTATCATCTTTATCATCTGTGTCACTAATAAAAGGAACAACTGATGGTTCTTTTTCAGTCTGTTTTTCTTTAATAACAGTTTCAGAAGGATGAAGCTCTGCTGCAGTGTGATTGTCTTGACAAAAGTCGTTAATGTCATCAATAACTACGTTAATTGATTCCATCATGACTTTGGTTCTAAGATTGTATACCCGGAAGGCACGACTGTCAGAAGCATAGCCAAGAAAAATTCTTTCATCACTTTTGGAATCAAATTTTCCTCTATGTTCACTGTCTTTGAGAATATAGCATTTGCTTCTGAAAACCCTTAAATAGCTCAGATTAGGTTTTCTTCCATACCATAATTCATATGAGGTATTTAGAGTTTTGGATCTTAAATAAACTCTGTTTAACAAGCTGTAAAAACGGCTTCCCCCCAGAAAGTTAATGGTAGGTTTTTATTGTGAAGCATTACTCTTGCCATTTCTTGAATATTTCTATTCTTTCTCTCAGCTAAACCATTTGCCTGGGGTATAATAGGAGCAGAGAATTGATGAGTAATTCCATGTTTATTGCAGTATTCATATAATTTCGTATCCTTGAATTCTGTACCACGATCGCTTCTTATCTTCTTAAGCTTGCGACCTTGTTCATTTTGAATTCTATTCACAATAATTTTGAACTCCTCAAGAGTGTCATTCTTGTGCTTCAGAAAAGCAACCCATGTGAAACATGTGTAGTCATCTATCATTAATAACGCATACTTATTTCCTCCAACAAATGCTTGTTGGATTGGACCAAATAGATCCATATGATTAAGATCGAGAGGAGCACGAGTGGCTATGTCTCGAGAAAGTTTGTGTGGAATTTTTCCTTTCTTACCTTTTTGGCATGCACCACAAACACCTTCTACTTTAGTGTTTATTTTTGGAACGCCTTTGACAAGTTCACGATTAATGAGATTTCCTAGCATTCGGTAGTTGATATGACCAAACCGTTCATGCCACAAATGAGTTGACTCAACCTTAGTCAAGTTACAGTATAAATTAGATTGTATATCAAGGAGATAACAATTATTCATACTTCTACGTCCTCAAAAAATTACTTTTTCCTTTCTTACCTTTTTGGCATGCACCACAAACACCTTCTACTTTAGTGTTTATTTTTGGAACGCCTTTGACAAGTTCACGATTAATGAGCTTTCCTAGCATTCGGTAGTTGATATGACCAAACCGTTCATGCCACAAATGAGTTGACTCAACCTTAGTCAAGTTACAGTATAAATTAGATTATATATCAAGGAGATAACAATTATTCATACTTCTACGTCCTCAAAAAATTACTTTTCCAGGCTTATCTTCAATATCACAACCTCTCATATTAAAGATAACTTTGTGACCTTTATCACAAATTTGACTAACAGACAGAAGATTAGCTTTCATTCCTTTAACATAAACAACATCATGGATTTCGGGAATACCTAGAAGTTTGATAGTACCCTCTTTGCTAATAAGACAGCTGCTTCCATCTCCGAAGGTTACTGATCCTCCTTTGTAGTCTTCTGTTTTTGTAAACCAAGAAAGATCACCTGTCATAGTTCTACTACACCCACTATCTAGAAACCATTGGAATGGTGAAGTTGTTTTAAGTGCAAATGCTCCAAGACATTGTTCACCAGATTTAGGATGGTTTGTTAAGTTCTTAAAAAGTTTCTTAACACGGTTAATCAGACATTTTGTAAAACAAATCTTCTGAATTAAACAATTCCATCTCTTTTGAAAACGGTTCCTGGTCTGACTTTTATTAGACTGTTCAAGATATCTGGATGAAAGAATTGAACATCTTTGAGAATCTCTTGTTTTAGATTCTTCTATGTTTTTCACCAGTTCTCTATCAATCATGATATTACTGATCTCATCAGTATGTGACTGGTTCTGTTCAATCTCTTTATCTAACATTTTAACAAGAGCAGAGAAATATTCTTCAGAGTCTTCTTTCAGACCATCTAAAATCTTTAAAACGTTAATCGAATTGTTCATCCGATTCAATTTCTTATAGGTTGGACCGCACCAAACACAGATTGTTAGATATTTTCGTGTTTTCCTGCTCTGATACCAATTGAAAAGATGAGGGTACCCAAATATACCTCAATCTAAAACTTTTCCACCTATAAGTCCTTTCTCCGAAAGTGATTGTCTATGGACTGAGTCGAGACAATACAACTAATCGGTTCACACTTCGTGTGATCGTTTATGGATACGAGATCGAGACAATACAACAACAAAGTATGTTTACTTGATAAAAGGTTCGGACTTAACCAAACACAATAGGATTACTATCAAGTAAATAGGAATTAACGTTTGTGTAATTTACTTTAAATTATAATAATAACAATTATAATTGCGGAAAATAAAAGTAAATGACAAAACAAGATTTTGTTAACGAGGAATCCGCAAATGCAGAAAAACCCCACCTTGTCCAGAATTGAATACTCTCAGGATTAAGCCGCTATACAAAATCAAACCAACTTCATATAGTTGAGACCAAGCAACTAAAACTATAGTTCACGTAGTTCCGTATATATTCCCACGCCTCCAACTTGTAATAAGTCACGTACTTGGAACAATTCCTTTGGTTCGTATTCCAAACAGTAAAGGAACAACAAATCTGTTTGGTAGCAACTCTTTTCAACCAAGTGATGTGAGTTTTACACAAGGCTCTTCCGTTTATCCCAATAAACTCCTTTTTCAGGTCCTTAGATCTATCTAATAACAACTACCAAAGTAATTGTCAAGATTTTGTAATCAATACTTTTAATCACAAAGAATTGTATTGATACCGATCTACTCAACTAATCAATCCAATCTACCACAAGGATAAATCGATTATAGTTGGATCCTCTATACCAAAACAAGTATTGTGCACACCAAAGATTATGAACCCCAAATCAGAATTCTTCAATATCTTCTTTGTCTTCAAATCTTCTTAGATCTTCAATAAACGCCTATACACAACAACTTGAATCTCTTGTGATCAATCACGAACAGAACGGAGTTTGTTAACAATGGATTATCACAAGACGTCTTTAGATCTACAAACAGTCTAAAGATCCCCGTCGAAACTTCGATCTAGTTTGAGTGAATCTTATATCAGAAGAGAAGATTCTCAAGCATAAACAAACTAGGTGCAATCAAAGTTCAACAACCGTTAGTCAATCAAATCAATCGAAAACTAATAATAAACCGAAATTATCTAGTTTCCCACCAACGGTACTAATAGAGCTTCTCAATCCCAAAGAAGTCCTTAAACCGAGCGGCCGTAAGAGATTTCCCTAATTAGGTTACTTTCCAATCTGAATAGGCGGCTCCACCAGTAACAACACAACTAGGTAGTTTTGCTGGCTCTGGGGATTAGTTTGCTCTAAATGCAAACTTTGATATTGTAAAGACCCTCAAGCTCGTCAACGCTATTAGACCAGTCAAGAGACGTCTTATCCGATAATGACTCGATTAGTTTAACATGAACGTTATTTAATATGAATTAATCTAACAACGATCTAGATACGAAAGTAGTACCGCTAGATAGATCTCGAAAAGTTACATGGAATGGACTACTCGAACGTGTCATTCGGATAGCGGACGAAGAATATATTATCAGATATATATGAAGGGTAAAATTGTCATTTCACTTATTGACCGCCCGGTTGCCCTTACCAATTCAATGGGTGCCTTAATATTTTCCCTTGGCCTTATCTCAAGACCAGATCGAGAAGATACGTTCATTTCTTTCTTCTCTTCTTATTTCTTCTTTCTTCTTTCTCATTCTTTTCTTCTTATGCTATTCTCTTCTTTCTTTTCCGGCGATTCTGAGAATTTCTTGGGTACGTAAGATCGACCATCGCAGGAGTTATGTCAAGAATTGATTGTTAGTGATGATGTTGAAATTGGTTTAGCTTTGAATGAAGAAGAAACGATGGATTGAAGAGAATCAGAAGTTCGGGTTTCTGCGTTTTGGAATTGGTTGAAGATTTATGAGAAGTTGAGGATGGAATTAAGAATTAATTGAGGGGTTCTTATCGAATTGATGAAGTGAAGCTAATTTTAAGGTGAATCGAAGGAATTAGGGTTTCTGAGATTTGTTGAAGTTATCGTTGGTGATGATTAGGGAGAAACTAAAGGATGGGTATTGAAGGTTATGATGTGGTCATGAAAGTTATAGTATCAATTCGAAGATTTAACTCCAAGAAGAACAATATTTGAGAAACAGAAAGTTAGGGTTTAGGAAGTGAATGAACTGGAATTTCGTAAGAACAACTCAAGGAAGCTGTAGATGAAGAAATTGATAATTTAGAAGATTGATTTGAGATGGTAGTTAACAGTTTGAGTGAATTAGGGTTCGGATAAAGAGTAATTATAAATTGAAGAAGTCAGGGTTCTGAAGTTGGGATCGATTGATGAAGCTCATGACTGAAGTTGTTAACAGAGTGAGGGTTTGATTGTGTTAGTAAGAAGGTTTTGAAGCTATTGTTGGTGTTGATTCAAGACTCGGGAGAAAAGGGTAAGTTGAACTTAAGATTTCAGAATTCATTTATTCTTAAGTTATGTTTGAGATTGAAGTTCCTTGGTTGGATCTGCTGTGTATAGTTTAGTTTGCTCTATTAATAAAATTGCTAAGATGAGTTGGTGATGGTGGTAATTGAAGTGATTCAAGACTTAGTTGATGGTGTTGAATTACTAGGGACATGGAGATGGTGGTGCATGCTGAAATGGTTATTTGATTTGTATTGTATTAATGGTGGTGATCTTAGATGTAATTGAAGTAGTAATGTGTATGTAATGGATTAGTAGTGCCTGTAGTGAATTTGAAATGGCAGTTCATGTGAATGGTGTTGTTGGTCTGAGCTGTTGAGTTGATCTGAGCTGCAGGTGTTGATGTTATGAGAGTTGTACAGAGTTGGAGTTAAGGTTTAGATGAATTGGTTATTTGTACCAGAGAATTGGTGGGTTGTTGGTGTTCTGATTTAAGTAAAAAAGGAATTGAATGCAACTACCAGAGTAACACATATTTGAGTTGGGAAGTTAAACCTGAAACTGATGATGAGGCAGTGAAGGACTGGAGATGTGTTGAATAGATTATTGTTTAGCTGCAGGTGCGATAATTGAAATTGCAAGTTATGAGTTTTAGGTTATGTGTATGCTAACTGAACAGTTTTGGAATGGAGATTGTAGTTTAGGTTTATGTTGATGTTAAGGATTTGATGGCTTACTTTTGAGATGATTTGGGTACTGACAGATGCAGGGAAGAATTGTGGTTGTAGTTCAGGTTAAATTACAGGGGTCGTGATGGTGAAGGTCTGGAAATGTAGGTGTTGTAGTAAACTGAATTGCAGGTGGTAATGAAGATGGTTGTAATCGAGTGTTCTAGAGTCGCAGTTGCAGATTGGTGATGTTGGGGGTTTAAGATGGC
The DNA here is from genome assembly GCA_023531295.1 of Papaver armeniacum. Taxonomy (NCBI): domain Eukaryota; kingdom Viridiplantae; phylum Streptophyta; class Magnoliopsida; order Ranunculales; family Papaveraceae; genus Papaver; species Papaver armeniacum. Next base: position 443,426 of record JAJJWW010015024.1, on the reverse strand, counting down.
AGTGTAAGGGAATGTTAGGTTGGTTGTAGATAGAACAGACTTGGTGTTGGGGGATTTGAATTACAGGGAGTTGTTAATGATGGTGATAATTAATGGGATGAAGATGCAATTGGTGTTAGCTTGTGAGATGATGGAGTTGCAGATTGTGCATGCAGTAATGAATGAATCTGTTGGTTGAACCGTAGATAAATTGTTGTGAGTATTGTAGTTAGTGAATATGAGATGGAGATGGTAATATGACTGATTGTAGTGGTAGTGTTGTAATGGGGATGCAGGTGATGCCAGTGAAGCTTTAGATGAATGTTAAGAGGTTACAGATAATGGTTTTGGGTGACTGCAATGGTTAGATGGACTGAGGTTACAATTGTAGATGGGTTATAGGATTAGTTAGTGAATCAAGTGCAGGCTTGCAACTGCAATTGCATGTAACCCTAGTTTATGGTTGTGATTAAGTTATGAAGTTTATATAAATTGAATGTACAATGTTTAAAGTTGATGCTTTGTGTTTAATCTGGTTGAATTGAAATAGTAATGGGGTAGAAGTTGTAATTGAGTTTAGGTGTGTTGCACAATGAATGTGCATTAGTGTTCTTTGGCCTGAGCAATGGCTTTGGCCTGTACGGAAACTTAGGCATGTTAGTCATCCCAGTCAGTTTAGCTGACTTGCTTTGTTTAGCTGACTCAGTTTATCTGACTGAGTCGACTCACCTGACACAGTATAATTGACTGAGTTGATTCTTTTTGACCAATTTGACCCAGAGATCTGACCAGTTGACTTAACCTTTGACCTGATCTTGGATGTTGACTGTTAGTTGACCCTTGACCGTTAGTAACCGTTAGTTGACCCAGAAGGACCAGGCCTTAGTTTAAGGCGATGGTTTGTTGTGCTTGGGCTTATAGTTAGTTTCTGTTTTGATGTATTGGACCCTTATGGTCTGATTTAACCTTTGGTTCCTTCTACAAAGTTGTAGATAGTCATAAGACTTAGCTAATGGACTATAGGACCAATCTAATTGAATTAGTAAACCTTATTTATACTAAAGATAGAGAATGATAATGTGTAAAGTCATAAATGGGCTTAGAACCGTTAGACAGAACTATATGATTCTTGTATGAGCCATTTTGGCTAGATTCTTAGAGTTCTTGTGTGATTAACAGTTAGTCTGTATATTAACAACGATCGATTCAAAGGATGAACCAGTGGATCGTGGATCTCGAGGTAGGCGTGGCTTGTCATCAAAAGAGGTGGGAATTTACATTTAGCTCTTTTGTGATTATTGTTGTTTTCTTTCACAAAAGTTTATGCTTAACAAATTCATGCATTATCTGATTGTGTATTCCATGCATTGTTTTATTTAAAATTCTGAAAGTACTGTTGATTTCTTTTAATCTTTCCATTGTTTGGAAAGAAATTGTAATGCTTTGTTTGTCTTTATGAATTGTTTGGGAAATAAGAATTTCCATTTGATTGTTTGGAAATGAGAATTTCCATCTGTGGTATATAGGGTGATGCTCCTTCATTTATACCTACTTACTTTCGAGCTTTTATGCAATAACTAGGTGCGGGACGAGTCACCATATTATTATCTAGGTGCGGGACGAGTCACCATATTATACATTGTTTGGAATGAGTTAGTTCCATATACATGATTGTTTACCTTTGTGAAATTGGTTGTGTTTTAGTGTTTAGGGAAAACATGAATTGTTTCAAATCATTTCCAATGATTACTTGAAAGTTAAATGTTATTCCTACTGGGCCCCCCTTTTAGGTATGATGTGCTCACCCATTCCCACTTTCAGTTTCAGAGACATATCAGAGTTGCGCAACGAAAGCTTCAACGGTTGATTTCGTTAGTTGGTTAACTTCTGTTATGTTTAATATGTTGTATATTCTATTTGTAAACTAAATGACTATTGTATATGTAACATTTGAGAGGAGTTTTTGTATATACATTTCAGAGCGGGGCTAGTTTTTGGGTTAAGTTTTGTAGCAGATTTCTTAATTGAATGCTTAATTATATGATTTAGATTCTTAGTGCCTCTGTATTTAGTTAATCTCTTGGATTAGTCATCTGTTAGCTTTGGGGGCGCTACAGTGTTGGTATCAGAGCCCACTATTAGATCTTATATGGGAAAAGATAGAATTAACCAGTGCCAGTTAGTGAAATAGATTAGTTTAGAACTGGGTTGGGTTGTGAGATAAATCTTAATCACTAAAAGCTATCAATAATTAAAATATTTATTTGATTGATTGAATTGTTTGTTCGGTTGTTTGTTTATGTAATGAAGTAAAATTTGTAGGGTACATCAATAACTTTAGCTAATAAATATTAGAGAATAATTAGTCTAAAAAGTATGAACACGTAGACAATCTAATATTAGAAAAATAGTGAGATCCGTATTACTGATTGATGAGTGCCAAATATTGCATATTTCTACATCTATTTATTGGCATTTAACTCATCTTTTGTGTGCAAAAATCAGATATTATCCCAGATTCTGTGTTTTCTTTGTTTTCAAGAATAAATATTTGTATTAATGAACTTTGTGTTTTTAGGCAGTAAATAAAGCTCGGAGAAATTGAGGAGCCAAAAGAGCAGAAAATTGGAGGCAAGCGTCTATGGAGCAGAGAGCCAAAGCCCGAGCACGCAACAGTTGCAACCCAACAAGGAGCAACCCATCTACAAGACATGGGCTTGAGCTAGCCATGACCCGGATCCGAGCCCGTCCTTTCCAAGCCGTTGAGATCCTCATCTCATGCATCCAACACTCGCTGCACTCCTACACATCATTTCTTGATACGCCCGCTCCACACCAAAAACCGCACATCACCCTGAGCCGTTCAGATCTCGCCCGCAACATCCAATGGTCGCTACAGCTTGCTCATCAATCGTTGATGCACCCGCTTCATACCACATCTGCCTATACCTATACCCGATCGACCTCCCCATTTCTCTTCTTCACTTTCTCTTTCTTCTTCTCTTCCCCCGACAATTGCAGAGAGAACCCATTCTCTCCACCTCCTTCACCGTACCAGCACGCCACCACCATCCTCATCTCCTCACCCTGACACCATCAACAACAGCCGCACCACCTCCTACATGCTCTCTATCTCTCCCATAGCCTCTTACCTAGAAGCTAAGTGAGAGATAGAAAGAACTAGGGTTAGGTCACATCAAATCCATTGAGGGAGTTCTCAGAGCCGCACAAGCAGAGGAGAGCACGCGATTTAGAGAGTATGGGCGATTGGGTACTGTTTAATTTCTCTTTTTGAAATAAATTAGGGTTTATCTTTGCATGTATAAATAGGAGAGCCTGTGGTTGTGAAAAGGGGATGCCTGGGCTAGCCAGAGCACCACTTTAGAGTTAATTTGTGTTATTTTTTTTGAATGTTCTAATTTAGTTTATCAGGGTGTTGATGAAACCCCTGATTTTCATGTCAAGCACATCTGCATTAGGTTTATTTCTTGCTGTGTGATATTATGAATGATTAGTAGTTAACTATTGAAGCTTATGAGCTTTGTGATGAGTCGTCATCTTGTAAGAAGACAAACTCATACTAGGGGTTAGTTAGCAAAACTAGTTAATAAACATCTAGTTTAGACTTTCATGGGAAAGCTCAAGAACATAGCTTCAATTAGAGTGCCTGAACATGAGATTAGAGGTGGATTCACCACCCTGATGCTGTCAATCTTGTTACAACCTTTTGCACATTAGTTTAGAGTCACAACTCCAACCAACTCGGTCGTTTCGACACTAAAAACCCCCATATTTGTGTTACATTCCTTTAAAGTCAGCTGTAGTAAAGCCTTAGATCAACATACAGCACCACAAGTCTCTGTGGTTCGACCCGTATTTGCCCAGTTCTGCATAGTAGACACCGTGCACTTGCGGTTTAATTTGTAGGCAAAAACAGACCACTTCCCAAGCCTACCAAGTTTTTGGCGACGCTGCCGGGGACTTGGCGTGTGCTGTGTTGATTTTTGTCTTGCTTCACTAAATTTCAGTCTCTTTTGTATATATTTGCCTTGAATTTTTTGTTTTTAGTCTTTCTTAAGTGTAACTTTGTTGTTAACCATCCATCTGTGTAACGTGCATTTTAGTTTTGCTTTACAACCTGTAGCTTGGTAGCTTAGTTAGCCCATGTTTCTCTTTTTGCACTTTGTAGCTTTCATAATTTACATTGCCCTGTATTAGTATAACTTAGCTTAGTTTTTCTTTTTCTTGCATCCTTTACATTCTTGCATCTTGTATTGCATCCTTTAGTGCATTCTGTTATTGCATAATTGCATTGGTAAATCTGTTAACCTCCCTGTTTGTTCTTGTTTAAGTCATATGTAACACACACCCACAAGCTCTGCATCTTTGCCTAGTAGTATCATCTTAGAGTCTCTTACTTGTAGCTTAGTTGTAATTTCTAGCATGTTAGTATAACTTAGTATAACTTAGATTTTCTTTTACTCTTGCTCTGTACCAGCATAACTCATTTGTAGCTTGCACTCACTTTGCATCTGAGCTTTTTAAGATGAGCTACAACTTTATAAGCATCACTGCCTTGTAACTCTTGATCCCTGTCAGTCCAAATTACTTTTCCCCTGTGTCAGTCCAAACTACTCCCAGTGTTAATGTTCATTCCCTTTGCTATAACCTGCACTTTTATGAGAACTGAACTTCCCCTCTGAGTAGCAGGTACCTATGCTGCTGCTGCTGTGCAAGCCAAAGGAAGGAAGACAAGGAAAAGCTCAGGCTTTGAGGTTAGCCTGTGAATGAGCTAGAATTTTGAACTTTGTATTGCCCTGTGATGCCTGCTGAACTAGTGTTGTCTTTGAGCTGAGTTTTAACATGATGAGCATATGTATGAATTGTCACCTGTTCTTTGAAGCATTGTCTCACTGCTTTGCACACTGACATTGAGCATGACTGAGCATCTTTGTTGTGAGCCATAACTCCCTGAATGTATGCCTAACTTGTATGTGTCCAACCTGTGTTGAATGCCAAACCTGGTTCACCTGATAAGCTAGATACCCTGCTGAGCATCCAACCCTGCAATATCTAGGGTTTGCGCATATGAATCTGTGATAACCGAGCACTACCCCCGCATGCATTATAACCAGCCTTGCAAAGCCCCGAACCTCTGCTAACCGAGAATGTTTATAATCTGTGCATGACCGAAAGTAAGCCGAGCATCTTTGTTTGTGCACCTGTATGCTTGTGTGTAACCTGAGCATAACCTGTAAAAATCAGACTTCATCTGAGTAAGTTGCCTTGTGTGTTCTGTGCATTGAAAATTGGCTGAACTAGCCATCTTTTCACTAAGAAACCTTAGCTTTGACAAGGCCTGAGCTCAACTCCAGCCCCTGAAGCTGTGAGCTTGAGCAGCAACCCAGATAACCCAGATATCTGCAAACCCCAGTTGAAATCAAATGAGATAGTTACCATCAACTGGGCTGGTTGCCATCTGCTTTTCAGTTTGGTTGCATAAATTTGTCACTGACCCGCTTGAGCCATTTATACCCTTGTGTGGGCTGTTGAGCTAGGATGTTACCATCTACTTTACATCTTGGTACTTAAACCAGTGAAAATTGTGCTTGCCAAACCCCTTGCATGCTCATTCCCCTTTACAAACTGGTGTAATTACTCATTGTGAATAATCCTTGAATTTTGAGCTCAACTGGCCTTGCTGAGCATTCTGTAAAGTGCAGGCATTGTGTATTTGCTGATTAAGCTGCATCTGTGAAGTTTCCTACTCACATTGAGCTAATCTGTTAACCTACATGATGTTGCGAATGAGAAACCATGTTAATGTATGAAAACCTATGCACTCTGTGTCATGTCTGAGTAGCTTGCTGATCTGTGCATCATATCATCTGTGCATCTGCCCTGCATCTTCGCACATGGTTTGTGAAATTTGAGTCGCATGTTGACCCATTGAATCTAGTTGCTCTGCCTTGGCTAATTGCCATGAGTGCTTGACTCTGTATACACAAATTCTAGGGCTAGCCTTTCAAATCCCTTGAGAATTGTCAACCTGTATTGCCTGAGACCAAGGGTTATCATTTTTCTTTATCAACACTAATTCTCTGAGTGTGCAGTTTGTGTTTTGGCTGACCAGCACTGCATCCTTGCATTTATGTGCAAAGTCACAGCCCTGTGACCTGTGAGTAGGCATTGGTTGATTGAATTTGTTATTTGATGTGCCGCACTTGAATGACCATGAACCCCTGTATCTGTCTGTCTATTCTCTGAAGCATCATCTGTGCACACAACCTGTGTTGTGCAAGCTAGCCAATCCGCGCTTGAGCTGTCAGCATTCACGCAATCTGTGCTTGCCTGACCATAAAAACTTACACTCTCAACTGAAGCCCAACCATTGGGCTCAAACTAAGACTCACCTAAACTGGGCTGTGCAACAACTTTCAACCCACATAACTTGGCCTGCATAGCTGGGCCGTGCAGCTGCTGGGCTGTGCAAAACCGAACCCAGCACCACATAACCTGGGCCGTGCAACCAAACTGAGCCCACATAAACCAATTTCAAACCCACTTAAACCAAACCAGCCCACTTAAACCAAAACTGAGCCCACAGCAACTGGGCTTTGCATAACTTGGGCTTGCATCTGGACTTAGTATACTTGATGTGTGCTAGGCTATAGTGCTTCTTTTTGAGCCCAATTTGAGTTGCTAGATCATGTCAGGATTTTGGTCTGCAACTGGGGATGAAAAAAAATCCATCAGAGAGCTTGCTTACGGGCATGCTTCACATTATGAACCACCCACAAACCATGATGTCACTAGTTTTAGGGATTATTATGAACCTTTTCTAGGTCATGAGCCTCAATATGCAAACCCTAATCATCATGCACACATGTATCAATCACCACAGTGGGGAGTTGAACAATTTTATACTCCCCCGACCTCGTATATGCACTCAGTGGAAGAAAACCTCATAGAGCAAAACAATGCTAGGTTTGAATTGAATGCAATGCATGATCATCCATATACCAACATGTATGAGTTTCCCTTCTCTAGTGAACCATGTGCACAACCATGTAATGATCATTCATATGAAATATGCATACCCACTAATGAAGACTCCCCTTCACTTGAACATCTCACTTTGATTCTTCAAATGAACCTGATTCAGTCACAAAATGAAGAATGGAGGGAAGTTCATGATAGGATGTTTGTTATCTCTGATAATTTTGAAAATAGTGTTTCTATTCCTACTCATGCAACTAACACTGAATATGAACCTAATCTAGAGGTAAATGAGTACACTAGAAATGCTACAAGTTTGAATAGGGAAATGCATTTTTGTTATGATGATGATGATGATGATTATGATATGTTAGAAGAGCATGTGCATGCTTAAAATATGATGGAATCTTTGGGTTCAGAGACGTTAAGCGTCTCTTCTGTGAACCCTATGAATGATACTTCTTCTAACATTCATACATGTGATGTTGACTCTGAGTTTGGGTTTGTGAAATTCTTCAGTGAAAGTGAGCATGCTACACAACTTGTTTGTGACTTAAGAAAGGATGAATCTTCTGTTGACACTAATGTTCTTTTGGATCATGATATTATTTTTGTGTCTGATTCCCTACCCATGTCACAATATGTTGCTTCCTCTGATGATTATGACATGGAGATTGATGAATTGTTCTATGCAGGTGAGCATGATTTACCTTCTTCTGACCTTAGGAAAGTGTGTGATGGTGCATATATATGATCTTATACATGAAAACAACTTAGATGTACCTAATCTCTCTCCTAAGGCACAGATTGAAACTCCTCCACCAAACCTAGGTGTAGTTTGTAACAAAATTGCAAAACCAACTTTTCTGAAAATGCCTAATTTAGACCTAGAGCTTTGTGCTTCCCAAGTCCTCTTGGACTATTTTGCATCAAAGTATAACACCTTTAAGGAACCACAGTTGGAATGTGTATATCTGCCTGTTCTTAGCAAAACTCATTTTGAGTTAGACCTTTTGCATGATGTACCTTTAAAATTGCAAGATTTTGTGCTCAAGACCACATCTGTTGACAAGTTTAGGTTTGGGGGTAACTTGTTCACGTATGCAATCTTTCCTGCACTCTCATGTTATATATGTGTAAGGCTGTTGATGTTTGTACATATTGTCTTTTGGGTTGATCCTCAACTCTTTAGATTGTTGGTGTATGGTGAATTTTCATTGTATATAATCCAGTAGGACTTGTTAAATTTTCTTTTCTTGAATCGGTTGAGTCTTCTTGTACATATATTTTGCTAATCCGATATGATCTCCACTGAGAATGTTGGATTCTAGCCTTGACTAATGAAGCTCTAACCTTGCTCCCGCCGACATCCGGTAATCTCTTCCCTTTTCTCTTATCAGCATAGTTCTCATGGTATGTGACTTTTTATTATCTGTTGAAACATTGAGGACAATGTTTGATTTCGGTTTGGGGGTACATTTGCATATAGAGTTTTTAGTCTTTTATTTCAAAAAAAAAAAAAAAAAAAAAAAAAAAAAAAAAATCAAAACTTTTTGCAAATAAAAACCTCCAACTTTTAGAGTCACTAGCATGCTTCTAGCTATCTTTCTTTATAATAAGAGACCTCAAAATGCCACATGGCGTCCCCATAAACACTCTGATTTGTGGTGAAGCCATGTAATCACATTTTGCCAAGTCATTGCCATGTCATCGACATCCTAAAAGACACAACTGTTGACCAAAGTACGGCTTGACATGTCCTTTCAAACGCAGCTCTTCAAATATTGACATGTCCTTTCAAAAGCACCTCTTTACAAATGATTTCTCCATTAAATATTCCATACATGCAAAACTTCATTAGATACGGGCATACAATTAGGAGATCACATCTCCGGGAACCTTTAAAATTAATGCATACAGAGGTGCATAACCCTAGCTTCATTTGGTTTCACGAGAAAAAATAACGATTACGAATTGAATCTTTAATTTTGTAGGTGGCTTGCACACTACCAAAACCTGCAACAAAAATAAATAGAGTCGAGAAACATCCGCGGCAGTTGAAGATATGTCAAACAAAGATATAGACAATCAACCAGCAGTCAAGTGGGTATTTTTTTTACTATTATCAAGCAATGACGGTTGATGCTTTCAGAGTGAAAATTTCATGAATACAGTTATATAGTGGATCAATGCATAAACAAACTCTTAAGACGTAAGAGAGATACTTTATACAAAAAATCTAACCAAATGTATGTGGGTGCAGAAGTAAAAGAGGTACGAAAAGGACCTAAAAAAAATCAAGCACGTCAATAGAGTTGTGATTCGAATAGAATGCATCAATGGGAATCAGGAAGAAACTAATTTCTCAAATAACAAATCCCCATGGCCTAGATCTAATGTTCACCGAGAAAATGTTGACGGTAACTTCATCTACTTCCAGTTTTGGTTAACTAATTACATATAACATCAATGATATTTATAACTTGATTGTTGAACTTTTGACAGTGAAATCAAACACATGGAATAATTTTTGAAGACTATAGGCGGATCCATAAGTCAAAACTAGAAAAAGGGAATGTATTTTCATTGAAACTTCGAAATTGGAGAACCCTTGGGATTTCAACGACCCGTCATGAATGAGTAGAAGTTTTTTTTGGAGAGGATACGACAAATTAGAAAACTAAAGAAAGGTACGAATTCACATTCATGGAGTTTGAAGTAATCCAAGGTAAACTAAAGCACAAATGTTGGATAGGTGACATTTGTGCTTAACACAAGCTATGAATATGGTCCGAATATGAGTAAAGTTCTTATTTTTATCCTAGAAGAATTCTTCAGAGATATCTACATATCAATGGTGATTAACAAGTTTGGGAAAAGAGAAGCCATTTGTCAAAAGAGACGGACATGAGCCTATTTTAACCAAACCGACGACAGTAGGAAAAAAATAAGAAATGGTTAAAAATGGTAGAAGGTTATAATGTATGAGTATTATGCATACAAATCACAACAGCGGGCAAACGAAGGCCTAACTAAAATGAAGGGTCGTTGCCCGTTCAACAATATCAATCTGTTCGTCACGTACACATGTTTCGAACAACGATTTGCATGATGTGGTAATATCATGAAGTTAATAGTATACATAACCTGCGTCCGTGGTGAATGGGATTGTGTTTCCGTTGTTATTCACCTGGGGACCAAGATTTTATGTTACTTCACCATCAAGATGCATATGGTTACTCTCTAGATTTGTTCAGAACATATGTAACACGAAGTGGCTAGGCCTAGAAGTGAACCAGTTTGATTGCATCTCAAGTAATAGAAGATCTCAATAAAAATTAGTGGCCATTAAAAAGATAGATCACATACACTTGATTCAAATTTGAATTGGAAAAAACTTGAATTGTACACCCGTGGATGAACTATTCCTTCAAACACCTATATTGAAATTAAAAAAAAAAAAGGCTTTCTGGTTTTGCTAGAGGAGAATGTAAAAATGATGAAAACCAGTTTTGCGTCTCCTGTTTCACGTAGTATTATAAATTTCGAGAAATGGACCGATGCAACTAATCTAGAGCATTACAATGTAAAAGAAGACCCAAGTTGCCAATATTTAAACACGTAGCTGATTTTTTTTTTTAGTTGATTTTTTTGGAAATTGGAACTTATATGTTTACTGGACGTTGAACCATGATGCCCAAAGTTTCGTTATTTGTCAGGTTTTAAGCATAAAGATTCCATGAAGAGAAAGACTAGCACATGATCATTGCGAATCACGTTACTTATAGTTTTTCTTAAATTCCATTTGCAAAATATCCGGTGCGTATGCACCAGGTTAGATGCTTGTGTTTACATAGAGAGTCTGACCGAAATAACAGAACTTGGAAGTACTGGAGAACACAATCGGGTTTCTTAGTTGATTAGAGCGTTAAAGTTGGATTTAACCATACCGGAGAGCGAATTAGGTGTTGTTTAGATATTCGGTAGTAGAATTGTGATCACCCATAGTGGAGACTACCCATTTTACATCAAGTGAGGCACCAATCTTCATTTTTTGCAACTTTCTAGAAAAGCTGTTAGAGTGTGTGTCACCGTACGTCAATTCCGGGTAGGAATGGTGAGCTACCCAACTTCGTACCACTTTCGGCACTACTTTTGATCTCTTGAGTGCTAATTTTTGTCAATCATGAGGGTGACGTTTAAAGATGAAAACTCCTTCTAAATATCGATTTGCAGTTAGCATCACTCTCTCTCTCAATCAACAGACCCATAGAAACACATCATCGTCAGCAAGCGGAGCAACATCAGAATATTTGAAGAAAAGTTGATATAGTCCAAGGTTACATACAACAAAATAAAATAGGATGAGAATTAATGAAGTTTGTGAAAAATTGAGTCTTATTGTTTTATTGTTATTTTCATTCCAAGTAATCATGTCAAAAAAAAAAAAAAAAAAAAAAAAAAATTGTTTGTCAAGTTTTTGTGAAGTTCAGAAGTTCATCATCAGCTATTGAAGACCGAAGACCGAAGATTGAAGACGTTTCTATGAAAGCTGAGAGAGTGATATTAATTGCCGATCGGGTGAGAAGGTAAGTGAGTACTCCCATCCTTGCTAATGGTTGATTTCCTTTCTTAGAGATCATCAGAAAAAGATTCTTTTTGTCCACACCTCTGTGGAGTCTCCAAAAATTATTTCAGAAGGTTATCCTTCTTACATACAACGTGTGCATGATTTCTCTCTTTATTCCTGCCTGCACACATGAGAGACTAAAAAAGCGATCTTTTTGAGTGCAATTATCATAAAACCCTATTAGTGAGGCATAAGTCGAGGCTTATGATCACAATCGAACCCGAATTCTTTCATATGGTATGGTTACTTCTCGCTCAAAGACTTAAGGATGAGAATGCGTTCTTTGGTAGTTCTAACTTCTTGTTACTAGCATGCAGAAATTCTATGTCCTCATAGCTCCTTGGATGCTTGAGACTCTTTTACACTCTGAAGTTGGAGAAGGTTTTGTGGGTACACCTCTGGTAAACCCTCACGAGACTACAACTCGTCCACTAGGGACACCTAGGGGTTTAAAGGCTTAGTGCATACAGGAGTATAGTTAGGATTTCCTAATTTCTGTTTCACTTGAGGACAAGTAAAATTCAGGTTTGGGGGTATTTGATGAGTGCCAAATATTGCATATTTCTACATCTATTTATTGGCATTTAACTCATCTTTTGTGTGCAGAAATCAGATATTATCCCAAATTCTGTGTTTTCTTTGTTTTCAAGAATAAATATTTGTATTAATTAACTTTGTGTTTTTAGGCAGTAAATAAAGCTCGGAGAAATTGAGGAGCCAAAAGAGCAGAAAATTGGAGGCAAGCGTCTATGGAGCAGAGAGCCAAAGCCCGCGCACGCAACAGTTGCAACCCAACAAGGAGCAACCCATCTACAAGACATGGGCTTGGGCTAGCCATGACCCGGATCCGAGCCCGTCCTTTCCAAGCCGTTGAGATCTTCATCTCATGCATCCAACGCTCGCTGCACTCCAACACATCGTTTCTTGATACGCCCGCTCCACACCAAAAACCGCACATCACCCTGAGCTGTTCAAATCTCACCCGCAACATCCAATGGTCGCTACAACTTGCTCATCAATCGTTTCCGCTTCATACCACATCTGCCTATACCTATACCCGATCGACCTCCCCATTTCTCTTCTTCACTTTCTCTTTCTTCTTCTCTTCCCCCGACAATTGCAGAGAGAACCCATTCTCTCCACCTCCTTCACCGTACCAGCACGCCACCACCATCCTCATCTCCTCACCCTGACACCATCAACAACAGCCGCACCACCTCCTACCTGCTCTCTATCTCTCCCATAGCCTCTTACCTAGAAGCTAAGTGAGAGATAGAAAGAACTAGGGTTAGGTCACATCAAATCCATTGAGGGAGTTCTCAGAGCCGCACAAGCAGAGGAGAGCACGCGATTCAGAGAGTATGGGCGATTGGGTACTGTTTAATTTCTCTTTTTGAAATAAATTAGGGTTTATCTTTGCATGTATAAATAGGAGAGCCTGTGGTTGTGAAAAGGGGATGCCTGGGCTAGCCAGAGCACCACTTTAGAGTTAATTTGTGTTATTTGTTTTGAATGTTCTAATTTAGTTTATCAGGGTGTTGATGAAACCCCTGATTTTCATGTCAAGCACATCTGCATTAGGTTTATTTCTTCTTTGTGTGATATTATGAATGATTAGTAGTTAACTATTGAAGCTTATGAGCTGTGATGAGTCATCTTTGTAAGAAGAAAACAGCTCATACTAGGGGTTAGTTAGCAAAACTAGTTAATAAACATCTAGTTTAGACTTTCATGGGAAAGCTCAAGAACATAGCTTCAATTAGAGTGCCTGAACATGAGATTAGAGGTGGATTCACCACCCTGATGCTCTCAATCTTGTTACAACCTTTTGCACATTAGTTTAGAGTCACAACTCCAACCAACTCAGTCGTTTCGACACTAAAAACCCCCATATTTGTGTTACATTCCTTTAAAGTCAGCTGTAGTAAAGCCTTAGATCAACATACAGCACCACAAGTCTCTGTGGTTCGACCCGTATTTGCCCAGTTCTGCATAGTAGACACCGTGCACTTGCGGTTTAATTTGTAGGCAAAAACAGACCACTTCCCAAGCCTACCACTGATAAATCTTGAAAGTCACATAGAAACTTAGTGAATGCATTGACTTATACGTAGAACCAACAATTTATAAACATATAAATGTTAATAATATTTGTAAGAGTAGTTAGAATAATAGTTCGACCATCAATGTTAATAATAAAAAATTATAATAGTAATTATAGATGATAGTTAGAGTAATAATAATTTTAATAAAATAATGATTAGCATTTATCATTTAGTATCATATTGAACTTAGCTTAACTAAAATTCCATTAAAGATATATAAGGATAAAAATAATAATTATGATTAAATAGCTATGGAAAATAATAACGCTTATCTACGGTTAAATTTTGTAAATCAAACTAATGACAAATTAGAAATATATTTTTTGTGATTAAACTAGATAGTTAATATAATACTTATCAGGCGTTAGATGGAAAAAGATGAGGATATAAAGTACAAATTAAAAAGACTTACCTTGTTAGTAATTTTGTACCGAAATTATTTTTAATCTAACAAATGATCCAGTAAATCTTTAAAATGAAACAAATATACATGAAGTAGTAATTGTATTCGGATACTTAGTGTAATATTATAATTTAAAAAAATCGTATGTTAATAGGATACCTCACATTAGTAGTAAAATCTAAAGACTATTAGGATATATTATGATTTTATGCAGACTCAAATTTAGATCATATTAAATTACCAACGCCAAAATTTAACAAGATATAGTATATGGACTTAATATGAATGAATAAAATCTGTTATATCAATCTTTACGTGAAAGTAGAATTATATTTACAAGATTAAGGCTTAATGTATCAACCGGACTATCAACTTAAGAATAATGAGAATAATAATACAGTTGATAATAGTATTCAAATAATTAGATTAGTAGGAAATTTAGAGTAGATTATATTTGGAAAATTTATATATGGTGTTACAGTAAAGTTAAAATTATCAGATATTATAAATTGACGTGAAATCAAAATTGGATTACTTATATTGATAAAATAAATAAATAATAATGATAAATTGAAATAAAATAAAATAAATTTTGATGATTTTTTTTTTTTAAATATTGTGAACTATTTATATATTTTACGAAGTAAATTTATAAGACTTACACCAATTACAATAAAAGTCTAGAGACTAATTAATCTTAATAAATTAATACTTAGTTAATCCAGCACTGGGGAATAGTGAGGTTGGTAATTCTTGTGTGTTCATGTGATACTTGTTACATAGGTGTTGATGGTGGATTTTCGTTTAAGGTTAAATTTGTAAAAAACCAGAAAATCATGCGCTGACATCTTGTAAAAGATAAAGCCGTTCATAAGTGACGGATACTCCTCACTTAATTCACCAGGAATGGAGCATGTAGCAACAATCCCTTCCTATGAAATTCATATCAGCCTTGTATTTCCTGTACTCATTATCAGTGTGGCATGACGACTGAGTGTTACTCTTACAGAGTAACACGAACCTTCAAGCACTATAATGAATCATTATCAGTGTGGCATGACGACTGAGTGTTACTCTTGCAGAGTAACACGAACCTCCAAGCACTATAATGAAACCATGTACGAAATACCCGTACAGGCTGATTATCGGTGTGTTATACTAGCCCGAGCCCTCTCGGTGTGTTATACTAGCCCGATTGAGCCCCTCTCGGTGTGTTATACTAGCCCGATTGAGCATCCGGACTTGATCGTATCGGTCTCCTGATATGATCTCGATCGCGATCATCCAACTCCACAAGCATGATTGGATGACCACGGATCAATTCCATCACCCCCAAGCGGTATGGAATACACACGGCCTTAGCTTGCCAAATATGATCTGATCGCAGTCATCCAACTCCACAAGCATGATTGGATGACCACAGATCAATTCCATCACCCCCAAGCAGGTATGGAATACACACAGCCGACCCCGCATGGTCGACCATTGGCCTTCGCTTGCCAAGAAACCGTCCATACCACGGAAAACCCTAAATTAGGGTTTGCGGCATATTACATGTGTCGCAAAACGGTCTCAACCGTCCATCTTCGCAGGCATAGATGGAGGGTGTAGATGTAGACTCAAAGGGCCCGGAGCATGTCGACACAATCACCGTGTGACCGCCTACACACTTGACCAATCGGTCAAAGCCAACCATGGTTGGTTACAACGAATTCGTCCGCCCAAAAGAGCATGGTCGCGCGGCTTTGAAAGCCAAAATTAGGGCTTCAAGTCATCACGCGCGTCCATCTTCTCCGGTACGAATGGAGGGTCACAGATTGGATTAACCAAGGCCGGTCATACCAGCATGACCACCGTGGGCCCATCTACCTCCTCTTGCGGTCGGCCAAGGCGCATCATTCCCGGCCAACCCAAAACGCACGCCCAAACTCGTGCGGTTACACCTCCCAAATCCTAAACTGATCTCGACCGCTCAACTTCACCGGATGATTTGAATGGCTTAGATCACGTTTTCATGGGATAATCAGGTATAGGTGTGAACACCAACCTACCACCTACACGGTGGTATGATCGACCAAGACCGACCAAGATGGGTCGTCTTGGGGCGCGCGCCCAAACTTGGGATGACACGCGGTTACCAATTCCTTTGCGGTAAGAGATTTTTGCCGCAAACCGATCTCAACCACTCCTCTTTGACGGTCAAATTGAGTGGCCTAGATTGCATCTTCATGAGACGGTGAGACATGGACGTGTACACCATCATGCCGTCAACACGCATGTATGGTCGGTCCTCTACAAAATTCTTCCCATGCTTGGTTTCGACCAAGCTGAAGAGTGATGCTTGCGCACCTCTTTAAAAACCCTGATTTCATCAACGGTCGCAGATGAGTGTCTCAAACATCATCTCATCCGTCCGACTTCACCAGCTTGGTTATACAACCCCAGTCGAGTTATTTGGTTAGTGAGGAGTCATTACCCATCACTTTACCACACCACAATGCGACTGCATGAAATACACACGATACTTCACAAGTATCGACTTTCCGAATAACGCAGGTATTCAATTCAAAGATTACATGCTATCTTCCGTGGATCCACGATCCACATTCCAGTACATCAATCATGTCACAAATCGGGGGATACATACTTGGGGTATTGGTCTGGCGGTTTCTGACATGCGGCGTGCAACGCGCCATTACAAGAACGTGTTAGGAAGTCATGGACGGTTAGAGATGAACTGGAGAAGTGGGCAAGACCGGTCTATGCTACCGACACACAACTCCACCACTCCATCATCCCACTACCTCCACTTCCCACGAGAAACGTGAATGAGGCTCAATGACTTGTATAAATAGGTTCTCCGCCCTATTTCAAACAACAGGGAATAACGGACAGAACAACACAAGTTCAGTCGACAGAAACAAAGTGTTAATACAGAAACCGTATTCAAACACACAGAGCCTGCTTGCATCAACCGTAAGCTTGCTCATCTTTCTGTTACAAGTCATAAGCAAGCCAACACTTTCACAATCTCAACACCTTCTTCGCTTCCCTCCCTAAGATCAACCCCATCTCCTTCACTTTGTGACCGAAACAAGTCTGGAACGACCATTTCTTGGTTTAGGCCGGACTTGCACAGATTGATCTCTCGAATCTACAAGCACTCACCGCGCAGTGCATTTGTTGAAGGTTTAGATTCATTCCTCATCCACACCCCAAATTACCAAATTCAGCAGGAGTAGTTTTCACCCATCAACAATTGGCGACCACAGTGGGAGATTGATCTTTCGGTTGCATGAAATTGAATCCTCAATTTCTCAGTTTCCATCTCGCAATGTATCCTAAACTACAAAGCGGTTCGATATCATGGGAAGCATAGCTGGAATGCTTTGGAGGATGTCTTGGCAAATCAAGCCGGTATCACCGGAGAGCGGAGCGAGACATTTCGCCTTTTGAATGATATAGCGGCACAATTACAAGAAGGGTCGACAAGCATCTACTCGGGCGGACAAGAAATGTTGAATCATTAGCCAGAGTCACACCTTTACCGTGGAGAGGCAAAAAGAGCGCGTAATCGCAGGAGACTCGGGAAAGATGAACAACATGGTCCATCGACAATGAAGATCCGAGGCAACTCCACGGGAGAAAAGACTTGTCCTGAGTACTACAATGTCCGACGGATAAAGAAAGGGAGCCTGCAGCCTATGGAGCCCTGCTAGAAGATTTGTATTTCAAAACTCTTATTGAAGCACGGAAGACTGTCCAATCCGCGTCGGCCTTCCAACCAACTGAAGGAACGCTTGAGGAAGGAGAAATCAATCAGGAAATGCCTGAATACAGAGGATGGGAACGTTCAATCCGGTCACTCAGCAGTGACATTACGACACCTTCCACATCCCTCTACCTAGGCAAGCGATCCGCAGATATGATGGCACTCACAAATCTTCCAACTTCATCTCCTGTTCCACGTCAAAGCCGCGGAGAGACGTTACAACGCCCACTAACGCAGGAAAAGCCAGACTCAAGGTACTTACATTTCCCATTCCCAATGAAGAAGATTCTGGAGCTACTGGAGACATGGGTGCGAAATGAAGAGGTGGAGCTACCCCCGGTATGGCGTCCGCCTACTGATCAAGAAGTAATGGACCCGAGGTACTGTCATTACCACCGGTTCCTTCATCACCCCACCAGTGAATGCAACGCTTTGAAGCGCATTGTTCAGGAGAAGCTTGGTTCAGAGAGATAGCTTGCAGAGGATTTTCTTAGAGATACCACTCCAGTTTGATATAAGTGAGGCTTCAAAAGGCAAGTAAGTTTTACTCAACAAATTTACAAGAAAGATAGTTTAGAATTCACTGGGGACTTAGCATCCCGCATGTGGAAAAAGAGGCTCAGTGATCAAACGCCATGTTTGTTTCCATTCGTACCTCCCTTTTACATAACATTTGCAATTTCATGCGCAATCATTCATGACCAAGATGCAAATTTCATTTAACATAATCCCTTTCAAAAAGGTTGTTCACAAAACTATCTCAAAATAAGCCAATTCAATTACCTATTCAAAACCTAAGCCAAATTACGAAAGAAAATCCTCACTATCACTCAAAAAGAAGAAACATCTAAAAAAGAAGAGACAAGTATATGGCACAAATCAAGGAAAGTCCTTCAAAGAACAACTCGTCCTTCAAGGCGAGAGCGACCTTCATCCTTTGGAGCACGGCTGTTTCGGCTTCAATTCCTTAGGCAACTTTTCAACCTCTTCTTCCCGGCGAGTAACACGGATACGAAAGGGGCTCCGTCCTATAATTTCGGAGCTACCGTGGTCAATACACCTTATGCAGCCGTCACTTCTACCACCGGTGCCGGCGTAGCGGAGATGTTCCGGTAAGTGTAACACCTCCCGTCACTGAGTCGGAGCGCCCGCAAATCCCGACAACTCCTCAAGCGTAATGCCTCCGGTAGTCACCGTGAGCAACAACTTTCACTCCCGCATCGGGACGAGGAGCCGGAGGGACGAGAGGAGGACCACCATCCATTACCATTTCGACTTGATGGAGAAGCGGGAAGTTCTTGCTAAGACTCAAACGGATATGGCCGCAACTCGAAAGAGGTATTTCAGCCGCGCGGACCTACGTGGACCCGATCAAATGAGCGACATCGGATATGCACGGTCTGTCATGGAGATTCCTACACTGGGACTGATCCTCACAACGATCCTCCCCAGTCAACAGATTTACTACAAACCGAGAGACCGGTGGATCGGAAGCGGCATCTCTAGTGGAAAGCTTGTGTGAACTCTTGCGCCTCTCAAAGAATCAACGTGCAGAGATGTTTGTTGTAGTTAATAAAATAGCTCTGGACGTACACCTGACTCCTTCACGTCCAGAAGTCTTAACTGCATCGAAAACACCTGTAAATAATGTTACATTTACAGAAGACGACATGATGGCAGAAAAAGATCACGACCGGCCCTACATGTTACCGCACACATCAAGGGTTCAGAGTTCAGGAGGGCCCTCGTCGACACAGGAGCATCTTCCAATGTGATTTCTCTCAAGACTCTCAGGACGGCCAAGGTTAGCCCATGCAAGATTGTGCGTCATCCCACCACAATGACGGACTTCGAAGGAAACCGACCAGCACATACGGTGAAGCTTCAACCCATACTCACACCAAAAGGGGACGCACTTTCGAAGCAAGACGTGATTAGAAGGGGAAGACAATATACCGGGGTCGCTGTTAGCAATTAGCAGGAGAGACTGACACCCAGTCTCTCCGCCCAATGGAATGCTCCAAAAACGATTCTCCTCTACTGAACATCGACATGTTAGTAGATGCAACTAGCGGACACGGCATGTTCTCCTCCATGGATGGATGTAGCGGCTACAACCAGATAAGGATGTACGAGCGTGACGCAAGGGCATATATCTCACCAACAGGCGATACAACCTTCACCTTACAGTAGCGATTTACTGAGCGACAAGGGGAAAACCTCCAAGATACAATATCTTGCGTGTCCGCCAACTCCAACTCCAGTGCCACATGTACGACTCCCGCAATGATGCAACAACGTTCGAGATATTCCATACCAGGCTCGACAAAAACCACTACGAACAAACCATGTAAACCACGCTTGGGGACTGAGGCTCGGCATGAAGTTCCTTCACCGTCAGATAAGGACTTCTTCAACACGAGAAAGATGGTCTGTCAAGAATCATGGAATTTGCAAGGGTAAATCGAACTGGAGAGGAAGCCACTTCAACTCTCCCTCCCGCAGAAGCTGCTTCAATAGTCTATTCAAGAGACGCCTCAATGCTCTCTCCGGGACCCTGTTCGCTTCAGAATCCTGCTTCAACACTCTCTCCAGGATCTACCTCAACGTTCGCACCAGAAGCCACTTTAACATCCTCTCAAGTCGTTTCAATACTCAAGCTACATCAATAATCTGCGCTCTGGTCAAGTTATCTTTGATGTACTCATTGCTCAACGTGCGTCTCATCCATCCTTCATAAGAACCCAGTGGAGCATGGCAAATCTTGAAGTCAATAGGAGAAGGCGGATATTCGTTCCTTTGGAGACAAAATCTCATCACAAGTGCGGAAGAAGAAAATGGGTCGGCATCCATATTTTCTGAATCGGAAAGCAAGACTATCTTATGAGAAGGATGCTTCCTAATATTTGGAAAAGACGAGATGAACAACTCATCATTGATGTTCGGCATATCCTTGAAGATGTCAACACTTCCCGACTTGGCACCAAACATTATCTTCGAAGACATGTTGATAGGAGTTCTCTTCTTTCTACCGCAATGAGATAAAAGACAGGAGTTAGAACTTGTATGAAAGCACATGAGAAGTGTAGTCACACACAGCAAGACACAACTCACGAGCGGAGCATGCAATGGCCGGTCCAAATACCATTCAAATCCGGCACAAAATTCAACGATTTCAGATCTGGTACGAATTTTAGTCCTACAAGTTTCGATCTGTATTGACTTCAAGTTCTCCGGTATAACTTTCAAGTCGGTATAAGTTTCAAATTTTAGTCAAGCATATGTGATAAGACCCACGTTCCGGCATACACGGCGGGCCCGCATTCATCCGCATACATCACAACACAATTTTCTTTATTCATGGGAATCGTGTCTACGGGATTCAAGTCAAATGGTGGGGAAAGCTAAGCATGCATATGTCTTACAAAAGGTATTTACCTAACAAAACTAGGGTTTGACCGTTAAAAAAAAAAAAAAAAAAAAAAAAAAAAAAGGAGCGAAACCTACCTTGAGCGGCCGGACGGGAGCAACTCCTAAGAACGGACGGCGGCGGTTTCCGGCAACAATTCCGGCAGCGGCAACAGCAAGAAGATCGACGGCAGCATCAAGGTTGCGGACGAGAACAAAAGAAGAAAAAGAAAATTCGTGAGAAAAAAAGAAAAAGGGGTTTGGCTTCTTTTATAGACAAAAATTAGAAGAATCCCAATAGAACAAGGATTCCTCTTTTGTTTGGTTTCCTCTTCGATTCAAATACCCAAAGAAAGAAACCGGCCCCACCAAGGATTCCATACAAGCGTGACGGCGTGGAAAACTAGCGGTCGGCCGACACTCTTCCGGGTAAACTCCTTTTACCTTGTCTTTCTCATGTATGCATGTCACCATCTCATGCCTACCACACAATAATGTAACCATTATGTGCTAGGCAGGGGACTTAATGTTGATGGTGGATTTTCGTTTAAGGTTAAATTTGTAAAAAACCAGAAAATCATGCGCTGACATCTTGTAAAAGATAAAGCCGTTCATAAGTGACGGATACTCCTCACTTAATTCACCAGGAATGGAGCATGTAGCAACAATCCCTTCCTATGAAATTCATATCAGCCTTGTATTTCCTGTACTCATTATCAGTGTGGCATGACGACTGAGTGTTACTCTTACAGAGTAACACGAACCTTCAAGCACTATAATGAATCATTATCATGTGGCATGACGACCGAGTGTTACTCTTGCGAGTAACACGAACCTCCAAGCACTATAATGAAACCATGTACGAAATACCCGACATGTGCCGATTCTCGGTGTGTTATACTAGCCCGAGCCCTCTCGGTGTGTTATACTAGCCCGATTGAGCCCCTCTCGGTGTGTTATACTAGCCCGATTGAGCATCCGCACTTGACCGTATCGGTCTCGGATATGATCTCGATCGCAGTCATCCAACTCCACAAGCATGATTGGATGACCACGATCAATTCCATCACCCCCAAGCGGTATGGAATACACACGGCCTTAGCTTGCCAAATATGATCTGATCGCAGTCATCCAACTCCACAAGCATGATTGAATGACCACAGATCAATTCCATCACCCCCAAGCAGGTATGGAATACACACAGCCGACCCCGCATGGTCGACCATTGGCCTTCGCTTGCCAAGAAACCGTCCATACCACGGAAAACCCTAAATTAGGGTTTGCGGCATATTACATGTGTCGCAAAACGGTCTCAGCAACCGTCCATCTTCGCAGGCATAGATGGAGGGTGTAGATGTAGACTCAAAGGGCCCGGAGCATGTCGACACAATCACCGTGTGACCGCCTACACACTTGACCAATCGGTCAAAGCCAACCATGGTTGGTTACAACGAATTCGTCCGCCCAAAAGAGCATGGTCGCGCGGCTTTGAAAGCCAAAATTAGGGCTTCAAGTCATCACGCGCGTCCATCTTCTCCGTGACGAATGGAGGGTCACAGATTGGATTAACCAAGGCCGGTCATACCAAAGACCACCGTGGGCCCATCTACCTCCTCTTGCGGTCGGCCAAGGCGCATCATTCCCGGCCAACCCAAAACGCACGCCCAAACTCGTGCGGTTACACCTCCCAAATCCTAAACCGATCTCGACCGCTCAACTTCACCGGATGATTTGAATGGCTTAGATCACGTTTTCATGGGATAATCAGGTATAGGTGTGAACACCAACCTACCACCTACACGGTGGTATGATCGACCAAGACCGACCAAGATGGGTCGTCTTGGGGCGTGCGCCCAAACTTGGGATGACACGCGGTTACCAATTCCTTTGCGGTAAGAGATTTCTCCGCAAAACCGATCTCAACCACTCCTCTTTGACGGTCAAATTGAGTGGCCTAGATTGCATCTTCATGAGACGGTGAGACATGGACGTGTACACCATCATGCCGTCAACACGCATGTATGGTCGGTCCTCTACAAAATTCTTCCCATGCTTGGTTTCGACCAAGTCAAGAGTGATGCTTGCGCACCTCTTTAAAAACCCCGATTTCATCAACGGTCGCAGATGAGTGTCTCAAACATCATCTCATCCGTCCGACTTCACCAAACTTGGTTATACAACCCTGGTCAGGAGTTATTTGGTTAGTGAGGAGTCATTACCCATCACTTTACCACACCACAATGCAGTACCTGCATGAAATACACACGATACTTCACAAGTATCGACTTTCGGAATAACGCAGTTATTCAATTCAGCATTACATGCTATCTTCCGTGGATCCACGATCCACATTCCGTTATCAATCATGTCACAAACGGGGGATACATACTTGGGGTATTGGTCCGGCGGTTTACTGACATGCGCGTGCAACGCGCCATTACAAGAACGTGTTAGGAAGTCATGGACGGTTAGAGATGAACTGGAGAAGTGGGCAAGACCGGTCTATGCTACCGACACACAACTCCACCACTCCATCATCCCACTACCTCCACTTCCCACGAGAAACGTGAATGAGGCTCAATGACTTGTATAAATAGGTTCTCCGCCCTATTTCAAACAACAGGGAATAACGGACAGAACAACACAAGTTCAGTCGACAGAAACAAAGTGTTAATACAGAAACCGTATTCAAACACACAGAGCCTGCTTGCATCAATCGTAAGCTTGCTCATCTTTCTGTTACAAGTCATAAGCAAGCCAACACTTTCACAATCTCAACACCTTCTTCGCTTCCCTCCCTAAGATCAACCCCATCTCCTTCACTTTGTGACCGAAACAAGTCTGGAACGGCCATTTCTTGGTTTAGGCCGGACTTGCACGATTGATCTCTCGAATCTACAAGCACTCACCGCGCAGTGCATTTGTTGAAGGTTTAGATTCATTCCTCATCCACACCCCAAATTACCAAATTCAGCAGGAGTAGTTTTCACCCATCAACAATAGGTAGGCATTGTCAGGCGTCGCAAACCTAGACAGGGCAACTACATTCTTGTATCACTAGGCATAGAAGAGAGACTTGCTTCTATTAGTGAACTGATAGATCCCAAATTTTACTTAGAAATTTTATTATAGAGTATCTTCTCTCGTAATTAGAACCACTGACTTATTGAAATAGAAATTAGTCTTTTGAACCTAGAGCTACAAATTTTAAATTTTGGTTGTAGAAATCTATATAGGTTTGTGCTTTTGTTATCTCGTTGTTTTTACGCTTAGACAAGAGATAAAGTTATTCTATAAGGTGGGGAGTCTGGAAGATCAGAAGGATGGTTTGATTTTCAAGGACGAAAATGTATAAGGTGGGGAGAATGTAAAGACCCTCAAGCTCGTCAGCGCTATTAGACCAGTCAAGAGACGTCTTAGCCGATAATGACTCGATTAGTTTAACATGAACGTTAATTAATAGGAATTAATCTAACGATCTAGATACGAAACTAGTACAGCTAGATAGATCTCGAAAAGTTACGTGGAATGGAATACTTGAACGTGTCATTCGGATACCGGACGAAGAATATATCATCAGATATATACGAAGGGTAAAATTATCATTTCACTCACTGATCGCCAGGCTGCCCTTATCAATTCAATGGGTGCCTTAATATTTTCCCTTGGCCTTATCTCAAGACCAGATCGAGAAGATACGTTCATTTCTTTCTTCTCTTCTTCTTTCTCATTCTTTTCTTCTTCTGGTATTCTCTTCTTTCTTTTCCGGCGATTTTGAGAATTTCTTGGGTACGTGAGATCGACCATCGTAGGAGTTATGTCAAGAATTGATTGTTGGTGATGATGTTGAAGTTGGTTTAGCTTTGAATGAAGAAGAAACGATGGATTGAAGAGAATCAGAAGTTCAGGTTTCTGCGTTTTGGAATTGGTTGAAGATTTATGAGAAGTTGAGGATGGAATTAAGAATTAATTGAGGGGTTCTTACCGAATTGATGAAGTGAAGCTAATTTGAAGGTGAATCGAAGGAATTAGGGTTTCTGAGATTTGTTGAAGTTATTGTTGGTGATGATTAAGGAGAAAATAAAGGATGGGTATTGAAGGTTATGATGTGGTCATGAAAGTTATAGTATCAATTCGAAGATTTAACTCCAACAAGAACAATATTTGAGAAACAGAAAGTTAGGGTTTAGGAAGTGAATGAACTGGAATTTCATAAGAACAACTCAGGGAAGCTGTAGATGATGAAATTGATAATTTAGAAGATTGATTTGAGATGGGTTTTAACAGTTTGAGTGAATTAGGGTTCGGATAAAGAGTAATTAGAAATTGAAGAAGTTAGGGTTCTGAAGTTGGAATCGATTAATGAAGCTGTTAACAGAGGGTTTGATTGTGTTAGTAAGAAGGTGATGAATCTATTGTTGGTGTTGATTCAAGACTCGGGAGAAAAGGGTAAGTTGAACTTAAGATTTCAGAATCCATTTATTCTTAAGTTGTTGTTTTGGGGTAAAAACTGATTCTGCTGTTTTTGGTAAATTTGGGTATGTTGATGAGAAACGAATTCAAACCCTAAACAAATGCACTGCACGAGAGTTTATTTAATTCGAGAGATCAATCTGTAAGACTCTGGCCTAAACCAAGAAATGGTCGTTCCAGATTCAACTCGGTCACAAGGTGAAGGGGAAGGGTTGATCTTAGGGAGGGAAGCGAAGAAGGTGTTTGAGATCAGAATGTTGAATTATGAAGGTGTGGTTGTTTTATGACTTGTATCAGAAAATGGTTTCTGGCTACTTGTGTTGATAACACTTGTCCTTTTGAAATAGGTTGAAAACCTATCTATATAAGTCATTGAGCGCACCCTGATCTCATAGGAAGTGGAGGAAGTTAAGTAGTAGAGAAGTGGAATCGTGCGGAAGGTGGTGATCATCGTGTTTCCGTTATAATGGAAGACCAGTCACACCTTCACCCACTACTCTCATTACTGTTAACGGTCCATCCTTCCTGACACTTTCTCGTAATGGGCGCGTTACACGCCGCACGCTGTAAACCGCCAGACCAATACCCCAGTGAGTATCCCCCAGTTTGTGACATGTTTGATGTCTCGAGTGAATGGGTCAAGTCATGAGACTTGCCGCTAAAATCAGCACATAGTGCTTTTAGGTTAAATAATAAGTTATTTATGAAATCAATATTTGCATAGCATTGCTTTCAAACAAGCAGCTGAAAAATAATCGATGTGCTAGATGCATCGTAGTTTTAGAGCTCGATTGAATCAGTCACGAATTGAGCGTCTTAAAAGGAGCATGACCATCCTCTTTCAGGGAGTTGGTAGGAGCTATGCACGCATCCCATGGAGTGGCCGGTCAGGCCCTATTGGATAGTGACGACTGGTAGCCATTCTAAAATCCTATCGATCGATCCAGTTTAGATCTGGACTGCTTAAATCGGCTAGCCAAGTTGAGTGGCTGAGATGATTTGCGGCAGTTAATGACTGTTGTTGAAGTAGCGTGAATGGCCACTTTTGGGTGATCGCTCGGAGGCCACATGAGCAAGTTGTGGCTTGGCCGATCGCTCCTCACGGAAGAGGGGTGGCCGGTGATCACAGCGTCACCCTGTTGGCCATCTAGAATCCGATCTAAGTTGTTCGACTAAGCTGGAAAATATGGACGAACACGATTGATTTGCGGCAGTTGCATAACTCCGTTTGTTCGATTTAGGGTTTAGAAGCCGTGCAGCCAACCTTCTTTTGGCTAATCGAATCAAAGCGTTGGGCGCTGATTTGAACAGGTCGTTCGTCTATGTGCAAAGACGGGCCACTCGTGAGCACGCTGACATCTCCTGGGCCATCTAAAATTAGATCTAAGCCACTCGATTCGGCCGGCGAAGATGGGTGGTCATGATCGATTTGCGACAGTAGTGTGTTGCCGCAAAGCACTTTTAGGGTTTTCAAACAGCGCGTTCAACCTACTTTGGGTCGGCGATTTGATGTGCTCTGGTCTTGCTATGAGTAAGTCGATCGACCAAGTGTGGAGTTGGGTCGACAGTGAACACGTTAGCACTTCTTTAATCATTCGAAGGAAGATCTAAGCCGTCCAACTAGGCTAGCTAAGTTGGACGGTCGTGATGTTTCTGAGACCGTTTTGGCCGGTCTTAGCTCGTTTGAGCTCTTTTCTTCAACAGCGCGATCACCCATGTTTGGGGTTAGCATTCGATGATGTTAGAGTGTGCTAGGTGGAGTCCGACCAGTTGGGGTATTAGTGGGCCCACCAGTGGTCATCCTGGTGATCGCCTAGTTCCGCTAGGAGTAGACTAGGCCTATTGAATTGTGTGGCCAAATCGTGCGGCCTTGATCATTTTTAATACTAATATGGATAGTTCATCGCTGTCGTAGGCGTCAAAAATAAATTACACTTTCTCACTACTCAAAATATATAATATAGCAAGGGCAAGAAAGGATCGTTCCCACAGAGAGGTCTTGGGTTGTCAATATGTTTCGGTTTCCTATAAATAACAATGGGGGTTTTCCTGATTTTTATATACTAAAATAAAATTAAGGCAAATAATAAAAAAAATAAACACGCAAATCAAGGTTGTGAAATATTGGATAAAGGTTTCATCTTCAATTGTAAACAAGTTTTTGAATGTATGAATAGAATTCATATTTAATCTCGTTGTCATCAAAAGCCTTAGAATATGTTATTGCAAGAATACTCCATAAATTTCCTAAGTCATCAACACATACATTAGAGCTGCGTATGTGAACTCTACCTAAAGAATAACCTAACGCCTTGCGCTAATTAAGTTCAATTCCTAGGAGCATTAAGTTTCAGAAATAGGCTAATCAATGCAATTGTAATACATTGCGCACACAATTCGAACAAAGGTCAATTTCTACATATGACTACAAGAGTGTATCACTACAAACCGTAATCATATCATGCTACTCGTATTCAAGGTTATCGCTCGATGATGAACCCTAAAATAGCTATAAATATGGATGTGAGTTCAATCAATTCTAGACTTAACTAAAAAAACATTCAATAATATTGCAATACATCAATCATGCAATTATTATAACCCGTAGAAATCAAACGATAATATTGAGAGAAAACTAATTCATAAAAATCATAACTTGTTTTCAAAATCCAACTACATCTTTAACCAATAAAAATAAATCAACTACTTGGGTTTTTGGAAATCATCACAAAGAGTTTAGAAGAATCTATCATGTGAAACCCTAGAAAACAAGTAGAAGCCTCTCTAATGGAGATATTAGGTTTAGAGAAAGAGTTTTCTATTTATATGCTTCTCCCATTCCAAAAGGATACTCTTTCCTTAGTTAGGTCAAGTCTTCTCAAAACCCATCTCCAATTAGTCCACCAAGCCCATGTGTGGAAAATACCCGTGTGAAAACTCTGCCCAACGCCGGAAACTGGTATCGTCGGTCGGAAGTTGGCCGGGAAAGTATCTCGGGTGACCGACAAAGTCAACCCGGTCACCGGTCAAACTGGTCAAATCGGTCAGGTCAACCGAGTCAAAACCTAGTCAGATATGAGTCAGAGTCTTGAGTCAGAAACAAGTTAGATCTCTCTGGCTGATTGGGCTGAGTTGCCAGGCCATAAGCCATTTGCACTGGCCAAACTCTGCAGTGCAATCATTATACTTCAGCCATGATGGCTGTGCCTTCCCTGCAACTTCAGTTCATAACCTGTAATGCTTCATCTCCTTAAGCCATCAAATCAACTCTGCAATTCACACAAATCTACAGCTCCCCACACCAACACATTGCCAATCTCTTCAATTTGTGCCTTAATAGTACAACTACAACCATATGGCATTGAAATTTCCAACTCGACCCGCAGCTCAGTTTCATACACACATTCAACAAACCATTCATTCATTTCTGTAACACATTCGCCAGTTTCAGTACCACACACCACCAGTTGCACCTGCAATACCAGCTCTGATTCTACAGCACGCGCCATACTAGCCACTGCCACCACCAAAACTACTCCATTACAGCTCAGGTCCCAGTTGAGGCTCTTCATCTCTTCTCCGATGTGCTCGAAACCTCAACTCCATTGCTCATTCCCTTTACTTCATTGCTCCTTTGCATTGCAGCTGAAACATCTGCTACAGATTCATGCCCTCACTGCCACCAGATTCACAAGTGCATTCAATCCCCTGTAACTCATCTCCACGTTCCCTGCACATGGCACCTCATTTGAAGTTTCGACTACCACCAGTTCTATATCCAACTCAGATTTAACAGCATCACTGCATCCCTGCTTAACTCACCATCACCATCTGCTCATAACAACAATAACACCAGCTTCCACACTTCCTTGTCTTCAAATCTGAGTTGCATAACAGCAGCACCACAGTTTAACAATTCCATCTGTTTCTCTTGCAGCATCACCTGCAATTTCATTAGTTCTCCTCTGCCTTCATACAAGCTCACATAACCTCATCCAGCCCTGGCAGATTCTCACATCACTGTAGTACCAGCATTCTTCTACATTCCATACACTGCACATAAAAACCAAAATTGCCACAATCCATGTTACCACCAAGACCTCCATTGCACATGTGCATTCCCACCTGAACCAGCAACAATCTCTAACTAACTCCCAGTATCATCAACACTACTAGTACCAATGGCCACCAGTTCTCAAATTCCACTCCACACAATAGCAAGCACCAGTATCAGTCCCTTCACTGCAGCAGCATCACTTGTCTCTTCTCAGTCACAGAAACCCACTTCTTCTCTGTTGAATTCAACCAACACCACAAACCCATTACAACAACCACCAATAGCACCAACTTCATAGCAAACCCTAGCTAGTTCCATCACCCATTACAGATGTAATTATTTCATCTCCTGTAATTTCTTGAAGCCACAGCAGCATAAATTTCTTAATATCATCTTCATCTTCGATTCCTTCCAATACCCATTGTTCCTGAGCCTAGCATACGCTCAAATCAAACCCATCTTCTACTTCTCTCGATCTGAAACTTCACTGAACCCTAATTACATTTTGGGGAAGAACAGAAAGGGTTAATTTCGAATCCCTAATCTTCTCATCTTCTATTTTTCATTTGATCTTTATCTCACCAGCAGACAACCAAATCTCAGTTAATTCATCGTTGATTTCTTCTCTCTGTCTCAAACAACATATTTGATTCTTCTTCTTCCCTGTTCAAATCGAAATTCGTTAAATCAACACATATCCCCTTTTGTTTCTTCTCAAACCCTAGACGATAGCAGCAACAATCACTCGTCGCCATCTCCTCTCTGTGAATTCGATTCCATGGCTGCTGTGCAGCCTCTTTCTCTGAATTTCAGGTGATGGTAATGATTGAGAAGATAACACTTCTCGATTTAGGGTTGGGTAGGTAATAAACTAAAGTAGGATATATGCACCCCAGTCACGTTGATAAGGGTTACCCATCTGGCAGCCCCCTTAACCTTAGCTATCCTGTCCGTAGTGCTCCTCCAAAAGAGTTGGCCCTTAACCTTGATTGGGCTCCGGATAGTGTTCGCCCATGAAATGATAATTTTTCCCTTTTTACTCCAATTAGGTGATTTCTCCATCTTTTCGTTCGTGCGACTCCAGAGTACCTAATAACTCAAAAACACGCGTAAAATACATAATTTACTAGAAAAATAGCAAAGAAAGCATAACCAATAGATAATAAATAGGGTGTATTCTACACCCTATCAATAGTCTAGATTTCCCTTAAGGAATTTAAATGCGTTCGATCGTGCTAACTTTCAATTAAAAGGTGTGTGAACACGCTGATCTCTTTGTCAGAGGGTGATGTAGCCTGTGTGAGTGTTTTCATGCATGTCTCAATATTGACACTTCGTGAGATTTATGTTACTCCGTTGCAAGTGAACATTAATCGTCATGTCATGTCAATATTGAGAGTTCAGCTGAGAACATAGCATAGGAAAATACTAGGCAGGCTCCGGCATTAGTGAGTAATGCAACTAGGAGCTTCAATACTCATTAGGCTCTATACTAGTGAACAATTCATCTAGGAGCTTGAGTTTCAATATAATGTGAAGAGAGACATAGGCACTCATCAGATTCTGATATATTCTCCAAATTCCTTGCGAAATATAGATATATCAAGGTCTACTACTTCTGATGCCGGGTCAGGTAGACAGACTTTTACAGTTTTCGCCCTAAGCTAAAAACCGTTGTAGTTGCAGGAAATCCCACAACACACCCCATGTAATATTTCCTAGATCTAAATCTATTTTATAATCAAAATAAAGATTAAAGTGCTAAAATTATAAAATGGACACAAGATTTTTTACATGGTTCGATCAATGTGATCTACATCCATGGTTCTTCACTATGATTGTTTGAATTACATAATTATTACATTTAGAATCTCCATTAATGGATATTTAGTATAGCTCTAGATCTAATTTTAGGGGAAGAAGATGATAAAATAAAGTCTCTCCTAATTGTGTATCTTCTCTCTCTTACAAAATTGTGTCCTCCTCCCTTTCTCTCTCCTGCTCTCCTCTTTATATAGGTGTTTACATAGTGGATGACAGCTCATACATAGTAGAGTACAGCTCATATGCCCCTTCATTTTCGGATCCCCTGCTACGTTCTCTCAGACTCTCTTTATAATTTCGCAGGCTCACTTTATAATTTCGCAAGCTCTCTCTCTCTCAATCATTCTCGCAAGTTAAGGAAATAATTGAATCTCGCACGCTAAGAAAATATGTTGTGCGATATTTGAATCCTACATCTTGCTTCTTTTTTCTTTAATATTGCTTGAAGAGCGATCTTTAAGAAAAAATCCGTTGTTGTAGTAGTCTTTGATCTTTGTTGATGAAGGAACGAGCGAAAGAATACTGGACTTGAAAAGTACGTACTTGCCTCTATTCTTTTGTGAAGTTCCGAAAACTTGAGAAGTAATTAGAAGTATCATCTTTTGAAGTATGCGAAGTATGAATTATCCTTGAAGAAGTATAAGAAGTACTCAATCCTCGAAATATAAGAAGTATCCGTCTTTGAATGAGAATAATAAGTATTTCCTCTATTCATGCGAAATTATTACAACATTTTTGGTGAGGATTCTTGTTGTTCATTAGTGAACGTCCACTTTGGAAATGATTCTTGCCGAGAAGATAAAGAACATAAAATGTTTTCTTGGTAATCCATAGTTGCCTCTGTTCTTTATCTGTGAGGGTAGAATCCTTGAGAAAGTGTTGAATGAGCGAGTTGTTTCTTCATTCTTATCTTGCCTCTGTCTGATGTTTTGTGCTCATGCGATAGTATAATCTCTTCAAGTTGCTTGTAATTTTTCTTATAATCGAGCGTAATAATTACATCCTGCGAAATAATCACATTCTGCGAAATTCTGACACATTTTCCGAAATCCTGAATAATCCTGCGAAATTCTGAATACTTGTGCTAATATAATGCATATGTGATGATTATGTTATGAAATGTGTATGCCATGAAATGCTTATGCGATGCTTTCATGATGCAAGTGTGATGCTTATATGATGAGAATGCTTATCTATTGCAATGTATAGCTAATTTTTGTGTTACTTAGCTCATTTTGCCGCGTTAAAATTGATGTAGCTTTAAATCGTTTCCATTCTTCATTTCTCTGACTTTGTCTATATGCATTCATCTTCGCGTATTTATTGTTCCTCGCGAGTTCTTACTTTTGCTTCATCTTTTCTTATTCCTGCACTATTAGTATCTCAGAATAATATGATCATGTAATCATATTCTCAAGATCGCAAGCTTATCACGTAATCTCTTTCACAATCTTATCATATAATCTTTTTCACAAGCTTATTTGCTTACTCATTTTTGCAAGCTTATTTGCTTACTTTCTTATGTGGTCTTATTTTGCCTTCCTAGTTAAAGGTCTTATTTTGCCACCTCTTGTCATTGCGACAAAATCGCAGGCCGTCTTTACACTTTCATGTAATGACCCATTGATCTTGTCTTATCATTTCTCTAGTATTATTGCCCCTGCAGGATGTTTTTCATGCGACAATATGACAGGCCTAAATATTCTTGCGAACATAAAGCCCCATGACATTGCCGTCTTGCGACGAAATCGCAGGACGTCTTTACACTTTCATGTATTGACCCATTGATCTCGTCTTATCTTTCTCTTTTGTATTATTGCCTCTTCAGGATTGTCGCACAAATATGACAAGCCTAAATTTTCTTGCAAAAATAAAGCCTCATGACATTTGCGTCTTAAGACGCTTATCAGCTCCCTAATGGAGGGTGACGCCCTTATCTTCCCCTTGGTTGCCCCTTCAAGGAGGCGTACTTCTGCCATACAAGGCTAGCTCCTCCCATCCGGTCTTAACAACAATCAGTTATTTTCGCAGCCTCTTATCCCTTTTTCCTATAAGGCTTATGGTTACGAGACTGCACCCTAAGTGGGGTTTTCTTCGGGCCGAGTACAACATAAGCCAATTGCCAAGAATGGCCGAGACGCTTCAAACGTCCCAGGCACTCTTGGCTCAACCGTGTACCTCGGCGCCTTGATCATATGCTGACTCCTTAGAAGAGACCCTCAGTCGTCCAACCTAAGTCATAAGCTTAGGTTGAAAATCCAAGGTACCTCTCCTGGATGGGCTTTATTGACCCCAAATCTCCATGACTCAGGTTCCGGGGGCGGTGTAACCTTTTCGCTGAGCCATGCAATAGGTACCCCCTTCTATGACTCACTTTAGGTCTTACATTTGCCTCTTACGAAATTTTATTCGCGAACTAGGGTGTACGCCATTGAAGGTTTGCCTCTATCTTTTTTCTTTGTTCATTCAATCTTTGACTTTATTTTGTTAAAGTCATAATTTCTGCGAAATTATCGCATTTCTATTATCTCTGCGAAATTATCGCATGTCTTCATTCTTTCATTCATCCTTTCATTCATTTCTGTCACTTCTTTCACTCATTCTTTCATTTCTGTCATTTCTTTCATTCATTCTGATAATATCATATCATTTGAAGCAAAGTAAATATTCAAGAGAAGTTCTAATACATTGTAATTCTGAAATCTTTGTTGTTGTGAAATCTTTGTAATTCTGCGATCGTAACGCGTTTTGTAAATCAAATCAAAAATCTTTTATTTTCTGTAAAAGAGATATTCTAGAGAAATATATAAATTGAATTTTCTCGGTTTTCTGTAATTTTGAAATCTCGAAAGCTTTGTAATTTTGAAGTCTTTGTACTTTTAAAATCTGAGTAATCTTTATAATCTTGCGATTGAATCGCTTTTTGTAAATCAAATCAAAAATCTTTTTATTCGTTCTTAGTATAAAGTAAAGTGTTCAAGGAAGTGGTACTTATCTTTCATGTGAGTCGCTGTTTTTATCAAGGAAGTGAATAAATGCCTTGAAATGTATGAATTTCGCGCAGCAAAAAGAAGTGTGAGAAATGAGATTTGAACCCTTGACCTGCCTCTTGCATATTCTCGCACCATACCAACTGTTCTAACCCTCTCTTGCGAAATTAATTTGCGAAATAATCATCAACTTTCTTCTTTGCGAAACAATCAAAGTCCGTGCGAAATTTCGCGTAACAAAAATAAATGTGCGAGAAGTAAAAATTGATCCTGCGACCTGCTACTTGCATTCACACCTCCTGACCAACTGTGCAAGCTTCTTCTTATGCGAAATTGTCGCACACTTGTTAAAACTTGTCTTCCTCTGGTAGGCTAAAAAGATGCGAAAATTTCGCAGGAGATAGGAATTGAACCTGCGTCCTCAAGCTCATTGTCTCCACCTATGACCAACTTTGTTGGCTTCTGTTTGCAAAATATCTTTGCGAAATAATCACTTGCTTTCTTCTCTGCGAAATACCCTTGCGAAATGTCCATGCGAAAAATACATGTTCATTGGGATTTGAACACGCGACCATGAACTCATTAACTTCGCAGATAACCAACTGTGCTGCCTCTTGTTTGCGAAATAATGAAACAATATTGCGAAATTATTCATTTTTTTTTGCTCTCTGTAAAAAGAAGAAAATTATCCTCGCAGGAAAATTCGAACTTGTGACCACGAACGCACATATTGCCATCTGGACCAACTGTTGAAGAACCTCTCTGCGAAATTTACGAATAAATTTTTTCCTTATTCTTTTATTCTCCCAGGAAGAAGAAAATGAAAAATATGCATGTGTGCGAATTCGAACCCGTGACCTATTGCTTATTCGCTCCAACTCAAACCATCTGTACGAATTTCTGTTTGTGATAGAAATCACAGCGTCTGCCTCTTATCTTCTCTTCGCCTTCCTTTATTTCCTTCAACAATTTGCCTCTTGCTTTTTCTCCTGAACATGGAAATCTTCCATTGAAACTTTATTTTTCTCCCCTGAATTTCATCACAGCAACTAATTTTAGCACAACAACTAATTATGTAGTTGCAGGAAATCCCACAACACACCCCATGTAATATTTCCTAGATCTAAATCTATTTCATAATCAAAATAAAGATTAAAGTGCTAAAATTATAAAATGGACACAAGATTTTTTACATGGTTCGATCAATGTGATCTACATCCATGGTTCTTCACTATGATTGTTTGAATTACATAATTGTTACATTTAGAATCTCCATTAATGGATATTTAGTATAGCTCTAGATCTAATTTTAGGGGAAGAAGATGATAAAATAAAGTCTCTCCTAATTGTGTATCTTCTCTCTCTTACAAAATTGTGTCCCTCATCCCTTTCTCTCTCCTGCTCTCCTCTTTATATAGGTATTTACAAAGTGGATGACAGCTCATACATAGTAGAGTACAGCTCATATTCCCCTTCATTTTCGGATCCCCTGCTACATTCTCTCAGACTCTCTTTATAATTTTGCAGGCTCACTTTATAATTTCGCAAGGTCTCTCTCTCAATTATTCTCGCAAGTTAAGGAAATAATTGAATCTCGCACGCTAAGAAAATATGTTGTGCGATATTTGAATCCTACAACCGCCATCAACATTAAGTCCCCTGCTTAGCACGTAACAGTGACATTGTTGCGGGGTATGCACTAGATGGTGACAGACGAAAAATAAAATTGAAAAGACGAAGCAGGTAGATATTACCAGGGAAATCCAAATCGATCTTCAGCAGCGGGATCATGCGGTCAGTGGATTTCGTAGTAGCGTGTTGCTAGCTCAGCTATGGGGTATGGGTGCGGTGCGCTCAGTCATCCATTCCCGTTCATGGAGCAATAAGGAATCCTTCGTCTGTTCAAACTCTAAAAACTCTGTTCGTATGAAAAGGGGTATCGACCCTCTTTTGTCTTTGTTGCTCGTCTAGCTCCGTGCTTTCGTCTGCAGCGGCCGGCTCCTCTTCATCACTGTCAGCAGCTCGATCATAAGCGTGTCAATCGTCAGCGGCAAGGTAAGTTCATCTTGTCTTCGTATCTTAGATGTGAATGTAATATCCATGGGTGGTTGATCAAACTTGAATATTTAGCTCGGTGTGAATGACTTTCTTTGTTAGCGGTGGTAGAGCGAGCGTCAACGGCAACAAAGCAATCTCTAATAGTTATAACCAGCAGCAAGCAATCCAGGAGAACTCAAGGTAGGTGCTCTTTTCTATTTTGCGCATGTAGCCATCCAATAGTACCACCGATCTTCTTCAGAATGTGTAATAAGGTCTGACTCCAGAAATGAGTATCTAACCTCTCCAGTGGGTTTCGAAATTTACAAAACTCCATTGCGCTCAATTGCAAGAGGCCTTGACTTTAAGTTGCTTAGTGTCTGGACCGCTGAGTTGCAATTGAAATGTTCTTTAAACTCTTGAGCATTGATTGGCACGAAATTGTATTTATTCTGACTCTTTAGCTCATAGACCTATTCATTCCTTTCTGATTGCGATGATGACATGCTTGGAAAGCTTGTATGGGCAAGATCTTCCGGAGCCGTTGAGCGAAGTAGATGAGCTGAGAGGCATTCCGTTGCCGACGTGCTGCTATCAAGTCTTCGAGGAATTTGTTCCAAGCGACATCCTTTGAATCATCTTCTGGATCTTGGATTATTGTATGGATTGGGATGTGATGAGCAGTCCCCAGTTACACTTCTGTCTGGTCACTAAAGCTATATTTTTGAGCCGGCTTGGGAATACAATGTGGTCTTGTAAGGAGGTGTAGATGTGTACTCGATCATATGGCGTGGCCGGATACATGAAAATATCTCTGCGGTGTACTTTGGAGTCTTTGATGCAGTGTACGGCTTCATGTTGAGAACTTCCTGCGGCTCGTAAAACTTTGACAATGATGATGTTATATCAGAAATAACCTGGTTGAGGGATGTGAAGGCATCCCGTGCTGGCAGTCCCCAGGTGTAATTATCCTGATCCTATTTTCTCTTGAAAGACGTACTTCCATTGCATTTGCTGGTAATGTGGTTGACGGATTGATGAAGGAGGCAATCTTATGGATTCGTCACTTGTTTATCAGAGTCATGTTTGATAGATCTATAGTGTATCCAAACTTTTGGCAGCTCATGCACCCCTTCCATAGGAAATTGGAAATCTAGAAACACCGATTCTGATTTTGTCGGCGATGTGGCAAACATGATGCAGTTGGTCTGTGTGGCCTGCTGAGGTGTTGAAGCGGCTTCGGCCTCTGAAGAGAGCGCTGAAGCGGCTCCGGGAGAGAACTCTGAAGCGGCTCCGGGAGAGAACATTGAAGGGGCTCCGGGAGAGAATGTTGAAGCGGCTTCGGGAGATAGAGCGTTGAAACAACTTCTTCTGGAGAGAGCGTTGAAACGGCTTCAGGAGAGAGCGTGCGTTGAAACGGCTTCTAGAAAGAGCGTTGAAGCGGCTTCTTCTGAGAGAGCGTGCGTTAAAGCGGCTTCTGGAGAGAGCGTTGAAGCGGCTTCTTCTGGATAGAGCATTGAAGCGGCTTCAGGAGAGAGCGTGCATTGAAGCGACTTCTTGAGGGAGCACTGAAGCGGCTTCTTCTAGAGAGAGTGTTGAAGCGGCTTCAGGAGAGAGCGTGCGTTGAAGCGGCTTCTGGAGAGAGCGTTGAAGCGTCTTCAGGAGAGAGCATGCGTTGAAGCGGCTTCTGGAGAGAGCATTGAAGCGTCTTCAGGAGAGAGCATGCGTTGAAGCGACTTCTGGAGAGAGCGTTGAAGCAGCTTCTGGAGAGAGCGTGCGTTGAAGCGGGTTCTTCTAGAGAGAGCGTTGAAGCGGCTTCAGGAGAGAGCGTGCGTTGAAGAGGCTTCTGGAGAGAGCGCTGAAACGACTTCTTCTAGAGAGAGCGTTGAAACGGCTTCAAGAGAGAGCGTGCGTTGAAGCGTCTTCTGGAGAGAGCGTGCGTTGAAGCGGCTTCTTCTGGAGAGAGCGTGCGTTGAAGCGGCTTATAGAGAGAGCATTTAAGCGGCTTCTTCTGGAGATAGCGTTGAAGCGGCTTCAGGAGAAAGCGTGCGTTGAAGCGGCTTCTGGATAGAGCGCTGAAGCGGCTTCTTCTGGAGAGAGCGTTGAAGCGGCTTCAGGAGAGAACTCCAGTGAGGGCGCCCTTAACCCTTGATTTCTAAAAATGAGTTCTTCCCATTCTTCCGAGGCGATACGATATGGCGGATGGGAAGACGACACACAAATAGTGCTGGCCGGCAAGTCGTGTTTTCTCCTCATGGGAAAAAAATATTGTTTCTATTGTAACATCTCAACGCATGCAACGCTCTCTCCGGAGATTCGAAATAGAGGAGATAACAATAATGGTTAAGGATTCGACCAACCTTTAGTTCGATTTTCCCTTGCAAATTACATGCTTCTTGATTGATCGTCTCTCTTGTGTTGAAGAAGTCCTTGACTGACGGCGAAGGAATTTCATGCTGAGCCTCAGTCCCCAGTTTACGTGGTTCTATCCTGTATGGTTGATGGGTTGACCATGATGAAGGTATCACCCTCTTGCATCCATGTTGATGACTATGTACAAAACAAGTTGGCTAGAGCTTGGATGGCCACGATCAAGATCCTTGACAGGGACGAGTTATGACTATAGGCACAAACCTTGGCAGTGACGAGTGGTGGTTACGGCCATGGATC
The DNA here is from genome assembly GCA_023531295.1 of Papaver armeniacum. Lineage (NCBI taxonomy): Eukaryota > Viridiplantae > Streptophyta > Magnoliopsida > Ranunculales > Papaveraceae > Papaver > Papaver armeniacum. Next base: position 404,079 of record JAJJWW010015024.1, on the reverse strand, counting down.
TTGAAAGGAAAGAGCGGCAGCTACGAGCACGAACCTTGGTTGGCCATGACCATGAACATGGACGGTCTTTGATAAATCATGTATGTGAGTTTATTTTGCCTTCTTTATTTTTGGTGAAGCAGCTCCTCCCTGATTCCCTGCGTGCGGAAACTCGCCTATTGTTGCTTGCATGAATGCTCCATCATGGACGGAGTCCCCAGAAACTATGCAAATCCTGACCGGAAGAGGATCTCTGTGCATTCCTTCAGCACTTAGTTGAAGTTCTCGAGCATCCACCTTCTCTTTGAAAATGCGCTTCAATTTTTTGCAATCGCTGGTGGGGTGATGGACGAACCTATGGTAACGACAATATTTTGGATTTGCCATTTCTTCTTCGGTTGGAGGACGTCTGGTAGGAGGTAGCTTGATGACGCCATCTTTAATCCACGCTTCTAGGATTTCTATTACCTCTTCAATTGTACACGGGAAAATTGGAGCAGCCTCTCCAGTTTCTTGTTGCTGTGCAGGCGTCTTAGTCGCAGCTTTCCGGGTTTGAGTTGTCTGCTGCGCTAGTGCCGCACATTTGGGTTGTTGATAGCCATTCTCCAGATGCATTCTATTTCCACCCTCACTAGCGATTGTTTGGAGGTTGGATCTTTTATTGGAAGGACGCTTGCTTTCCTGAACATTTTTACGAGTTTCTTCATTCTGGGACGGTTCGTATCGACTGAGCAAAGCAGCAGCGGATCTCTTAGCAGCTTCTGATGCAATATGGGAATTGATATTTTCCAGGAAGGACGCACATAATGAAATCACCTTCTCATTGCGAGGACTCTGATGAGAACGTGATAAATCCCACGAGTCTTCTTTCTGAGTTTGAGGAAACATCTTTTGATCTTCATGAGCATACACGTTAGGTTGGTGGCTGCCTTTCCATTCGACGTGATCATAGGCTTCATCTTCCTCACCAGGAATAGGAATATGAATCTTGGAAGAAGGACTACTACCATCAGTATTGATCCAAAATGAATTGTTGGTGGCGTTTCCTTCAGAATGAATGCGCGTTGGTTCCTTTGATAGTTGATCCGTGAGGACTTTCAAAAGCGCAAATACTCCGTCCTGCGTCTTGACAATAGTAGCTTGATTCCTGACAATATCATTCAAGATTTTCATCAAATCATGAATAGTTGTTAAATATTGAGACTCCATAGCCTCGACGAGGGTTTTGAATGAAAGAACGGATTCAGGAATAACATGTGAAGTATTGTCAGTGCTGGGAGAAGTAAAATTGGGATTGAGGGTTTCTAAACCATTCCTAAGATCAACCATATTGAGAAATTTAGTAAATTGAAAACGGGATAGGGGAAATGATTATTTTTTTTTTGCAACCGAGAGCTCAATCTCCCACTGTGGTCCCCAGTTGTTTTAGGGTAAAAACTGATTCTGCTGTTTTTGGTAAATTTGGGTGTGTTGATGAGAAACGAATTCAAACCTTAAACAAATGCACTACACGGGAGTACTTTTAGATTCGAGAGATTAATCTGTAAGACTCTGGCCTAAACCAAGAAATGGTCGTTCCAGATTCAATTCGGTCACAAGGTGAAGGAGAAGGGTTGATCTTAGGGAGGGAAGCGAAGAAGGTGTTTGAGATCAGAATGTTGAATTATGAAGGTGTGGTTGTTTTATGACTTGTATCAGAAAATGGTTTCTGGATACTTGTGTTGATAACACTTGTCCTTTTGAAATAGGTTGAAAACCTATTTATATAAGTCATTGAGTGCACCCTGATCTCATAGGAAGTGGAGGAAGTTAAGTAGTGGAGAAGTGCAAACGTGCGGATGGTGGTGATCACCGTGTTTCCGTTATAAGGGAAGACCAGTCACACCTTCACCCACTACTCTCATTAATGTTAACCGTCCGTCTTTCCTGACACTTTCTCGTAATGGGCGCGTTGCACGCCGCATGCTGTAAACCGCCAGACCAATACCCCAGTGAGTATCCCCCAGTTTGTGACATGTTTGATGTCTCGAGTGAATGGGTCAAGTCATGAAACTTGCCGCTAAAATCAGCACATAGTGCTTTTAGATTAAATAATAAGTTATTTATGAAATCAATATTTGCATAGCATCGCTTTCAAACAAGCAGCTAAAAAATAATCGATGTCCTAGATGCATCGTAGTTTTAGAGCTCGATTTAATCAGTCACGAATTGAGCGTCTTAAAAGGAGCGTGACCATCCTCTTTCAGGGAGTTGGCAGGAGCTACACACGCATCCCAGGGAGTGGCCGGTCAGGCCCTATAGGAGAGTGGCGATTGGTAGCCATTCTAAAATCCTATCGGTCGATCCAGTTTAGATCTGGACCGCTTAAATTGGCTAGCCAAGTTGAGTGTCTGAGATGATTTGCGGCAGTTAATGACTGCTGTTGAAGTAGCGCGAATTGCCCTTTTGGGTGATCGCTCGGAGGCCACATGAGCAAGCCGTGGCTTGGCCGATCGCTCCTCACGGAAGAGGGGTGGCCGGTGATCACAAATGTCACCCTATTGGCCATCTAGAATCCGATCTAAGTCGTTCGACTAAGCTGGCAAAGATGGACGAACGCGATTGATTTGCGGCAGTTGCGTAACGTTGTTTGTTCGATTTAGGGTTTAGAAGTCGTGCGGCCTACCCTCTTTTGGCTAATCGAATCAAAGCGATGGGCGCTGATTTGAACAGGTCGTTCGGCCATGTGCAAAGACGGGCCACTCGTGAGCACGCTGACATCTCCTGGGCTATCTAAAATTAGATCTAAGCCACTCGATTCGGCTGGCGAAGATAGGTGGTCATGATCGATTTGCGACAGTAGTGTGTTACCGCAAAGCATTTTTAGGGTTTTCAAACAGCGCGTTCAACCTACTTTGGACCGGCGATTTGATGCGCTCTGGTCTTGCTATGAGCAAGTCGATCGACCAAGTGTGGAGTTGGGTCGACGATGAACACGTTAGCACTTCTTTAATCATTCGAAGGAAGATCTAAGCCGTCCAATTAGGCTAGCTAAGTTGGACGGTCGTGATGTTTCTGAGACCGTTCTGTCCGGTCTTAGCTCGTTTGAGCTCTTTTCTTCAACAGCGCGATCACCCATGTTTGGGGTTAGCGTTCGATGATGTTAGAGTGTGCTAGGTGGAGTCCGACCAGTTGGGGTATTAGTGGTCCCGCCAGTGGTCATCCTGGTGATCGTCTAGTTCCGCTAGGAGTAGACTAGGCATATTGAATTGTGTGGCCAAATCGTGCGGCCTTGATCGTTTTTTAAGACTGATATGGACAGTCTAGATTTCCCTTAAGGAATTTAAACGCGTTCGATCGTGCTAAGTTTCAATTAAAAGGTATATGAACACGTTGATCTCTTTGTCAGAGGGTGATGTAGCCTATGTGAGTGTTTTCATGCAGGTCTCAATATTGACACTTCGGGAGATTTATGCTACTCCGTTGCGAGTGAACATTAATCGTCATGTCATGTCAATATTGAGAGTTTAGCAGAGAACATAGCATAGGAAAACACTAGGCAGGCTCCGGCATTAGTGAGTAATGCAACTAGGAGCTTAAATACTCATTAGGCTTTATACTAGTGAACAATTCATCTAGGAGACTGAGTTTCAATATAATGTGAAGAGAGACATGTGTACTCATCAGATTCTGATATATTCTCCAAATTCCTTGCGAAATATAGATATATCAAGGTCTACTACTTCTGATGTCGGGTGTAGATGGGGCAAAACGAGTTGCTTGTTTTTACGGAATTGAGGATACGAACGTGCGGAGGAAACTCCTTGAACCGAGCAAACTGTTAAACCTCACACAGATGCACTGCAAGAAGGGATTTCTTTGAATTCAAGAGATCAATCTGAAGTACTCCGGCCTAAACCAAGACAATGGTCGTTCCAGAGTAAATTCGGTCACAAGAGAGGATGGGTCGATCTGTAGGAGGGAAGCTGAGAAATGTGTGAGATCAATGGTGATCGAAAATTGTAGGTGTGTTGTGTATTCTGAAAATAAGATAAGTTCTGAATGATTGAATTTGCTATGTTGAGAGTAATTGCTCAGATGTTGAGTTGTTAATCTCGTGTTGTCCGTTTGACGTGAGATTGTCTTGTCTTTAAATCATGATTCAGGAACTTATTTATATTGCTAGAATTGTAAACACCATGATCCCATGAAGTGTGACAGTTGATCGAATCAAAGAGTGGAGAAGTGGAAATCGTGTTAAAACCAGTTTCTCAACGTGCGGAGACTTGATCGAGTTTCCATCCACTACTTTGTTAGATCCTTCAACTGATTGCACGACTTGCTCACATTCTCATCGTGTGTATGAACACACGTGCCGTAGACCACCAGACCAAAACCCTAGTTAATATCCCCCATGTGACACGATTGATGTCTCGTGATTTAGTTAGTCAGTTCATGACTTCATGGGACGATAAGTCCTTGTATTGTTGAGTCGAACGTGATTTGCAAATGTTCAGAGACTCATGAATTGAACGTGTCTGTTGAGACAGAGGTATGATTCTCACGTAAATGTTGATAGTTAAGGTGAGCAAATATTGCTCATCTGAGCAAATGTTGCTCGTTTGATGAATTATTGGTAGCATGACCAAATAAAATATTAATTTAAATACTAGAAACTTAACCAAGTATAATTAATAAAGTGTTGACCATGAGATCATTGTAAAATTATTAGTGTTTGAATATGGAATTATGAACCTTGGACTCAAAACCCTAATTCGATCGGTTGATGGTTCATTGAAAATTAACCACGGAGTGAAGGAGGTACCGGCTACATGGGATCATGGGTCGACCATGTAGCACCCATATGCTCAAGTGAGAAAATACCAAGGTCTCTTGAAGACTTGTTGATTTGTTGATGAAAGAATGATTAAATGCTGGTTTAATCATTTATTAAAATAATGCTCGTCTGAACCTTAGGTGATAAAACCTAATTAATTATGAAGAGGTAAGGGACCGACCAAGGGGTCATGAAACCGGCCCTGGGTGGTCACGGGTTCGAATGACGATCGTTTCATGAAATTCCAAAAAAATTCGGAAGAGTTTGAACCTAATATGAACAAATTAGGTCAAATTATGAAAATATGAGGGACTGGACTCTTGTAAGCCAAAGATCCAACCCTGGTCGGTCAAGGTAATATGCTCATGTCACCAAAGTGTTCGCGTCCCAGTCCTGAGAATTTTGATATTTTCTGATGTGCGTTTGAGCAATCATTTGGGAAAATATGAAGAAATCAGGGATTTTTGCTGAAACTGAGGAAACTTCATGAGATGAAGGAAAATAATAATAAAATGAAGGAATCATGAAGTGTGGGACCGGCTATGGCCAAGGCATGGCCGGCCGGCCAATGAGCCCGGTCCCATAGCATTTCCTTAATTTTGTTATGATTTTATGGAAATATCATAAAATCAAGGAGTTTGTTGAAACTAAGGAGTTTTGTTGAAATCAAGGAGTTTTTGTTGAAATCAATGAGTTTCCTTGAAGTGAAGGAGTTTCCATGAGATGAAGGAAACAAATAACATTAATAAAATAAGGGCGTGTGGGACCGGCTAGGGCCCGGTCCCGTGAGTTTTCCCTAATTTTATGCAATTTTATGTATTATTTCCATGATTTGAAGGAATTTTCATAATTTTAAGGAAATATCATGGAATCAAGGAATTTCATGGGATCAAGGAAACATAAAAATAATAATAATAAAATAAGGGCGTGTGGGGCCGGCTAGGGCATGACCGGCCGGCTAGGGCCCGGTCCCACGAGTTTCCCAAATTTTATATTATTTTTCATTATTTAAAGGAAATATCATGAAATCAAGGAGTTTTCATGAGATTAGGGAAATAATAATAAAATAATAAGGAATCATGAGGTGTGGGACCGACCATAACTAGGGCATAACCGGCCGGCTAGTAGACATGGTCCCACGACACCTTTCCCAATTTTATATTATTTCCTTGATGCGAAGGAAACACCAAGAAACTGAGGAGTTTCCTTAAAACGAAGGATATTTGTTCAAATGAAGAGATTTTCATGAGATCAAGGAAAATAATAAAAATATGATAAAAATAGAATTTGGACGTGGGACTGGTCACGGCGTGACTGGCCTGCCGGTGAGCCCAGTTCCCTAGCGCCTTGACTAATATTTTATTATTTATTATTTTCTTCCTATTTTGCATAGGTTCATCATGCTTTCATGTTTTGGAATGCTCGTTCGTGCATTCAGGTGCTCGTTGGTGTATTATTGCTGAGTATACTTGCACCATTTTGGTCGGGGCTTATTCGATAGTGCTCAGATGCCCGTGTGTTGAATATTTATTACTAACCCATGGAATTCTGCTGGGAAGAACCATAAATTGAAGTAACGAAATATTATGAAAAACATTGAATATTTTCCAGGGATTCAGTTAATGAATCTAATGATTTAAGAATAATTAATTGATGGCTCTATACTAGTACGATCGTCTAAGAGCATTAATTATTCAGGAATCGAGTGATATGAGCTTGTTGAAGCGTCATATTTATTTTATATAGTCAGGGAAAACATTGTTACATCCTGAAGACGTTATTGCTCCATACTAGCAGGCAAGCTGTCTAGGAGCCGTCTAATCTTGCAATTATATATAAAAGTGATCACTGAAATTGCTCAGTATTCATGAGATATGTCGTTGCCTCAGCTGAGAGACTACATATCCACACATCCTCTGAGAAACAGTATTCTCAGTCAGAGGTTCTCGTGGCACGAGCTTTCACGCTTTCAATAAAATACATGAGCCTCGATACTCATCTAATTGATGGATCAGGAGCATATATAATTATGGGTTTACGATTTTAGCCCTTGTCGAAAATCCACCATCTACACCAGGTCAGGTAGACAGACTTTTACAGTTTTCGCCCTAAGCTAAAAACCACCATCAACAGTTGTGTTTGAGATTGAAGTTCCTTGGTCGGGTCTGTTGTGTATAGTTTTGTTTGCTCTCTTAATGAAATTGCTGAGATGAGTTAGTGATGGTGGTAATTGAAGTGATTCAAGACTTAAGTGATGGTGTTGAATTACTAGGGACATGGAGATGGGGGTGCATGCTGAAATGGTTATTTGATTTGGATTGTATTGATGGTGGTGGTCTTAGATGTAATGGAAGTAGTAATGTGTATGTAATAGATTAGTAGTGCCTGTAGTGAATTTGAAATGAAAGTTCATGTGAACGTTATTGTTGGTCTGAGCTGTTGAGTTGATCTGAGCTGCAGGTGTTGATGTTATGAGAGTTGTACAGAATTTGAGTTAAGGTTTAGATGAATTGGTTGTTTGTACCAGAGAATTGGTGGGTTGTTGGTGTTCTGAGTTAAGTAAAGAAGGAATTGAATGCAACTGTCAGAGTAATACATATTTGAGTTAGGAAGTTAAACCTGAAACTGATGATGAGGCAGTGAAGGACTGGAGATGTGTTGAATAGATTATTGTTTAGCTGCAGTTGCGAGAATTGGAATTGCAGGTTATGAGTTTTAGGTTTTGTGTATGCTAAATGAACAGTTTTGGAATGGAGATTGTAGTTTAGGTTGTTAGAGCATTGCTCGGTCAAACTCGCATGCGTTGTTATCTCAAGCATGTTTGTCAATGTTAGTGATCAAAACTATAAGTCTTGATTCCTAGCCTATTTGTAGATGTCTCGGACTAGGAAATAAATATTGTAGTTGAGCTTAAATCTCTCGACGTTCATCTCTTGAAGACGAAGAACTACTAAGGGGAGCTTGTGGAACTTCTTCGACAAAAGGTATGTGGAGACTTGAAATTATCTACCACTTGGAAAGTCTATTTCTACTATCTCTTATATTGATACATAAGTCGTGTTACGATGTAGTTTTCTTTATACACATTTGAGAATTTGAGCTGAGTATATCTCGCTTACATATTTATCGAAATATGTGTTGGTAAGCTTTCGCTTCGACCAAGTTCATCTTATATCATGAGAAAATTGCCGAGTAACATCTTACATGGTTTGTGTGATACAATCATTTGGTGTAAGACTTGGAAGGTTTCAATAATGATTATTTCAATATCTTGAAAATTGATTTGATGCTAATAGTGTGTGAAAACGGCTATTGACATTATATAAGAATGTTTCAATGATTGAAATAAAGAGTTGATGATGTAACCATCTTTGGAGATAAGCATATATAGTGTGTTCGCACATTAGTGTATAAGTCCATAAACCGGAAGCCAAGAGTATGCATATGTGTGTATACGAAATTGGTGAAGGAGACAGGTTAAGTATGCGTACCCGTGCGCATACTGGCGGAAGTTCTCAAACCGAGAATTTCTGCTGAGTTTGGTTTTGGCAAAACTCTTATTAGTTACCTTAAGTATGCGTACATGCACGCATACTGGCGGAAGTTTTTGAACCGAAAATTTCTGCTGAGTTTGGAAACTTTACAAACTCAAAAACCGGTTGCTTAAGTACGCATACCCGTACGTATACTTAAGCTGGTTATTTTGTCAAATCGGTCAAGTCCATGAACTTAAACATTTAAATCATAAGGAATGCAATCTTTGCAAACCGTGGCGTTGATGGTGGTTTTTAGTTCGGGGCCAAAATTGTAAAACCCTGTATTTAATGCGCCATCATTCTGTAAAGAAGATTGAGCCATTTAAAAGTGATGAGTGCCCAAACATCTTTACTTATAGATGTATTAAGCAATTAAATATATTCGGATATATAAAATTCACTCAGAATGGTGCATATAGCAATGATCCCAAATATTCTATGAATTTTATTCTCTACCGGCATTATTCACTGATGCATGACCTGCCTGGTATTTTCCTATGCTATGTTCCCAGCCGAACTCTCAATATTGGCATGACATGACGATTAATGTTCACTCGCAGCAGAGTAGCATGAATCTCCCAAAATGTTAGTATTGAAACCTGCATGAAAACACTCATGTAGGCTACACCACTCTCCGGGGACTGCTAGCACGGGATGCCTTCACGTCCCTCAACCAGGTTATCTCTGATATAGCATTATCACTGTCAAAGCTTTACGAGGCGCATGAAGTTCTCAACATGAAACCGTACACTGCATCAAAGACTCCAAAGTACGCCGCAGAGATATTTTCACATATCCGGCCACGCCATCAGATCTGAAGTGTAACTGGGGACTGCTCATCACATCCCATTCTATACAACAATCCAAGATTAAGAAAATGGTTCAAAGGATGTTGCTTGGAACGAAGTCCTTGAAGACTTGATAGCGGCACGTCAGCAACGGAACACCTCTCAGCTCGTCTACTTCACTTAACGTCTTCGGAAGATTGTTCCCATACAAGCATCCCCAGCATATCATCATCGCAATCAGAAAGAGCAAGATGACCGAAAGAAATCATCAAGCAGCCAGTACACGATTCTTAGGGAAAGCGTCCTTCGTATCATGAAGTGCAGCCTGCTTCAATGACTAAACAACCTCTCAATCACCATCTCATTGTGCCTAGATCCCAGAAAGAAGTTTCTCCATCTGTAATTTTCATATTTTGGAAAATCCCTTCACGGAATCACAAAGCAGTGAGCTAGTGCATGTGGTACTCCCAGATTGCAACTACTTCTTCAGACGTGTCCAATCACGTCACACGCGCTATTAATTGTAGATAGAGACTCCACACCTAACAAATACGGCTCTTGGATCTCCTGTTCACGGAAGCACAACACACGTGATATAACAAATTGAAGTTACAGGTTCGTGGTCGAATCCTCAATTTTCATCATTGCATCCCCTACTTCAAGATGTTGTTATTAGGGTTACATATAACAAGTATCATCGTGGAAGTGGTATCCGGTCACATGAAAGGAAAACACATCACCACTTATGTGTGTTGCCTTTCCATTGGTCACATCACCTCAATAGAATGAGGAGATTCTATTGTAACCCTACCGGAGAGTGCTACATCTGGAGTTTAAAGATACCACAATCTTTCCAAGAATTTGGATTTCTCAGTCGCGAGATTTCATTCATTCACCCAATTGGAAACATAAAATTATCAAAGCAGCATGAACAAAGGATTATTATTCGATGAAGCCCTGGCTCCAGCCGCATAAATAGAAACCCATGAATATCAAAATCATCTACAAGTTACGAAATGATGCTTATCTACGAAAGGGAATAACAAAGTGGGAAATTGATGCGTGTCGTAGGTGCAATCAAATTAATTAATATTTCCACTCAATTAAAAATAATATAATGGAAGTCAAGTTCGTTCCCATGAGGAGCAAGAGATTATAGTTGTAAAAATTGTCACAAAAGGGGGGTGTAAAAAGCAAAAGAAAATAAACAAAGCAATTAAAAGATAAAGTTGAAAGCAATAAGAGAGACAAGATCAAGGAATCCTTCTTCGTTGCAAAACAATGAATCAAGTTATGTTCTTTTCTACTTGTTATTAGTCACAGATTATCACCAACCGTAGGATAGCAGTCCGCTTAGCTAGCCCCAAAATCCCTTATTTCACCGAGTAACAAGTCCGCTTAGTTATCAGATTCTATTCAAAAGAACCACCTTGAGGTTCGCTTACAAGATGTAATTCCCTGAATGCATTAAGATTTATGAATTTAGGTTTAGTACTAGTAGTTAAACTCGGTTCGCTTGGTCCACTTTCTAGCGTTGTTTTTACACACAATTGCTCCACGGAATCCCTCCGCAAGGTCTCGTGTTTGCTACTTTTGTAAAGAGTCAAGAAACGATTACTTATCTCCTAACTTTCACTAGCATTAGATTAAATCGACAAATCAATTTAGTTGGCCACCCAAACAATCTATCAATCAATCATGAATGTCTTTAAGATCATTCCTATTAGTAAAAACAAACGATAATCATGTGAAAAACTTCAAGATAGAATTGAAAACAAAAACTCAAATTATATGTTAAGAACTAGGAATTCATCCTCAATCAATAATAAAATTAGCTACTCATGCTAAAGAGTTCACACAAAGAATAAGAAAAGAAAAGTGTTGTGTGTGTAGAGATGTGTGTAAAAAGATGTAGAAAACTTCTCTATTTATAGGCTTCAATATTCTCCAAATCTTCCAAGGAATAGAATCCTTTTCCTTTAGCAATTCAATTTCCAAATCCAAGCTTTTCTCAACTCTTCCACCTTCTCTTTCCAAATTTGAGCCCAATTCTCCATCCAATTCCTAGTCCAAGTCTTCACACCCATGAGAGAAGTCCATAGAAAATTCTGGAATTTTTGGCTCGCCGGAAAACTGGTATTATGGCCGGAATCCATCACCGCCGGCCACCTGAGAATTATGTCCGTCGAGAACATATTCCGTCAGTCCACCGTTAGGGCTAACGGTCAAATCAGTCAAACTGTTAGTCAGCGAGTCAAGGGGGAGAGCAATCAGACACCGAGTCAGCTCCCCAGTCAGTCGGTAACTCAGCTGAATGGTCTAACTCGCTGAGTCATATATAAGGATCGGTCATCGGGATCGCTGAGTCAACTCGCCGGAATATAAATCCGGCCAAGTTTCGCTTATTTACAGGACTTTCCGGCCGTTGTTTCAGGCCATTCATTTCTTCACCTGTTAAGAAATCCTAAGACATACATCTAAGCATTCTTCCACAACCCATTCAAGCTCCCCTGTAAATCAATTTCTGCAGTACAACCCTCATTCACATCTTTCTTGTTTTCACAATTCACAGATTCAACACCAACTTTCGACAGCAACCATTAGAGCCATTACATACTGCATCTTTTGTGTTGAACTAATCTTCACTTGCAGTTACAGACCCCCAACAGCATTTCATTCAGTGCAGCAGTAAATCAATCGGCTTCCAATTTCAGCTCAAACCCCTAACCCATAATCAACAACAATACCGTGTCATCTCTCGATCAGATCTGTTCTTCAATTGCAGACATGAATCGAAACCCTTCACAATTTCATCCTCTTCCACCTGTTGTTGACGATTCTCACCGATTCCAACAAACCCAATTACCTTCTCTTTGTCTTGATTCATTCAACACCATCAGTAACAACAGCTTATCCATTCTCTTACACAGATCGATCCACAAACCCATAAATAACTCGAACCCATCTCTAATCTCTCAATCTCAGTTCCAGAAACCTATCGACATCATCAATTTCCCAATTTGAACCTTCAATCAAAAACCCATCTCGTTCTTCAGTTGAATCTCGAATCAACCACCAATTAGTATCACATGTGTCTTCTTCTTCCCTCTCGGTTTCATACCCATTCCACCAGAACCACCATCTTCGATTTCTTCCTCCCTGAGTTCCATTTCTCGATCTCCAAATTCCTCCCTGAGTTCAGACGCAGCAGCCTGTCTCTTTTCAATTTCAGTGTAGAGATGATTGAGAAGCAATCTTCTCGATTTAGGGTTAGGTATAGGGTAGGATGGTACACCCCAAGGACAGGGACCACCCCAGTTGGGTGCCCATAATAGGATGTCACTTCTGATAAGGGCTAGCCAGATGGCGGCCCCTTAACCACAAACTAGTCTGTCTTTAATAATCCTCCAAAATAGAGATGCCCCTTAACATTGACTGGGCTCCAGATAGTGTTTTCCTGTAAAATGACCTTTTTGCCCTTTTGGCTCAAATTGGGTGATTTCTTCTTCTTTTCCTCCGTGCGACTCCAGAGTAGCTACAAAACTCAAAACAAGCGTAAAATACATAATTTACAAGAAAAATAGCAAAGAAAGCATAAACAATAGATAGTAAATAGGATGTATTCTACACCCTATCAAATTCCCCTACACTTAGACTTTGCTAGTCCTCGAGCAAATCAAACTAAAAACTCACAACTTCAAAGCGTTCAAGCGTCCTAAGCATCCAAAGAGCTATGAGGACATAGAGTTTCTGCATGCTAGTAATAAGAAGTTAGAAATACTAAAGAACATATTCTCGTTCTTAAATGTTGAGTGAGAAATAACCACACCATAATGAGAGAACGCGTGTTTGAGAAACGATCAATAAGCATTTCGCCTCGACTTCTGCCTCACCAAAAAGGATTTTATGATAATTGCACTCAAAAAGACGGCTTTTTTATGGTTCTCACATGTGTGCAGGTAGGAATGAAGAGGGAATTCCTGCAACACGTTGAATGGTGGGAAGGACAACTTCCGAAATATTTTTAAAAACCCACATCTTTTATATTTTGAAAAACCATTTTTCTGACGATCTCTAAGAAAGGAAATCAACCATATTATCGAGGATGAGATTACTTACTCACCTTCACATCCGATCGCCAATTATGATAACACCACTCTCACGGCATCCAATAGAAACGTCTTCCGCTCCTCGTCTTTATCTTCTTGGTCTTCGTCTTCGGTTTCAACTTTTGATGATAAACCCTCGAATTTCATAAATCCTTGACAATTTGTAACCCTTTTTACCTTAAATCCTTGTCGCTTGAAACTTCCTTATAAATTTTTCTTCCCCACGGCTTATTAAATAAATGAAAACAAAACAAATATTTCTCTTTTTTTTTTTTTTTTATATATCTTTGTTTTTTTTTTTTTTTTTTTTTTTTTTTTTAAAACAAGAGAAATAAAATACAAAAAATAAACCATGGCCGTGGGAGAAGTATTTTACCGCTTGATTCTTCACAACTTGTATCGTCTTGAAATCATAAACTTCAAAAATTCTCACCTTTTAATTTTCTTCGCTTCCATGAATAAGTCTTCATACTTGGATATAAAATTACCTCATTGTATTGTAAGTCCTCAACATATATGTGAAATCCGCCCTTTGTATGTTGCTTTACTTGAATTTGAAATTTGCTCTTTTTCTCGTTCCGTTGCTTGTAAACCTTGAACTTTTCCAACTTTCCTTGTAGATTTTGATGTCGCTCCTTGTTGATGATGAATGTGTTTCTATGGATCCGTTGTTGTCGAGAGAGAGAATGGTGCTAACTGCAAATCGAACTACAAGAAGGAGGCTTTCATCTATAGACGTCACCCTCATGATTGACAATAGCACTCAAGAGATCAAAGAGTAGTGCTTCTATTGGTGGGAGGTTGGGTAGCTCACCATTCTACCCGGAATTAACGTATGGTGCCACACACTCAAAAGAAAGCTCTTTAGTAGATGGAAGAATTTCTGGTCGGTGCCTCACATGATATGAATACGGGTAGTCTCCACTAATGATTGATCAGCAACTCTAATAATGCACTTCTCCCTCACCAAATTCGCATCACCGGCATGATTAAATCCATTATTTAACACTCTAACAAGCAAGAAATCCGAATGTAGTTCTCTAACATTTCCAAGTTCAATTATGTCGGTCAAAATCTCTATGTAAACATACCTAGAAGTATGCTAGTGACTCTAAAATCTTTAAAAGTTGGAGTTTTTATGTAAAACTTTTTTTTTTTTTTTTTTTAAAATACATGCTTAACCACTCCCCCACACTTAAACCTTACATTGTCCTCAATGTAATTGAATCCTCCTAGTAAAGTCAAGGTGGGAAATTTTAACATGATATGAAACAAGAAAAAGAAATAACAAAAAAAAGCAAAAGGATAAGAAATACAAAACCTATGGGTTGCCTCCCATTAAGCGCTTGTTTTAAAGTCGACGGCCCGACTTGGCTCTTGTAAGATTCACTCCCCATATACTAACAATCGGAAAATTTGGGGATCCACCCATAATACCTGTTTTGCAAACAATAACTCCATACAAATATTAGCACAAGAAAACAATAGTGAAATTATCGCTCGATAGAAATTTCCCCCACACTTATTCTCGTCCACACTCGGAAGTGTATAATGAACATAGAATTTGGGAACTTCCATGTATTCTTTTTGGCAAACCTGCATAGTGTTAGCATCAAGTGTTTCCAATGGTGGATATCTAGAAACAAAATCATCCAAAAATACTTTCGAAGCACATACATTCAAACCAATAGGAGGTAAAGGAGAAGAATAAATATGCAAAGGGTTAGACAAACCTTGCACAATCTCTTGTTTTGCGAAATCCTCTTCATCCTTAGAGAATTCATATGAATTACTTACCTCTTGTATATCGTGGTCCTCTATCGAATCTTGCAACCAATCGTCGTTATTTTCTACCTTAACCAAAGTCTCGGCATCATTAAAATCATTGGCAAGTTCAATTGGGTCTTCCACAAAATCAATAAATTTGGTTTCATCCTCTAGCATCATCTCTTCAACATTCTCATCATCGGAATCGGGCCATTCACTAAAATGATTCTCGTCGGTATAAATTATAAGATCTTCTTGTGAGAGTGTTACACCGTTTATAATAATAGGTAAGTCACACCCAAATATCCTCCTTTTGAATAGGTAAAGGATCGTTATTATGATCCGGAGTTGGAATAACTTTATCCTTGTTACAATAATTTTCATAAGGTTCAAAATCATCATCGTAACCCATATAATAACGTTTTTCACGTTCTATTCTTAAAGTTCTTTTAGCTTCAAGAATTTCTTCATCCGATGCTATGCCTTCATCGATCAATTGATAGAACCTTCTCTCAAGTTCCCTCAAACTAGGTTGCCTTGCACCAAGGAGATCACACATAGATTTAAAAGCATAACTATCCTCCCCTCCTAGTGATTGTTCACTTACATACCCGTCATAAGGTTGTTGATATGTATGAGAATATCCATAAAGTCTGTATCCTAAGGATGGTTGGAAGTTGCCATAATGTTGAGGTTGAAAACCGTATTGATTGTTGTAATATGCTTGCTCTTGTCCACCATACATGGAAAACCGATACCTGAAATAAGATTCTCAGAAACCTAAGTTAGATACGATATAGAATCCAACAAAGCAAGAATAAACCAAAAAGAAAAATAAAAACAACTAAAATCGTCCGTTGCTCCCCGGCAGCGGCGCCAAAATTTGATGCGTGTCGTAGGTGCAATCAAATTAATTAATATTTCCACTTAAATAAAAATAATATAATGGAAGTCAAGTTCGTTCCCACGAGGAGCAAGAGATTAGAGTTGTAAAAATTGTCACAAAAGGGGGGTGTAAAAAGCAAAAGAAAATAAATAAAGCAATTAAAAGATAAAGTTGAAAGCAATAAAAGAGACAAGATCAAGGAATCCTTCTTCGTTGCAAAACAATGAATCAAGTTATGTTCTTTTCTACTTGTTATTAGTCACAGATTATCACCAACCGTAGGATAGCAGTCCGCTTAGCTAGCCCCAAAATCCCTTATTTCACCGAGTAACAAGTCCGCTTAGTTATCGATTCTATTCAAAAGAACCACCTTGAGGTTCGCTTACAAGATGTAATTCCCGAATGCATTAAGATTTATGAATTTAGGTTTAGTACTAGTAGTTAAACTCGGTTCGCTTGGTCCACTTTCTAGCGTTGTTTCTACACACAATTGCTCCACGGAATCCCTCCGCAAGGTCTCGTGTTTGCTACTTTTGTAAAGAGTCAAGAAACGATTACTTATCTCCTAACTTTCACTAGCATTAGATTAAATCGACAAATCAATTTAGTTGGCCACCCAAACAATCTATCAATCAATCATGAATGTCTTTAAGATCACTCCTATTAGTAAAAACAAACGATAATCATGTGAAAAACTTCAAGATAGAATTGAAAATAAAAACTCAAATTATATGTTAAGAACTAGGAATTCATCCTCAATCAATAATAAAATTAGCTACTCATGCTAAAGAGTTCACACAAAGAATAAGAAAAGAAAAGTGTTGTGTGTGTAGAGATGTGTGTAAAAGATGTAGAAAACTTCTCTATTTATAGGCTTCAATATTCTCCAAATCTTCCAAGGAATAGAATCCTTTTCCTTTAGCAATTCAATTTCCAAATCCAAGCTTTTCTCAACTCTTCCACCTTCTCTTTCCAAATTTGAGCCCAATTCTCCATCCAATTCCTAGTCCAAGTCTTCACACCCATGAGAGAAGTCCATAGAAAATTCTGGAATTTTTGGCTCGCCGGAAAACTGGTATTATGGCCGGAATCCATCACCGTCGGCCACCTGAGAATTATGTCCGTCGAGAACATATTCCGTCAGTCCACCGTTAGGGCTAACGGTCAAATCAGTCAAACTGTTAGTCAGCGAGTCAAGGGGGAGAGCAATCAGACACCGAGTCAGCTCCCCAGTCAGTCGGTAACTCAGCTGAATGGTCTAACTCGCTGAGTCATATATAAGGATCGGTCATCGGGATCGCTGAGTCAACTCGCCAGAATATAAATCCGGCCGTTGTTTCAGGCCATTCATTTCTTCACCTGTTAAGAAATCCAAAGACATACATCTAAGCATTCTTCCACAACCCATTCAAGCTCCCCAGTAAATCAATTTCTCAGCAGATAAAACCTCATTCACATCTTTCTTGTTTTCACAATTCACAGATTCAACACCAACTTTCGACAGCAACCATTAGAGCCATTACATACTGCATCTTTTGTGTTGAACTAATCTTCACTTGCAGTTACAGACCCCCAACAACATTTCATTCAGTGCAGCAGTAAATCGATCGGCTTCCAATTTCAGCTCAAACCCCTAACCCATAATCAACAAAGAATACCGTGTCATCTCTCGGATCGCATCTGTTCTTCAATTGCGTATATGAATCGAAACCCTTCACAATTTCATCCTCTTCCACCTGTTGTTGACGATTCTCACCGATTCCAACAAACCCAATTACCTTCTCTTTGTCTTGATTCATTCAACACCATCGAATAACAAAGCCTTATCCATTCTATTACACGATCGATCCACAAACCCATAAATAACTCGAACCCATCTCTAATCTCTCAATCTCGATTCCGAAACCTATCGACATCATCAATTTCCCAATTTAAACCTTCAATCAAAAACCCATCTCGTTCTTCAGTTGAATCTCGAATCAACCACCAATTAGTATCACATGTGTCTTTTTCTTCCCTCTCGGTTTCATACCCATTCCACTGAACCACCATCTTCGATTTCTTCCTCCCCGAGTTCCATTTCTCGATCTCCAAATTCCTCCCCGAGTTCGGGGACGCAGCAGCTGTCTCTTTTCAATTTCGGTGTAGAGATGATTGAGAAGCAATCTTCTCGATTTAGGGTTAGGTATAGGGTAGGATGGTACACCCCAAGGACAGGGACCACCCCGGTTGGGTGCCCATAATAGGATGTCACTTTCGATAAGGGCTAGCCAGGATGGCACCCCTTAACCACAGCTAGTATGTCTTTAATAATCCTCCAAAATAGAGATGCCCCTTAACATTGACTGGGCTCCAGATAGTGTTTTCCTGTAAAATGACCTTTTTGCCCTTTTGGCTCAAATTGGGTGATTTCTTCTTCTTTTCCTCCATGCGACTCCAGAGTAGCTACAAAACTCAAAACAAGCGTAAAATACATAATTTACAAGAAAAATAGCAAAGAAAGCATAAACAATAGATAGTAAATAGGATGTATTCTACACCCTATCAAATTCCCCCACACTTAGACTTTGCTAGTCCTCGAGCAAATCAAACTAAAAACTCACAACTTCAAAGCGTTCAAGCGTCCTAAGCATCCAAAGAGCTATGAGGACATAGAGTTTCGCATGCTAGTAATAAGAAGTTAGAAATACTAAAGAACATATTCTCGTTCTTAAATGTTGAGTGAGAAATAACCACACCATAATGAGAGAACGCGTGTTTGAGAAACGATCAATAAGCATTTCGCCTCGACTTCGCCTCACCAAAAAGGATTTTATGATAATTGCACTCAAAAAGACGGCTTTTTATGGTTCTCACATGTGTGCAGGTAGGAATGAAGAGAGAATTCCTGCAACACGTTGAATGGTGGGAAGGACAACTTCCGAAATATTTTTAAAAACCCACATCTTTTATATTTTGAAAAACCATTTTTCTGACGATCTCTAAGAAAGGAAATCAACCATATTATCGAGGATGAGATTACTTACTCACCTTCACATCCGATCGCCAATTATGATAACACCACTCTCACGGCATCCAATAGAAACGTCTTCCGCTCCTCGTCTTTATCTTCTTGGTCTTCGTCTTCGGTTTCAACTTTTGATGATAAACCCTCGAATTTCATAAATCCTTGACAATTTGTAACCCTTTTTACCTTAAATCCTTGTCGCTTGAAACTTCCTTATAAATTTTTCTTCCCCACGGCTTATTAAATAAATGAAAACAAAACAAATATTTCTCTTTTTTTTTTTTTTTTTTATATATTTTTTTTTTTTTTTTTTTTTTTTTTAAAAACAAGAGAAATAAAATACAAAAAATAAACCATGGCCGTGGGAGAAGTATTTTACCGCTTGATTCTTCACAACTTGTATCGTCTTGAAATCATAAACTTCAAAAAATTCTCACCTTTTAATTTTCTTCGCTTCCATGAATAAGTCTTCATACTTGGATATAAAATTACCTCATTGTATTGTAAGTCCTCAACATATATGTGAAATCCGCCCTTTGTATGTTGCTTTACTTGAATTTGAAATTTGCTCTTTTTCTCGTTCCGTTGCTTGTAAACCTTGAACTTTTCCAACTTTCCTTGTAGATTTTGATGTCGCTCCTTGTTGATGATGAATGTGTTTCTATGGATCCGTTGTTGTCGAGAGAGAGAATGGTGCTAACTGCAAATCGAACTACAAGAAGGAGGCTTTCATCTATAGACGTCACCCTCATGATTGACAATAGCACTCAAGAGATCAAAGAGTAGTGCTTCTATTGGTGGGAGGTTGGGTAGCTCACCATTCTACCCGGAATTAACGTATGGTGCCACACACTCAAAAGAAAGCTCTTTAGTAGATGGAAGAATTTCTGGTCGGTGCCTCACATGATATGAATACGGGTAGTCTCCACTAATGATTGATCAGCAACTCTAATAATGCACTTCTCCCTCACCAAATTCGCATCACCGGCATGATTAAATCCATTATTTAACACTCTAACAAGCAAGAAATCCGAATGTAGTTCTCTAACATTTCCAAGTTCAATTATGTCGGTCAAAATCTCTATGTAAACATACCTAGAAGTATGCTAGTGACTCTAAAATCTTTAAAAGTTGGAGTTTTTATGTAAAACTTTTTTTTTTTTTTTTTTTTAAAATACATGCTTAACCACTCCCCCACACTTAAACCTTACATTGTCCTCAATGTAATTGAATCCTCCTAGTAAAGTCAAGGTGGGAAATTTTAACATGATATGAAACAAGAAAAAGAAATAACAAAAAAAAAGCAAAAGGATAAGAAATACAAAACCTATGGGTTGCCTCCCATTAAGCGCTTGTTTTAAAGTCGACGGCCCGACTTGGCTCTTGTAAGATTCACTCCCCATATACTAACAATCGGAAAATTTGGGGATCCACCCATAATACCTGTTTTGCAAACAATAACTCCATACAAATATTAGCACAAGAAAACAATAGTGAAATTATCGCTGATAGAAATTTCCCCCACACTTATTCTCGTCCACACTCGGAAGTGTATAATGAACATAGAATTTGGGAACTTCCATGTATTCTTTTTGGCAAACTCCGCATAGTGTTAGCATCAAGTGTTTCCAATGGTGGATATCTAGAAACAAAATCATCCAAAAATACTTTCAAGCACATACATTCAAACCAATAGGAGGTAAAGGAGAAGAATAAATATGCAAAGGGTTAGACAAACCTTGCACAATCTCTTGTTTTGCGAAATCCTCTTCATCCTTAGAGAATTCATATGAATTACTTACCTCTTGTATATCGTGGTCCTCTATCGAATCTTGCAACCAATCGTCGTTATTTTCTACCTTAACCAAAGTCTCGGCATCATTAAAATCATTGGCAAGTTCAATTGGGTCTTCCACAAAATCAATAAATTTGGTTTCATCCTCTAGCATCATCTCTTCAACATTCTCATCATCGGAATCGGGCCATTCACTAAAATGATTCTCGTCGGTATAAATTATAAGATCTTCTTGTGAGAGTGTTACACCGTTTATAATAATAGGTAAGTCACACCCAAATATCCTCCTTTTGAATAGGTAAAGGATCGTTATTATGATCCGGAGTTGGAATAACTTTATCCTTGTTACAATAATTTTCATAAGGTTCAAAATCATCATCGTAACCCATATAATAACGTTTTTCACGTTCTATTCTTAAAGTTCTTTTAGCTTCAAGAATTTCTTCATCCGATGCTATGCCTTCATCGATCAATTGATAGAACCTTCTCTCAAGTTCCCTCAAACTAGGTTGCCTTGCACCAAGGAGATCACACATAGATTTAAAAGCATAACTATCCTCCCCTCCTAGTGATTGTTCACTTACATACCCGTCATAAGGTTGTTGATATGTATGAGAATATCCATAAAGTCTGTATCCTAAGGATGGTTGGAAGTTGCCATAATGTTGAGGTTGAAAACCGTATTGATTGTTGTAATATGCTTGCTCTTGTCCACCATACATGGAAAACCGATACCTGAAATAAGATTCTCAGAAACCTAAGTTAGATACGATATAGAATCCAACAAAGCAAGAATAAACCAAAAGAAAAATAAAAACAACTAAAATCGTCCATTTGCTCCCCGTAAGAAGCGGCGCCAAAATTTGATGCGTGTCGTAGGTGCAATCAAATTAATTAATATTTCCACTTAAATAAAAATAATATAATGGAAGTCAAGTTCGTTCCCACGAGGAGCAAGAGATTAGAGTTGTAAAAATTGTCACAAAAGGGGGGTGTAAAAAGCAAAAGAAAATAAATAAAGCAATTAAAAGATAAAGTTGAAAGCAATAAAAGAGACAAGATCAAGGAATCCTTCTTCGTTGCAAAACAATGAATCAAGTTATGTTCTTTTCTACTTGTTATTAGTCACAGATTATCACCAACCGTAGGATAGCAGGTCCGCTTAGCTAGCCCCAAAATCCCTTATTTCACTGAGTAACAAGTCCGCTTAGTTATCAGATTCTATTCAAAAGAACCACCTTGAGGTTCGCTTACAAGATGTAATTCCCTGAATGCATTAAGATTTATGAATTTAGGTTTAGTACTAGTAGTTAAACTCGGTTCGCTTGGTCCACTTTCTAGCGTTGTTTCTACACACAATTGCTCCACGGAATCCCTCCGCAAGGTCTCGTGTTTGCTACTTTTGTAAAGAGTCAAGAAACGATTACTTATCTCCTAACTTTCACTAGCATTAGATTAAATCGACAAATCAATTTAGTTGGCCACCCAAACAATCTATCAATCAATCATGAATGTCTTTAAGATCACTCCTATTAGTAAAAACAAACGATAATCATGTGAAAAACTTCAAGATAGAATTGAAAACAAAAACTCAAATTATATGTTAAGAACTAGGAATTCATCCTCAATCAATAATAAAATTAGCTACTCATGCTAAAGAGTTCACACAAAGAATAAGAAAAGAAAAGTGTTGTGTGTGTAGAGATGTGTGTAAAAAGATGTAGAAAACTTCTCTATTTATAGGCTTCAATATTCTCCAAATCTTCCAAGGAATAGAATCCTTTTCCTTTAGCAATTCAATTTCCAAATCCAAGCTTTTCTCAACTCTTCCACCTTCTCTTTCCAAATTTGAGCCCAATTCTCCATCCAATTCCTAGTCCAAGTCTTCACACCCATGAGAGAAGTCCATAGAAAATTCTGGAATTTTTGGCTCGCCGGAAAACTGGTATTATGGCCGGAATCCATCACCGCCGGCCACCTGAGAATTATGTCCGTCGAGAACATATTCCGTCAGTCCACCGTTAGGGCTAACGGTCAAATCAGTCAAACTGTTAGTCAGCGAGTCAAGGGGGAGAGCAATCAGACACCGAGTCGCCTCCCAGTCGATCGGAACTCACCAATGGTCTAACTCGCTGAGTCATATATAAGGATCGGTCATCGGGATCGCTGAGTCAACTCGCCAGAATATAAATCCGGCCGTTGTTTCAGGCCATTCATTTCTTCACCTGTTAAGAAATCCAAAGACATACATCTAAGCATTCTTCCACAACCCATTCAAGCTCCCCTGTAAATCAATTTCTGCAGTACAACCCTCATTCACATCTTTCTTGTTTTCACAATTCACAGATTCAACACCAACTTTCGACAGCAACCATTAGAGCCATTACATACTGCATCTTTTGTGTTGAACTAATCTTCACTTGCGATTCTGAGACCCCCAACAAAGATTTCATTCAAGCAAAGATAAAATCGATCGGCTTCCAATTTCACTCAAACCCCTAACCCATAATCAACAAAGAATACTGTGTCATCTCTCGATCAGATCTGTTCTTCAATTGCGAGACATGAATCGAAACCCTTCACAATTTCATCCTCTTCCACCTCGTTGTTGACGATTCTCACCGATTCCAACAAACCCAATTACCTTCTCTTTGTCTTGATTCATTCAACACCATCAAGAATAACAACTTATCCATTCTATTACACAGATCGATCCACAAACCCATAAATAACTCGAACCCATCTCTAATCTCTCAATCTCAGTTCCGGAAACCTATCGACATCATCAATTTCCCAATTTAAACCTTCAATCAAAAACCCATCTCGTTCTTCAGTTGAATCTCGAATCAACCACCAATTAGTATCACATGTGTCTTTTTCTTCCCTCTCGGTTTCATACCCATTCCACCAGAACCACCATCTTCGATTTCTTCCTCCCTGAGTTCCATTTCTCGATCTCCAAATTCCTCCCTGAGTTCAGACGCAGCAGCCTGTCTCTTTTCAATTTCAGTGTAGAGATGATTGAGAAGCAATCTTCTCGATTTAGGGTTAGGTATAGGGTAGGATGGTACACCCCAAGGACAGGGACCACCCCAGTTGGGTGCCCATAATAGGATGTCACTTCTGATAAGGGCTAGCCAGATGGCAGCCCCTTAACCACAGCTAGTATGTCTTTAATAATCCTCCAAAATAGAGATGCCCCTTAACATTGACTGGGCTCCAGATAGTGTTTTCTGTAAAATGACCTTTTTGCCCTTTTGGCTCAAATTGGGTGATTTCTTCTTCTTTTCCTCCGTGCGACTCCAGAGTAGCTACAAAACTCAAAACAAGCGTAAAATACATAATTTACAAGAAAAATAGCAAAGAAAGCATAAACAATAGATAGTAAATAGGATGTATTCTACACCCTATCAAATTCCCCCACACTTAGACTTTGCTAGTCCTCGAGCAAATCAAACTAAAAACTCACAACTTCAAAGCGTTCAAGCGTCCTAAGCATCCAAAGAGCTATGAGGACATAGAGTTTCTGCATGCTAGTAATAAGAAGTTAGAAATACTAAAGAACATATTCTCGTTCTTAAATGTTGAGTGAGAAATAACCACACCATAATGAGAGAACGCGTGTTTGAGAAACGATCAATAAGCATTTCGCCTCGACTTCTGCCTCACCAAAAGGATTTTATGATAATTGCACTCAAAAAGACGGCTTTTTTATGGTTCTCACATGTGTGCAGTAGGAATGAAGAGAGAATTCCTGCAACACGTTGAATGGTGGGAAGGACAACTTCCGAAATATTTTTAAAAACCCACATCTTTTATATTTTGAAAAACCATTTTTCTGACGATCTCTAAGAAAGGAAATCAACCATATTATCGAGGATGAGATTACTTACTCACCTTCACATCCGATCGCCAATTATGATAACACCACTCTCACGGCATCCAATAGAAACGTCTTCCGCTCCTCGTCTTTATCTTCTTGGTCTTCGTCTTCGGTTTCAACTTTTGATGATAAACCCTCGAATTTCATAAATCCTTGACAATTTGTAACCCTTTTTACCTTAAATCCTTGTCGCTTGAAACTTCCTTATAAATTTTTCTTCCCCACGGCTTATTAAATAAATGAAAACAAAACAAATATTTCTCTTTTTTTTTTTTTTTTTATATATCTTTTTTTTTTTTTTTTTTTTTTTTTTATAAAACAAGAGAAATAAAATACAAAAATAAACCATGGCCGTGGGAGAAGTATTTTACCGCTTGATTCTTCACAACTTGTATCGTCTTGAAATCATAAACTTCAAAAAATTCTCACCTTTTAATTTTCTTCGCTTCCATGAATAAGTCTTCATACTTGGATATAAAATTACCTCATTGTATTGTAAGTCCTCAACATATATGTGAAATCCGCCCTTTGTATGTTGCTTTACTTGAATTTGAAATTTGCTCTTTTTCTCGTTCTGTTGCTTGTAAACCTTGAACTTTTCCAACTTTCCTTGTAGATTTTGATGTCGCTCCTTGTTGATGATGAATGTGTTTCTATGGATCCGTTGTTGTCGAGAGAGAGAATGGTGCTAACTGCAAATCGAACTACAAGAAGGAGGCTTTCATCTATAGACGTCACCCTCATGATTGACAATAGCACTCAAGAGATCAAAGAGTAGTGCTTCTATTGGTGGGAGGTTGGGTAGCTCACCATTCTACCCGGAATTAACGTATGGTGCCACACACTCAAAAGAAAGCTCTTTAGTAGATGGAAGAATTTCTGGTCGGTGCCTCACATGATATGAATACGGGTAGTCTCCACTAATGATTGATCAGCAACTCTAATAATGCACTTCTCCCTGCACCAAATTCGCATCACCGGCATGATTAAATCCATTATTTAACACTCTAACAAGCAAGAAATCCGAATGTAGTTCTCTAACATTTCCAAGTTCAATTATGTCGGTCAAAATCTCTATGTAAACATACCTAGAAGTATGCTAGTGACTCTAAAATCTTTAAAAGTTGGAGTTTTTATGTAAAACTTTTTTTTTTTTTTTTTAAAAAATACATGCTTAACCACTCCCCCACACTTAAACCTTACATTGTCCTCAATGTAATTGAATCCTCCTAGTAAAGTCAAGGTGGGAAATTTTAACATGATATGAAACAAGAAAAAGAAATAACAAAAATAAAAAGCAAAAGGATAAGAAATACAAAACCTATGGGTTGCCTCCCATTAAGCGCTTGTTTTAAAGTCGACGGCCCGACTTGGCTCTTGTAAGATTCACTCCCCATATACTAACAATCGGAAAATTTGGGGATCCACCCATAATACCTGTTTTGCAAACAATAACTCCATACAAATATTAGCACAAGAAAACAATAGTGAAATTATCGCTGATAGAAATTTCCCCACACTTATTCTCGTCCACACTCGGAAGTGTATAATGAACATAGAATTTGGGAACTTCCATGTATTCTTTTTGGCAAACCTGCATAGTGTTAGCATCAAGTGTTTCCAATGGTGGATATCTAGAAACAAAATCATCCAAAAATACTTTCGAAGCACATACATTCAAACCAATAGGAGGTAAAGGAGAAGAATAAATATGCAAAGGGTTAGACAAACCTTGCACAATCTCTTGTTTTGCGAAATCCTCTTCATCCTTAGAGAATTCATATGAATTACTTACCTCTTGTATATCGTGGTCCTCTATCGAATCTTGCAACCAATCGTCGTTATTTTCTACCTTAACCAAAGTCTCGGCATCATTAAAATCATTGGCAAGTTCAATTGGGTCTTCCACAAAATCAATAAATTTGGTTTCATCCTCTAGCATCATCTCTTCAACATTCTCATCATCGGAATCGGGCCATTCACTAAAATGATTCTCGTCGGTATAAATTATAAGATCTTCTTGTGAGGGTGTTACACCGTTTATAATAATAGGTAAGTCACACCCAAATATCCTCCTTTTGAATAGGTGAAGGATCGTTATTATGATCCGGAGTTGGAATAACTTTATCCTTGTTACAATAATTTTCATAAGGTTCAAAATCATCATCGTAACCCATATAATAACGTTTTTCACGTTCTATTCTTAAAGTTCTTTTAGCTTCAAGAATTTCTTCATCCGATGCTATGCCTTCATCGATCAATTGATAGAACCTTCTCTCAAGTTCCCTCAAACTAGGTTGCCTTGCACCAAGGAGATCACATATAGATTTAGAAGCATAACTATCCTCCCCTCCTAGTGATTGTTCACTTACATACCCGTCATAAGGTTGTTGATATGTATGAGAATATCCATAAAGTCTGTATCCTAAGGATGGTTGGAAGTTGCCATAATGTTGAGGTTGAAAACCGTATTGATTGTTGTAATATGCTTGCTCTTGTCCACCATATATGGAAAACCGATACCTGAAATAAGATTATCAGAAACCTAAGTTAGATACGATATAGAATCCAACAAAGCAAGAATAAACCAAAAAGAAAAATAAAAACAACTAAAATCGTCCGCTGCTCCCCGGCAGCGGCGCCAAAATTTGATGCGTGTCGTAGGTGCAATCAAATTAATTAATATTTCCACTCAATTAAAAATAATATAATGGAAGTCAAGTTCGTTCCCACGAGGAGCAAGAGATTATAGTTGTAAAAATTGTCACAAAAGGGGGGTGTAAAAAGCAAAAGAAAATAAACAAAGCAATTAAAAGATAAAGTTGAAAGCAATAAGAGAGACAAGATCAAGGAATCCTTCTTCGTTGCAAAACAATGAATCAAGTTATGTTCTTTTCTACTTGTTATTAGTCACAGATTATCACCAACCGTAGGATAGCAGGTCCGCTTAGCTAGCCCCAAAATCCCTTATTTCACTGAGTAACAAGTCCGCTTAATTATCAGATTCTATTCAAAAGAACCACCTTGAGGTTCGCTTACAAGATGTAATTCCCTGAATGCATTAAGATTTATGAATTTAGGTTTAGTACTAGTAGTTAAACTCGGTTCGCTTGGTCCACTTTCTAGCTTTGTTTCTACACACAATTGCTCCACGGAATCCCTCCGCAAGGTCTCGTGTTTGCTACTTTTGTAAAGAGTCAAGAAACGATTACTTATCTCCTAACTTTCACTAGCATTAGATTAAATCGACAAATCAATTTAGTTGGCCACCCAAACAATCTATCAATCAATCATGAATGTCTTTAAGATCATTCCTATTAGTAAAAACAAACGATAATCATGTGAAAAACTTCAAGATAGAATTGAAAACAAAAACTCAAATTATATGTTAAGAACTAGGAATTCATCCTCAATCAATAATAAAATTAGCTACTCATGCTAAAGAGTTCACATAAAGAATAAGAAAAGAAAAGTGTTGTGTGTGTAGAGATGTGTGTAAAAAGATGTAGAAAACTTCTCTATTTATAGGCTTCAATATTCTCCAAATCTTCCAAGGAATAGAATCCTTTTCCTTTAGCAATTCAATTTCCAAATCCAAGCTTTTCTCAACTCTTCCACCTTCTCTTTCCAAATTTGAGCCCAATTCTCCATCCAATTCCTAGTCCAAGTCTTCACACCCATGAGAGAAGTCCATAGAAAATTCTGGAATTTTTGCAGTACAACCCTCATTCACATCTTTCTTGTTTTCACAATTCACAGATTCAACACCAACTTTCGACAGCAACCATTAGAGCCATTACATACTGCATCTTTTGTGTTGAACTAATCTTCACTTGCAGTTACAGACCCCCAACAACATTTCATTCAAATCAAAGAAAGAAATCGATCGGCTTCCAATTTCACTCAAACCCCTAACCCATAATCAACAAAGAATACCAGTCATCTCTCGACCGCATCTGTTCTTCAATTGCGTACATGAATCGAAACCCTTCACAATTTCATCCTCTTCCACCCGTTGTTGACGATTCTCACCGATTCCAACAAACCCAATTACCTTCTCTTTGTCTTGATTCATTCAACACCATCAAGAATAACAAACTTATCCATTCTCTTACACAGATCGATCCACAAACCCATAAATAACTCGAACCCATCTCTAATCTCTCAATCTCAGTTCCAGAAACCTATCGACATCATCAATTTCCCAATTTAAACCTTCAATCAAAAACCCATCTCGTTCTTCAGTTGAATCTCGAATCAACCACCAATTAGTATCACCTATGTCTTCTTCTTCCCTCTCGGTTTCATACCCATTCCACCAGAACCACCATCTTCGATTTCTTCCTCCCTGAGTTCCATTTCTCGATCTCCAAATTCCTCCCTGAGTTCAGACGCAGCAGCCTGTCTCTTTTCAATTTCAGTGTAGAGATGATTGAGAAGCAATCTTCTCGATTTAGGGTTAGGTATAGGGTAGGATGGTACACCCCAAGGACAGGGACCACCCCAGTTGGGTGCCCATAATAGGATGTCACTTCTGATAAGGGCTAGCCAGATGGCAGCCCCTTAACCACAGCTAGTCTGTCTTTAATAATCCTCCAAAATAGAGATGCCCCTTAACATTGACTGGGCTCCAGATAGTGTTTTCCACTAAAATGACTTTTTTGCCCTTTTGGCTCAAATTGGGTGATTTCTTCTTCTTTTCCTCCGTGCGACTCCAGAGTAGCTACAAAACTCAAAACAAGCGTAAAATACATAATTTACAAGAAAAATAGCAAAGAAAGCATAAACAATAGATAGTAAATAGGATGTATTCTACACCCTATCAGAAATCTAGTTATCAACATCAATACGCGGGTTAATGGCGCCCTCACTGGAGTTCTCTTTGGAAGCCGCTTCAACTTTCCCTCCAGAAGTAGAATCCGCTTCAACATTCTCTCCAGAAGCCGCTTCAACATTCTCTCCAGAAGCCGCTTCAACGTTCTCTCCAGAAGCAGAAGCCGCTTCAATGTCCTCTCCAAAAGCCACATCAACATGTTTTTCAGAGGCCGCTCCTATGCACTCTTCGGAAGTTGCTCCGACATCCTTTTCAGAAATTGCTCCAACAGCCTTTTAAGGATGCTCCGGTTCGCCCACACCAGAGTCGAGAATCATGACTCCATTATGGATAGGCAAGTCAACAAGATCCAAGAAAAGAAGGACTCTCTACCTACCGTGTATAAGGCCTCAGAGGCAGTATATCAACCGATTATATGTTTATCTACCTGGAGACAATTGACGTATGCTAGGAGGATGATCACTGCGTGCTTTGATACTTCGTTAAACACGTCTTTCTCAAAGACCGAGCCGGCATCTATCCTGGTAACATCTGTCTACCTTGCCTTATAATTTTATCTTTACTTGTCACCATCTAGTGCTTACCCCGCAACAATGTCACTGTTACGTACTAATCAGGGGACTTAATGTTGATGGTGGTTTTTATTTCGTGGCCAAAATTATAAAACCATGTATTTAATGTGCCATCATTCTGCAAAAAATATTGAGCCATTTAAAAGTGATGAGTTCCCAAACCTCTTTACTTACAGATGTATTGAGCAATTCAATATATTCAGATATATAAAATTCACTCAGAATGGTGCATATAGCAATGATCCCAAATATTCTATGAATTTTATTCTCCATCGGCATTATTCACTAATGCATGACCTGTCTGGTATTTTCCTATGTTATGTTCCCATCCGAACTCTCAATATTGGCATGACATGACGATTAATGTTCACTCGCTGCAGAGTAGCATGAATCTCCCGAAATGTTAGTATTGATACCTGCATGAAAACACTCACTTATACCTTTAAGGTCTGAGATGGTCCATCCTAATGCCTCTTTATGTTCTTTAAGCACTCCTAAAAGTTTGCTTTCCTGTTTCGTGTCTAAGCATGATGCAATAATCACAGGCAAAGTATCATAAGAACCTAAGAAAGCATATTTCAAAGTATCAGGCAATGGTTTCAGATCAAGCTTAGGTGGTTCGACAAGAGATGGGGCAGTCTTGGAATCAGAGAGTGGAAGTGGTTCCACAGCAGTTTGCCATTTAGCAATATCCATGGGTGGTACAGATTCAAGCAAAGAGTGCACTTCACTAATGTACTCAGAATCAAAATGATCTAAGTCAAAGTTATCTAAACATGCTTGCAAAGGATCCACAGATAAGATATCAGGCAACGAATCTTGAATTAGACTCTCAATCATGTTAATCTCATGCAATTCATTATCATCACAATCTATGGGTTGTTGACTAATGTTAAAAACATTCAATTATACAATCATGTTACCAAAAGATAATTTCAACACTCCATTTCGACAATTTATGATAGCATTGGACGTTTCCAAGAAAGGACATCCTAAAATGACAGGAATGTGATTATCTGGGTTTTGCACAGGTTGAGTATCTAATACAATGAAGTCCACAGGAAAGAAAAATTTATCAACCTTAATTAACACATGTTCAACAATACCATGAGGGATTTTCACAGATCTGTCCGCTAATTGTAGCGTAACAGGAGTGGGTTTCAGCTCCCCAAGACCTAACTGCACATATACGGAGTATGGCAATAGATTCACACTTGCTCCTAAGTCTAGTAAAGCCTTTTTGACCACATGGTCACCTATGGTGCACGAGATTGTTGGACAACCTGGGTCCCTAAACTTAGTTGGAATCTTGTTTTGAATTATCGAACTTACCTGTTCGGTAAGAAAAGCACCTTATGCACATGAAGCTTTCGCTTTTGTGTGCACAGATCTTTCAAAAACTTAGCATAGGTGGGAATCTGCCTGATTGCTTCAAGAGATAGAATGTTTATGTTAACTCGTTTAAACATCTCCAATATCTCATTGTACTGGTTACTTCCTTTTTGCTGCACCAACCTTTGTGGGAATGGAGCAACAGGTACATGACATGGCAAAGAAACATTCACATCAGTAGAACTTTTAGATTTATCAACATGCTCAAATTCATTTTCTACACTAGATGTTTTCTGTGGTGTAGTGTGCATTTGCGAGTCTGATTTAATTTAGACTCATTTTTGTGTGGCATGCTTACATTATTTTCAATAACCCTACCACTACGGAGAGTGGTGACTGCATTCAACTGATAATGTGAGGGCTCATTACAAGTAGACGTACTTGCTTGAAATGCACTTTTGGGATTTTGTTGGGGCTGACTAGGGAGTTTACCCTTTTCCCTCTCATTAAGTGCATCACAGATTTGGCCCAATTTGAGTTCTAAACTCGCAAGCCTTTGGTCATTTAATTTCTGATATTGCAAAAGATTTTGATTCATTTGGTTTACACCATCATCAAAATTTGGCATTTTCTCTACAGGGTACTGTGTGTGTGACTGTACTTGGGGGTTTCTAGGATATGAATATCCTTGGTTATTACTAGTTGTACCCCCTTGTATGGGCCCTTTAGACCATGAAAAGTTAAGGTGATTCCTCCACCCTGGGTTGTAGGTCTGAGAATAAGGGTTGTTCTCTTGCTCATGATACAAAGCATTGGCTTGTTCAAGTCTAGACTCATGAAGTGCTTGTAGGTATGCACAACTATCCACTAGGTGGTCTGAACTATGACATGCGGCACAAATGGTTGTTTCAATTTGGTCACGGAGAGTGGGGGCGGTAGGTTTCACATTCTTCTACAGCTCTAGCACTTCTACTCTCCTAGCCAAAGATGCAATTTTTGCATTTCCCTCAAAGTCAGATTCAACTTTATGGACATTAGCTATTGGGGCAGTCTTTCTAGGTTCACGAATGGACCCCCACTGCTGATCTTTTCAGCGACTTCAATTAAGAAAGTCCAAGACTCATCAGCACTCTTGTCAATAAATGCACCATTACACATTGACTCAACTGTTGTTCGGGTGGCAACATCTAGACCTTCATACAAAATTTGCACAAGTCTCCATTTTTCAAAACCATGGTGAGGACATTGGAGCAATAATTCATTGAACCTTTCTAAATATGTGGCTAGAGTCTCTCCATCTAATTGCACATAACTATTCAGACTTTGATGAATGGTCGCAGTCTTATGATTGGGGAAAAACTTTTTGAAAAACTCTTTTGTAAGGTCATCCCATGTACTAATTGACTGTGGTTGCAGGGCATACAGCCAAGACTTTGCCTTTTTCCTTTAAAAAGAAAGGAAATAGTCTCAATTTCAGGTACTCATATGGCATCTGTTTGAAACGCAAAGTCCCACAAATTTCCTCAAACTCTCTCACATGGTGGTAGGGATTTTCAGCATCAACCCCTCTAAACACAGGCAATATATGAATGGTACTTGCTTTTAGTTCAAACTGACCAGCAGCAGCTGGTAAGACAATACAAGAGGGATGGCTTGCCCTTGTTGGGTATATATAGTCCTTGAGACTACGGGGTTGGTTTACTTCCTCATCCATTTTTCTGGTTGGGCTGGTCTGTCTACTACTGCAATGGGTATGTCAACAATATCCTTTTGGCTAATTCTTACTAGTCGGTTAGTTTGGTCACGGAAAGTGACAATCAGAACCTAGCATATATCAGTCAATCATGTTACAACACTTAGACAACCAAGAGAATCACAATCCAGGGAAACAAAGTTCAAGAGAATCGAAAGCTAATACTTGGAACTATGCACACAAAACTGAAATGTCTTTACAAATCAGGCAAGCAACAATGCGCAAATCAGGGAGGCAATGCTTATGGAAGTGGTAACATATTCACACATACGTGCAGACAGATACAAAGATTTTCAACGACTGGGATATGCTCATAGAAATAACAATTTTCAGCTAGTATATGTGCTGCTCAAGTATCACATGATCATGCACAACAATGTGTTGCAAGGATTTTGGCAGGGCTATGTAAAGCAACTAGTTTTAGTAGGCAAATATGTTATAGCATTCACATAGTCATGACAATTAACAAGTTTCGAAAGCGATACCGTCGGTACAGAACCGGGTTTAGGTACGACACGGATTTGTTCCGTTCCTTGTCCTTCCTTTCCTTGTTTCGCAGAGAGATATCGCAGGTACCTATGAGCTCGATCAAAGGGTAATTTTAGTGCCCAGATGTGCAGATAAAACACGAATAGTAATTGTTGATCACTGATAGTTTACAACTAGAATGGCAGGACATATGCTGTGAACTACACTGATGGATTGACTGAGAAATAAAGTGTGTTCAGCTGGAAGCTTTGAACAGGACAAAATGGAGCAAAAATATGGACTAGTTTTGAATGGAAAAAGAAAAGTAATGAATGCAGGATGCTTACTGGTATATTACAGGTGATGATGATTTCAAACTAGTAGCTAACTGACAACACTAGATTATGTAAATGCCTATATAAAACAGAACTGCAGACGCCTAAGTTATGCTAAGAAAATTTTTAACTACTGAAACAGATTCAATGAACTGGAAAGCTACTGATGCAATATGTTATGAGATGTAAACTAATAATAAAGACTAAGAGAATGCAGATATGTAACTGAAAAATGAATAACTGAAAAGTAAAAACTATAGCTAATGCTACTGGAGATTATATAAACAGATGGATGGACAACTAATGACCTACAGCTAACAAATTAATATATCCTAAATATACAACTACAGACAACAGTTTATGATACACTACATGATATGTTCACTAAGCTACAGATATGGCAGGATGGGTTTCAAAGTGCAATGACAGAATGCAACAGCTACAGAATGTAATGACAGAAAGTTTTAAAGTGATGCAAGATATATGAACAAATAGGCTAACTAAAATACAACGGCAAAATTATAAGACAATGATGCAGGTAACTTACAGTTAGGAAAAATAAACAGATGCAGCAATGTAATGGAGAAACTAAAAATTATAGCTGGCAGTAAAAAACTAAGATGCAGTGTATATACGAATGAATTGAAGTTAAACAGTTAAGCCACAATGGCAGGCTACAGATTACAAAAGTGAAGATATGTTACAGATTTCCTAACTAATTAGCACAGTTCAACAAAAAAAAAATTTATTTTTATTTTTTTAGAATGAGAAGAGATGCAAGTAACTAACTTGAAAAAAAACTAAAAGATGCAGATTATAAATGGCAGAAAGTTTAAAACCTAAGTTAAGCTACATATTATAATGACAAAAATGCAAAATATATAACAGATGAGACTGACTACGTAGGAGGCTATTTCTAACTAACAGGGTATGAGAGGATTACAACACAACTAATAGCAAAAGTTTTAACTTACAGTAGGCTGAAAAGCTACAGAAAGCAAAGACTAATCTACTTAGTTACTAATAGTTACTGAAAACAAACAGAATTCAAACAAATATATACAGGACCAATCTAAAAATCAGTAAAGTGGAACCAAAGAACAATTACACCGCTACCGAGTCCCCGGCAGCGGGGCCAAAAACTTGGTAGGTCTATAAACAAGCCTACAATTACTGCAAGTGCACAGTGCCTTATTATGTAAGGTGCAAATACAGGTCGATCCACAGGGTCTTGGTGGGTGTTGAGTTGTATCTAAGGTCTTACTAAAACTGAGAGAATAGCACAAAGGGTTGTTTTGTTTAGTATTGATACGAAAAAGATGTTTGGCAGTGAACAAATAGAAAAAAAAAATGTAAAGTAAAGATGCAGGTAGAAAGATTGTAAACAACTGACTGAGAAGCACTAGGGTGATTGAATCCACCTCCTAATCCTATACCAAGGCAATACAAACTCAAGTTATATTCTTGTACCTTTCCTTGAAGGTCTCAAATGGATAATTTATCAACTAATTTCACTAACTCACCCCTAGTATTAGCTGTCTTCTTACAGTACAACTAATCACAGGCTAATTTGATCCATTAGCTAACTATCATTCCTAAAGCAATGAAGCACAACAAGAACAAGAACAAGAAATTGACTAACTTAGCATATAATCAAGGGTTTCATCTAAACCCTAGCTAATGAACTTAGAACATGATGAACATGATGAAAACACGATTATATTATGAAAACTAATTGATTCGGCTAAAAATGGATGATTACAACAATCACGGCAAGCCCTATTTATACAAAATTTCTCTCAATTCACCTTCAATTTGACAACTAATAGTGACCCACTTACCCAAAACACGTTTTCTGACAATTTTTATCTTCAATTTGTCTCTGCAAGCTTACTTTCCAGCTAACCATATTTTTATCTCTCTCAATTTTAGCTTCTAGGGTTACTGTTTTTGATAAGGGAGAAGATAAAATGGAGAGAGATAGAGAGTAAGAGTTTGATTGTGTTAATGGAGGTGGTTGTAAGCAGAGATGGTCGGGGAGATGGATTTGATAGAAGAGGGATGTGAACAGAGATGGTCGGGGAGATGAAGAAAAGAAATGGATTTGATCTGGTTTCTGCTCGATATGGAAGAAAATAAAGGACGCTAGAATGTGAAGCGTTGGCATCAAACTTTGATGCAACGAGTGGAGATGTTGTTGGATCTTGAACAGTTGTTGGGTGTTAAATGCGTATAGCAGATTTGATGAACCGGGTTTGGAAACGGGTTTGGGTCTTGGGTCCTATTGAAAACTCTTCTTCTAGGTCCATGTCTTCTTCAAAGCTAATATCTCAAGCCCACTGATAGTGTACTTCTTGCAAGCGGATTGCAGT
This sequence comes from Papaver armeniacum, assembly GCA_023531295.1. NCBI lineage: Eukaryota > Viridiplantae > Streptophyta > Magnoliopsida > Ranunculales > Papaveraceae > Papaver > Papaver armeniacum. The sequence goes on along the minus strand of JAJJWW010015024.1, from coordinate 367,847 downwards.
TGCTCTTTGCGTAACATTTCTTCGGAATTTCTCATTGTCTTTACGCCACTGGCCACCAATTTCCTGCTCTTTTGGCTTCTCAGTTCATCCAAGCTTTATTTAGTACCTAAAAACACAAAGTAAATTAGTAAAACTATTTATTCTAGAAAACAATGAAAATACAGAATTTGGGATAATATATGATTTTAAAGCGCAAAAGATGAGTTAATTGCCAATAAAAAGGTGTAGAAATATGTAATATTTGGCACTCATCAGTAATCACCTGAGATGGTATGATCAATTTGTTGTAATTGGTATGACCAACTCTAGTTATTGGGGAACCGATCCTAGTAAGAGGTGCAACCGATCACAAAAGGGGAATCGATCCTTGTAAGAGGTGCAACAAGTTTCTAGTTATTGGGAACCGATCCTATGAACATGTGCAACAAGTTTTTAGTTATTGGGAACCGATCTTATGGACATGTGCAACAAATACAAGTTAGATACCATATATATGTGGGAACCGATCCTAGTACCTAGTCAACCAACTTTTGGTAACTAGCGTGACTAATTCTAGTACCCACATGGAGGTAGAACCGAAACTTGTTTTGGTAGAACCGTGAAACCCATGTTTGGTGATTTGATAGGATAATCAATCACATAGTTCTTGGAAGTCAGATGAACCAATTCTAAATTTGTTTGGAAGTGTGGCAAATCGATTCTAAGATAGTAAATATGAAAGATGATTTACTAAGTTAAGATGTCGACATACTTTGAACACGTGCAGTAACGCTTACCTTTTATTGTTCAAAGATATTCCTTAATAGCTAAAGGAGAATCCCGGATCGAAATAAATTGAGAATCTTTTAATTAAGGTTTTTAGTTTTATGTGCTTTTAATTTCCAGCAATTAAAATGCATATATATCTTTAGAAAATAAAAATTGGTAATGTGCATTTACTAATTGGAGATTTTCTAATGAGATTTTCGGTCAATATTTGGACAAAGCATTTCCAGGAATTATGGAAACCGAATTTGGAAATATATTGCATATCTTGAGAATATTTTCGATTTTGGAAATTCCTTGGTGTCCAAACTTCCTTGGTCTATAAATATTGAAGTTTGCATTTCAAGCAAACTAATCCTCAGAGCCAGCAAAACTACCTAGTTGTGTTGTTACTGGTGGAGCCGCCTATTCGGAGAGGAAAGTAACCTAATTAGGCGAAATCTCTTTCGGCCGCTCGGTTTAAAGACTTCTTTGGGATTGAGAAGCTCTATTAGTACCGTTGGTGGGAAACTAGATAATTGTGGTTTATTATTAGTTTTCGATTGATTTGATTGACTAACGGTTGTTGAACTTTGATTGCACCTAGTTTGTTTATGCTTGATAATCTTCTCTTCTGATATAAGATTCACTCAAACTAGATCGAAGTTTCGACGGGGATCTTTAGAATGTTTGTAGATCTAAAGACGTCTTGTGATAATCCATTGTTAACAGACTCTGTTCTGTGCGTGATTGATCACAAGAGATTCAAGTTGATTGTGTGCGGGTGTTTATTGAAGACGAAGAAGATTTCTGATTTGGGTTCATAATCTTTGGTGTACACAATACTTATTTCGGCTGGAAAAGGATCCAACTATAATCGATTTATCTTTGTGATAGATTTGATTGATTAGTTGAGTAGATCGGCATCAATACAATTCTTTGTGATTCAAAGTATTGATTGCAAAATCTTGACAATTACTTTGGTAGTTGACTAGTTGTTGATAAGATAGATCTAAGGACCTGAAAAATGAGTTTATTGGGATAAACGGCAGAGCCTTTTGTCGAACTCATATCACTTGATCGAAAAGAGTTGTTACCGAATATATTTGTTGTTCCTTTACTGTTTGGAATACGAACCAAAGGAATTTTTCCAAGTACGTGACTTATTAACAAGTTGGAGGCGCAGGGATACATACGGAACTGGGTGAACTATAGGTTTAGTTGCTTGGTCTCAACTATACGAAGTTGGTTTAGATTTTGTATAGCGGCTTCATCCTGAGAATATTCAATTCTGGACAAGGTCCAGGGGTTTTTCTGCATTTGCGGTTTCCTCGGTAACAAAATCTTGATGTGTCTTTTACTTTCCTATTTCCGCAATTATAATTATTTTTATTATAATTAGAATTAAAATACACAAACGTTAATTCCTATTTACTTGATAGTAATCCTATTGTGTTTGGTTAAGTCCGAACCTTTTATCAAGTAAACATACTCCGTTGTTGTATTGTCTCGATCTTGTATCCATAGTCAATCACACAAGTTATCTTGTTGTCGTATTGTCTCGATCTCGTATCCATAGACGATCACACGAAGTGTGAACCGATTAGTTGTATTGTCTCGACTCATTCCATAGACAATCATTTTCGGAGAAATGACTTATAGGTGGAAAAGTTTTAGATTGAGGTATATTCGGGTACCATCGTCTTTTCATTGATATTCCCTATTTTGCGTTCTTGGCATCCCATAAATGAGTGCCATTTCTTTAGGTGTGGATACCAGCTCATATGGTGTGTCGTGCCTTACAAAGAGAAATGTAAGCTTGTTTGGCTCTTGATCTCTCTTGTAACATCGTAACATTTTGGTGATTGCATCTTCAAGGTTCAACCAATGTTCTAAATAAAAACTTGTGTGCCAGAACATTAGGAACAGGTTCCTATATGATGCTTCAACGATCAGCTGCAACTGCAAGTTACTCAACTTAAGTTTTTCTGTGATCTTAATCTTCTTCACAAGCCCCTGAAACCGGATCGGTATAAACTTCGTGGTTTTCCAGCTGCTTTCTTACGCTTATTACCACCTACATAATAACAAGTATCTAAAACAATTACATAACATATCAATATACCGATTTCTTACACTCGTTACCACCTACATATTTCCATCACTAAAAAGCAAATATAAAACTCAACATACATATGCAGTTATAATATCAATATGTAATTTTGTTGAACATATTGATATGTAGTTATAACATCAATATGTAGTTATAATATATACTATGTACTTAAAACAACTACATGCTGATACGATATATATTAGATACCACTACATACTGGTATTATAACTACACATCAATATGTGAACGTTAAATGATACTTATAATATCTACTACATATTTTTCTGCGGTAATATGTAGCTGTAATAGCTAAGAAATGTACCATTTGTTTTCTTCCGCTTTGGTGAAGGAGTAGCATCTTTTCTCGCCCTGCTTGCTTTTGGTGAAGGAGTAGCAGCTTTCAGGACAAGTGTTTTCTTCCCCTTTGCTTTTTGTGAAAGATTGTCAGCCTTTGTTGCCCTTTTGCTTTTGCTTTAGGAGTAGCCGGTGCTGCTTTTGTTTTTTTTTTTTTTCTGTTGTAAACCAAAAACAGTATCAAAAACAAATATCCTACATATTAATATGTAGTGTCCAACAGTATCAAAACTTAACAGGTTTTCCACATGCAAATTTACCAACACTACATATTGCTATGTAGTACATATTGGTACGTAGTATGCAGTCTAAAAGTATGAAACAGTATCAAATACATAACATATTGATATGTAGTGTCTAAAAGTATCAATATAAAAACATAATATGTACGTGCAGAGTTGGTAACATTTTTCAACTTGTTATGACTAAAAACAGTAGATATTGATATGTAGTCTAAGTATCATTTGCATAGATATTTACCTTTTTTCAGGACTCCATTTGATTCCTCCCTTTCGGCTGCTGGTGAAGGAGTACCGTCGTTTTCATTCATTTTAGTTGATGGAGGAGTGACATATTGAGAAGATTTTGTCATACTTCTTGTTGTTGGTGAATTTGCAGCGGTGGTTTCTTTGGTTTTTGTTGTTGGTGAATCAACGACAGTTTTCTTTCTTGTCTTTGCCGGTGAAGGAGATTCTTCTATAATTACTTCTCTAATTGTTCGTTTGATTTCCCTTTTGGTAACCATTTTTTTTTCAGATTGAAAATTACTGGAACGGTTTAGGGTTGATGAAAATGAAATTGGGGTTAATGTTGAAGAAGATTCATTGGAGATTTTGGTTTTTGCTGAAGAAAATCGATAGGAGATTTTGGTTTAGAGATTATTAAAGGTTTTAGGTTTGATTTTGCTGTTGGTGTTAGTGATGTTGATTGAGAAGAAGGAAGAAGGAGTTTTAGTTTGTGATGAAAACAATGAAAAAAAAATAGAGAAGAAGGAGACAGTTAAGTCCACATGTGAGTGGTGAGGGTAGGCTAGTAATTTTAGCTATTTTAAAACTTTTTTGGACCTCCGGTTAACTCCCTTTTGGCGCCGGACTACAAGATAAAGTTATTCGGGTTTACTGGACTAAACAATAAAATTCTATTTCAAGAATACACCCGCACCCGATCTTGATCCATGTCCAATCCACCCATGAACGGGTTGAGTGTCCACCTGAGTCGGGTTGACGGGTTTGCTCACCCCTATCAGGATTAGTTAGATATTTCAACCCCGTTTTCTCCTTTTTCACCAAGTCAGACCGAATTTAGCCCCTCGGTAAGCTATGAAACATGGGAAAAAAACGGTTCAGTCCAAAACCGCCCATAATAATACGCTTTAGTCCATACCCAGTTGACTAGGTACAATTTAATCCAATAATTGTATAAAGACGCTGCTACCCTTCGAACGCTTTTAATAAAGCACACGTGCAATGAAATGAATCAGTTTTGTAACTGAAATAATGAACGTGGTTGCGACACGTTAGCCTTGAATTAAAAACTGATTAAAACTGCGGCGTAACGGACAAATTGAGTAACTGCAACATTTTGCTTTATCAGAAACTTCAGAAGAAAAAAATCAAAAAAAAAAAATCAGAAGAACTTTTGCAGACAAACCCTAGAAAATTTATAGACTAAAACCCTAAAACACCTAGATGGTTGAAGTATCAGTAACATCATGGTGAAAGGAAATAAAGTAGTTTCAAAGAAGAACGCACCAACAGTTGAGGATGGAACATCAACCGAAGAAGAAAATCCATCAGTTGCAGTAGAAGAAATTCAAAAATCAACATCACCAACAACGAGATCAAAGTCAGCATCACAAGATTCAACACCAATTTCATCCCCAACTCCATCAGTTGCAGCAAAAGAAATTCGAAAATCAACAGGACCAAAGACGAGATCTAAGAGAGCATTAGAAGATTCAACATCAATTTCGATGGCGAAACTTCAAAAACTACAAAGCCTACAAAGCCTACATCACCAGTTAAGAAGAAATCAAAGACTACAAAGCCTTCAACATCAATTTCAGTACCAGAAACTTCAAAAACATCACCAGCTAAGAAGAAATCAAAGTCTTCAAAGCCTTCAACATCTGTTCAAAGAAAAAGAGGTAACAATTCAAGTCCATTTAAGTCTGTTTTTGAGAAATTGTTATGGTATTTGTTGTTGGTGTGTACATACTAGTACACTCATAGGCTGTTGCAGTGATTCACAATCCATTTAAGTCTGTTTTTGAGAAATTTTTATGGTATTTGTTGTTGGTGTGTACATACTAGTTGTTGATGGTGGTTTTTAAACAAAGGGTAAAATCGTAAAACCCCAAATAACCAAATGTCACAAGTGACACATTTATTAGGACTTTTAATGCATGTAGTCAGTAATTAATAGAGGGTATTTTTTCAAATTAGGGTTACAACGAACAAAACCCTAATTCCCCTCCGTGCCAGTGGCAAATCATGCAAGCCACACCTAGCCCAAGCTAGCCGCACCTCTATGCCAATGGCAAAGCATGCCAGCCATACCAAACGCGCCGAAGCATGCCAACCATGCTAGCCGCACCACCGTGCCAATGGTAAATCATGCCAGCCACACCTAGCCCAAGCTAGCCGCACCTCTATGCCAATGGCAAAGCATGCCAGCCATACCAAACGCGCCGAAGCATGCCAACCATGCTAGCCGCACCTCCGTGCCAATGGCAAATCATGCCAGCCACACTGCCCAAGCTAGCCGCACCTCTATGCCAATGGCAAATCGTGCCAGCCATACCAAACGCGTCGAAGCATGCCAACCATGCTAACCGCACCTCTATGCCAATGGCAAAGCATGCCAGCCATACCAAACGCGCCGAAGCATGCCAACCATGCTAACCGCACCTCTATGCCAATGGCAAATCATGCCGACCATACCAAACGCGCCAAAGCATGCCAACCATGCTAGCCGCACCTCCGTGCCAATTAAAAATCATGCCAGCCACACTTAGCCCGAGCTAGCCGCGCCATGCCAAACACACTCTGCCTTGGCCCTAGCTACGCTGGTCACGCCACGCCAAGCCCAAACACCCTTACAGCCACGCCATGCCAAAGTAGCGCCCGCACCTAGGCTTGCAAACCATGCAACCCGTGCCAAATTGGCCACGCATGCCATTGGCACATGCCAACACGCACCGCTGGTAGCTTTTTCTACCAAGGCGCGACCCAAATTGGCCACGCATGCCATTGGCACATGCCAACACGCTCGTTGGTAGCTTTTTCTACCAGGGCGCGGCCCAAATTGGCCACGCATGCCATTGGCACATGCCAACACGCACCGCTGGTAGCTTTTTCTACCAAGGCGCGACCCAAATTGGCCACGCATGCCATTGGCACATGCCAACACGCTCGCGGGTAGCTTTTTCTACCGGGCGCGCCCAAACGCCACGCATGCCATTGGCACATGCCAACACGCTCGCTGGTAGCTTTTTCTACTGTGGCGCGGCTAAATCGCCACGCATGCCATTGGAACATGCCAACACGCACCGCTGGTAGCTTTTTCTACCAAGGCGCGACCCAAATTGGCCACGCATGCCATTGGCACATGCCAACACGCTCGCCGGTAGCTTTTTCTACCAGGGCGCGGCCCAAACTGGCCACGCATGCCATTGGCACATGCCAACACGCTCGCTGGTAGCTTTTTCTACCAGGGCGCGGCCCAAACTGGCCACGCATGCCATTGGCACATGCCAACACGCACCGCTGGTAGCTTCTTCTACCAAGGCGCGACCTAAATTGGCCACGCATGCCATTGGCACATGCCAACACGCTCGCTGGTAGCTTTTTCTACCAGGGCGCGGCCCAAACTGGCCACGCATGCCATTGGCACATGCCAACACGCTCGCTGGTAGCTTTTTCTACCAGGGCGCGGCCCAAACTGGCCACGCATGCCATTGGCACATGCCAACACGCACCGTTGGTAGCTTTTTCTACCAAGGCGCGACCCAAATTGGCCACGCATGCCATTGGCACATGCCAACACGCTCGCTGGTAGCTTTTTCTACCAGGGCGCGGCCCAAACTGGCCACGCATGCCATTGGCACATGCCAACACGCACCGCTGGTAGCTTTTTCTACCAAGGCGCGACCCAAATTGGCCACGCATGCCATTGGCACATGCCAACACGCTCGCTGGTAGCTTTTTCTACCAAGGCGCGACCCAAATTGGCCACGCATGCCATTGGCACATGCCAACACGCTCGCTGGTAGCTTTTTCTACCAGGGCGCGGCCCAAACTGGCCACGCATGCAATTGGCACGTGCCAACACGCTCGCTGGTAGCTTTTTCTACCAAAGCGCGACCCAAATTGGCCACGCATGCCATTGGCACATGCCAACACGCTCGCTGGTAGCTTTTTCTACCAAGGCGCGACCCAAATGGCCGAGCATGCCATTGGCACATTCCAACACGCATCGCTGGTAGCTTTTCTTACCAGGCCACGGACCTAATGGCCGAACACGCCATTGTCACTTGCCACACACGTCACTAGCAGGCATTGCCACTTACACTCAACGTACAACCTACCACCAAGGCATTGGCACATGCCACACACGCCACTAGCAGCTCTGGCATTGCCACTCGCACTCAAGATGCAACCCGCAACAAAGGCATCCCGCACATGCCAATGGCACATGCCACACGCGCCACTAGCAGCGCCACTTGCACTCAAGGTGCTACCAACACTCGAGATATCAACACAAACTGGGGGATGCTTTCCAGGGTTTTGGTTTGGCGGTCACACTTGCGCGCGTACACTACGCTCACATTAAGAAAGCGTGAAAAGGAATAAAGCGGTCAAATAAATGAGGAAATAATGGTGAAAACGTTTTCACCCATAAACACCATGCGGTTACCACCTCCTCCCATTATTTCACCCTTTAATCTCTTCCTTCATGAGGCCTGGGTACGTTTCAATCTCGATTTGTATAAATAGGTCTTACCTATTTCCACCCGGACAACAAGTCTCGGTCGGAGAAAAATACAACACTCTCGAAAAGGCAACTTTGCAAGCTATCCAAAAGCTTTCATCTCTTGCAAGCTTCCTAAGCTTTCACTTTCGATACAAGTCGAGACACTACTCTCCCGCACTATTCGGCCTCAACACCTTTCTTTGCTTCCTTCCCCAAATCAACCCTTCTCCTCCACTTTGTGACCGAAGCAAGTCTGGAACGGCCATTTCTTGGTTTAGGTCGGACTTGTACAGATTGATCTCTCGAATCTATAAAGTGGTCACGTGCAGCACATTTGTTTAGGGTTTAAACCAGTTTCTCACTCACCTACCGAATTTACCGAAATCGGCAGAAACGATTTTCACCTATAAACAATTGGCGACCACGGCGGGAGGATTGATCTATCGGTTACAATACCGACTTCGACTCCTGATTTTATTTCCCGAACGTCAAATCCCAACATGGTGGAACTCAGGTCTGGAGCGGCTGCCGAGAATACCAGCACATAACACATCCCTGATGTTAGCGTCTCTCCCAATAACGTTGTTGCATCACCTGCTGACTACAGTAACATCGAATGCACTCCCTCAAGCGTAACACCGCCAATCACCAGGGCCAGAGCCGCTTCCTCCTCTAGTGTCTCTGCCCAACCCTCTAATCACGGCAACGAAAATATCTCTTCAGGTGTCACGCCACCAGTCACTGATAGGGTGTAGAATACATCCTATTTACTATCTATTGTTTATGCTTTCTTTGCTATTTTTCTTGTAAAATTATGTATTTTCTGCTTGTTTTGAGTTTTATAGCTATTATGGAGTCGCACGGAGGAAAGGAAGAAGAAATCACCCAATTTGAGCCAAAAGGGCAAAAAGGTCATTTTACAGACGATTGATATATGGAGCCCAGCCAAGGTTAAGGGGCAACTCTTTTGGGAGGAGTACTAGTAGCAGCCCAGCCAAGGTTAAGGGTTAACTCTGTTTGGAAGAGGACTAAAGACAGTCAAGTCAAGGTTAAGGGGTTGCAAATTCGGGTAGCCCTTATAGATGTGTGGGCCGTTAGTACTTACTATGCCCTAACCCTACATCTCGAGAGTCTCTCATTCATTTCATTCATTCACCTGAAACTGAAATTAAAACAGCAGCCACGACTGCTAATAAACTCGAGAGGTAAAATTGCATCAGAAATCGAGAACAGAGTGAACTGAGAGATGAAATTAAAGGGGAAAGAAAGAATCTGTGTTATGAGGAATCAGTGATAAAGATGGGTTTGCTGATGAATTGAAAGAAGAGATCGAGAGATGAGAAGGAGAGTTGAAATCGGTGTTAGCTGAGACAAAGTGAAGTGATGTCGTGATTAGAGATGGATTTTCAGCTATAACTCAATTCCTGAAGTTGTGATGAAGAAATTGAATATGCAGTGGCGGATGGAAGGTACAACAGAGAAGAAATTGAAGATGAAGATGGTTGAAGTAGTTGCTGTGTAAGATGGGTTCGATCAAAGATGGGTTTCGATCCAAGTCGCTCTCAATCAATCGAGGATAAAGCAAAGAATGGATTGAGATGGATCTGTGATGGAGTTTGAAGTTTTGAGACAGACTCAGAAGGACGAAATGGTTCAGAGTTTGAGGTGGAGCAGCGAGTGAGAGAGATGGGTTTTGTTAGGAATAAAAGAAGAAATCAGTGGCTGGAAGATTACAGATGGGGGTTTGATGGAGTCTGCTGGTTTACAGGGAACGATGAATTGAATTGTGAAGAGTGATGCTGCCGAGAAGAATTGAGAATGAGAAATTGATACAGAAAGAAGCAAATGATTGTAGATGAATGGTGAATTGCTTGAATAGATTCTGAGACCGGGAATGGTGCTAGTGAAGTTGGGAAATGCTGTTGGTGGTCTCTGTAGGATGGAATGTGGTTTGAATTTGTGGGTGATTGATGATTTGTGTTTGGAAGAATTAGATGTATGCTAGGATTTGAACAGGGATGGAGCTGAAGAGAGGCCTGATTTTGGCCGGGAAAACATCAGAAAACAGCCGAAACTCGGCCGGATATTTGTCCTGACGAGTCAATCGGGACCGATCCAAAGATCCAAAGACAAATGAGTAAGACCAAGTAAGCTTAGCAAGACTCGACTCGGAGCCGACTCACCATCTCGGCTTGACTTTCTTGATTAATCATGACTGGACGGTTTGACCCCTTTGACCGTTAGTCCTAACGGTGGACTGACGGAATATTCCGCCGAATATACCAGTGACGGTGAAATTTTCAGGCGGCCGGCGGCGACTATTCCGGCCGGATTCCGGCCATAATACTAGTTTTCCGGCGAGCCAAAATTCCAGAATTTTCTATGGACTTCTCTCATGGGTGTGAAGACTTGGACTAGGAATTGGATGGAGAATTGGACTCAAATTTGGAAAGAGAACATGGAAGAGTTGAGAAAGGCTTGGATTTGGAAATTGAATTGCTAAAGGAAAATGATTCTATTCCTTGGAAGATTTGGAGAATATTGAAGCCTATAAATAGAGAAGTTTTACACATCTTTTACACACATCTCTATACACACAACACTTTTCTTTTCTTATTCTTTGTGTGAACTCTTTAGCATGAGTAGCTAATTTTATTATTGATTGAGGATGAATTCCTAGTTCTTAATATGATTTAAGTTTTTGTTTTCAATTCTATCTTGAAGTTTTTCACATAATTATCGTTTGTTTTTACTAATAGGAATGATCTTAATGACATTCATGATTGATTGATAGATTGTTTGGGTGGCCAACTAAATTGATTTGTCGGTTTAATCTAAAGCTAGTGAAAGTTAGGAGATAAGTAATCGTTTCTTGACTTTTTACATAAGTAGCAAACACGAGACCTTGCGGAGGGATTCCGTGGAGCAATTGTGTGTGAAAACAACGTTAGCAAGTAGACCTTGATCTAAGAGTCCAACTACTAATATTGACCTAATAAGTTCATAAATCTTAATGCGTTTATTTAAATTACATCTAGAGTGATCTACTACTAGGTGGTTTGGTAAATAGAATCCGGTAGTCGAGAACTTCCGTATCCGGTGATACAAGGGATTTAGGGGTTTAGCACTGATCTAGCTGCTTTACCTACGGTTGGTGATAATTTGTGACTAATAACAAGTAGAAAAGAACATAACTTGATTCATTGTTTCGTAACGAAGAAGGATTGCTTGGTCTTGTCTCTCTTATTGCTTTCAACTTTATCTTTTAATTGCTTTGTTTATTTTCTTTTGCTTTTTACACCCCCCTTTTGTGACAATTTTTACAACTAGAATCTCTTTCTCCTCGTGGGAACGAACTTGACTACACTATATTACTTGTTAATTAGGTGGAAAAATATTAATTAATTTGTTGTGGTTACGACACGCATCAAATTTTGGCGCCGTTGCCGGGGAGCAGCGGATGATTTTTAGTTGTTTCTATTTTTCTTTTTGCTTTATTCTTGCTTTGTTAGATTCTATATCGTATCTAACTTAGTTTCTGAGAATCTTATTTCAGTACTGGAGGTTTTCCATGTATGGTGGACAAGAGCAAGCATATTACAACAATCAATACGGTTTTCAACCTCAACATTATGACAACTTCCAACCATCCTTAGGATACAATCAAAACCAATATTTTGGCTATGATCAATTTCCTACAGAACCTTATGGATATTCTCATACATATCAACAACCTTATGACGGTAATGTGCAGACAGAGAATTTGGAATATACTCCTCTTCATCGTGTTTTTCCTTCACTTTTTCCAAAAGAGGAGATACAGTCTAGAAACTCTATCAACGGTGGTAAGCGTGTGAACGTCAGGAAACTTGCACAGAAATTATACAAATTGGAAGATGATGGAGACTCGGAAGAGCTTGTCGCAGAAATTAGTAGGACTATTCATATGGAACTTAAACGACGTCGGGATAAAGGTTATGAAACCGATGAAGATTCTTATTATGGTGAGTCTGAAAATGAAGATGATTGTGTTGAAAAGGACCAACCTTTGGAGACTTTTGAAGACGCTAGTGTAGCTTACTCGAGCCTTGATCTTAATAATGATCAAGCACCTATTCAAAAGGTAGAGCTTGAAGATGATGCATTTAGTGCTTGGAAAAAATTCCTTAGGGAAAGATATGAGTCCGCGGAAGTGTATGAGCGTTGCAACAATGAGGAAGTTATTCCAACTCCGGATCATAATAACGATCCTTCACCTATTCAAAAGGATGAGATTGGTTGTGACTTACCTATTGTTATAAACGGTGTAACACCCGCACAAGAAGATCTTACAATCTATACCGACGAGAATCATTTTAGTGAATGGCCCGATTCCGATGATGAGAATGTTGAAGAGATGATACTAGAGGATGAAACCACATTGATTGATTTCGTGGAAGACCCAATTGAACTTGCCAATGATTTTAATGATGCCAAGACTTTGGTTAAGGTAGAAAACGACGAAGAATGGTTGCAAGGTTTAATAGAGGACCACGATACACAAGAGGTAAGTAATTCACTTGAATTTTTTAAGGATGAAGAGGATTCTATAATACAAGAGATTGTGCAAGGTTTGTCTAACCCTTTGCATATTGATTCTTCTCCTTTACCTCTTATTGGTTTGAATGTATGTGCTTCGAAAGTATTTTTGGATGATTTTGTTTCTAAATATCCACTATTGGAAACACTTGATGCTAACACTATGCAGGTTTGCCAAGAAGAATACATGGAAGTTCCCAAATTCTATGTTCTTTATACACTTCCGAGTGTGGACGAGAATAAGTGTGGGGGAAATTTCTATCAAGCGATAACGTCACTATTGTTTTCTTGTGCTAATATTTGTATGGAGTTATTGTTTCAAAACAGGTATTATGGGTGGATCCTCAAATTTTCAGATTGTTAGTATATGGGGAATGAATCCTGCAAGAGCTAAGTCAGGCCGTCGACTTTAAAACAAGCGCTTAATGGGAGGCAACCCATAGGTTTTGTATTTCTTTTTGCTTTTGCTTTTTGTTATTTCTTTTTCTTGTTCCATATCATGTTAAAATTTCCCACCTTGACTTTACTAGGAGGATTCAATTACATGGAGGACAATGTAAGGTTTAAGTGTGGGGGAGTGGTTAAGCATGTATTTTCAAAAAAAAAAAATTACAAAAAAATTTAAAAATTAAAAAAAAAAAAAAAGTTTTACATAAAACTTCCAACTTTTAGAGATTTTAGAGTCACTAGCATACTTCTAGGTATGTTTACATAGAGATTTTGACCGACATAATTGAACTTGGAAATGTTAGAGAACTACATTCGGATTTCTTGCTTGTTTGAGTGTTAAATAATGGATTTAATCATGTCGGTGATGCGAATTTGGTGCAGGGAGAAATGTGTTATTAGAGTTGATGATCAATCATTAGTGGAGACTACCCGTATTCATCATGTGAGGCACCGACCAGAAATTTTTCCATCTACTAAAGAGCTTTCTTTTGAGTGTGTGTCACCGTACATTAATTCCGGGTAGAATGGTGAACTACCCAACCTCCCACCAATAGAAGCACTACTCTTTGATCTCTTGAGTGCTAATTTTGTCAATCATGAAGGGTGACATCTATAGATGAAAGCCTCCTTCTTGTAGTTCGATTTGCAGTTAGCACCATTCTCTCTCGCGACAACAACGGGTCCATAGAAACACCATCATCATCAACAAGGAGCGACATCAAAATCTACAAGGAAAGTTGGAAAAGTTCAAGGTTTACAAGCAACGGAACGAGAAAAAGAGCAAATTTCAAATACAAGTAAAGCAACATACAAAGAGCGGATTTCACATATATGTTAAGGACTTACAATACAATGAGGTAATTTTATATTCAAGTATGAAGACTTATTCACAAGAGCGAAGAAAATTAAAAGGTGAGAATTTTTGAAGTTTATGATTTCAAGACGATACAAGTTGTGAAGAATCAAGCGGTAAAATACTTCTCCCACGGCCATGGTTTAATTTTTGTTTTGTATTTTATTTCTCTTGTTTTAAAAAAAAAAAAAAAAAAAAAAAAAAAAAAAAAAAAAAAAAAAGAGAAAAAAAAGAGAAATTTTTGTTGTTAATAAGCCGTGGGGAAGGAAAATCTATAAGGAAGTTTCAAGCGACAAGGATTTAAGGTAAAGGTTACAAATTGTCAAGGATTTATGAAATTCGAGAGTTTATCATCAAAAGTTGAAACCGAAGACGAAGACCAAGAAGATCAAGACGAGGAGCGGAAGACGTTTCTATTGGATGCCGTGAGAGTGGTGTTATCATAATTGGCGATCGGATGTGAAGGTGAGTAAGTAATCTCATCCTCGATAATAGTGGTTGATTTCCTTTCTTAGAGATCGTCAGAAAAATGGTTTTTCAAAATATTAAAAGATGTGGGTTTTTAAAAATATTTCGGAAGTTGTCCTTCCCACCAATCAACGTGTTGCGGGATTTCTCTCTTCATTCCTACTCGCACACATGTGAGAACCATAAAAAGCCGTCTTTTTGAGTGCAATTATCATAAAATCCTTTTTGGTGAGGCAGAAGTCGAGGCGAAATGCTTATTGATCGTTTCTCAAACACGCAGTCTCTCATTATGGTGTGGTTATTTCTCACTCAACATTTAAGAACGAGAATATGTTCTTTAGTATTTCTAACTTCTTATTACTAGCATGCAGAAACTCTATGTCCTCATAACTCTTTGGATGCTTGGGGACGCTTGAACGCTTTGAAGTTGTGAGTTTTTAGTTTGATTTGCTCGAGGACTAGCAAAGTCTAAGTGTGGGGGATTTGATAGGGTGTAGAATACATCCTATTTACTATCTATTGTTTATGCTTTCTTTGCTATTTTTCTTGTAAAATTATGTATTTTATGCTTGTTTTGAGTTTTATAGCTATTATGGAGTCGCACGGAGGAAAGGAAGAAGAAATCACCCAATTTGAGCCAAAAGGGCAAAAAGGTCATTTTACAGGAGATTGATATATGGAGCCCAGCCAAGGTTAAGGGGCAACTCTTTTGGGAGGAGTACTTGATAGGGTGTAGAATACATCCTATTTATTATCTATTGTTTATGCTTTCTCTGCTATTTTTCTTGTAAATTACGTATTTTACGCTTGTTTTGAGTTTTATAGGTATTTTGGAGTCATGCGAAAGAAAAGAAGAAGAAACCATCCAAAGTTGTGCTAAAGGGCGTAATTGTCATTTCACAAGCAAGTTATATATGGCGCCTGGCCACGGTTAAGGGATAGACATTTTTGTTTTGATTGTTAAAGGCACCCAAGGAAGTTACTCAGGGCACCATCTGGGGTGGTTCTTATTTGGGGTGCAAACAGTCGTCCCAATTTAAAGCCCTAGCTAGGACGAGAAATCATTTCTCCCCAATCATTCTACACCTGAAAGTGAGAAAGAAAGCAACCATGGCTGCTGCTGTAAATTGAAGAGCAGATGAGTTTCTGAGATGATGTTGCTTCGATTAATGGTGGTATTTTTTTGATCAAATTGAGAGGAAGAAAATGGGTGTGATTGATTCGTGGCTGTGAACGAGTAGGATTTGCAGAGGATTGATTTCAGAGATGGATTCGAAGATTTCAGGGATGAGATTTAGTGGTTGTCGCTGTTGTTGGTTGTATGACGGTGAGATGGAGATGTGGAGATCGGAAAGAGCAGATGAAATCAAGGCTTTTGAGCTCAAGAAAGGATGAAATCAAGATATCCATGGAATCAGTGAACTAGATAGAAGAAGCAACTGGGTTCGATTTAGTGTTGAACTTCAAGAGTTTGGTGTTGTTGTTAAGCCCGGGTTTGATTCGATCGAATGGGTTAGAGTTCATTTGTGAAGAGAGAGTTGCAATTCAAGATGGGTTTCACCGACAATGGAAACAAGGGGATCTGGTGGTGATTTTGCTATTGATCAAGGGTCAGATTCAGGTCTTTGGTTGAGATTCAGAGAATGAAGTTGTTGTTGTTTGATTAGGCTTTGTTGGTTTAAAAGAAGAAAGAGCTGAATGTATGAGCAGATAGGTTGAGCTGAGATGAGCTGAGATTGTAGGAATTATGAGCTGGTGGTGTTGTGAAGCTTTGCAACTCGCAATGGAAGAGACAAATTGCAACTGAGGGATTGTGTTTGAGTTGAGGCTGGTAATGGAACTGAAATTGGTTGAGCTCATGGAGGAGATGAAGCTGCAGAAATTGGTTGTGCAGGCATGATGATACAAGGGATTGGCAAATGGAGGTTGCAAGATGGTTTTGCAGGTGCTTAAATTTGTGTATGTGCAACTGTGCTTGAGTGTGGTTAGGGTGCGGAGTCGATAATAGGGGGTTACTGTGTGCTGGTGGTGATGAAATTGGTTGGTGATTGCCATGGCTTCTGGTGGTATGTGCAGTTCAAGGAGAGTTTGAACAAAAGATGGGCTGTGTCTGGAAATGGAGTGATGGTTGTGAACCAGTTTCAAGTTTATTATGCTGGTGGTGGTGCTGTTACAGGGAATACTGGAATGAAGCTATTGAGTAGAATGCGGGAGGTGGCGATGGGTGTGGTGCTTTGTGGTTTGAATGAAGGGCTATATGAACTGAAGTTGAGATGGCTCACATTTGCGGGGTATAGGCTGCAGTGGAGATTGCAGGGGCACAAATGTGTTTTCGGATCCTGGATGATGTAAATGGCTTGACCGAGATAATGAGGCTATAAGGAATGGGAATGCAAACCTAGATGTATCTTTGCAGGATATGGATTATGGCTTGTGGATGAACTCGGGTGAGCTATTATGGGTTCCGAGATGTATGGTTGTCAATAAAGTCGATTGAGGTTGCGAGCAAGGTTGAGTTTTGCCATGAAATTGTGGCGATAGAGTTGATGTGTTTGCTGCTGCAAATGGAAGTTAATGAATGAAATGGTGCAGCTCATAAACTGGCAGGTGCAAATGGCATAGGACAGAATGACTCGGGATCGAGTCGACTCGACTCTACCGAGCTTTGACCCAGTTTGACTCGCAGTCGACGCGCTCTTCTGCCTTGACCCGGTTGACTGACGGTTGACCCGTTTGACCGTTATCTCTAACGGTGGACTGACGGAATATTCCGTCGAATATACCAGTGACGGTAAAATTTTCAGGTGGCCGGCGGTGACGTTTTCCGGCCGGATTCCGGCCATAATACCAGTTTTCCGGCGAGCCAAAAATTCCAGAATTTTCTATGGACTTCTCTCATGGGTGTGAAGACTTGGACTAGGAATTGGGTGGAGAATTTGGCTCAAACTTGGAAAGAGAAGATGGAAGAAGAGAAAGACTTGAATTTGGAAATGGAATTGCTAAAGGAAAAGGATTCTATTCCTTGGAAGATTTGGAGAATATTGAAGCCTATAAATAGAGAAGTTTTCTACATCATTTACACACCTCTTTACACACACAACACTTGTGTTTTTGCTAGCTTTTGAAAATTCTTCTTCTTCTTAATTATTTGTGAACTTGAAAATTCTCCTTTTAATAATTATTATTTGTGTGAATTTCAAAAGCATGAGTAGCTAATTTTCTTATTGATTGAGGATGAATTCCTAGTTCTTAACATATAATTTGAGTTTTTGTTTTCAATTCTATCTTGAAGTTTTTCACATAATTATCGTTTGTTTTTACTAATAGGAATGATCTTAATGACATTCATGATTGATTGATAGATTGTTTAGAGTGCACGCTAAATTGATTTGTTAATTTGATCTAAAGCTAGTGAAAGTTAGGGGATAAGTAATCGTTTCTTGACTCTTTACATAAGTAGCAAACACGAGACCTTGCGGAGGGATTCCGTGGAGCAATTGTGTGTGAAAACAACGTTAGCAAGTAGACCTCGATCTAAGAGTCTAACTACTAATATTTACCTAATAAGTTCATAAATCTTAATGCGTTTATTTAAATTACATCTAGAGTGATCTATTACTAGGTGGTTTGGTAAATAGAATCCGGTAGTCGAGAACTTCTGTATCCGGTGATACAAGGGATTTAGGGGTTTAGCACTGATCTAGCTGCTTTACCTACGGTTGGTGATAATTTGTGACTAACAACAAGTAGAAAAGAACATAACTTGATTCATTGTTTCGTAACGAAGAAGGATTCCTTGATCTTGTCTCTCTTATTGATTTCAACTTTATCTTTTAATTGCTTTGCTTATTTTCTTTTGCTTTTTACACCCCCCTTTCGTGACAATTTTTACAACTAGAATCTCTTGCTCCTCGTGGGAACGAACTTGACTTCCATTATATTATTTTTAATTGAGTGGAAATATTAATTAATTTGATTGCACCTACGACACGCATCAAATTATGGCACCGTTGCCGGGGAGCAACGGGCGATTTTTAGTTGTTTTTTATTTTTCTTTTTGCTTTATTCTTGCTTTGTTAGATTCTTTACCGTATCTAACTTAGTTTTTGAGAATCTTGTTTCAGGTGTTATACCTTTGGTGAATGCTTAAAGAGGGCAGACCGAGTCCAATACGTCTTCGATCCGGCACTCAACTAAAGGATTTCATTCGAGCGGTTAACACTCCACTTCCTCCTTCTTCATCAAGTGATTCGGACAAAGAGGAAGAAACAATGGCTGAACGTACATTAAAGGACCTAGCTTCTCACAAGCTTGATACACAACAATGGTGTATCCAAACTAACTCAACCTTCGAGATCAAGCCGGGGTTGATTAGAGAGTTACCAAAGTTCCATGGCATGGTGAATGAGGACCCAAACAAACATCTTATGGACTTCTATACCATAGTTATGGCTATGCTTCCACCGGAGACCAATGCGGATGGAGCAATGTTGAAAGCTTTCCCGTTTTCTTTGGCGGGCAATGCTAAGGAATGGTTATATTATTTGCCTTCCGGAAGTATCACAACATGGAATGGGATGAAGAAACTTTTCCTCGAGAGATATTTTCCCGCATCCAAAGCTACTCAAATTCGCAAGGAGATTTGTGGATTGAAACAACAAGTGGGAGAATCATTGTATGAATGTTGGGAGCGATACAAGAGGTTGGTGGCAAGCTGTCCACACCATCAATTTAGTGACGTTATGATACTCCAATACTTCTACGAAGCTCTCCACCCAAGTGATAGGTCTCTTCTTGACGCTGCGGGTGGTGGTGCACTAATGAACAAGACTTTGACCGAAGCTAGAGAGTTGATTGAAAGTATGGCGGCAAACTCGCAACAATTCTACACAAGGGATGAACCAATGGTTAGGCGAGTACATGAAGTTAGTGATTCATCATCACATCTTGATCAAAGGATGAGTAACATGGAGATAATGATGCAAAGGATGGCCGCGGTAATTATTCCGGATGGTGAGACCGAACAAGTGAATGCTTTATATCCAAATCAAAGGCCAAGGTACGATCCATACTCCAATACCTATAATCCCGGTTGGAAGGATCATCCCAACTTTAGTTATGCAAACAAGAAAGCGGCGGCTCCTAATCCATATGCGCAACAAGGTGGTTTCCAACAATCACGCTTTCAACCTCAACAACAAGGTGGTTCTCAACAATTCCAACCACAACAAGTCAAGGAGCGTGATTCTTTGAATGATGACAAGCTCAATGCGTTAATGCAAGGTGTGGAAGGTCTTACTTCTATGTTCCAACAAAGCCAACAAAAGACCGATTCGGCCATCAAGGATTTACAAACTCAAATGGGACAATTGGCGACCGATGTGAACCTATTAAAATCTCAAGCATCCACAAAACTTCCTTCACAACCATTTGTGAATCCAAGAGAGAATGTTAATGCGGTTACTTTAAGAAGTGGAAGACAAATGGATAGTCCATGTCATCATGAAGAAACTATTGAAGAGGTAGTCAAAGACAAGGAGGAAGTCGCACCAAAGGAGAATTCAACACCAACCGACCAATCCAAGGAACCGGTGCCTACTTTCACTACTCCACCTCCTTTTCCTAGTCGTTTTGCTAAATCCAAGAAAGAAGCTCAAGACAAGGCACTTATGGACATCTTCAAGAAGATTGAAATCAACATCCCATTCATTGAGGCCATTAAGACAATTCCAAGGTATGCCAAGTTCATGAAGGAATTATGCATCAAGAAGGATAGGTTGCTTGATAATGAAATTACTAAAGTTGGTGAGAGTGCATCGGCTATGCTATTGAAGAAGATGCCTACAAAGTGCACGGATCCCGGTGGTTTCACGGTGCCAATTACTATTGGTAAGCAAAGGTTTGAACATGCTTTACTTGACTTGGGTGCTTCCATTAGTGTGATGTCGGACGATATATATGACTCCTTGAATCTTGGACCTTTGAAAGAGACGAGAGTTATTATTCAATTAGCAAACAAGTCTAACATATATCCAAAGGGGCTTGTAGAAGACGTGCTAGTGCAAGTAAATGAGCTTATCTTTCCGGTGAACTTCTTTGTGGTGGATATGGACAACAATGAGAACCGTTCATCTACTTCTTTACTTCTTGGGAGACCATTCATGAAGACCGCAAAGACGAAGATTGATGTTGATAAGGGTACACTCACTATGGAATTCGACAAGGAGATAATACACTTTAATATATTTGAAGCCATGCGCTACCCAAGTGATGTGCATTCCGTTTACTCCATTGATGTGGTTGATTCATTAGCGCAACAAATGGTGGAATTGAACCAAGAGGATGAACTTGATGTGGTGTTGCAAAAGAGCATTGAATTGGACGTCCATGGCTTGTCTAACTTGGATGTTGAAATCTCCAAGGAATTGGTGGAGATGTGTGGTGCTTTGGCGACATTGCAAGAAGCTAAAAAGGGTAATGTTTCATATATTTCTTTACCCGTGAATGATGAAATACTTGTACCATCGATTGTGAAGGCGCCCAAACTGGAATTGAAGCCACTTCCGGATCATTTGAAGTATGCTTTCTTGGGAGATGGAGATGAGCTTCCGGTGATTATTTCAAAGAACCTCACACCGGTACAAGAAGACCGTTTGCTTAGAGTCTTGAGAGAGCACAAAACGGCTATTGGGTGGACAATTGCGGACATCAAAGGCATTAGTCCATCCATGTGCATGCATAGGATTCTAATGGAAGAGAACGTGAAGCCGGTACGTGATGCTCAACGTCGGCTAAATCCTCCCATGATGGAGGTTGTGAAAAAGAGATACTCAAATTGCTAAGTGTGGGGGTAATCTACCCAATTTTCGATAGCAAGTGGGTAAGTCCGGTACAAGTGGTACCAAAGAAGTCCGGAGTCACGGTTGTTCGAAATCAAGACGATGAACTTGTTCCTACAAGAGTTCAAACCGGTTGGAGAGTGTGCATTGACTATAGAAAGCTTAATTCCGCAACCCGAAAGGATCACTTTCCTTTACCTTTCATTGATCAAATGTTGGAGCGGTTAGCGGGGCATTCTTATTATTGCTTCTTGGATGGTTATTCGGGATACAACCAAATTCTTATTGCACCGGAGGACCAAGAGAAGACCACTTTCACTTGTCCGTTTGGAACGTTTGCATATAGACGGATGCCGTTTGGCCTTTGCAATGCGCCGGCTACTTTTCAAAGATGCATGGTAAGTATATTCTCGGATTATGTGGAGCGCATCATCGAGGTATTTATGGATGACTTTAGTGTTTATGGCAATTCTTTTGATGGATGTTTAAACAACCTTGAACTAGTTCTTAAACGATGCATAGACACAAACCTTGTCCTTAATTGGGAGAAATGTCACTTTATGGTAAACCACGGCATAGTACTTGGTCACATTGTGTCCTCTCGAGGGCTCGAAGTGGACAAGTCAAAGATAGATTTAATAAGAAACTTACAATATCCCACTTCGGTGAGGGAAATTCGTTCTTTTCTTGGCCATGCAGGTTTCTATAGGCGGTTTATCAAAGATTTCTCCAAATCTCCATGCCGATGTGCAAGTTATTACAAAAGGATGTACCTTTCGACTTCAACAAGGAATGCAAGGATGCTTTTGAAAAATTGAAGGAAATGTTGACAAGTGCGCCGATTATCAAATCACCGGATTGGAATCTTCCGTTTGAATTAATGTGTGATGCAAGTGACAATGCGGTTGGAGCCGTTTTGGGTCAAAGAGTGGACAAGTTGTCCCATGTTATCTATTATGCATCTAGGACCCTTAATGATGCACAAATCAATTATTATACCACGGAAAAGGAGTTATTGGCTATAGTTTTTGCGTTGGAAAAATTTCGATCATACTTGGTGGGTACAAAGGTTATTGTGTATTCCGATCATGCCGCACTAAGACACTTAATAAAGAAGAAAGAAGCTAAGCCAAGATTAATCCGGTGGATCCTATTGTTACAAGAGTTCGACATAGAAATTCGTGATAAGAGGGGTGTGGAGAATACCGTTGCGGATCATCTTAGTAGACTTGTTATGTCTCAAGAGGAACTTCCATTACATGACCGCTTTCCGGACGAACAACTTTTCTCCATGGAAGAATCAACACCTTGGTATGCGGATATAGTGAATTACTTGGTGACAAGGAAAGTACCTAGTACAATGTCTAACTTCCAAAAGATGAAACTTAAGAAGGTAGCTAAGCAATATGTGTGGGATGAACCATACTTATGGAAATATGGCGTTGATCAAATAATGCGAAGGTGCGTGCCTAACTCCGAATTTCAATCCATCCTCTCCTTTTGCCACACTTTTGCTTGTGGTGGCCACTTTGGTTCTAAACGCACCGCTCTCAAAGTTCTCGAGAGTGGATTTTATTGGCCCACCTTGTTTGAAGATTCATATGCCTTTTGTAAATCGTGTGATAGATGTCAACGAACGGGCAATCTAGGTGCTCGAAATCAAATGCCACTCACACCAATTCTCGCCGTTGAGATTTTTGATGTGTGGGGTATTGATTTTATGGGCCCTTTTGTCAATTCGAATGGGAACTTTTATATACTTCTTGCCGTTGATTATGTTTCGAAATGGGTGGAAGCTAGAGCCACCAAGACTAATGACTCTCAAGTTGTTTGTGATTTTGTAAGGGAAAACATATTCAATAGGCATGGTACACCAAGAGTGGTGATAAGCGATGGAGGCTCACATTTCAAGAAGGCTTTCCACGCTCTCCTCAAGAAGTACAACATAACACACAAAATTGGTACGCCTTACCATCCACAAACTAGTGGACAAGCGGAAATTTCAAATCGTGAGATCAAGTCCATTCTTGAGAAAACGGTGAATACCACAAGGAAAGATTGGAGCTTTAAGCTCAACGATGCACTTTGGGCGTATAGAACGGCGTATAAGACACCGATTGGTATGTCTCCATATAGGTTGGTTTATGGCAAGGCTTGTCATCTTCCGGTTGAACTTGAACATAAGGCTTATTGGGCGATAAAGAAATTCAACATGGAGTATGATGAAGCGGGGAAACAAAGGAAGTTACAACTAAATGAGTTAGAGGAGATACGTAATGATGCTTACGAGAGTGCCCGGATTTACAAGGATAAGACCAAGCTTTTTCATGATAAGATGATTTCTCGTAAAAGCTTCATCGTGGGACAAAAAGTCCTTTTATATCATTCTCGCCTTAAACTATTTCCTGGAAAGTTAAGGTCTCGTTGGATTGGACCATATGTTGTTACTAATGTTTTTCCTCATGGTGCAGTTGAAATTACTAGTCTTAGAGACAATTCGGTTTCCAAAGTCAACGGCCATAGATTGAAGCCATACTATGAGAACATCGCTTATGTGAATTTTGATGAACTTTCATTTGGAGATGCACTCCCTCTGGAGGAGTAATGTGCCGCAAGAGCTAAGTCGGGCCGTCGACTTTAAAACAAGCGCTTAATGGGAGGCAACCCATAGGTTTTGTATTTCTTATCCTTTTGCTTTTTATTTTTGTTATTTTGTTTTTCTTGTTTCTTATCATGTTAAAATCTCCCACCTTGACTTTACTAGGAGGATTCAATTACATTGAGGACAATGTAAGGTTTAAGTGTGGGGGAGTGGTTAAGCATGTTTATTAAAAAAATTACAAAAAAATTAAAAAAGTTTAAAAAAAAAAGAAAAAAGTTTTACATAAAAACTCCAACTTTTAAAGATTTTAGAGTCACTAGCATACTTCTAGGTATGTTTACATAGAGATTTTGACCGACATAATTGAACTTGGAAATGTTAGGGAACTACATTCGGATTTCTTGCTTGTTTGAGTGTTAAATAATGGATTTAATCATGCCGGTGATGCGAATTTGGTGCAGGGAGAAATGCATTATTAGAGTTGCTGATCAATCATTAGTGGAGACTACCCGTATTCATATCATGTGAGGCACCAACCAGAAATTTTCCATCTACTAAAGAGCTTTCTTTTGAGTGTGTGTCACCGTACGTTAATTCCGGGTAGAATGGTGAGCTACCCAACCTCCCACCAATAGAAGCACTACTCTTGATCTCTTGAGTGCTAATTTTGTCAATCATGAGGGTGACGTCCATGGATGAAAGCTTCCTTCTTGTAGTTCGATTTGCAGTTAGCATCATTCTCTCTCTCGACAACAACGGATCCATAGAAACACTCTCATCATCAACAAGGAGCAACATCAAAATCTACAAGGAAAGTTGGAAAAGTTCAAGGTTTACAAGCAACGGAACGAGAAAAAGAGCAAATTTCAAATATAAGTAAAGCAACATACAAAGAGCAGATTTTTACATATATGTTGAGGACTTACAATACAATGAGGTAATTTTATATCCAAGTATGAAGACTTATTCATAAAAGCAAAGAAAATCAAAAGGTGAGAATTGTTGAAGTTTATGATTTCGAGACGATATAAGTTGTGAAGAATCAAGCGGTAAAATACTTCTCCCACGGCCATGGTTTATTTTGTATTTAATTTCTCTTGTTTTCAAAAAAAAAAAAAAAAAAAAAAAAAAAAGAGAAATTTTTGTTGTTAATAAGCCGTGGGGAAGGAAAATCTATAAGGAAGTTTCAAGCGACAAGGATTTTTTAAGGTAAAAGAGTTACAAATTGTCAAGGATTTATGAAATTCGAGAGTTTATCATCAATAGTTGAAACCAAAGACGAAGACCAAGAAGTTAAAGACGAGGAGCGGAAGACGTTTCTATTGGATGCCGTGAGAGTGGTGTTATCATAATTGGCGATCGGATGTGAAGGTGAGTAAGTTATCTCAGCCTCAATAATAAATTGTTGATTTCCTTTCTTAGAGATCGTCAGAAAAATGGTTTTTCAAAATATAAAAGATGTGGGTTTTTAAAAATATTTCGGAAGTTGTCCTTCCCACCATTCAACGTGTTGCAGGAATTCTCTCTTCATTCCTACCGCACACATGTGAGACCCATAAAAAAGCCGTCTTTTTGAGTGCAATTATCATAAAATTCTTTTTGGTGAGGCAGAAGTCGAGGCGAAATGCTTATTGATCGTTTCTCGAACACGCGTTCTCTCATTATGGTGTGGTTATTTCTCACTCAACATTTAAGAATGAGAATATGTTCTTTAGTATTTCTAACTTCTTATTACTAGCATGCGAAACTCTATGTCCTCATAACTCTTTGGATGCTTGGGACGCTTGAACGCTTTGAAGTTGTGAGTTTTTAGTTTGATTTGCTCGAGGACTAGCAAAGTCTAAGTGTGGGGGAATCGATAGGGTGTAGAATACATCCTATTTATTATCTATTGTTTATGCTTTCTCTCGCTATTTTTCTTGTAAATTACGTATTTTACGCTTGTTTTGAGTTTTATAGGTATTTTGGAGTCATGCGAAAGAAAAGAAGAAGAAACCATCCAAAGTTGTGCTAAAGGGCGTAATTGTCATTTCACAAGCAAGTTATATATGGAGCCTGGCCACGGTTAAGGGATAGACATTTTTGTTTTGATTGTTAAAGGCACCCAAGGAAGTTACTCAGGGCACCATCTGGGGTGGTTCTTATTTGGGGTGCAAACAGTCGTCCCAATTTAAAGCCCTAGCTAGGTCGAGAAATCATTTCCTCCCCAATCATTCTACACCGAAAGTGAGAAAGAAAGCGCCACCATGGTCAACTGCTTTGTAAATCAAGAGCGAGATGAGTTTCTGAGATGATGTTGCTTCGATTAATGGTGGTATTTTTTTGATCAAATTGAGAGGAAGAAAATGGGTGTGATTGATTCGTGGCTGTGAACGAGTAGGATTGGCAGAGGATTGATTTCAGAGATGGATTCGAAGATTTCAGGGATGAGATTTAGTGGTTGTCGCTGTTGTTGGTTGTATGACGGTGAGATGGAGATGTGGAGATCGGAAAGAGCAGATGAAATCAAGGCTTTTGAGCTCAAGAAAGGATGAAATCAAGATATCCATGGAATCAGTGAACTAGATAGAAGAAGCAACTGGGTTCGATTTAGTGTTGAACTTCAAGAGTTTGGTGTTGTTGTTAAGCCTGGGTTTGATTCGATCGAATGGGTTAGAGTTCCGCTGTGAAGAGAGAGTTGCAATTCGAAGATGGGTTTCGACTGACAATGGAAACAAGGGGATCTGGTGGTGATTTTGCTATTGAAGAAGGGTCAGATTCTGTCTTTGGTTGAGATTCAGAGAATGAAGTTGTTGTTGTTTGATTAGGCTTTGTTGGTTTAAAAGAAGAAATAGCTGAATGTATGAGCAGATAGGTTGAGCTGAGATGAGCTGAGATTGTAGGAATTATGAGCTGGTGGTGTTGTGAAGCTTTGCAACTGCAATGGAAGAGACAGTGCAACTGAGGGATTGTGTTTGAGTTGAGGCTGGTAATGGAACTGAAATTGGTTGAGCTCATGGAGGAGATGAAGCTGCAGAAATTGGTTGTGCAGGCATGATGATACAAGGGATTGGCAAATGGAGGTTGCAAGATGGTTTTGCAGGTGCTTAAATTTGTGTATGTGCAACTGTGCTTGAGTGTGGTTAGGGTGCAGGTCTGATAATAGGGGGTTACCAGGTCTGCTGGTGGTGATGAAATTGCTGGTGATTGCCATGGCTTCTGGTGGTCTGTGCAGTTCAAGGAGAGTTTGAACAAAAGATGGGCTGTGTCTGGAAATGGAGTGATGGTTGTGAACCAGTTTCAAGTTTATTATGCTGGTGGTGGTGCTGTTACAGGGAATACTGGAATGAAGCTATTGAGTCCGAGAATCTGGGAGGTGGCGATGAGAGGTGTGGTGCCGGTGGTTTGAATGAAGGGCTATATGAACTGAAGTTGAGATGGCTCACATTTGCGGGGGTATAGGCTGCAGTGGAGATTGCGGGGCACAAATGTGTTTTCGTATCTGCGGGATGATGTAAATGGCTTGACCGAGATAATGAGGCTATAAGGAATGGGAATGCAAACCTAGATGTATGCTGCAGGATATGGATTATGGCCTGTGGATGAACTCAGGTGAGCTATTATGGGTTCTGAGATGTATGGTTGTCAATAAAGCTGATTGAGGTTGCAGGCAAGGTTGAGTTTTGCCATGAAATTGTGGCGATAGAGTTGATGTGTTTGCTGCTGCAAATGGAAGTTAATGAATGAAATGGTGCAGCTCATAAACTGGCAGGTGCAAATGGCATAGGACGTAATGACTCGGGCCGAGTCGAGTCGACTTCGACTTACCGAGCTTTGACCCGTTTGACTCGATGGCGATCGCTCTTCTGCCTTGACCCGGTTGACTGACGGTTGACCCGTTTGACCGTTATCTCTTGCAAGCTTCCTAAGCTTTCACTTTCTGATACAAGTCGAGACACTACTCTCCCAGAATTATTCTGGCCTCAACACCTTTCTTTGCTTCCCTCCCCAAATCAACCCTTCTCCTCCACTTTGTGACCGAAGCAAGTCTGGAACGGCCATTTCTTGGTTTAGGTCGGACTTGTACAGATTGATCTCTCGAATCTATAAAGTGGTCACGTGCAGCACATTTGTTTAGGGTTTAAACCAGTTTCTCACTCACCTACCGAATTTACCGAAATCGGCAGAAACGATTTTCACCTATAAACAATTGGCGACCACAAATGGGAGGATTGATCTATCGGTTACAATACCGACTTCGACTCCCGATTTCGTTTCCGAACGTCAAATCCCAACATGGTGGAACTCGAGTCCGGAGCGGTCGCGAGAATACCAAAGACATAACACATCCCTGATGTTAGCGTCTCTCCCAATAACGTTGTTGCATCACCTGCTGGCTACAGTAACATCGAATGCACTCCCTCAAGCGTAACACCGCCAATCACCATGGCCAGAGCCGCTTCCTCCTCTAGTGTCTCTGCCCAACCCTCTAATCACGGCAACGAAAATATCTCTTCAGGTGTCACGCCACCAGTCACTGATAGGGTGTAGAATACATCCTATTTACTATCTATTGTTTATGCTTTCTTTGCTATTTTTCTTGTAAAATTATGTATTTTATGCTTGTTTTGAGTTTTATAGCTATTATGGAGTCGCACGGAGGAAAGGAAGAAGAAATCACCCAATTTGAGCCAAAAGGGCAAAAAGGTCATTTTACAGGAGATTGATATATGGAGCCCAGCTAAGGTTAAGGGGCAACTCTTTTGGGAGGAGTACTAGTAGCAGCCCAGCCAAGGTTAAGGGTTAACTCTGTTTGGAAGAGGACTAAAGACAGTCAAGTCAAGGTTAAGGGGTTGCAAATTCGGGTAGCCCTTATAGATGTGTGGGCCGTTAGTACTTACTATGCCCTAACCCTACATCTCGAGAGTCTCTCATTCATTTCATTCATTCACCTGAAACTGAAATTAAAACAGCAGCCATGACTGCTAATAAACTCGAGAGGTAAAATTGCATCAGAAATCGAGAACAGAGTGAACTGAGAGATGAAATTAAAGGGGAAAGAAAGAATCTGTGTTATGAGGAATCAGTGATAAAGATGGGTTTGCTGATGAATTGAAAGAAGAGATCGAGAGATGAGAAGGAGAGTTGAAATCGGTGTTAGCTGAGACAAAGTGAAGTGCTGTCGTGATTAGAGATGGATTTTCAGCTATAACTCAATTCCTGAAGTTGTGATGAAGAAATTGAATATGCAGTGGCGGATGGAAGGTACAACAGAGAAGAAATTGCAGATGAAGATGGTTGAAGTAGTTGTTGTGTAAGATGGGTTCGATCTGTAAGATGGGTTTCGATCTGAAGCTGCTACTGAATCTGAATCGAGGATAAAGCAAAGAATGGATTGAGATGGATCTGTGATGGAGTTTGAAGTTTTGAGACAGACTCAGAAGGACGAAATGGTTCAGAGTTTGAGGTGGAGCAGCGAGTGAAAGAGATGGGTTTTGTTAGGAATAAAAGAAATCAATCGGTCGAAGATTACAGATGGGGGTTTGATGGAGTCTGCTGGTTTACAGGGAACGATGAATTGAATTGTGAAGAGTGATGCTGCCGAGAAGAATTGAGAATAAGAAATTGATACAGAAAGAAGCTAATGATTGTAGATGAATGGTGAATTGCTTGAATAGATTCTGAGACAGGGAATGGTGCTAGTGAAGTTGGGAAATGTTGTTGGTGGTCTCTGTAGGATGGAATGTGGTTTGAATTTGTGGGTGATTGATGATTTGTGTTTGGAAGAATTAGATGTATGCTAGGATTTGAACAGGGATGGAGCTGAAGAGAGGCCTGATTTTGGCCGGGAAAACATCAGAAAACAGCCGAAACTCGGCCGGATATTTGTCCTGACGAGTCAACTGGGACCGATCCATCCGATCCAGCACAGCCGAGTAAGACCAGTAAGCTTAGCAAGACTGACTCAGGAGCTGACTCACCATCTGGCTTGACTTTCTTGATTAACTGTTGACTGACGGTTTGACCCCTTTGACCGTTAGTCCTAACGGTGGACTGACGGAATATTCCGCCGAATATACCAGTGACGGTGAAATTTTCAGGTGGCCGGCAGCGACTATTCCGGCCGGATTCCGGCCATAATACCGTTTTTCCGGCGAGCCAAAAATTCCAGAATTTCCTATGGACTTCTCTCATGGGTGTGAAGACTTGGACTAGGAATTGGATGGAGAATTGGACTCAAATTTGGAAAGAGAAGATGGAAGAGTTGAGAAAGGCTTGGATTTGGAAATTGAATTGCTAAAGGAAAAGGATTCTATTCCTTGGAAGATTTGGAGAATATTGAAGCCTATAAATAGAGAAGTTTTACACATCTTTTACACACACAACACTTTTCTTTTCTTATTCTTTGTGTGAACTCTTTAGCATGAGTAGCTAATTTTATTATTGATTGAGGATGAATTCCTAGTTCTTAATATGATTTAAGTTTTTGTTTTCAATTCTATCTTGAAGTTTTTCACATAATTATCGTTTGTTTTTACTAATAGGAATGATCTTAATGACATTCATGATTGATTGATAGATTGTTTGGGTGGCCAACTAAATTGATTTGTCGGTTTAATCTAAAGCTAGTGAAAGTTAGGAGATAAGTAATCGTTTCTTGACTTTTTACATAAGTAGCAAACACGAGACCTTGCGGAGGGATTCCGTGGAGCAATTGTGTGTGAAAACAATGTTAGCAAGTAGACCTTGATCTAAGAGTCCAACTACTAATATTGACCTAATAAGTTCATAAATCTTAATGCGTTTATTTAAATTACATCTAGAGTGATCTACTACTAGGTGGTTTGGTAAATAGAATCCGGTAGTCGAGAACTTCCGTATCCCAGGTGATACAAGGGATTTAGGGGTTTAGCACCGATCTAGTCGCTTTACCTACGGTTGGTGATAATTTGTGACTAATAACAAGTAGAAAAGAACATAACTTGATTCATTGTTTTGTAACGAAGAAGGATTCCTTGGTCTTGTCTCTCTTATTGCTTTCAACTTTATCTTTTAATTGCTTTGTTTATTTTCTTTTGCTTTTTACACCCCCCTTTTGTGACAATTTTTACAACTAGAATCTCTTGCTCCTCGTGGGACCGAACTTGACTACACTATATTACTTGTTAATTAGGTGGAAAAATATTAATTAATTTGTTGTGGTTACGACACGCATCAGTCACCAGGGCCAGAGCCGCCGCTGCGGTCCCTAATGCTTCGTCTAGCATGGCGCATTCGACCACAACTAAGGTTCCAACTACCCCACCGATGGGACGAGAGACTGGAGGGACCATAGGAAGTCGTCCTTATGTCACCATCGCTGATTTGATGGAATGACATGAGATGCTCGCCAGAGCCCAGACGGATATGGTTTCAACGCAGAAGGAGGTACTCGTCTTTCTCAAGACCCTGACAGAGCGACTACCACGTGAGTCGCGTCCTCCAGAGCCGCTTAGGAACGTCTCCAACAACCCCGACGCCAGCACCTCGGCGGAGCACGCCTCCACGGATGAGGGAACTCGCGCTAGAATCCCGTTGGAAAGAAATCAGCCGCCCAACTTCGTCACACGAGAAGATCTGGAACAACTTCTCCACAACCGAATCAAGAATAATGAATTGGACGTGCATCATCACCAAACCCCTTACCCATCCGAAATGCAGAGAATCCCTCTCCCAAGGGGGTACTCTTCTCCTCAATTTACCCTGTACGATGGTACCGGGAATGCACGTGAGCATGTCTCTCGTTTCCTGGAATCCCTAGGTGAACATGAATATAATCACGTTCTCCGTTTAAGGGAATTCTCAAAATCACTTACTGGAAGGGCGTATACATGGTATAACAAAGATCCCACCGAACAAAGATTCCC
The DNA here is from genome assembly GCA_023531295.1 of Papaver armeniacum. Taxonomy (NCBI): domain Eukaryota; kingdom Viridiplantae; phylum Streptophyta; class Magnoliopsida; order Ranunculales; family Papaveraceae; genus Papaver; species Papaver armeniacum. The sequence goes on along the minus strand of JAJJWW010015024.1, from coordinate 335,983 downwards.
AACCGGAGTAGCATGGTCACTGCGTTTTACAAGAAATACTTCTTCGTGTCTGAACAAGTTACTTTCTCAGACCTCGGAAGAATGTACCAGTGGGATAACGAACATCTGAATAATTTTGTCAAAAGGTTCAGGGTTCAAGCACTCGACTGTCACGACCCAAACGTGACAGAACAACAACCGGTAAACGTATGCATCAATGGTATGGTTCCAATTTACCGCGCCCTGTTAGAAAACTTGCGCTTCCAAACGTTCTCCGAACTCCATGAAGCCGCCAGACGATCAGCAACAATAGCACCAGCATTACTGGAAAGATCTAGGCCAAATCGAGCCGAAGACACGCGTGAAACTCGCGGGAGTAGACGCCTCATCAGCAAACAATTTAATGCCGCCTCATCCTCCGTGAACATAGTAAACGAAAGGGGAAAAAGGAAAGCCCCAACTACGAGCCACCAGCCAAAACGTGAAGCACCGGCGCAACGGGAACCCCCGCCACGAAAGACCGTCTACAACATCATGAGACCGAAGGAAATACCTTTGATTTCCCGTTTCCCATCGAGGAGGTGATTGACCTCCTAGAAGCCCGGGTTCAAGATGATATTATCGATCGCCACCTCCCAGGACGTCTACCAACCGAGGCCGAGATGGCGAACCCCAAATCTTGCCACTACCACAGTTCATTCACCACCCGACCAGCGATTGCAACGGACTAAAGCATATTTTCAAAGAAAGGATAGAAGCGGGAGGACTCCAACCAGAGATGAAAGAGTGCATCGAGACCCACTCCCAATAAGAAACTCGCGGTCCTCTGGGGACTCCGTGCACGAGACCGCACAATCCATGATGCAACATGTATGCGAAATTCTCTATCTTTCCAAGGTGCAGCGCCAAGATATTTTCGCAGCTCTCAATCGTGTTGTATCCTAAGAAACGACTTTTTCTCTCCTCGGAATCCATGCCAGGGGCCCAAGCTTTCCAAACAAAGCGAAGCAAAGAAGGAGAACTGGGACTGCTGACCACGTCCGTTTAAGAGGTAACGAATTTGACGACACGCTCATCGACACGGCCTCGACCACAACATCATTACTTTCAAGACACTAAAGGCAAAGCGGATTTACAAAACAAGACGCTACCTATTCCCCGTCTGATTAAGAGCTTGAGAGGAGAAACTTTGAACGCGCATGGCTACATCAACCTAGAGATAAAGATGGGAGACGCTATAACGCATAGCAAGTTCCACATTGTCAAAGAACTAGATCATGACATGATATTGGGACGCTTATGGGTGCTCGATAACAAAGCGAAATTGGGTGTACACCCTCTGCCGACGTCCACGCCCGAAGGAATTCCCAACAAATCATCTCACGGGTTATCGCATCAACGAGCTATTGAAGGAACCCAGGCCTCCGGAGAGGACCCGTTGGCGCTAGCTCATGATTTTCAAATACAAGTAAGTCTGACCAAGCAACCTTTTTCGCAACTGGGTCTTTCCTTCCCCCATTCCGTCATGGGGACTCGGCGCGATTACTGGCACAAACGCTGTCTAAAAATGTGAATGGGGAGCTGGACCATTTGAACACTTTGCAAGAAGCTTGGAAACTTCTATTGAATCCAACGAAGTCAAGACTCAAACGGTTGCACGACGTCTGAACCCGTTTTCAATTGGAGATGTAGTGGTTAAGGAAAGCTCGTTTCAAGTTGGGAAGATGACGGTAAAAATGGATTTGCCCAATGAAGGAGAAGACGAGCCGTATTTGGTTGCGGATACCCTTTTGGGAGGATATTGCAAGCTCATCAATGCAGACACACCTGAAGGCGTGATAATTCACTCGCGATGGCTCAAGGAATCCAATACCTAAAATGCTGTACTTCCCAATCACTCCCCCTTTTTAGTATTTCCTTTAACAATTCCTCTTAATAGTTGTAATTCCCCAAGATGAATACACCGTTTGTATTTTTCCTTAGGGATTCCCAAAAAAAAAAAAAAACAAATACATCTCTTTCCAAGCGAATCCTCCAGATATCAGAGAAATACATCAGGCAAACCCAGAAAACCATTGCAGAGCCATTATACCACAACCTCTTTCAAAAAATATATATGAAGCAAAATGTTGACTGATGAAGAAGAAGGAAAAGACGAGTTTACAAAAAAAAAAAAAAAAAAAAAAAAAAAAAAAAGGGGGACACCGGGGGAACTAAAGCAAAAATAACGGAATAACAAAAGGGAAGAACTAGCCCTCGAAGGACGGAGTACAAGTCCCCTCGGGTAAGACTATCTTCAAGTACTTCCCCCAGCAATCCCTCGGGCAACAAAGGTTCCATTCAACGGTGTTAGCAGCAGCAACCTCAACATCCCATCCCGAAACAGCCACAGCGGCAGCAGTGTCCTCAACAACGACCGGTCTAGCATACGCCACAATGACCCCTCCGGTATCACCAACGACACCTTTGGCATCAACTTCAGAAGAGTCAAGAATCATGGCGCTCTCCTCCAAGACCACCACACGTTCACTTTTCCGTCGTTTCAACCTAGAAATGGTCCGATCCGCCCCATACCCGGATCGAGGAAAGGCTTTGCCACACTGAAACCTCTCAACATTCCAAGACTCTTCCTTGTTCTCTCGCCCTCCTCCATGCTCACCGAGCCCAAGAAAGTCCGAACACGCACTGTTCTTTATGGGGATAGATGGAAGGGAGGTCCTTAATGATTCCACTAGCTTCGTGGAATGGAGATTCAATCCCAACCAATGCCTCCTCAAGAGAAGAAGATCGATCTCCGCCAAGTCTCGAAGCCCTTCTCCGAAGAGTTAAAGGCGCAGACCATCCACGGAGGGTCCCATCATACGCTGCAAAAAGATGGGGAAAATGATCCAGTTCCATCATATCTATACACATATAAAAAGAGGATAACACGAACGGAGAAGAAGAAGAAAACATACCGGTATGATCTTCTTAGCCCGAATAACCCTAGTCGGGTGCTTTTGCAAGAGTCGGACCTCGCGCCTTCACCCGGAGAATCTGGGCCGGTTAGAAGGTGATTCGTCTCGTGCGACATGACGAAGAGGGGAAAATTCAACAAGAAGAACCCTTTCTCAAAAGAGGGAGATGATGCAATTACGTTGGGTATGAATACGAAAACTTAAAGAATGAAAGGAAGTAATGATGGGCATAACGCTTCCAGATTTTTGGCATGGGTGATGCCCCGATTGAAGCCGCCGCGTGAAGGAAGGCAAAATAAGGAAACTTTGCTATCTCGTAAGAAACACTTACTCCCTCCTTGTTTTCACCGACCCTATCAAGTTGCACCGGTCCCACCAATTGCGCCAACTTCCCAAGGACCGCCCAAGTCGCGCCAGCAAGCACGCGCAGCTTCCCCACCTTGCGCCGGTCCCACCAGCTAGCACGCTCAGTTTCCCACCAATTGCGCCAACTTCCCAAGGACCGCCCAAGTCGCGCCAGCAAGCACGCGCAGCTTCCCCACCTTGCGCCGGTCCCACCAGCTAGCACGCCCAGTTTCCCAACTCACGCCAACTTCCCAATGACCGCCCAAGCCACGCCAGCAAGCACGTTCAGCTTCCCCACCTTGCGCCGGTCCCACCAGCTAGCACGCTCAGTTTCCCAACTCGCAACAACTTCTCAATGCCGCCCAGCTTCCTGTCTCTCACGACGCTAACTTCCCAATTATGACAAACCTCCCGATTTGCGCAAAATCGCCCGGAGGCAAGGATTCCAAATCCTATTTATAAAAGGTCAGACGAGCCTCCTCAATTCTCTTTACAGTTTGTTGTTGATAGTTTGTCACCATCTTATGCTAACCTCGCAACAAAGCTCTTGTTCCGAGCTAAGCAGGGGACTTAATGTTGATGGTGGTTTTTAAACAAAGGGTAAAATCGTAAAACCCCAAATAACCTAATGTCACAAGTGACACATTTATTAGGACTTTTAATGCATGTAGTCAGTAATTAATAGGGGGTATTTTTTCAAATTAGGGTTACAACGAACAAAACCCTAATTCCCCTCCGTGCCAGTGGCAAATCATGCCAGCCACACCTAGCCCAAGCTAGCCGCACCTCTATGCCAATGGCAAAGCATGCCAGCCATACCAAACGCGTCGAAGCATGCCAACCATGCTAGCCGCACCTCCGTGCCAATGGCAAATCATGCCATCCACACCTAGCCCAAGCTAGCCGCACCTCTATGCCAATGGCAAAGCATGCCAGCCATACCAAACGCGCCGAAGCATGCCAACCATGCTAGTCGCACCTCCGTGCCAATGGCAAATCATGCCATCCACACCTAGCCCAAGCTAGCCGCACCTCTATGCCAATGGCAAATCGTGCCAGCCATACCAAACGCGCCGAAGCAAGCCAACCATGCTAACCGCACCTCTATGCCAATGGCAAAGCATGCCAGCCATACCAAACGTGCCGAAGCATGCCAACCATGCTAACCGCACCTCTATGCCAATGGCGAATCATGCCAGCCATACCAAACACGCCAAAGCATGCCAACCATGCTAGCCGCACCTCCGTGCCAATGGAAAATCATGCCAGCCACACTTAGCCCGAGCTAGCCGCGCCATGCCAAACACACTCTGCCTTGGCCCTAGCTACGCTGGTCACGCCACGCCAAGCCCAAACACCCTTACAGCCGCGCCATGCCAAAGTAGCGCCCCGCACCTAGTCTTGCAAACCATGCAACCCAGGCCAAATTGGCCACGCATGCCATTGGCACATGCCAACACGCACCGCTGGTACCTTTTTCTACCAAGGCGCGACCCAAATTGGCCACGCATGCCATTGGCACATGCCAACACGCTCGCTGGTAGCTTTTTCTACCGGGCGCGGCCCAAATTGGCCACGCATGCCATTGGCACATGCCAACACGCTCGCCATAGCTTTTTCTACCAAGGCGCGACCAAATTGGCATGCCATTGGCACATGCCAACATGCCATTGGCTTTTTCATGCCAACACGCCACGCATTGGCACTTTTTCTAACTTTTTCTACCGGTAGCGGCCCAAACTGGCATGCCATTGGCACATGCCAACACGCACCGATGATAGCTTTTTCTACCAAGGCGCGACCCAAATTGGCCACGCATGCCATTGGCACATGCCAACACGCTCGCTGGTAGCTTTTTCTACCAGGGCGCGACCCAAACTGGCCACGCATGCCATTGGCACATGCCAACACGCTCACCGGGTAGCTTTTTCTACTGGGCGCGGCCCAAATCGGCCACGCATGCCATTGGCACATGCCAACACGCACCGATGGTAGATTTTGATACCAAGGCGCGACCCAAATTGGCCACGCATGCCATTGGCACATGCCAACACGCTCATTGGTAGCTTTTTTACTACTGTGGTGCGCCCAAATCACACACATGCCATTGGCACATGCCAACACGCTCGGCGGTAGCTTTTTCTACCAGGCGCGGCCCAAATCGCCACGCATGCCATTGGCACATGCCAACACGCTCCGCCGGTAGCTTTTTCTACCAAGGCGCGACCCAAATTGGCCACGCATGCCATTGGCACATGCCAACACGCTCGCCGGTATCTTTTTCTACCAAGGCGCGACCCAAACCATTGGGCCACGCATGCCATTGGAACATGCCAACACGCACCATTGGAAAACACCAACACGCACCAGTAGCTTTTTTCTACCAAGGCGCGACCCAAATTGGCCACGCATGCCATTGGCACATGCCAACACGCTCATTGGTAGCTTTTTCTACCAAGGCGCGACCCAAATTGGCCACGCATGCCATTGGCACATGCCAACACGCTCGCTGGTAGCTTTTTCTACCAAGGCGCGATCCAAATGGCCGAGCATGCCATTGGCACATGCCAACACGCATCGCTGGTAGCTTTTCTTGTCAGGCCACGGCCCTAATGGCCGAACACGCCATTGGCACTTTCCACACACGTCACTAGCAGGCATTGCCACTTACACTCAACGTACAACCTACCACCAAGGCATTCCGCACATGCCATTGGCACATGGCACACACGCTACTAGCAGCTCTGGCATTGCCACTCGTACCCAAGATGCAACCCGCAACAAAGGCATCTCGCACATGCCACACGCGCCACTAGCAGCGCCACTTGCACTCAAGGTGCAACCAACACTCGAGATATCAACACAAACCGGGGATGCTTTCCGGGGTTTTGGTTTGGCGGTCACAGCTTGCAGCGTACACTACGCTCACATTAAGAAAGCGTGAAAAGGAATAAAGCGGTCCAATAAATGTGGAAATAATGGTGAAAACGTTTTCACCCATAAACACCATGCGGTTACCACCTCCTCCCATTATTTCACCCTTTACTCTCTTCCTTCATGAGGCCAGGGTACGTTTCAATCTCGACTTGTATAAATAGGTCTTACCTATTTCCACCAGACAACAAGTCTCGGTCAGAGGAAAAAATACAACACTCTCAGAAAAGGCAACTTTGCAAGCTATCCAAAAGCTTTCATCTCTTGCAAGCTTCCTAAGCTTTTACTTTCTGATACAAGTCGAGACACTACTCTCCTGCACTATTCGCCTCAACACCTTTCTTTGCTTCCTCCCCAAATCAACCCTTCTCCTCCACTTTGTGACCGAAGCAAGTCTGGAACGGCCATTTCTTGGTTTAGGCCGGACTTGTATAGATTGATCTCTCGAATCTATAAAGTGCTCACGTGCAGCACATTTGTTTAGGGTTTAAACCAGTTTCTCACTCACCTACCGAATTTACCGAAATCGACGGAAACGATTTTCACCTATAAACACTAGTACACCAACATGTTGTTGCAGTGATTCACAATCCATTTATGTCTGTTTTTGAGAAATTTTTATGGTATTTGTTGTTGGTGTGTACATACTAGTACACCAACATGCTGTTGCAGTGATTCACAATCCATTTAAGTCTATTTTTGAGAAATTTTTATGGTATTTGTTGTTGGTGTGTACATACTAGTACACCAACATGCTATTGCAGTGATTCACAATCCATTTATGTTTGTTTTTGAGAAATTTTTATAGTATTTGTTGTTGGTGTGTACATACTAGTACACCAACATGCTGTTGCAGTGATTCACAATCCATTTATGTCTGTTTTTGAGAATTTTTATGGTATTTGTTGCTTGTGTGTATAGATTTGTAAACCAAACAAGTCATGTTATGTGAGTTTGTGAGTGGTTTTATGGTTAATGGCATGTTATATGTGTTATGGATTTGTTTCATTTCAGTTGTGTGTACAAATCTATACATAAGCATTGTATTGCAGTGATTTGTGATTGTTTTCATTTCAGTTGTGTGTACAGATTTGTACACAAGTATTGTATTGCAGTGATTCAAGGCATGTTGTGATTGTTTTAAAGATTTTTCTGTAGGAGTATACAGGTTTTTACACCATCATGGTGTTATAGTGATATATGACATGTTGTATGGGAATTATTGTTGCTCTTGTTATATTTATGTACCAGTATACTGGTTTGTACACCAGAATTTTTGTATGAGTATCATGTGTTATGCTTCTCTTTTCTTATTCCCATTTGTCTATTTTCGTAGATACAAACAAACCTTATAGATCAGGTTTTAATGCAATCAACGAGTTTGTGAACAAGTACCTTGAGAAGGATGGAGACATAAGGAAAAAGGATCGTAACAAAGTCTGGTTCACAGTTTCAGTTAGAGAAGCTAAAGGAGAGCCCTTTTTGGCCTATATTAGATGTCTTTGTTCACAAGAAAGCTGAAAAGAAAGAGGAGGAAAACTCAGAAAAGAAAAATGAGAAGAAGAGAGATGTGTGGTTTAAGAATCCAGAATCAATCTTGAAGATTGTGAACCAGTTTCGCCATGATAATTCAGGGAGAAATGTCTTCATTTTCAATACTGCCGAGGAGAAAAAATTTGTTGAAGTAGAAAGTATGCCAGAAGATTTGTTCTTAATTTTTGAATTAGAAATGGTGGCATCAGAACCTGTGGAAGGAGAATGTATCAAAACTAGAGCTGAGCAGAGATACGGTTCACTAATAAACTGATTGAAACTGAAGGATCAATCTAAGTTGGGAAAACTATATGTGGAGAATGAAATCTTGCGTATAATGAAGTTAAAACTAAAGTTGGATATGGAGATTGAGATTGAGAGAAATGCTGAGGACTTGGTAGTGTTGTTTGCAATATACCTGTGCATCACTGTTTTTTTTACCACATCAAATGGAAGCGGGATTACCAAGAGCCAATTTGCTCCCTACTTTGAATCATTGGAAAGAATGAAAAAAAACCAACTGGCCAGTTCATATACATAAATATCTAATGGATAGCACTAGGAAACATATTGCCACATGATGCGTGTCGTAGGTGCAATCAAATTAATATCTATTTCCACTCAATTAAAAATAATATAATGGAAGTCAAGTTCGTTCCCACGAGGAGCAAGAGATTCTAGTTGTAAAAATTGTCACGAAAGGGGGGTGTAAAAAGCAAAAGAAAATAAACAAAGCAATTAAAAGATAAAGTTGAAAGCAATAAGAGAGACAAGACCAAGGAATCCTTCTTCGTTACGAAACAATGAATCAAGTTATGTTCTTTTCTACTTGTTATTAGTCACAAATTATCACCAACCGTAGGATAGCAGGTCCGCTTAGCTAGCCCCAAAATCCCTTATTTCACTGAGTAACAAGTCCGCTTAGTTATCAGATTCTATTCAAAAGAACCACCTTGAGGTTCGCTTACAAGATGTAATTCCCTGAATGCATTAAGATTTATGAATTTAGGTTTAGTACTAGTAGTTAAACTCGGTTCGCTTGGTTCGCTTTCTAGCGTTGTTTCTACACACAATTGCTCCACGGAATCCCTCCGCAAGGTCTCGTGTTTGCTACTTATGTAAAGAGTCAAGAAACGATTACTTATCTCCTAACTTTCACTAGCTTTAGATCAAATTAACAAATCAATTTAGTTGGCCACCTAAACAATCTATCAATCAATCATGAATGTCTTTAAGATCATTCCTATTAGTAAAAACAAACGATAATCATGTGAAAAATTTCAAGATAGAATTGAAAACAAAAACTCAAAACATAAATTAAGAACTAGGAATTCATCCTCAATCAATAATAAAATTAGATACTCATGTTAAGGAGTTCACACAAAGAATAAGAAAAGAAAAGTGTTGTGTGTAGAGAGGTGTGTAAAGATGTAGAAAACTTCTTTATTTATAGGCTTCAATATTCTCCAAATCTTCCAAGGAATAGAATCCTTTTCCTTTAGCAATTCAATTTCCAATTTCAAGTCTTTCTCTTCTTCCATCTTCTCTTTCCAAGTTTGAACCCAATTCTCCATCCAATTCCTAGTCCAAGTCTTCACACCCATGAGAGAAGTCCATAGAAAATTCTGGAATTTTTGCTCGCCGGAAAAGCGGTATTATGGCCTAATCCGACCTAATAGTCGCCGCCGGTCACCTGAGAATTTTCTCCGTCGGTGGAATATTCGACGGAATATTCCGTCAGTCCACCGTTAGGACTAACGGTCAAATGGGTCAACCGTCAGTCAACCGGGTCAAGGGGTGAGTCACTGAGTCAGAACCGAGTCAGCTAGCTAACTCGGCTGACTGGTCCTAGCCAGGCTACTTGCCCAGGCCAAATTTGTTGCAGTTGTGCAGTTTTCTGTGCACAGCCCAGATGGCTGTATCCTTCCCTGTAACCATTCAATTCTGCCAACACCAGTCTCATGCTCTCAATTTCCAATTCTTCTCTGGTTCACAAGCCATCTTCCATGAATTGCAGCTTCTTTTGTAACCCACTGCAACATCAACCATCTTCCTACTTTTATACTCATACCACAACCCATTGAACACCATTTCTATCACCCATTCTACCAAGACCACCACAACCAGCCTCATACCAGTAACCACTTTGCTGCTCCTCAGTTGCACACCATAACTGCATTTCTCAATGGCAGTAGCACCTTCCAAGCCATGACCATTTGCACTTGTTCATCACCACTGCCAAGCTCCAAACCACCATTCCCTTATGCAACTTCAATAGCACCCATCTGTAACAACTCCATTGCAACCTGTATAACCCACCACCAACATTACTTGTGCAATTTCAGCTTATTCTTGCCTTGCTCAGTCCAATTCCCTGTAACTTCAATGCCAACAACACCTGCAGTTATCAACCTAGCCATCAATAGCAACAAACCTCAACTGCATACACTCACCACCAAATTGCTCATACCCAAAGATCTCCATCTAATCCATACAATTCATTGCCAACCATCACTTCCATTCTCAAACCTTCACTGACAGAACCCACTCAATTTAGCTTCATCTCTGCCTCATTCTCAGATTCAGCACAAACCCACACAGAACCATGAATATCACCTGTAACACAATAGCTCCAACTTCACCCATTTGCTCAATCTTCAAATCAATGCAAACTCGAATTGAGTTTACCCATTCAATCATCCCCTGTCTTCATCTCTTATTTCAAACCACAGAACCCATCTTCAATTTTGTTCTTAATTCAACAGCACCATCAATTTCTTTCACAGCAGAACCCAAGTTCTATTTCCTCACCAACAGACTCCCAATTCTAGTATTTCAGCAAAGCTAGACCCATTTTCTCTATCAGCATCACCATCGTCAATAAACCAACAAACCCTTGATTCAAACCCCTGTAATAGCAGACCTAATCTCCTTTTGATCTCAATCTTGCTCAAACGAACCCTAATCGATCTCTCAGTCCTCCTCTGAATCTCTGATTCATCTTCTCCCTGAGCTTCATCAATTTTACAGCAGCCGCTGTTCTGATTTTGCTTCTCAACCATCGGTTTCATCATCTCGAGAAGCCCATCTTCATTCTTTCTCCATCGATCTCCTCATTCAAATCTTGTTCTCAGCAGCTATACATTTATAATTCATAAATTACAGTGACCATCGTCTGCTTCGATCACATCATCACTGCCATAATTTCTCCTTTATTTCAATTCCAGAAACCCCTCTCTGATTCCCAGCTTCTACTCATCTCGATTTCAACCCTCTCTTCCATCTCTGTATTCAACAGCAGTGGCTACTTCTTCTCGATCTCATTTTCCTCCGTCTGCTTCTCTTTCTTTAGTTTCAGTGAAAATGAATTGAACGAAAGATATTTCTTGCTTTTAGGGTTCGAACATGGGACGATATTTGCACCCAGTATAGCCACCCATTGATAATTACAGCCTCTTCTAAATGATAAGGGGTACTCCAAATGATAACCCCTTAACCATAGTCAAGGTTTGCGTTTAGTATACCTCCAAGAAGAGTTACCCCTTAACCTTGACTGGACTCCAGATCGTGCTTTCCCTGTGAAATGACAATTATGCCCTTTTTGCTCAATTTTGGTGATTTCTTCTTCTTTTCCTCCGTGCGACTCCAAAGTAGCTACAAAACTCAAAATAAGCGTAAAATACATAATTTACAAGAAAAATAGCAAAGAAAGCATAAACTCTGTATAGTAAATACGGTGTATTCTACACCTATCAAATTCCCCCACACTTAGACTTTGCTAGTCCTCGAGCAAATCAAACCAAAACTTACAACTTCAAAGCGTTCCAGCGTCCCAAGCATCCAAAGAGTTATGAGGACATAGAGTTTCTGCATTCTAGTAATAAGAAGTTAGAAATACTAAAGAACATATTCTCATTCTTAAATGTTGAGTGAGAAATAACCACACCATAATGAGAGAACGCGTGTTTGAGAAACGATCAATAAGCATTTCGCCTCGACTTCTGCCTCACCAAAAGGATTTTATGATAATTGCACTCAAAAAGACGGCTTTTTTATGGTTCTCACATGTGTGCGGTAGGAATGAAGAGAGAATTCTGCAACACGTTGAATGGTGGGAAGGACAACTTCCGAAATATTTTTAAAAACCCACATCTTTTAATATTTTGAAAAACCATTTTTCTGACGATCTCTACGAAAGGAAATCAACCATTATTATCGAGGATGAGATTACTTACTCACCTTCACATTCGATCGCCAATTATGATAACACCACTCTCACGGCATCCAATAGAAACGTCTTCCGCTCCTCGTCTTGATCTCCTCCGTCTTCGTCTTCGGTTTCAACTATTGATGATAAACTCTTGAATTTCATAAATCCTTAACAATTTGTAACTTTTTTTTTTTTTCTTAAATCCTTGTCGCTTGAAACTTCCTTATAAATTTTCCTTCCCCACGGCTTATTAACAAAACAAATATTTCTCTTGTTTTTCTCTCTTTTTTTTTTTTCTTTCCTTTTCTTTTCTTTTTTCAATTATTATTTTTTTTTCTTTGAAATTAACAAGAGAAATTAAATACAAAATAAACCATGACCGTGGAAGAAGTATTTTACCGCTTGATTCTTCACAACTTGTATCGTCTTGAAATCATAAACTTCAAAAATTCTCACCTTTTGATTTTCTTCGCTCTTGTGAATAAGTCTTCATACTTGGATATAAAATTACCTCATTGTAGTGTAAGTCTTCAACATATATGTAAAAATCTGCTCTTTGTATGTTGCTTTACTTGAATATAAAATTTGCTCTTTTTTCTCGTTCCGTTGCTTATAAACCTTGAACTTTTCCAACTTTCCTTGTAGATTTTCATGTCGCTCCTTGTTGATGATGAGAGTGTTTCTATGGATCCGTTGTTGTCGAGAGAATGATTCTAACTGCAAATCGAACTACAAGAAGGAAGCTTTCATCTATAGACGTCACCCTCATGATTGACAAAATTAGCACTCAAGAGATCAAAGAGTAGTGCTTCTATTGGTGGGAGGTTGGGTAGCTCACCATTCTACCCGAAATTTACTTACGGTGACACACACTCAAAAGAAGCTCTTTAGTAGATGGAAAATTTCTGGTCGGTGCCTCACATGATATGAATACGGGTAGTCTCCACTAATGATTGATCAACAACTCTAATAATGCATTTCTCCCTGCACCAAATTCGCATCACCGGCATGATTAAATCCATTATTTAACACTCTAACAAACAAGAAATCCGAATGTAGTTCTCTATCACTTCCAAGTTCAATTATGTCGGTCAAAATCTCTATGTAAACATACCTAGAAGTATGCTAGTGACTCTAAAATCTTTAAAAGTTGGAGTTTTTATGTAAAAACTTTTTTTTTTTTTTTAATTTTTTAATTTTTTAATTTTTTTTTTTTTTAAATACATGCTTAACCACTCCCCCACACTTAAACCTTACATTGTCCTCAATGTAATTGAATCCTCCTAGTAAAGTCAAGGTGGGAAATTTTAACATGATAAGGAACAAGAAAAAGAAATAACAAAAATAAAAAACAAAAGGATAAGAAATACAAAACCTATGGGTTGCCTCCCATGAAGCGCTTGTTTTAAAGTCGACGGCCCGACTTAGCTCTTGCAAGATTCATTCCCCATATACTAACAATCTGAAAATTTGAGGATCCACCCATAATACCTGTTTTGAAAACAATAACTCCATACAAATATTAGCACAAGAAAATAATAATGATGTTATCGCCCGATAGAAATTTCCCCCACACTTATTCTCGTCCACACTCGGAAGTGTATAAAGAACATAGAATTTTGGAACTTCCATGTATTCCTCTTGGCAAACCTGCATAGTGTTAGCATCAAGTGTTTCCAATGGTGGATATTTAGAAACAAAATCATCCAAAAATACTTTCGAAGCACATACATTCAAACCAATAAGAGGTAAAGGAGAAGAATCAATAGGCAAAGGGTTAGACAAACCTTGCACAATTTCTTGTATTATAGAATCCTCTTCATCCTTAAAAAATTCGAGTGAATTACTTACCTCTTGTATATCGTGGTCCTCTATTAAACCTTGCAACCATTCTTCGTCGTTTTCTACCTTAACCAAAGTCTTGGCATCATTAAAATCATTGGCAAGTTCAATTGGGTCTTCCACAAAATCAATGAATGTGGTTTCATCCTCTAGCATCATCTCTTCAACATTTTCATCATCGGAATCGGGCCATTCACTAAAATGATTTTCATCGGTATAGATTGTAAGATCTTCATGTGCGGGTGTTACACCGTTTATAACAATAGGTAAGTCACACCCAATCTCCTCCTTTTGAATAGGCGAAGGATCGTTAATATGATCCGGAGTTGGAATAACTTTATCCTTGCTACAATAATTTTCATAAGGTTCATAATCATCATCATAACCCATATAATAACGTTTTTCACGCTCTATTCTTAAAGCTCTTTTAGCTTCAAAAATTTCTTCATCCGATGCTAGGCCTTCATCGATCAATTGATAGAACCTTCTCTCAAGTTCCCTCAAACTAGGTTGTCTTGCACCGAGGAGATCACACATAGATTTAGAAGCATAACTATCCTCCCGTCCTAATGATTGTTCACTTACATACCCGTCATAAGGTTGTTGATATGTATGAGAATATCCATAAAGTCTGTATCCTAAGGATGGTTGGAAGTTGACATAATGTTGAGGTTGAAAACCGTATTGATTGTTGTAATATGCTTGCTCTTGTCCACCATACATGGAAAACTGACACCTGAAATAAGATTCTCAAAAACTTAAGTTAGATAGAATCCAACAAAGCAAGAATAAAGCAAAAAGAAAAATAAAAACAACTAAAATCATCCGCTGCTCCCCGGCAGCGGCGCCAAAATTTGATGCGTGTCGTAGGTGCAATCAAATTAATATCTATTTCCACTCAATTAAAAATAATATAATGGAAGTCAAGTTCGTTCCCACGAGGAGCAAGAGATTCTAGTTGTAAAAATTGTCACGAAAAGAGGGGTGTAAAAAGCAAAAGAAAATAAACAAAGCAATTAAAAGATAAAGTTGAAAGCAATAAGAGAGACAAGACCAAGGAATCCTTCTTCGTTACGAAACAATGAATCAAGTTATGTTCTTTTCTACTTGTTATTAGTCACAAATTATCACCAACCGTAGGATAGCAGGTCCGCTTAGCTAGCCCCAAAATCCCTTATTTCACTGAGTAACAAGTCCGCTTAGTTATCAGATTCTATTCAAAAGAACCACCTTGAGGTTCGCTTACAAGATGTAATTCCCTGAGTGCATTAAGATTTATGAATTTAGGTTTAGTACTAGTAGTTAAACTCGGTTCGCTTGGTTCACTTTCTAGCGTTGTTTCTACACACAATTGCTCCACGGAATCCCTCCGCAAGGTCTCGTGTTTGCTACTTATGTAAAGAGTCAAGAAACGATTACTTATCTCCTAACTTTCACTAGCTTTAGATCAAATTAACAAATCAATTTAGTTGGCCACCTAAACAATCTATCAATCAATCATGAATGTCTTTAAGATCATTCCTATTAGTAAAAACAAACGATAATCATGTGAAAAATTTCAAGATAGAATTGAAAACAAAAACTCAAAACATAAATTAAGAACTAGGAATTCATCCTCAATCAATAATAAAATTAGCTACTCATGTTAAGGAGTTCACACAAAGAATAAGAAAAGAAAAGTGTTGTGTGTAGAGAGGTGTGTAAAGATGTAGAAAACTTCTCTATTTATAGGCTTCAATATTCTCCAAATCTTCCAAGGAATAGAATCCTTTTCCTTTAGCAATTCAATTTCCAATTTCAAGTCTTTCTCTTCTTCCATCTTCTCTTTCCAAGTTTGAGCCCAATTCTCCATCCAATTCCTAGTCCAAGTCTTCACACCCATGAGAGAAGTCCATAGAAAATTCTGGAATTTTTGCTCACGGAAAACTCGGTATTATGGCCGGAATCCGACCTAATAGTCGCCACGGTCACCTGAGAATTTTCTTCGTCGGTGGAATATTCGACGGAATATTCCGTCAGTCCACCGTTAGGACTAACGGTCAAACGGGTCAACCGTCAGTCAACCGGGTCAAGGGGTGAGTCATCGAGTCGAACCGAGTCGGCTAGCTAACTCTACCGACTGGTCCTAGCTGAGCTACTTGCCCAGGCCAAATTTGTTGCAGTTGTGCAGTTTTCTGTGCACAGCCCAGATGGCTGTATCCTTCCCTGTAACCATTCAATTCTGCCAACACCAGTCTCATGCTCTCAATTTCCAATTCTTCTCTGGTTCACAAGCCATCTTCCATGAATTGCAGCTTCTTTTGTAACCCACTGCAACATCAACCATCTTCCTACTTTTATACTCATACCACAACCCATTGAACACCATTTCTATCACCCATTCTACCAAGACCACCACAACCAGCCTCATACCAGTAACCACTTTGCTGCTCCTCAGTTGCACACCATAACTGCATTTCTCAATGGCAGTAGCACCTTCCAAGCCATGACCATTTGCACTTGTTCATCACCACTGCCAAGCTCCAAACCACCATTCCCTTATGCAACTTCAATAGCACCCATCTGTAACAACTCCATTGCAACCTGTATAACCCACCACCAACATTACTTGTGCAATTTCAGCTTATTCTTGCCTTGCTCAGTCCAATTCCCTGTAACTTCAATGCCAACAACACCTGCAGTTATCAACCTAGCCATCAATAGCAGCTGCAACCTCAACTGCATACACTCACCACCAAATTGCTCATACCCAGCATCTCCATCTAATCCATACAATTCATTGCCAACCATCACTTCCATTCCCAAACCTTCACTGACAGAACCCACTCAATTTAGCTTCATCTCTGCCTCATTCTCAGATTCAGCACAAACCCACACAGAACCATGAATATCACCTGTAACACAATAGCTCCAACTTCACCCATTTGCTCAATCTTCAAATCAATGCAAACTCGAATTGAGTTTACCCATTCAATCATCCCCTGTCTTCATCTCTTATTTCAAACCACAGAACCCATCTTCAATTTTGTTCTTAATTCAACAGCACCATCAATTTCTTTCACACGAGAGAACCCAAGTTCTATTTCCTCACCAACAGACTCCCAATTCTAGTATTTCAAAGAAAGCTAGACCCATTTTCTCTATCAGCATCACCATCGTCAATAAACCAACAAACCCTTGATTCAAACCCCTGTAATAGCAGACCTAATCTCCTTTTGATCTCAATCTTGCTCAAACGAACCCTAATCGATCTCTCAGTCCTCCTCTGAATCTCTGATTCATCTTCTCCCTGAGCTTCATCAATTTTACAGCAGCCGATGTTCTGATTTTGCTTCTCAACCATCGGTTTCATCATCTCGAGAAGCCCATCTTCATTCTTTCTCCATCGATCTCCTTATTCAAATCTTGTTCTCAGCAGCTATACATTTCTAATTCATAAATTACAGTGACCATCGTCTGCTTCGATCACATCATCACTGCCATAATTTCTCCTTTATTTCAATTCCAGAAACCCCTCTCTGATTCCCAGCTTCTACTCATCTCGATTTCAACCCTCTCTTCCATCTTTGTATTCAACAGCAGTGGCTACTTCTTCTCGATCTCATTTTCCTCCGTCTGCTTCTCTTTCTTTAGTTTCAGTGAAAATGAATTGAACGAAAGATATTTCTTGCTTTTAGGGTTCGAACATGGGACGATATTTGCACCCAGTATAGCCACCCATTGATAATTACAGCCTCTTCTAAATGATAAGGGGTACTCCAAATGTTAACCCTTAACCATAACTGGTTTGCGTTTAGTATACCTCCAAGAAGAGTTACCCCTTAACCTTGACTGGACTCCAGATCGTGATTTCCCTGTGAAATGACAATTATGCCCTTTTTGCTCAATTTTGGTGATTTCTTCTTCTTTTCCTCCGTGCGACTCCAAAGTAGCTACAAAACTCAAAATAAGCGTAAAATACATAATTTACAAGAAAAATAGCAAAGAAAGCATAAATTCTGTATAGTAAATACGGTGTATTCTACACCTATCACCACACCACTTAGAGTTAATGGTTGTATGGTATACCTGTTGGTGAGTTTACATGTGTACATTATTTTACACCAGTTTTAAGTTGTACCAATTTACATGCTTTGGTTCACTGTATTTGTTGGGTCCTAACATTTTCTAACTCTTTTACATGTTTGTCAATGCAGTATTGGTTTGCTGAACACAACAACAGCATGACGCCAAGCAATGAACAAGGTTTCCCTAGGTTTCTAAGAGAGCTGAATGTCCAAGCTTTCAATTGTTGAGCCAAGAAGATCCAAAAGAAGAGTCGTCTCAAAGATCATTATATAATGAAGACTTACGAGAAAATATCGTTCTTTGAAGCGGTGCGGTTCATCCAACAAAGATGGAGATGCATTTTTAGCGATCAAGAAGTAGAAGAGCAGAAGACACCACCAAGCAAAGACAAGAGTCAAGATGAAGGAAGCGAGAGATGTTGAAGACAATAGCGGCCGGCGGGTTGTCCAAGACACCACCAAAGAGAGCTGCAAAGAAAAACTTCCTCCCGATTTCACCGCGAGGGTAAAAACAGACAAGTTAGGATGAAAGTGGATCAAAAAGGCAAGGGGATCCAAAAAGAGGTATAAGAACATGGCTATCCTGCACCAAAAAGGAGAAATGAAAAATGAGTATCGTCCTTATCGCCCACTGCCAGATATTCGTAAATCACCACTTTACCAAGCCATGGACCCAGGATAGGACAAAAAAAGGATACAAAAATTCTTTGACTATGCAAGCCTAACGTAAGTTCACAAAACAATACCTCGCACTATATGAATGATTGAATCTTATTGAAAAAAAGTTATGTGCACCACTATGTACACCATGTTAACATTTCCTTTATGATTCTGCAGCTCTGTAGCTTGGGAACTAACAAGGCTCGAAGATCCAACAGTCAGGGAAGATATTCTGATTGTGGGAAAAGTACTTTGTGAACTAATGTTCAACAAGTATTTGGATCAAGCGGTACTGCAGTTCTACGTCCATCGACGTTGCAATGCAATGGTCAGAGATAGCATCCGTCATCCTGATGTTCAGAAGTACATGAGATGTGAAATAATGAGTCCTACTGCATGTGTAAGTTTCTCAAAAAATAAATAAAAAATATCATATATAGATACTTTAATGATGTGTACATACTAGTACACCTGATTGACATAGATATACAACAGTATGCCTTTGTAGATTTCTTTAGGAGTGTACATAGATATACACCAATATGACATATGATTGACACATGCTCTGTTAAGTGTTTGCATGAATGCTTGATTGTTATATTTTTATATAGGTGTGTACATAGTTGTACACCTGTATCATACGTCATGGACACATGCTCTGTTAAGTGTTTGCATGAATGCTTGATTGCTAGATTTTATATAGGTCTGATTTAGGTGTACCTAATTCATTTTATTTTCCAACAAATTATTGATTGCAGTATTATGTGAAGAACAATATCATCAGCGAGGTACGAAGGCTTGTGGTTGATTTCATACGGAACATGCCTGGCAATCTGGAAGTTCTTCTAATCCCCATCAATCACTCTACAGTAACAATGGCAGTAGGACTTCACTGGTCGCTTTAGAAGTATGATTTCATAGCTGAAGAGTGGAAGTGGTACAACTCGTTGCACTCAAATGAGAACTATAAAAATGATGCACAGCAACTGGCAAATGTGGTGCAATTGGAACTCAACAAGAAGAGAGCGTTAAAGGGTGATGCACTTATAGAACCGCACGAAATAAACATCATGCAATGCCCTGCACAAGGAATCAATCCAGATTGCCTCTTGTACACTTGTTACTTTATGAAACGAGGTATAAAGAAGAGAAAGAGTATCGAAAGAGATCAATGCGAGGGGCCGAAAAAAATGTCGAGGATATGAGAGCAAAATTGGTGGCAAAGATGCTGAAAAAAGTCGGAGTGTATGAAAAGGTGTGGGATGTAGCAACGGATTAAGAGCACAAGCAGTGGCGCCTGAGTATGGAAAAGAATCCGTTGAAGAAGAAGAAGAGTCTTTTCTAAAAGTTTTCTATCTTTCAGACAACTATTCAAATTTCAGTTTTTATCACTTTGTTTATGACTTATCACTACTATAAAGACATTGAATTAATATTTTTATTAGTTTCAATATTGATGTTATTGATGTTACAAGTTTATGACTTATTGCATTCACCAGGTTTTGAAAAATATTAAGGTGTACTTGATTGTGCACACTTATTGACAGAGCAGAAAATGTTTAGAAGGTGTACATAATGGTACACATGTACTGACAGATTGAACATAGCAAAAGTAATTGAAAACATAAAAAATACAAATTGAAAACATAAAAATATTACTAAAATTTTTATAGCATGCAGAACTGAAAAACATAAAAATTGAACATAGCAAAAGTAATTACTAATTATATAGATCTGAAAACATAGAATATTACTAAACAAAATAGACTAGTAGCATCCATTGAACACCTAGGTGTACATAGTGTTACACATGTAAAAAGACAGGTAAGAAAAACTGAAGTTTACAGGAAGGTGTACATAATGTTACACATGTCCTGGCACTAATTATCCACGCCAAAGAAAATTGAAAAGATATTACCAAAAGTAAAGACCAAACACATAGAATCTTTTGAACAAATGAAACATAGAAGAAAAAAAAATCAAATCATGGGGCAGGTAGCTCTGTTGTGGTGACCAAGGGTGAAGCATTTTGTGCACATCATAAGCCTCTTTTGCTTCTCCCAAGCACCCTTCCTACGTTGTGTTCTTCGTCTACCAGGTGGATGAACAGGAATATGAACAATAACCCTATCACTATGATCATAAGACTGCGGTTTATCATAATTGGGAATTGGCAAGATGATTTCCTGGTATGTCCTGTTGTACCATTCAGTGGTGAAGTATGGCTCGACAAATGAATAGATGTCTTCTCTCGTAGCTTGAATGGCAGCACAAAGCATGTGCACAAGGAAAACCATTAACTCGCTACACCGTGACATGTACAAGTTTTCTCGCAATAGATCTACGAGAATGATTCCGGGGAGACCTCGACTTCATATAATCTTTCCATGGACCGAACAACGGTCCAAGTACGACCAATGTCGATGTTTTCCTTTAGTAAAGCCTCATATTCAGGAGTGAGCCTAGTGTTGAAATTTTCTAGACCTTTTATCCTTCTCTCAGACATCTTCTTCATAACCTTCAAACTAACATAATAAAAACACAAAACATAAAATCAAAAACATGATCCAAAAGGAATACAGATAAAACATGTGTACAACAATGTACACATTAAGGAAATCCATGTGTACAACAATGTACACACAGTTGCAGAATCACAGATAAAACATGTGTACAAGTATCTACAGATCAAGCAAATCCATGTATGCAACAATGTAGTCAGACTTACACTAAACATAAACTCACCGTATCGCATCGAGAAGAGCAAAAGCAGGCAACTTTTTGAATTCAAGAACCCAGTTGTTGAAGGACTCGGCAAGAGTTGAAGAGTGAGCACTATATCTGCATACGGGGAAAAATGCATTTGCCCATTTCTCTTTTGGAATAGTCCTGATATAGTTAGAAATATGTCCAGATCCAATTGCATGCATGCCCCCCGCAAAGCTTCTTCAAACTTCATTTGGTGTGTAAGAGTAGGCGACTTTGTAAAACAAATCAATAACGGGCTTCAATTCGCATAACTTTGAACCAATGGGGAGATTGCACTTGATGTGGTAAAAGCAATAGGCTTGTGATGTGAATTAGGAAAATATTTTGGAACGCATACGCAAAAGTCCTTCTCCACGATCACTAAGGAAAACAATCGGACGACCATCGACAACATGTTGAAGATTCTCCAGAAACCAAAACCAATTATCTTTGTTTTCAGCAGAAACAATAGCAAAAGCAAATGGGTAAAAACCATTGTTTCCATTGATACATGTTGCAACCATCAAAGTACCCCTATATCTACCAGTAAGGAAAGTAGCGTCCAGGTAAATCATGGGCCTGAGATACATATAGCTATGCTTACAAGCACCGAAACAAATGAATATCCTCTGAAATCTATTGGTTCCATCCTCAACTTCAAACTTCACATAGCTATCGGGATTAGTTTCTTCAATTGCTTTGACATACCAAGTTAAATCGCTATACGACTTCTCGTGATTGCCATACTGTTCTTCAAATACAGCTTCTTTCCCTCTACGGGCATGGTGATACTTAATATTGGACCCATAAGTTTTCTTAAAAAGTGATATGATCTGATTGGGTTTTAAGCTAGGATTACCCTGTATATTGTCAGCGATCAAATGCTTGACTAACTTGGTTGTCACAGCAGGACTCTTCAACCTCAAACCAACACCACAACTACAAAAAAAAAAATCTGGAATAAGTAATGTGCACCACAATTTACACATAACCAAAAACCAAGCAAGAACATGTAATTTAAGAGTACAACAAGTACAGTGCACCACAATGTACACCTAAAACAAATCTACATATATAAGATGCACAACTAACCTGTGAACATTAGAATCTTTCAGCACGAACCGAGAAGTATCACCATTCACAGGCCCAAAGTGAATCCTCCAACCACAACCATTTTTTTCGCATTTTGCAGTAAAACGAGTCGTGTCATTTTTAAGAATAACAATCTTGTGACCAGTAGCCATCTTGTACTTATCGAGAGCAATCCTAACAGCTTTAACACGACCCACAAATTCTCTACCAATCTTGTCAAATACATAAACCCATTCATCAATAATAAGAAGCTTCCCCTTGTCTGCATCATGATCTAACACCCTTACCATCTTAGGACTTTCAGTTACACAAGCATACTTAGAACAAGAACCAGAACTATCAAGCTACAACCGGACTTAGTACCGGAACTACTTTCTACAAACCAGACTTAGAACGAGAAGTATGATTCTCAATCATATCCACATGCAAATAGACATCTTCATTATCAATAAGAATCATGAAACCAATTAAGCTTTGCGTTGTATATCACCCACACAAAAACTACTTGACCAAAGTGTCCATATAGTCAAACATATACTCCCGGAGACAAAGACCTCCACTGCTTGCATGCAAAATGCTTCAATTCTTCTACCGTTATTTTAGAATTAACACGAAAAACAAGAGAATGCTCACCATGATTCAAAACAGCATTAATAAACTTCTCAGACTTGTTTGCTACCCCTACATATTTCAAAAGAAATGATAATAAACATCTGAAGCTTCAAACAACAATTTCATACAACCTAAAAGTAAACGGTGTACAGGAAAGTACACATTTTACCGAAGCCGAAAACATCAAGTAACAGTAAACCTAGATAAAAATACTCCATCAATTAAGCTCCAGAATCTTACTGGAACACATAATTGAATAAATCAGAAAACTATGATCTAGTATCAATTCGATTTCATATCATGCATCATAAAAACTAAAAAATCAACATCAAACAACAGTAAACAAAAATCGAATTGGTCTAGTATTAATAGTAAATCATCATCATCACGAGAATCAAAAGCTGGTATATAACAAAATATCAACTCAAGATCATACGAATTGATATCATCAACTGATAAACTCAGAAAAACTAAAAATCAGAAACAAAACCTGAAAATTAGATGTAACAGATGAAATACAACCAAAAGAAAACTAACCTGAGGTTGAATTCTGCTCCATTAACAATCAAATCCAATCTAAACTCTACGAATCTGTTAAATCACCTCCGAATTCAAACCCTGGAACGATCTATCTCTCACTATGTCGTTTCTTCAAATCTGAGATTAAGAATTTTCGACTCTAGAACACTTTCGAATGTAACCTGAGTTGAAATATGATGAAGAAACGATCAAATCCTCTCTAAAACTGTTAAATCGCCTCCCAAAACTAATCTCTGAGATGCATCATGTTTTGAATTCAAGTTTCAGATCCAAAAAATTCGATTTCAAAAACACGCTTTATATATCAGGAATCGTTCAAGGGTAATTATGGTATATGAAAAACTCGCAAAATCGGGACTCGTTCGTGAATTTGAACTAACTCGTCCATGTTTGGACTAAACTGTACCAGGCGGGGCTTTTTTGGACTAGATTGTACTGGGCTTCAGATGGACGGACTAAAGCGTCCAAAGCCCACAAACTTTGAGACTAAACTTCAATTTCTACATGAAACATATCCAAACACGGCCAAAATAGAGAGAACTCAGAATTAGAATTCACTCTGTGTCTCAGGGTCACACCTGAAGATCCAAACGATGCCTGTAAGTATTTCTCTTATTTAAAATCTGAAGAAATCATAAACTAGGGTTTGATTAGTTACACAAATTTTCTTATGTTGTTGTTGCTGCAGTTGAGAAGATTACTAGAAGTAGAACAACCAGGACCATTGAGATACATAATTGGAGCAGCAATAATGATGGTAGGAGTTGTTTTACCTGTTGGATTCATGATGTTTCGTAACAAACGTGTTCCATCTTCTTCTTCTTACTCCAAACAGACGTAGGTGTGCTTTAATTTTTACTTTGTTTTGTTTTTCTACCATTTCCCCTATTTTTTTCTTAAATTTGATTTTGATAGAACTGAGCTGAAATTTGGAATTGGTTTTCTCAGGAATAAAGGATTGATCTAAAGAAATTGACAAGACTGATGCAACCAGGAGGAGGAGGATTCAACAATTTGGTCTGTAAAGAAAATTACTAAATTACCACTTTGAGATGTGTTGTTGTTTGGTTAGAATTGTTAGCTGACCAGAAATTTAGAGTTTTGATTCTTTTCTTGGTTTAATGGAATTGAGTTGGAAATTACCACATGCCTATGGTTTTGTTTTGCTCGAATAAATTTGCCCTGCTCTCTCTACATATATATGATCTTTTCTTGGTGTTACACTCAATTGTTTGATTTTTATCATTTCTATATGGAGAATTCATGTTTCTTAAAGTTGATAGAATAGTCTCTTGTCAGGTTGTTAAGTTTATTTTGGACTCAATTGATAGTCTTTTAGAGATCTAATTCTGGGTGACTGAATAGCTATTAGTGTCTACGCAGTGTAACCACTGAATAATGCCAGAGGGTTTAATCATGTGCTTCAGAAATCTGTTTCGGTCATCCCTAACAGACACGACACATGGTTAATAACCATCAATATGAATATCTGCGCTTGTCATGTATTGATCGCTTGTCATGTATTGATCAAACAAGCTAAACTAGAAGCAAGTAGCTCACCTCGTTATGAATCTTATGATTGAGTTTGTTGTATGTACTAAGCCTGCTTGAATAACCAGTTCTTGGTGTCATATGTGCTATCAGTTTTGGTGTTACACTCAATTATTTGATTTTTGTCATTTCTCTGGAGAATTCATGTCTTAAAGTTGATAGAATAATCTCTTGTCAAGTTGTTAAGTTTATTTTGGACTCAATTGGCAGTCTTTTAGAGATCTAATTCTTGGTGACGGAATAAGTATAAGTGTGTAGGCAGTGTAACCACTGAATAGTGCCAGAGGGTTTAATTGTGCGCAGCAGAAATGAAATTCTGTTCCAGTCATCCCTAACAGACACGGCATATGTTTTATAAGCTTCGATGTGAATGTCTGAGCTTTTCATATATTGATTAAACAAGCTAACTAGAATCAAGTAGCATTCCATGTTGTGAATCTTATGATTGAGTTTGTTGTTTGTACTAAGCCTGCCCGAAAAACCGGTTCTGGATGTCATATGTGCTATCAAACCATCTGCATTTCAGTTCATTTAAAGGGAAGTTGTACACTCTAATTTGGTGGATAAACTTGTTCTTATTATTAAGAAATAACCTTCCGAGTTCTCTTCCTGTCGGTCGAAGTGTAATTGAGAAACCTAGGGCAAAGGACAGCCAGATGTTGAGTTGATTTATTAGTTTCATTCTACATTCTCTGTATATATTGTTCATTTAAGTATTCTAGCATTATACACTCGGGAGAAGATTGATTTGGAGTATATAAGAGATGACAAACGTTGATTTGGAGTGGATAAGTAAACTGGTGAGCTTTCGGAGGGCACTGATTTTCCTGTTTTTTTCTTTTGTTGAGTTCAACAGAACAGTCTGATAGTCTGATGATTCGTTTATATTTAGTTAAAGCATGCGAAGTTTAAGTGTGACTTGTTTATGTCATGTTAAAAAGAGAAATCTTTCTTCACTGAAACCTGTATCTTTTGCAGCGTTGGACTGTTTTCTCTTGATCTCATTGAGATAAAACACTCCTATGTCAAACTTTGGTTTTGGATCTGCTTGCGTCACATTTTGGTGTTTTAAATCTACTTACAAAGTTGTAGTAGTTCCGAAGTTTTACTTGCGCCCATCTCCTGTATGCAGTACTCCTAAGTGAAACTAAGCGACTGAAGTCCCAACTTGACCTTATTCTGATCAATTTTTAGGAGGCTTAGACTAAAGAGGCACAAACTGTGAGTATGTGCTTTCGATTACAGGAAAGCAAAGACCATTAAATCAATGAAAATGGAGCTCAGGAAGGTTTTACCTTGATTTGTGGAAGATGGCAATCTTCGGCAACCAGCGGTCAAGTCTTGGCCGCTGGCAATAAGTTATTTGATACATGGAAGCCTATGAATTGATATTGTAAAAGATTAAATGTTTTTTGTTCCATTTGGATGTGCTGGATCAAAGCTATGATGTTAGCTTCACCCAGAACAGTTACCCAGCAGACAAGACTTGATCGCCTGGTAGGGTACTAATAATGAATTCTGTTGGTTTAGCAGGTAAATTCTGAGCTACGATACAAATTTTGCATTCTTTTTTCGTGTGTGTTTTTTTGGGTCCCTAACTATAATAATTTTAAATGGTAATTCCAGTTTTCTTTTTTCCAATGGTTTTTCTTTTCCTTTCTGTAATCAGAAGAGAAGATAATGAAATAACTAGATCAAACACTTTTTAAGTAAAATCCACTGTTGCAATACGGGCTAGATATTTAGATTTTGGAAAGAAAACAAAAAGGTGGACTATTCAGCACCCAAGTTTATTTGCTTATATCAAATTTATCCACAAGAATTCTGTTGGTTTAGCAGGTAAATTCTGAGCTACGATACAAATTTTGCATTCTTTTTTCGTGTGTGTTTTTTTTGGGTCCCTAACTATAAGATTAGCCGTATTAAAAAACAGAACACGCATGTTAGATGAAAATTTTAAGGAGAAAAGCCAATTAGATGAAAATTTAGGGGATTTCAGCTTAAAATTTTAAATGGTAATTCCAGTTTTCTTTTTCCAATGGTTTTTCTTTTCCTTTCTGTAATCAGAAGAGAAGATAATGAAATAACTAGATCAAACACTTTTTAAGTAAAATCCACTGTTGCAATACGGGCTAGATATTTAGATTTTGGAAAGAAAACAAAAAAGGTGGACTATTCAGCACCCAAGTTTATTTGCTTATATCAAATTTATCCACAAGAATGATGACTAATTATAATGTGTTGTTTCTGAGTATCTTTATTATTTCAAGACAGCTACTTTTTACTTTGACAAATAAACTCATTCGAAGGAGTTTGAATGTAGTCTAGGGACCACTGTTCTACCTATCACGGGAAAAAAAATACTATGACAAATATCAAAAAATTGAACAGAAAATGGAAACGTAAAGACGTGATCGAGAAATGAATCTTCTTTCGGCACAGCTCAATATACTATAGTCTACTCTGGAGTTTTGGTGCCTTTGAAAGCGTTGACCAATTGCAACTGCACATCTTGAGAAACCGGTGAATGCTCTTTGTATTCCATGGTGAATTCACCTTTTCCCTGCACAATAATAACATCAATCCCAATGAAGTGAACATTTAAAACTAATAGTAGTATGTTTAATATCGAAATGGGAAAACAAAACAGAATCACACTTTAAATATGTTCTTTATTTTTCAATCCTAATAAGAGTGAATTTTTAGTGGTGAAAAATATTAACTATTTAAGCTCCTGAATTTATTGGGAATAAAAAGAAGGCATTCATAAAAAGAACCGCAGGATTGAGGAAGATGGGTGGCAATGATGGAATGCTCGCTTACCTGTGTCATTGATCGCAGAGAGGTGGAGTATCCAAACATGTTGTTTAGAGGGACCTGCACCCGGAAAAAAATAAACATCTCAGTAATGAATCAATTCATGAAGCTCAACTAAATTTCGCACTGATGCAATTGCCAACCAGAAGCAAAGACAAGAAAGCGTTTACCAAAACAGAACAAGCAAGCAAGAAAGTTAATGGCAAATTTGAGGTTGTAAGAATGCTCTCTTTTCACTAAACTCAGTGTCCCTATGCAGTATGAACTGCTTGTATATACTGTTATTACATAAAACCGGTTGATCAAATAACAATATATTCGGTTGCCATTTGTTCTGAAGCCTTAATGATTTACCAGTGACCACTCCTACAAGAACATCAACTGCTGGATCATACAAGAACAAAGAGAAGCACCTTCCCAAATTGCAAAATGAGAGTGATAAATAAATCTTGTAGGAAGGTCTGTACAAATTACGGGTCTCAAAGTAAAATCAATCTATAACGCATACCTTCAAATGAAACTCTGAATCATATCTAAAACTCTCCTGAATTGCTACACATATGCAAAATATTGTTTAGATATAGAGTAGCAGGGGAAGGAAGTCGATACATACATAAGCTGTAAGTACAGCATCATCTCCGTCTTGGTCATTTCCAACAATCACACCTTTCCTCCTATACATATATAGAGAGTAATCTCTGAGTTCCAGTCTCCATTAAGCATATAGAAATTTAAAAAAAAAAAAAAAAAAAAAAAACTAAGCACAGCAATGCTATGAAAGCATTTATTATACTCACTTGTTTAAATCACCGGTAACAGTACCCTGGAATTCTGTTGGCGCTTTCAGCTCTACAAGCATCACAGGTTCCAATATGACAGGCTTTGCTGCTGTATAGCACTGTTCATATATTAAGAAGCAATGTTAAAATGAAAATAGGTAAGATAGTCATGAAGCCGAAACGAAAAAAATATCGAAAGTAACCTGTCTAAATGCATAGATTGATGCCAGCTTAAATGCAAGTTCACTTGAATCCACAGCATGAGCTGCACCATCCGTCAAAACCACACGAACATTCTCAACTGGAAATCCAATAAGTGAACCCCTAGGACAAACCAATTTTAAGGCATTAGAGAACCCACATGGAATACAAAATCTACAAACAAACTCTGCCATTTAACTATACTACTCACGAGTTAGCGGCTTCTTTAAAACCCTTCTCAATTGCTGGAATAAAGTTTGATGGGATGACTTGCCCTATAATCATGTTCTCAAACTCAAACTTAGTGGTTGAACCCGGTTCAAGAGGTTCGATATACCTGTTAAAAGTAAAAAAGAAAAAATAACCGTAATATGTATAGAAATCGAGATGAGGATACTGAACTTAGCTACAGGTCAGATTATCATACTAATTACATTTTCTAGTTGGAAAAAAGTATGTGGTAAACATGCACACAGCCACACGGGCAATTACACAATCCATCGCTGGTAAGAAGGCAAGTCAATCATATGTAGATAACAAATGCATGTCGCGAACAATACTTTAATGCACATTGTTTAGACTTGGATATCTTTTGCAAGGTAATCTTAAGGGGGAAACCCAGTATTGAATTACTTAATACATACATACCCGCAAACCCTTCCATACTGCCCTTGTCCACCAGATTGCTTTTTATGTAGATAATCAAACTCAGCACGCTTGGTAACCGTCTCTCTAAAGTTAACACGAGGTTTACCAACAGTAGCATCAACCTAATGGATAGGCGAAGAAAAAGAAATGAAGTCGTCAGATAAACTGTTGAACTTTCATCTAAGCAAAAATAATCCTCAACAAGTTGAGTATTATTCTAATACGGCATGGGAAGCACCTTATACTCCCTGCGAATGCGCTCCACATAAACTTCCAAGTGCAGCTCTCCCATCCCAGATATGATTGTCTGTTCTTGGAGCACCATATGTGTTATTATTACACAAAAGAGATGTATCCTTAGAAAAAAGAAAACAAAGTCACACCTGACCACTCTCAGCATCCAAGCCAACACGAAAAGTTGGATCCTCTCTTTGGAAGCGATTCAGAGCTTTTGAAAACTGCACGTTGAGAAAATTGGAAGAAATGAATAATCAATACAATTTATACCCAAAAGCTAGCATGATCACAAAACTGCAAATAAACTACAGTTACTATTTATTTACTTGTCCTCCAGAATCTTTTGAAACGGGTTGAAGTGCTAATGACATCACAGGTTCAGGAACATTCATGGATGTCATTGTGTATTTAACAGAACCATCAGTGAAAGTATCCCCTGATAGAGAAGAGCAACAAAAAGAATTAGAAGTGAAGAAATGCAGGGCACAGCAGAAAATCTAAATTTTAAAATGAAAGAATTTGCAGATGCCTCTCTAGTGAGTTTGAAGTTCCTCAGCACTGTATTTTCTAGCAATTAATTCGTGCCATACCTGATGCACAATCCACACCAAACACAGCGACTATTTGCCCAGCATGTGCCTCTTGAATATCCTATATCATATAAACAGGACACAGATTAAGAGTAACATGATTTGTTCAGTTTCATTCTTTTCTTATATTACTGGTAGGAGGATTTGTTCCATCTGCTGCAAGTTAGAGAATCGGTATACTGACTGATACAATAGATTGCTCTATGAATTTAATCAAAAAATTGATGTGTGAAACTCATAAACTAACCTCCATCTCATTGGAATGCATACGCACAAGGCGAGGAATCTGTAGAAAAGATGGAAAAAAAAAGAGTGAGAAAAACTAATATGCCCAGGACAAAGTAGACTAGAATGAAAAGACATTATCTAAGAAAGCTGATGTGTATTACATATTTCCTTAATTTTTTGAAAAGTACTACAGTTCACCAGAACATAACGATGGCAGGTGTGCAACACAATGAGGGGCACATGTTGGCAGCAGGTTGCACAGATATGATGATAGAGACAATACAGATACACCGAGGTTTTCACTAAAGCATAACACAGACTCAGTAAACCTAAGTAAGGCGCGCATGAAAAAGACAGTGAATAAAGAGAAAGAGAGGACACATATATATATACACATTAGAGAGACTACCGAATTGTATTTGAATATGTAAGTACACATTGTTAAGCAAGCAAATAGCACACATTTTATTTATAAGATACTCAACAGTTTGTTGAGCAGGTCAGATAACAGTCTTGCTAAGAGACTTAAATTTGTGACTATATCTACCAATCCAAAGCAAAGAAATTGAAACACTTTTGCCTGTTTTTTCGCACATAACACATGAGTAAGCTGATAGGAGTCAAAATACGAGTTAAATCTCGAGATGTGTTATCTTCCTATCCCAGTATCTGGCAATCATGGATCATATTCTTGTTTAAAGATCATAACCATACCTTTATCTTCTTGCCTGTGTTTACGTTAAGAATAAAATCACCCTTTCGAATGATACCCTCGTATATTCTGCAATAAGGCATGATAAGCATTTCCAATTATTGAGTCATTGTACGTTTGGCATATTCTAACTTCAAAAAGAAGGGAAAGTAATTGTTTGGAAAAAGAAATTCAAGGAGGAGCGAGAAGGCAAAGAAAAAACTTAAATGCAGTAGTCAGAGTATTCACACCTCAAATAGGTTAGTTGACCAAAACGCCCTTCTTCCAATTTGAATGCCAGTGCTACAAGAGGTCCAGCTGGAGTTCCAGATAACAAAACCTAACAGCAGTAATTCCAAGAATATTTAGGTATTTGAATCGCTTTTGGACATACCAAGTTAACATAGAAGTATCTGGTAAGAAATCATATTTTCTTATTACCTTCTCTTCATTTTTTGTTTGATCAAGAGCGTAATTTCCAACTTCAACTGGACATGGTAAGTAGTTAAGCACCCCATCCAACAGAGGTTGCACTCCCTATTTATAAAGATCAAAACACATTACTCTAGTAACTGCTAGACATGTTAAAACATATGAAATGCTTTATTCTATTAACGGAGAAAGAGAAAAGGCTTAGCAAAAAAGCAGGCCAGGGGAATAAGTAAAATAAACAAGCATGTTATGCCCAAATTTTTATCATTATTCAATGTTTACCCTCAATAAAAAAGCAAGAAAGCAGGTTTTAGACACTAAAAAGGTGAATAAACGAAAAAGAAAAGGAATCAATTTACATTCACTCTAATTGGACAAAATAAACTTTACTAAAAACTGAGACGAGGGTAAGAAAATAAAATGACTGTCAGTATTGTGAAAGTAAAACAAACATATATCACTCTTTAGACAGATGAGATTATAAATGAGAACATTTACTCACGCCTAAGATTACCCTCCCTTTCTTCGGGTCATAATGAATCATATATGCAGCACATAAAATCCTAATAACAAATTCCAGATATAAAAGAACCCAATAAATTTACGGCAAAAGAAAATTGAGCAGAAAACCCTACCACCAACAAACACTAATACAGTGAGGATTCAGGCAAACAAGAAAAGATATAAAGAAGTCGCACAAAAAACATCTCAGAGCACAAAGAAACTATAGAACAACACCAGAGCTATTTATCCACGAAATGGAGAAAAGAAATAGATCCATACCTTGTTCTTAAAAGCACTGCCCATAAATACAGGTACAAATTTATTTGCTATTGTAGCCCTGCGAATCGCTGCCTACTCAATAGAAAAGGGGTTAACTTAAGTCAAACAAAAGGGCATCAAAAAGGCCAAAGTTAAGAATTTGATTACGCAATTGAGATGGTTCACTTTACAAATGGTTATTCACACATCATAAAGCAAAACAAATAGGTATATCTGGGCCATGCGTGTAGATAAACCGTAACTAAGTTGAAAGATGCCAATAAGATCCGTGCCGGACAATCAATATAAGGTGATCAAGAATTAGAAGGACACGTGGACAATTGGATATAAGTTGATCTCAACTCTATCTGTTGTTGATTTGCTAGGTTGTTAATGCGGTAGAAATGTTTTCTTTTGTGTTTCTATCAATTGCAGACCGACGAGAACAGTAGAGAGAAATCTACCAGGCGCATCCGTTGGAAACATATGTTAATTAAAAGACAGGAATACTACGCACATCAAGTTCCTTGGCAGATATAGGCTCGTCATTAAGGAAAGCCTCGGCCAGCTGATCATCAACTTCAGATACGGTTTCAATAAGTTCACGACGCTTTTCAGCAACTAAAGCCTCCATATCAGCAGGAACGTCAGTGACCGTAACTTTTTCACTACAAAGGCAATTAAATAGGAAATAGAAATTGAGCAAAAAAAACATTGTACTGTAGTAGAAAATATATCATTCGACTTACCCGCTAGAACCCTGAAATAAATAAGTTTTTAATTGCACAAGATCAATAAGACCCTGAAAATCATCTTCTAAACCAATTGGAACTTGAACCGCAGCACTGTGGTGACGGAGCTTTGCCCTTGCCTAATAACAATAACAAGAAGAAAAAAATAATTACAGCATTTCATTTCGAAACCCCAAAATTTCCACATTTTTTCTCAATGATCAGTAATATCACAGGATGTTCATTTGATTCACCTGATTGAGGACTTTCCATGGATCTGCTCCCATTCGATCAAGTTTGTTAATGAATGCAACTCTTGGTACCTCATATCTTCTCATTTGTCTGTCAACAGTAATTGACTGACTCTGAACACCGCCAACACTACACAGAACAAGGATTGCACCATCAAGAACACGCAAAGCTCTTTCAACTTCAATCGTGAAATCAACGTGACCTGGTGTATCAATTATATTAACCTGAAATTACAAAATCAAACATCAACTACACACGAATTTGATTATGTTAAACCTGAGTATGAATCTGTAAATCTCAATTATGCACCTGATAATCTTTCCAGGTACAATAAGTAGCAGCAGATTGAATAGTAATTCCTTTTTCTCTTTCTAAATCCATAGAATCCATCTTAGCACCAACACCATCTCTACCTCTAACTTCATGAATCTCATGAATTTTACCAGTATAATATAATACCCTTTCGGTAAGAGTTGTTTTTCCCGAATCAATATGTGCTGAGATACCAATATTTCTAAGTTTCTCCATGGTGTCTATCCACCAAGCTTCTTTTTCATCTTTTGATTTAGCTAAAGCACTAGACGATGAAAATTTACGGCTTTGGCCGCCATTTTCGAGAACCAGAAAAGCAAATGGAGAGGAAGAAGAAGAAGAAGAAGAGAGGGATGAAATGAGAGTGTTTTCTGAACATAGTGCGTAGAGCAAGCGAGTGGCCGAGTTCTTTGCAGACCTCGTCATCGCCATGATCGAAGCTCTGTGACGAAGAACAAGGTCGCGATCTCTCTGTAAAGCCCTAATATTTTTTTTTTGATAAAACCCTTCCTATACCGTGAGCTCTATACAGTAGAGTTGACAGTCTAAACTCTATACCAATCGCAGCATTTTAGGATGCGTCTGCATTTGGTTTCATCTCTGGCTCGTGTGAATATGGTCTTTTAACAAATTAAGCTTATGCCGGTTATGCATTTTTTTTCTTTTTTCTTTAAAGGTAAAGGTTACTTTTATTAACTAGCAAAGGTTTACAGTAGAAAATATTTACAAGTTCACATTTATCAAAAACATTAGAAAGGATGCTAGTTTTTTGGATTTTTTACATGTGGTGAAGGTTTTTAATCCTTAATTCCTTGAGGATTATACCTTTTAGCAATATATTTTACCTAAGCTTGAGGAAGATCACTCAAAAAATTTCCGACTTCCTGTTAAGTGTTTTCAGCTTCCCAAGAACAATCTTTGCTTACCTTATTGATGTTGTCTGCCAGGTCTTAGCAGTCGGTGACAATTGAGGCGCTTGACAATATATTTTCTTTTAACCAAGTAATTGCTTTTAGTAATGATTTTGATTCCGCTTGAAGAGCCGACGCAGCCCAATCTGAACCTGCTGAAATTGCATGAATGTCTCATGATCCACCGAGTACAGGATGAAAGCATATCCCATCGTCAAATCTTCACTCCAAGAATAAGACTCCTTGTATGGAAACTGACGCAAAAAGTTCTCCCAACCTCCTTCAGATTGGGAGCACACAACCCAGAGATTGAGACGCAATGTGAAATGTGTAATAATCAAGCCGGTTATGCATGATGCGCCCATATTATGCAGTAAACTTTCACATAAGACCGGCGTGCCTATAATTGGATTTTTTTTTTTTTTTTTTTTTTTTTTTTGCACTACTCGAGCATATGTTATTTTAGCGGTATCACAATCAACCACTAAAATATCAACGACATTTAACCAATCTGGCAAACTTGGACAATTATTAATTAAACAAATTATTTGGAAATATTATCACAACATATTGTTTTATTTTTTTTTGTTATGTGTTTGGAATCTCATATGTTACTTCCTCTAACAAATGGGTCGTCGAAAAGGAAGTACCCATATTTCCCTTTGCAGAAGAAAACTCAAAAGAGATTTGGCGTCAATTTAACACCGGAAGAGGTGCCCTGTTCTCATTATCCCATTGTTGATATTGTCGGAGAATTAGTCCAAGTTTCGATAATGGTTGTTGCAGGTCCATGAATAAACCTAGATGAAGTATTGGACTATCCACTAGGGCCACCTCCATTCTTTAAATCTTGTTAGGTACCCCTCCCAATACTTCAAACCACCTTCTCTTTAAATAAGAATTTGTACGCAAATCAAAATATTGCAACTCTGAAGTAGGATCATGCTCTCCATATTACATCAGTTATTTTCATGGATAAACCTTGTGGAACCTTTGGGGCCACAAGATAATTTGGAGAATTTTATGTGCTTCTTATTAGATTACCCAAGGTGACAAGTCTTTGCTTCTTCCTCTCCAATGGACACATTATAGATGCGACGGTAGTGATATAGTCCAACTTGTAGTCATCCAAGTTCATCTCCATTTCTTCCTTGTGAGATATTTCCAGGTGCTCGGCATTTCTTCTTAACAATTATGTTGCTTCCCTAGAGAGCGTTCGAGAGTTTGATTTCATTCTTGCGCCAGAAGATGATCTCGCTTGTGATATGAAGTGTTTCTTGATTTTCGCTATTGATTTTGTTATGAAACTTGTCATTATCTCGTACAAAAGAAATACAAAAAGACACCACCTTTGTTTATGGAAGCTAAAGGAGCTGAAAAAGAAAATAGTTGGGATTAAGAATCGAATGGAAATCCAGTGAAGGAGGATATCTATACGACAAATATAGGTGAGACAGAAGAAATAACAAAGTAAAGGAGAAAAGGTTGGAATAGTGAAAGTAACCATATAGACAGTGGGGGTTTTACACTCAGGCAACAGTTAAAGGTTTAATTTAAGAGCTACTAAGGTACCAATTAAATAATTAATGGATATGTTGAGTAAAGACTAAAAGGTACAAGTTAAATAGTTAATAGAGTTGTTGGGTAAGACTTAAGCGTAATTTTATTTTGGATTAGATGAATTAGACTGATACAGGAAGAGTTGGGAATAATAGAAGACAGAAGATGGAGTGAAAATGAGAGATAATAGAAAAATGGATATGGGTTAATGGAGTTGTTGAGTAAGACTTACGCAAATTTTTATTTTGGATTAGACTGATATATGCTGAGTTTGGAGTAATAGAAGACATGAGATAGAGTAAAGATGACAAAGAATGGGAAAATGGATACGGGACGACTTCATATATGCCAGCACAGGGAACAAAAATATGCTGCCAACCAAAAATACTAAAGGTGGGACAAATCTTGGAAAACGAATCGAGATCCTAGATCATTCCCCTTTCTAACCCACTACCAATCTAATACTAGAGTCATTTCCCTCTCTGTACTTTCAGACCTTTATTTTTGTAATTTTTCTATTCCTCCACTTCTTCGTTTGGAGCCAGCAATTCTATCTTAGAGAGTATATTTTCTGGAAGAAGATGTTGAAATGAATCTCGGATCTGACTTTGGTGTTTTCTTTTCTCAGCAAATCCCGCAATGTATTGTCATTTTTATACTCATTTTCTAATGATCTTGGAAGTTTGTGGTTGTTCCCTATTACCAATTTTTCCTATAACCCCAATTTCTCTTATTTTTTCACTTTTTTCATGTTCACTTGTAAAAAAATATTTTCCTCTTCTTGTTAAGTTTTCATTCTCATGAATCTCATCTATTACTTCCTCTAACAGATAGAAAGTATGGGCAGTCGAAGAGGAGGTGCCCATATTTCTCTTTGCAGAAGAAAAATCAAAAGAGAGGTGGCCTGAATTTAACACCGTAAGAAGTGCCACTTCTCATGGTTTATTCATGGACCTCTTCTGGTGTTAAATTGAGCCACCTCTCTTTTGAATTTTTTTTTGCAAAGAGCAATATGGTCACCTCCTCTTCGGTTGCCAATACTTCTCATCTGTCATAGGAAGTAACATATGATAATCATGAGAATGAAGACTTAACAAGAAAAGAGAAACGTATTTTACAAGTGAAGAGGAACAAAGTGAAAACAACAAGAGGCGTCAAAGAGAAATTGGGGTTAAAGAAAAAATTGGTAATAGGAAACAACCACAAACTTCCAAGATTAGTAGAAAATGAGGTATAAAAAGGTTGATACATTGGGGGATTTGCTGAGAAAAGAAAACATCAAAGATAAGATCTGAGATTCATTACAATATTTTGTTCCAAAAAATAGACTCTTTAAGATAGAACAGATGCCTACAAACGAAGAAGTGGAGGAAAAGAGAAAATTACAAAAATAAAGGTCAGAAAGCACAGAGAAGGAAATAACTCTAATATTAGATTGGTAGCGGGAAGGAAAGGGGAATGATCTAGGATTTGGATTTGTTTTTCCAGATTTGTCCCACCTTTAGTATTTTTGGTTGGCAACATATTTTTGTTCCCTGTGCAAGCATATTTGAAGTCATCCCATATATATTTTTCCATTCTCTCTCATCTTTAATCCATTTTCTATCTTCCATTACTCCAAACTATGGCTGTATTAGTTTAATCCATCTAATCTAAAATAAAAATGCGATTAAGTCTTACTCAACAACTCTATTGACTATTTAATTGGTACCTTTTAGTCTTTACTCAACATCTCCATTAAATATTTAATTGGTACCTTGGTAGCTCTTAAATTAAATATTTAACCATATCTTGAGTGTAAAAACCGCACTCTCTATATGGTTACTTTCATTATTCCGACATTTTCTTCTTTACTTTGTTTCTTCTTCTGTCTCATCTTTTTGTCGTCTAGATCTCCTCTTTCACTGGATTCCTATTTGATTCTTAAATCCCAACTAACTTCTTTCCAGCTCCTTTAACTTCCATAAAATAAAGGTTGTGGCTTCTTGTACTTCTTTCGTACGAGTTAATGGCAAGTTTCATAGCGAAATTAATAGCAAAAATCAAGAAATGCTTTATATCACAAGTGAGATCATCTTATGATGCAAGAATGAAATCAAACTCTCAAACGCTCTCCAGATAAGCAACATAAAGGTTAAGAAGAATTGTCGAGCACTTGGAAATATCTCACAAGGAAGAAATGGAGGTGAACTTGGATGACAAAGAGTTTGACCATATCGCTACCGTCACTGCTATAATGTGTCCAGTAGAGGGAAAAAGCAAAGACTTGTCACCTTGGGTGATCTAATGGGAATCACATAAAATCCTCCAAAAGGTATTCTCGCCCCTAATGGGAAACAAGGTTTAAAGATGAAAAATAACTGATTGTAGTATGGAGGAGCACGATCCTATTGCGGAGTTGCATGATTTTACTTTGCGTACAAATTCTTCTTCAAAGAGAAGGTAGTTCGGAGTATCAGAAGGGGCACCTAACAAGATTTAAAGAACGAAGGTGCCCTAGTGGATAGTTCAAATACTTCATTTAGGTTTATTCAAGGATGTGAAACAACCATTTTTGAAACTTGGACTAATTCTCAGACAATATCGACAATGAGAGAATGTGAATTGGGCACCTATTCCGGTGTTAAATTGAGGCTACCTCCCTTTTGAATTTTCTTATGCAAAGGGCAATATGGGCACCTCTTCTTCGTCTTCCCATGATGCCATCTGTTAGAATAACAATAAAAGGAAAACATATTTTGACAAGTGAAGAGGAACAAAGTGAAAATAAAAGAGGGGTCAAAGAGAAATTGGGGTTACTGTTACATGAAAAATTGGTAATAGGGAGCAACCACAAACTTCCAAGATCAGTAGAAAATGAGTATAAAAAGGCTGATACATTGTGATATTTGAGAAAAGAAAATAATAAAGATCAGATCCGAGATTCATTTTCAATATCAAGAATATAAAGCATAGCATAGACACCTTAGCCTAGATAAAGAGCGGTCCGGATGCATTCTGGGAACAGCTAAATCCATGGTTGTGGTTTGCTCTAATTATGATTAATCATTATGAACGTTTTATTAATTAGTATTTCATTAATCTCTCATAATTAATAATTTATTTAATTTTCATCATTAAATGTCCTCTTAATTAATCTAATAAATATGTATTTTTACATTAATAAACATTTTAATAAAAATTATATAAATAAAAATTAATGGTTAGTAGTGGAAGAAGCGGTGGTGGTGGAGGCGATAATATCAGTGGTGGTGGTGGTGGAAAAAATAATGTCGATGGGTGGTTTTATGGTGGTGATGTTGGTGAATAGTCGTGGACATTATTAGTACATCATTATTGTATCATTAATTTTTTATTATGAATAATTTATTAATCTCTCATTATAAACGTCTTATAATTATCTTATCTTAATAAATATAATTTCATTAAAAAAATTTATAAATTTTTCATTATAAATATCTTCTTACATCATAAATATCTTATAATTGTCTTCATAAATGAACTTTCATTAAATATTTTATTAGTCTTTCATTATAAATGTCTCATAATTTTCTTAACGAATATACTTTCATTATTAAATATTTTATTAATGTTTCCTTATGAATGTCTTATGATTATCCTAATAAATACTTTCATTAAATAAATAATAAATTTGTTAATAATCATATCAATAGGGTAGTATTTGTGGGTGGTGGTCCATGGAGCCGGTGATGATGGTGATGAGGTGGCGGTGATGGACGGTTCTGGTGATGGTAGTGTAGGTAGTCAGATAGTGGGGAATTCTTACTCTATGTGAAAATAAGCTGGTTATAATAAAAAAAAAAATACAAAAAAATGTACAAGCTGAACATAATTTGCCCTAAAAACAACCCGAGAAAAATTTAACGATCATAAGGTAATGTATCTGCTATAGGGATAGTAAAGGTTTTCAGTGGGTCCCACTACATGTTTCACTTGGTGGTTTCTTCGAGACACCTATTACGGTCAACCTAGCAATTCTCAAACGAAAAAACAACCATGGAAACATTGTCACTATATATATAAAGCCAACAAAAAAATAACAAGGGTCAAAATTGGCATAATTCCTCTTTTACTTATTATGGACGTCGTGCCATTATGACACGGGCGAAATTATAAACCAGCTTATAAAACAAAGTTTAGAAAACCAAGGAAAGTTAAATCTACGGCTGTAAAATGATCAGTTTCATTAAATTTCAATAATAAATATTTTATTGATATTTCATAATAAATGTTTCTCCAATTAATCAAATAAATATATTTTCATTAATACAATACACAATAAAATAATTAGTTTATTGTGGTTGTGATGGTGGGCAGGGGTGGTAGATTGGCGGTGGGGATATGGTGGTGGGTGTTGGTGAGAATGGTGGAATGATGACATTAACGGTGGAGGTGGTATACGAAGTAGTTGTAGTGGGATGAGATATGTGTCCTAAGGTAGATAAATTATTTTGTTACCCTTGTTTTGTTTTTTTTATTTGCTATTAATTTAAAAAAAAATCTTTCATTTTTTTAATTTTTAATATCAAAATAAATAGAAAGACCATGTTTTTCTAGGGAGAAAATAAATCAGTAGCAGTGGTTTTAAGATTTGTCGGGTCGGGTCAAGGCTACACGCGAATAAATTGTAATAGATAATTTAGCATATCTCTTTGTATTCCCATTTTTTGTCACGATTTCTGTTTCTGCCATTTCTTCTCGATTTCACGTGGTTATGCATGCTTGAGAAATAGTTCATGGTAATAGGTAAAGAGAGAAGATAAGTAGATAAGAAATGAAATGGATCAAAAATTACTGATTATTAAAGTTTAGGAAAATAAATAAACACAAATCTATGTAAATTTTGAATAATTTATATTAACAAAGGGAGAAAAGTAATTCTTGAAGCTAACAGATTTTGTAAGATTAATCTGATTGATAGAGATAACTTACGGAAGATAAAGGAAACTCTGGATTCATTCTTGGAAAAGTTGAATCTACGGCTGTAAAATGATTAGCTTAATTAACTTTCAATAATAGATGTTCTATTGATATATTTCGTAATAAAATGTTTCTTTAATTAATCAAATATAAATATGTTTTCATTAATACAATACATAATAAATTTATTTTATATTAAATCAGTACGCATTAATGGTGGTTGTGATGGTGGGCGGGGGTGGTGGATCGGCGGTGGGGTAATGCTGGTGGGTGTTGGTGAGAATGGTTGAGTGATGACGATGATAGTGGTGGTGATGAAAGAAGTAGAGGTGGTGGGATGAGAAGGTGTCCTAAGGTAATAAATTATTTAATTACCATTGGTTAATTTTTTTTATTTGATATATATTTTTTTAATTTTTTTTATTATTTCTTTAATTTTTTAAAATAAAAATAAAAATTAAAGGACAAATTATTCTAGGGAGAAGATAAATCAACGGCTGTGGTTTTAATATTTGTCGGTTCGGGGCAGGAAATAAGAAGATGAAACCTAAAAAAAAATGATCCTATAGAAGGCTACACGCGAATCAATTGTAATCGATTTAGTTTCTCATACCAATTTTGTCATGATTTATGTTTCTGCCATTTCTCCTCGACTTCATGTGATTATGCATGCTTGAGAAATAGTTCATGATAATAGGTATGGAGAGAAGATAAGTGGAACGAAATAGATCAAGAATTACAGATTATTAAACTTTTGGAAAATGAATAAACACAAATCTATGTAACTTTGGAATAATTTATATCATCAAAGGGAGAAAACTAATTCCTGAAGCTAACAGATTTTGTAAGATTAATCAGATTGATTTTGAAGTAATTTTGCGTTTTCAGTTTTGTTACAAATTTGGTGAATGACTTTTGATGATTTATTTGTTTTCGAAGTAAGGACACTACTTTGTTTTGAAGAAGTGAATGAAGTAGCGTTCTATTACCCATAGGCCCATAGGAATTTGAGGAGTTGGTTAACGATTAACTATGTTTATCCTAAAGGATTGTATGACTAACAGAGACATAATATTAAAAGATCCGAGGCTAAGGACATGTTTGATAACCAACACCTAAAAAACATTTAGACTTAGATCGAATGGATCGATTTTTCGCCAACAGTTATGATATGTATGAATCGATGGATATATTTGAAATACATAACCTTTCCCGTGCCGTTACGACACGGATTAAGCCCTAGTTTCTTGCATAAAATAGAGTCTCTAAGGTAGAATTAATTGCTACAAACAAAGGAGTGGAAGGAGAAGAGAAAATTTCAAACATAAAGGTCAGAAAGAAGGGAGTGGGAAATGACTCTAGATGGAATTGGTAGCAGGTCGGAAAGGGAATGATCTAGGATATGGATTCATTTTCCCAGATTTGTCCTATCTTTAGTATTTTCGTTTGGCACCATATTTTTGTTCCTGGTGCAGGCATATATGAAGTCAACCTATATCTATTTTTTATTGTCTCCCATCTTTACTCCATCTTTTATCTTCCTTTACTCCAAACTCTGCATATATCAGTCTAATTCAAAATCAAATATGCTTAGATCTTACTCAATAACTCCATTAAATATTTAACTGGTACCCTTTTGTCTTTACTGAACATCTCCAATAACCATTTGATTGGTACCTTAGTACCTCTTAAACTAAACCTTTAACAATTCCCTGAGTATTAAACCCATACTGTCTATATGGTTACTTTCACTATTCCAACCTCTTTTCCTTTATTTTATTATTTCTTCGGTTTCACCCATTTTGTCGTCTAAATCTCTTCCTTCACTGAATTGCTATTCGATTCCTAATTCTCAACTAATTTTTTTTCCCAACTACTTTAGCTTCCATAAACAAATGTAGTGGCTTCTTGGACTTATTTTGTACGAGTTAATGGAAATTTTCATATCAAAATCAATAATGAAAATCAAGCAACATTTTATATCACAAGCAAGATCATCTTTTGGCGCAAGAATAAAATCAAACTCTCAAACGCTCTCTAGAGAAGCAACTGAAAGGTTAAGAAGAAACGTCGAGCACTTGGAAATATCTCACAAGGAAGAAATGTAGGTGAACTTGGATGATCAAGAGTTGGCCCAAATCACTATTGTCGCATCTATAATGTGTCCAGTTGAGGGGAAGAAGTAAAGATTTGTCTCCTTGGGTGATCTAATGAAAATCTCATCAAATCCTCCAAAAGATCTTAACATCAAAGGGTTCCACAAGGTTTTGGCATGAAAATAACTGATTGTAGTATGAAGGAGCATGATCCTACTACGGAGTTGCAAAATTTTGCTTTGCGTACAAATTCTTCTTCAAAGATAATGTGGTTAGAAGTACGGGAAGGGGCACCTAATAAGATTTAAGAATGGAGGTGGCCCAAGTGGATAGTCCACATACTTCATCTAGGTTTATTCGCGGACCTGCAACAACCATTTTCGAAACTAGGACCTAACTCTCATATAATATCGACAAGGGGATAATGGGAAATGGGCACCTCTTCCGGTGTTAAATTGAGGCCACCTATTTTTTGAATTTTCTTCTGTAAAGGGCAATATGTGCACCTCCTCCGAGGCTTCCCATCTCGCCCATCCGTTAAAGAAAGTAACATATGAGATTCATGAGAATGAAGACTTAACAAGAAAAGGGAAACATATTTTGACAAGTGAAAAGGAACAAAGTGAAAACAAAATAGGCGTCGAAGAGAAATCGGGGTTACAAGAAAAATTAGTAATCGAGAACAACCACACACTTCCAAGAACAATAGAAAATAAATATAAAAAGGTTGATACATTATGGGATTTGCTGAGAAAAGAAAATAACGAAGATAAGATTTGAGATTCACTTCAATATATTGTTTCAGAAAATAGAGTCTCTTAGATAGGATTGATGGCTACATACAAAGGAGTGGAAGGAAAAGAGACAATTGCAAACATGAAGGTCAAAAAGCACAGAGAGAGAAATGACTTAGTATTGGATTGGTAGCGGGCAGGAAAGGGGAATGATCTAGGATTTGGATTTATTTTCCAAGATTTGTCCCACCTTTAGTATTTTCAGCTGGCACCATAGTTTCGTTCCCCATATCAATTTTTCCCTTATTTTTCATCTTTACTCCATCTTTTGTTTTCCATTACTCCAAACTCTGCCTCAATCAGTCTAAACCAAAATAAAAAATACGCTTAAGTCTTACTCAATAACTCTATTAACTATTTAACGGGAACCTTTTAGTCTTTACTCAATATCTTCATTAACT
The DNA here is from genome assembly GCA_023531295.1 of Papaver armeniacum. NCBI lineage: Eukaryota > Viridiplantae > Streptophyta > Magnoliopsida > Ranunculales > Papaveraceae > Papaver > Papaver armeniacum. The sequence goes on along the minus strand of JAJJWW010015024.1, from coordinate 291,530 downwards.
ATATAATTTGTACCTTAGTAGATCTCACATGAAACATTTAGCTATTGCCTGAATGTAAGATCCCCGCCGTATATATATGGTTACTTTCACTATTCCAACCTTTTCTCTTTCATTTTGTTCTTTCTTCTATCTCACCCAGTTTTGTCGTCTAGATCTCCTCATTCACTGGATTCTTATTCAATTCCTAATTCCCAACTAATTTCCTTTCTACTCCTTTCGCTTCCATAAAACAAGGTGTGGCTTCTTGTATTTATTTTGTACGAGTTAATGGCAAGTTTCGTAGCAAAATCAATAGCAAAAATAAAGGAACGCTTTATACCACAAACAATATCATCTTCTGACGAATAAATAGAATCAAACTCTCAAAGGCACTTTAGAGTAGCAACAAAAAGGTTAAGAAGAAATTTCGAGCACTTGGAAATACCTCACGAGGAAGAAATGTATGTGAACTTGGATGGCCAAGAGTTGGACCATATCACTACCATAACGTCTATAATGTGCCCAATAGAGGGGGGAAAACAAAGGCTTGTCACCTTGGGTGATCTATTGGGAAGCTCATCAAATCCTCCAAAAGATCCCGACGCCTAAGGGTTCCACAAGGTTTAGGCATGAAAATAACTAATCATAGTATGAAAGAGCATGATCCTATTGTGGAGTTACAATACTTTGCTTTACGTATAAATTCTTATTCAAAGAGAAGGTGGTTCGAAATATCCGAAGGGGCACCCAACAAGATTCAAACAATGGTGGTGGCCCTAATGGATAGTCCAAATACTTCATATAGGTTTATTCATGGACCTGCAAAAACTATTTTCAAAACTTGACCTAATTCTCTGATAATATCGAAAAGGGGATGATAGGAAGTGGGCACCTTATGGTGTTAAATTGAGGCCATCTCTCTTTCTAATTTTTTTTTGCAAAGGGCAATATGGGCACCTCCTCTTCGCCTTCCCATACTTCCCATACGTTAGAGGAAGTAACAGATGATATTCATGAGAATGAAGATTTAACAAGAAAAGGGAAACGTATTTTGACAAGTGAAGAAAAAAGAGGGGTCGAAGAGAAATTAGGGTTACAGAAAAATTGGTAATATGGAATAACCACAAACTTCCAAGATCAATAGAAAATGAGTATAAAAAGGTTGATACATTGTGGGATTTACTGGAAAAAAATAAAACAATAAAGATCAGATCCGAGATTCATCAAAATTTTCTTTTAGAAAATAGAGTCTATAAGATAGGATTGATGGCTATAAACAAAGAAGTGGAAGGAGAAGAGAAAATTATAAACATAAAGATCAGAAAGCACAAAGAGGAAAATGACTCTAGTATTGCATTGGTAGCGGGATGGAAAGGAGAATGATGTGGGATATGAATTCATTTTCCTAGATTTTTCCCATCTTTATTATTTTCGGTTGGCATCATAGTTTCATTCCCTGGGAAGGCATATCTAAATTCATCCCATATCCATTTTTCCTTTCTCTATCATCTTACTCCATCTGATGTCTTCCATTACTCCAAACTTTGCATGTATCAGTCTAATCTGTATAATCCAAAATTAAAATACCCATAAGTCTCATTCAACAACTCCATTAACTATTTAACGGGTACCTTTTAGTCTTTACTCAATATCTCCATTAACTACTTAATTTTTACCTTAGTAGATCTTAAACTAGACCTAAAATTGTTGTCTAAGTGTCAAAACCCCACTGTCTATATGGTTACTTTCATTATTCCAACCTCTTCTCTTTTTTTCTTTTTTTTTTTTTTTTTTTTTTTTTGTCTCACCCATATTGGCGTCTATATCTCTTCCTTCACCGATTTCCTATTCGATTCATAATTCCCAACTAATTTATTTTCATCTAATTTATCTTTCATAAAATAAATGTGGTGGCTTCTTGTAATTTTTTTTGTACGAGTTAATGACAAGTTTCATAGGAAAATCAATAACAAAAATCAAGAAACGCTTTATATCACAAGAGAGATCATCTTTTGACGCATGAATTGAATCAAACTCTCAAACGATCTCTAGAGAGGCAATATAAAGGTTAAGAAGAAATGTCGAGCACTTGGAAATATCTCACAAAGAAAGAATGGAGGTGAACTTTGATGACCAAGAGTTGGAACATATCACTATCGTCGCATCTATAATGTGTCCAATGGAGGGGGAGAAGCAAAAACTTGTTACCTAGGGTGATCTAATGGAAAACTCATCAAATCATCCAATAGATCTTGACTCCCCAAGGGTTCCACAAGGTTTAGGCTTGAAAATAACTGATTGTAGTATGAATGAACATGATCCTAATACGAAGTTGCAAAATTTTGCTTTGCGTACAAATTCTTCTTCAAAAAGAAGGTATTTCGAAGTATCGGAACGGACACCTAACAAGGTTCAAAGAATGGATGTGGCCTTAGTGGATAGTCCAAATACTTCACCTTGGTTTATTCACGAGCCCGCAACAATCGTTTTCGAAACTTGGACTAATTCTTTGACAATATCAATAAGGTGATAGTAGGAGGTGGGCACCTCTTCAGATGTTAAATTGAGACCACCTCTCTTTTGAAAAGGGTAAGATTGGCACCTCCTCTTTGGTTTCCCATACTTCCCATCTGTTAGGGAAGTAAAATATGAGATTTATGAGAATGAAGACTTAACAAGAAAAATGGGATGTATATTGAAAAGTGAAGAGGAACAAAGTAAAAAGAAAAAAGGGGTTGTAGAGAAAATAGCGTTAAAGTAAAAATTGGTAATAAGGAACAACCACTCTAAGATTAGTAGAAAATGAATAAAAAAAGGTTGATACATTGTGGGACTTACTGAGAAAAGAAAACAACAAAGAACGGATCGGAGATTCATATCAAAATTTTCTTTCAGAAAATAGAGTCTCTAATATAGGATTGATGACTACAAACAAAGGAGTGGAATGAGAAGAGAAAATTGCAAACATAAAGGTAGTGTTAGAGCACTGCTCGGCCGAACTCGCAAGCGTTGCTATCTCAAGCTTGTTTGTCAAGTTTAGGTGATTAAAACTATAAGTCTTGATTTCTTCTCTACTTATAGCTATGTCTCGGATTAGGATAGAATGTGTAGTTGAGCTTTAGACTTCACGACGTTCATCGATTGGAGACGAAGATATACTGAGGAGAGCTTGGAAGAACTTCATCGACACAAGGTACGTGGAGACTAAAACTTATCTATCACTCAGAAGCTATTCTATTCTATCCCCTAATGAGACTGAGTCGTATAGCTATATAGAATTTTACATTATACACATTTGATATTTAAGTTGAGTTTAACTCGCTTTCATCTTTCTCGAAATATGTGTTGGAAGCTTTTTGCTTTAGCTACGTTCATTATTATTCTTGACGAGTTTAGTCGGAAATAATTTATTTTATGGAAACTAAATAATATGTCAAAAGATGATCATGTGAAAATTGTCTTGAAACATCTTACATGATTTGTGTGAGACAGTCATTTGACGTCGACTCGGAATGTTTTGTATTGATCATTCGATCACTTGAAAATTACTTATAATATAATAGTTTGTGTGAGACACTTATTGTCGTCTTCTAAGGATGTTTCAATGATTGAAATGGGAGTTTAAAACAATTAATCATTGTCTGGATATATCACAGTATGTATACCAGTATGCAAACTGTTGTGGTATGATTCAGGTCCGGAAACCAAGTTTGCATACCAGTATGCGAACGGTTTTAACTGTTAAAGTCCGGGAACCAAGTTTGCATACCAGTATGGGAACGGTTTCACCTGAGTTAGGTCCGGACGACAATATGCATACCAGTTTGTGAACTGTCGGACAAGACCAAAGTCCGAAACTTAAGTTTGCGTACCCGTTTGCAAACTGAGTTGGTCAAAGTTCTAAAATCGGCTAAATATGATTCCATACTCATGAACAAATACATTTATTAACTAAGGAATGCAATCTTTGCAAACCGTGGCTAAATGTTCATGAATTGATTCTTTTGAATCAATCCGATTTTGTTTCAACTGTGTCTTGTATACTTTTATGAGAATATAAACAACTGAACAACTCTATGAGTAACACAATTAGATTCATTTGATCTAGAAATGTTAGATGAATGTGGTTAATACAAAAGTGTTCATATGGCTAACTTCGGTTAACTATTGTTGAGACAACTCAATATACACGTTTAGGGACGGTTACCCATATCTAAATGAAGGTATATTTCATTTGTGTGTAACAATCTAATATCAGCTAACGATTGAGAGATATTGCTTTGGTTTTAAGCAAACTTAGCTTGAATCTTAAATCAGGTTTTCATCTAACGTTGAATATTGATTGCTTTGTTTCTAAGCTATCAAACCCTGATTTGAAGACTATATAAGGGAGAACTTTAGCAACATGAAAACCTAATCCCCACACTTCTGTGTGATACTAGTTGCGTATTAGAGTCGATTCTCCTTTAACCTAGGTTTTTCCTAAAACCATTATGGGTTAACGACTTGAAGACTTCATTGGGATTTTGAAGCCAGACCCAACTATTTTCTCTGTAATTGCGTGTTCTAATCTTACTTGTTCTATCGTATTGAGTACTATCTTTTCTAAGATTGGCTCGAGATTTATCTCCGATAGGTAAGATATAAAAAGTAATCACAAAGCTCTTCGTCTCATTCTTTGTGATTCCACAATAACTTTTTTTATTGCCATATAGTTAAGTTAGTGTGAGGTTATTGATATTTCTAGGCTGTTCTTCAGTAATATAAGACCGGATTATCAATTGGTTCCTGTTCACCTTGATTTATCAAAACACAGAACAAAAACTTCATAGGTATTTCTGTGGGAGACAGATTTATCTATCAGAATATACTTTTTTGTGGGAGACAGATTTGTTTATAAAGTCTTCGACTTTGGGTCGTAGCAACTCTTAGTTGTGGGTAAGATCAACTAATGGAATCAAGTGCGTAGATTCCTGCTGGAATTCAGAGGCGTAAGGAACGCGACTATACCTTAATCGGTGTGAGACTTGGTTAGGGCTCAACTACATTCCAGTCCGAAGTTAACTTGTAGTATGCTAGTGTCTGTAGCGGCTTAATACAGTGTGGTGTTTAAATCTCGACTAGGTCCTGGGGTTTTTCTGCATTTGAGGTTTCCTCGTCAACAAAACTTATGGTACCTATGTTATTTCTTTTCCGCATTATATTTGCTTATATAATTGAAATATCACAGGTTGTGCGTAGTTCAATCAATTGGTAAATCCAACCTTTGGTTGTTGATTGAAATTGATTGACACTTGAATATTGGTCTTTGGTACCGTTCAAGTTATTTCTCATATCAATCAGGCTCACAGATCTCTATCTGTTCGATTATAGATTGTGTTGAGAAATTGAGATGCAACTCTTGGATATATTTCCTTGATTGAGTCTGACTGCCTAGTTGATTCTCTTGGAATTATATTGGAGTTAGTCTATACATATTGCCGAACGAAATATTGGGTGTGGTTGTTAGACCCCCTTTTTTTCAATTGGTATCAGAGCAGACAAACACGTTAAAGACCTCATAAGTTTGTGTTTGTAGCAATCTGACTCTATGGATAGAACCGATATCTCTATAAAAGTACCGCCAGTATTCGATGACTCAAATTACTTATGGTGGAAAATTGCTATGCGTGCCTTTCTTCAAGGACGTGATTTTCAATGGTTACAGTAGACGGTGTAACTGTTGTCAAGGATATTGGTAGGTATGAACCTGACGAGATTCTCGCTGCAAATCAAAATTATGACGGCTTACATGCTATCATAGATGCCATTACCCCAGATCTTCAGCACCATGTGACTACGTGCACTCGGACTAAAGATGCTTGGGATATCTTAGAAGTATTTGAAGGGAATACCTCTTAAAAGGAAGCTAGGCTTCAAAACCTAAATTCTGATTGGGAAAACCTTCGGGTGATGAAGATTCATTTGATGAGTTTAATCACATAGTGTATGAAATTGTTAATCCATCCTTTGCATTGGGTAACACTATTCCTGAAAAGGACATTGTGATGAAAATTCTCAGATCGTTACCAGCTAGATGCGATTCTAAGAAACATGAAATCGTTGAAGGAAATAACCTTGATACACTTTCCAGAAATACTCTTGTTGGGAAGTTAAAGATCTTTGATCATGAGCATGCATCCAAATTTGGAAAGGATATTGCTTTCAAAGCACAAAAGAACACTAAATTAGTAAAAGTGTTGGCAACGCTGTAGTTGATCCTATTGAGACTGATTCATCAGATGAAGATCTTGACAACTCAGTCTCACTGATCACAAGACATTTTAGAGATCTTCTTTTGAAGAGAATTAAGTAAACGGTTCATCAGAGATAAACCCAGGTCATCAGTCAAACCTCGTGACCGTGCCCCTCCTAAAAACAGGGACACCTACGGTACTGATGATGAGGATATGCCACAATGCTTCAAGTGTAAAGGTTTTGGTCATTTTGCTAATGAGTGTCCAAATCGTAGAAAATACACTGGGAACAAAGGTCTTGCTACAACTCTTAATGAAATATTTTATCAATATGATTCAAATGAAGATGAAAAGTCAAGTGTTGCAGTCCTTGGTGAAAATATTGATTTTGATAATTGTAGCAATACGTACATCAATCTTGATATTCTTCCTGGAGAAACTTCTTCAACCACTTTGGAGGATAAAATGGATTTTTCCCTGTCTACTGAAAATTCTATCTCACATGTTTCAGGTACCTCAATTTGTTTAGCAGCATGCTCAGCTATTGTGTCTAAACCGTCCTCCAAATTGACATGTTCTTATTGTACTTTTAAGGGTCATGAACTCTCTAATTGTTTCAAGTACAAACATAAAATAAGATATGTCAACAAACTTCAAAGGAGAGCAAATCGATTAGCAAACAAGCTGAAATTTGTTCAGAAGTCGAATTCATCCGAGGTATGTAAATTCAACTCATCAGAGACAAGATTTATGTACAATCGGGTTTTTAGGAAAATAAAATTTGTTTATTTTTCTTTTTGTTTTCTGGAATTCTTTTGATCTTTTCATAATTGATATTGAAAAGGTTTACCCTGTTTTGATTATTAAAAGACGGTTAAAATCGATAATTATACCTTTTTTACGGTTATGAGTTGGTCGTACGTGAATCCTACTTACTCTATATATAGGTTCTGTAACCCTACGTTCCTTTTTCCTTCTCTAAAACTCTTTTTATCAAAAGATTGCTTGTGGAGTTAGTTTTGGGTGTTTTCTTTACAATTCCATGTCTTGATGGAGACTCCAAGCATTATATCTTCTAATGGAAAAGATGTTAATATGATTGTTAAGCTATCAATCATGAAGGAAAAAGATAAATCTCATTCCTCTACAACTTTGAAGAGAAAAATGAAGAATACGAAGAAACCAAGGGCTAACCCCTCAAATCTTCAGAAGTTTTATGGTGTTCTTGAAGAGTTGAAAGAAGCAAGGATGAAGATTCAGCAAATAAAGGCTATTGTTCTAAGGACTCTTGAAATTCATAAGGCCTTGGTTCGGAATCAGTCTAGAAGGTTCATTGGAATTGAATCCTTTCTTCATGAACCTTATGTTCCAATGTCTATTGACGACAAGGAGTTCGGGGACGATAAATAATTTTTCAAAATCAAGTTTCATAGCAAGTTTAAATACGGTGGATTCTTGTACTTGTTTTGTACGAGTTAATGGCAAGTTTCATAGCAAAATCAATAACAAAAATAAAGAAACTCTTTATATCACAAGCAAGATCATCTTTTGACGCATGAATTGAATCAATATCTCAAACAATCTCTAGAGAAGCAATAGAAAGGTTAAGAAAATTTCCAAACACTTGGAAATATCTCACAAATAAGGAATGAAGGTGAACTTGGATGACCAAGAGTTGGACCATATCACTACCGTCGCATCTATAATGTGTCTAGCGGATGGGAAGAAGCAAAGACTTGTTACCTTGGTTGATCTCATGGAAAGCATATCAAATCATCCAATAGATCTTGACGCCCCAAGGGTTCCATGATGAGTGCCAAATAATGCATATTTATACACCTTTTTATTGGCATTTTACTCATCTTTTGTGCTCATAAATCAGATATTATCCCAGATTCTGTATTTTCTTTGTTTTCAAGAATAAATATTTGTACTAATTAACTTTGTGTTTTTAGGTAGTAAATAAAGCTCGGAGAATCTGAGTAGCCAAAAGAGCGAAGAATTGGAGTCGAGCATCTATGGAGCAGAAAGCCAAAGCCCGCGCACGCAACAGTTGCAACCCAACAAGTAGCAACTCATCTACAAGACATGGGCTTGAGCTAGACCCGACCCGCGACCCGGATCCGAGCCCGTACACTCCAAGCCGTTGAGATCTCATCTTGCTGCATCCTACGCTCGCTGCATCCTACGCATCGACCCTTGATGTCTCCGCTCCACACCAGATCACCCCCAGTTCATCCTAAGCCGTTCAGATCTGTCCCCCAAAGATCCAACGCTCGCTGCATCACTCTCATCATCACTCGCTGCGCCCGCCTCACATCAAAGTCACCTAACCCTATACCCACTCGAGCTAATCCCCATTTTCTTTTCCACCTTCTCTTTCCTCTCTCGAACAACTCCTCTGCAAAAAACCCATCGACCATACCTCCACCTCCTTCTTCCATGACTTTTTACAGAGTCATCACCACTCCATCTCCTAGCTACGCAAGCACCAACAACTCATCTAGCTCCTTCTCCGCCACCCTTGCATCCCTTGTCTCCATCCATAGCTTCTCACTTCCCCCAGAAGCTAGGGTTGAGATGAGTGAAGCTAGGGTTTTCACCAACCACCCCACATGGGCGATTCAGAGGCAAGACAAGGCCGAAATCAGGTTTGGGTCAGAGTAGTGATTAGCTAGAAATGTTTTGTGAGTTATATATTGATGTTTTGAGGGATGAGAGAGGCAGTCAGTTTTAGTTTCAATTTAGGGTTCATGTTTAGTTTATAAAATCTGTTTCTAATGTTCATCATGTGCTAAATTTATCTAGCTAGGATTACAATGAAACCTTGAATCCTAGTTCTGTGGTTCAACTATATTTGATGCTGCTTTGAATGTCTAAAATTTATAGATAACTTCAATTTCAGCTTCCCAGTGCTTTACTCTCACAATGACTGCCATGTAGGCATTGTAGTTAGGCTAAAACTGCACTGGTGAAGTTTCAGCTCATACCTTAGAGATAAATGGCTAATTCTCTAGACTAGTTGTGCTTACTTAGACAACTAGTACTCTAGGTTAGTCCCTTAGCTGAAAATTGAGCTATCAATTGGTGAAACCCTTTAGATAGGAGATAAAATTGACACTTTATCCTTGTCTGTCACAGGAATCAAGCACTCACATTAGTTGAATCCCATAACAAGAGTCATTGGTGGATTTGGCAATCCTAGTGTCTCTCAACAATCAGTTTACACCTTACTTTACCTTTCAAAACTTCAGTTCATAATCACAACATCACTTAGTCGTAAGGACTTTAAACAATAGCTTGTATCTCTCAAATTACATCACCTGGAAACACTTGAGTTAACCTTAGAATAACTTAGCATACACAAGTTCCCCGTGGAAAGACCCGTGCTTGCCACTGCCTTCAAGGCTCTGTGCACTTGCAGATTAGAACATAGGAAAAGCCTCTTTTAGCTCCTATCAAGTTTTTGGCGCCGCTGCCGGGGAACTGGTAGCGTGCTACTTGTTCATTAGAGCTTAACTTCACTGTTTTCAATTCTCCCCTGTACATTTTGACTATTCAATCATCTGAGATATCTTCTGTTGTATATTTCTGCTTTGAATCCCTGATTTTAGCTTCTTTTAGCTTAGTTAGCTGTAGTTTTCTTTTTTTTTTGCATATCTTCATCTATAATTGCATAACATCATTAGTTCTTGATGTCACCCTAGTGTAACTGTGTGAATATTGCATTGTTAAGTTTCCTTTGAGCTTATTCTAGCTCATTGTCTGCCACACGATGGGAAACTTGTTTTCTTACGGCTCATTGCCTTTTGTTTACATACACCGAGCATAACTCAGGTTGTAGCTAGGTGAAGTTTAGAATCTTGTCATTCCAACATTGGTGCTACCTTGCTCGTAATACTTCCTTGCTTTAAACTGTGCAAGTATTGAGATCCGAGATTTCTCTCTTGAGTCACAGTGTACTGTGAGCAAATGGAGGAGACAAGGCAAACAACCACGTGGAGTGCCTAAACCCAGTGAATACTTTTGGTGGTATTGGCTTCTAACTCTTCTTTGTATGGTGTATGTTTGATAATCAATGCATGATAGACTTACAAACTTGCCAGCCCTCGCCGCAAGTTTGAGCTTGACTGTTGAGTACTAAGTGAAGTCAATCGAGTAAGTTGACTCCACGAGCTCGTGAACCATCTACCATCTTGCAAGCCCTCGTAGCTGCAAGTTGTGAGCTTATTCTGTGATCTTTGCTAAACCTTGATGCATGCTTGAACTTGAATCACCATTCTTTGTAAGCCTGTATTGCTGAACCATAGCTCTGTATTACCTTGACTTGTGTGTTCTGCAAAACCCCTGAGCTCTGAGTTTGACATCAACTCAGACTTTTGATATCTGAGTGAGTTGATGCCGCAAACTCAACTGAGCAAGCAAACAATTTCAATTGTTTCACACCTGAGCATGCCCTGGAAATCATTGAGATATACTTGTCTGATAAACTAGCTTCCCTGCTAGTTGTTGTTGACTCTGGCCTCTATTGGCTCATTTGTGCACCTTAGCTTGCTAAGACCATCTCATCATGCTAGTATTTGCATATTTGTTAACTGGAATTCTGCAAAAAATTGTTGTCTGATTGTCTGTGAATCAACCCTGCTGTGTTGCTATCAATTGTGCTTGAATGTGTATGAAGTAGCAAAGCTGGTGATTAGCATTTAGATTGTTTTTCAAAACAACACAACCCTGCACAATGCTGCACCATTGAGTGAGCACAACCTCTACCTGTGCACCATTCACAAAATTTTTGATTCTTTGCCTGTGCTGTGCTGTTACTCTTTGTTGATTGCTCAAGCATCCCTCCTTGCTCCATCTGATTTGTGCAAGACCAACAAGTTGCCAACCTAGCACCAACAGACCCTGTGCCAAATCAATTGAGCTAGAACCAGTGTCTCAAACTAAGTCCACCACCACTGGCCTGCAATCTTTCTCACCATTGCCTTCAACCCAACTGCTGGGCTGTCACACAAACCTGGGCTGCTCAAGCTAAAACCCAATTGTGGGCTTGCATTCCACTGATCTCTCAGCCCACAAACCTGGGCTGTAAACCTGCCCAAAAACAAAAACCCATCTACTGGGCTCATCTCACATCTGGGCTGTGCATTATCAACCCACTTCTGGGCTTGCACAAAACCAAGCCCAACACCACAAAATCTGGGCTCTATACACAGCTGAAGCCCACAACCCAAACTAAACCAAACTGAACCCAAATCAATCTGGGCTGATAACCACACAACCAAACTGGGCTCACTTCAATTCTGGGCTATATATTTCTCAACCCAACCTGGGCCGTGCAACAACCAAGCCCAACACCACAAAATCAATAAATCAAACCTATTCGGTTGGGCTTCATAACTTCTCCAATAGCCAATTCCTTTGGGCTTGAGTCTTGTATTGGTGAGTCATTTTTGAGTCTTTGCTTTCCTGTGTTGAACTTGTTTGTGTATTAACATGCTAGAGGCGCGTGCTAGGCTATGATTGTGTCTTTTAGAGACCAAACAAACCGACTAGTTAGCGGACGAAATCGTTAGCATACCCAGTTCTTCAACAGAAAGCCCAATTCCATCAGAAAGCCCATCCGAATCAGAAACCATGGGTGATGAACAAAACCAACCCCGTAGTCTCAAGGACTACATGTACCCAACTAGGGCAACCCAGCCCTCTTGCATCATTCTGCCAGCCGATGCTTGTCAGTTTGAACTGAAAGCAAGTACAATTCATATGATACCCGTGTTTAGAGGGGTCAATGCTGAGAACCCCTACCATCACGTGAGAGACTTTGAGGATATTTGTGGGACTCTGCGTTTTAACCAAATGCCGAGGAGTCCCTCAAATTGAGATTGTTTCCTTTTTCTCTCGAAAGACAAAGCCAAGTCTTGGCTTCATGCCCTACAACCACAATCCATTAGAACTGGGATGACCTCACAAAAGAGTTTTTCAAAAGTTTTCCCAAACCATAAGATCATGCAATTCGCCAAAGTCTAAATGGTTTTGTGCAATTAGAAGACGAAACTCTAGCAAGGTATTTGGAGAGATTCAATGAATTACTACTCCAATGTCCCCACCATGGTTTTGAAAAATGGAGACTCGTGCAAATATTGTATGAGGGTCTAGATGTTAGAACCCGAACCACAGTCGAGTCAATGTGCAATGGTGCATTTATTGACAAGAGTGCCGATGACGCTTGGGCTTTTCTAATCGAAGTCGCTGAAAGACTCAACAATGGGAGTCCATCCGTGAACCGAGAAGGACTACCCCCGTACAAAATGTTCATAGAATCGAGTCGACTTTGAGGGAAATGCAAAAATGGCATCTTTGGCCCGGAGAATAGAAGTGCTTGAGTTGGAAAAGAATGTAAAATCTAATGCCCCTACTCTCCGTGACCAAATTGATAGGGCCACTTGTGCCGCATGCCATAGTTCTGACCACTTAGTGGACAAATTGTCCGATTTATATGCATTACAAGAGTCCAAATCCGAGCAAGCCAATGCATTATACCAGAGACAAGAGAACAACCCTTATTCTCAAACCTACAACCCAGGGTGGAGGAATCACCCTAACTTATCATGGTCCAAGGGACCTGTACAAGGGGGACCAACACATAACAACCAAGGATACTCATATCCTAGAAACCCCCAAGTACAACCACCCCCTCGCACCTCGTAGAGAAAAAGACTAGCTTGGAAGACTGTGTCATTCTCGTTGACCCAAGGTCTTTCAAAACTTGAGAAAACTACCGACCAACGTCTCACAACCCTAGATCTTAAGATAGGGCAAATCTGTGATGCATTGAATGAGAGAGAGAAAGGAAAATTCCCTAGTCAACCCCTACAAAATCCAAAGATCGTGTTTCAAGCGAGGCTCCTCTACCCTCGCAATGAAACTTCACATAGTCAAGCAAATGTCGTCACCACTCTCCGTAGTGGTAGAATTGTTGAGAACCATGTAGGTGTACCACCTTCAAGCGAGTCTACATCGACTCCCAAGTACACACAACACCACCGAAACATCTACCGTAGAGAAAGAATCGAGCCCATTGAGAAAACCAAGAGTCCTACTAATATAGATGTTCCCGTGCCAAGTCATGTTCCCGTTGCTCCATTTCCACAACGGTTGGTGCAACGAAGGGGTACCCAATACAACGAGATGTTGGAATTGTTCAAAAGAGTTAACATAAACATTCCATTTCTCGAAGCAATCGTGCAAATACCTGCCTATGCTAAGTTTTTGAAGGACTGTGCACACAAAAGCGAAAGCTTCATGTGCATAAGCGTGCCTTTCTCACCGAGCAAGTAAGTTCAATTATTCAAAACAAAACCCCACCTAAGTTTAAAGACCCAGTAGCCCGACTATCTCTTGTACTATAGGTGAGCATACAATCGAAAAAGCTTTATTGGACTTAGGAGCTAGTGTGAATCTACCGCCATATTCTCGTGTATGTGCGGTTAGGCCTTGGGGAATTGCAACCCACTCTGTCACGCTACAATTAGCGGACAGATCTGTGAGAGAGTCCCTCGGGAATCGTTGAAGATGTGCTAATCAAGGTTGATAAATTTTATTTCCTGTGGACTTCATTGTGTTGGATACCCAACCTGTGCAAAATCCTGAAAATCATATTCCCGTTATCTTAGGACGTCCCTTCTTGGCAACGTCAAACGCTATCATAAATTGTCGAAGCGGGATATTGAATTTGTCTTTTGGCAACATGACTGTAGAACTGAATGTCTTTCGTGTGAACCAACAACCCATAGAGTTTGATGATGATGAATTGCACGAGGTTAACATGATTGAGAGTCTGATTCAAGACTCATTGCCCGACATTTTGTCAGTGGACCCTGTGCAAGCATGTTTAGACAATTTTGACTTAGATCTCTTCGAGTTCCGAGTACATTAGTGAGGTCCACTCTTTGCTAGAGTCTGTGCCACCCATGGATATTGCCAAATGGCGAGAATGCAAAGGAAACTCTTCCACTCTCTCGATACCACATCCGCCCCACCTCTTGACACACCACCTAAGCTTGATTTGAAACCTTTACCCGATACCTTGAAGTATGCATTCTTAGGTCCTTCTGAGACTTTACCTGTGATTATTGCATCATGTTTAGACACGGAACGGAAAGTCAACTTTTAGAAGTGCTTAAAGAGCATAAAGGAGCCTTAGGTTGGACCATCTCCGATCTTAAGGGTATAAGTCCCACAATTTGCATGCATCACATAAACCTTGAGGAGAGCACTAAACCATCTAGGGAAATGCAAAGGAGACTTAACCCCAACATGAGAGATGTTGTCAAGGGTGAGATTCTGAAACTGCTTGACGCGGGTATCATCTACCCGGTCCCCGATAGCCGATGGGTCGAGTCCTATTCGGTAGTACCCAAGAAGTCCGGCATTACCGTTGTTCAAAACGAGATGAATGAGCTACTTCCCACCCGTGTGACCACCGGGTGGCGAGTATGTATTGATTATAGAAAATCTGAACACGGTAACCAAGAAAGACCATTTTCCCCTTCCCTTCATTGACCAAATGCTTTGGAAAGGTTAGCCAAACATAAGTACTACTCGCTTCTTAGATGGCTATTCTCGGCTACAACCAAATTCACATAGCACCCGAAGACCAACAAAAGACCACATTTACATGTCCTTATGGAACATTTGCTTATCGTCGTATGCCTTTTGGGTCAGTGCAATGCACCCGCTATACTTTTCAACGTTGCATGATGAGCATTTTTTCCGACATGGTAGATAAGTTTCTTGAGATTTTTATGGATGATTTTTCTGTGTTTGGATCTTCATTTGATGAGTGTTTGCATCACCTCACATGTGTGCTAGTTAGGTGTAAGGAGAAGAGTTTGGTCTTGAATTGGGAAAAATGCCATTTCATGGTTAATTCAGGCATTGTTCTAGGGCATATCATCTCGGAAAAAGGCATAGAAGTAGACAAAGCCAAGGTAGACCTCATTCAACAATTGCCTCAACCTCGTTCTGTGAGGGACATCAGATCATTTCTAGGCCATGCGGGTTTTTACCGCCGATTCATCAAAGACTTTAGTAAAATTTCACGACCTTTGTGCAATCTTCTTGCGAAAGATGTTGCATTTGTCTTTGATGATGCTTGTAAGGAAGCATGGGAGCAACTGAAGGCTCTCCTTACATCTGCCCCTATAGTCAGACCCCCTGATTGGTCATTACCATTTGAGATTATGTGTGATGCGTCCGACTATCTTTGTAGGAGCTGTTTTGGGCCAAAGAGTAGAAAAACTCCCTTATGTGATCTACTATGCTAGTAAAACACTTAATGATGCTCAATTGAATTATTCCACTACTGAGAAGGAGTTGCTAGCTGTTGTGTTTGCATTAGACAAGTTTAGATCTTATTTGATAGGGTCTAAGGTCATCATTTATTCTGATCATGCCGCATTGAGATATCTTTTGTCTAAGAAAGATGCTAAGGCTCGTCTAATTCGATGGATACTCTTGCTACAAGAGTTTAACCTCGAAATTCGAGATAAGAAAGGGTCGAGAAAATGTTGTTGCCGATCACTTGTCTAGGTTGAATGTTGAATCTTCTCGATGATGAGTCTGTGTTGATTAGGGAATCATTCCCGATGAGCAATTGATGCTTGTGTCCGAGATGCCTTGGTTTGCTTGATATTGTGAACTACCTTGCTACGGGTAGAATGCCCTTGCATTGGTCTAAACAAGACTGTTCCAAGTTCTTGGTGAAGTTAAACATTTCCTTTGGGATGACCCATATTTGTTTAAGTACTTGCCAAGACCAAATCATTAGGAGATGTGTCCCCACCCAACAAAGGGACGTCATCTCTTTCTCGTCATGACCATGCTTGTGGAGGCCACTTTAGTGCCAAGAAAACTGCTGCAAAGATCTTGCAAAGCGGTTTCTATTGGCCAACACTTGTTTAAGGATTGCCATGCATTCTCTGTGTTGCTTGTGACCGATGCCGAAAACTAGGAAGTATATCTAGGAGAAACATGATGCCCTTACAACCCATTTTGATTGTTGAGTCGTTTGATGTTTGGGGCATTGATTTCATGGGTCCATTTCCGAATTCAAGGTAAGTTGTACATCCTTGTAGCTGTCGATTATGTCTCTAAGTGGGTAGAGGCCATTGCATCCAAAACCAACGACCATAAAGTTGTTCTTTCTTTTCTTAAGGAGAACATTTTCTCCCGTTTTGGAACCCCGAGAGCGATAATCGGTGATGGAGGTAGTCATTTCTGCAATAGACCCTTTGAATCACTAGTGCGCAAGTATGGAATCACTCATAAGGTCGCAACACCTTACCATCCTCAAACCAAAGGGCCAAGTAGAAGTTTCTAATAGGGAAATTAAGCATATTCTTGAGAAGACCGTCAATCCTTCTAGGAAAGATTGGTCTTTGCGTTTAAATGATGCTTTATGGGCCTATAGGACTGCATACAAGACTCCCATTGGGATGTCTCCTTACGAGACTTGTGTACGGAAAAGCATGTCATCTACCTGTTGAGTTAGAACACCGTGCATACCGGGCTGTGAAAAAGCTGAATTTTGATCTTGATAAAGCTGGTACCCGTAGAAAACTTCAACTCAATGAGTTAGAAGAATTGAGAAACGATGCATATGATAGTGCCAAAACGTACAAACATAGAATGAAGGTGTTTCACGATATGCGCATTCTCGCGCAAGTCTTTCACCCCAGTCGAGAAAGTTTTATTGTACAACACTAGATTGCACTTGTTTCCGGGGAAGCTACGTTCTCGATGGTCCGACCATTCGTGGTACGTCCGTTTTCCCCCATGGAGTCAGTAGAAGTTGAAAACCCGGCAAACAAGAACATTTTCAAAGTCAATGGTCAAAGACTCGAAACCATTTCGGAACATCTTCCACCGTGGTTGAGACCGTTGACTTGGAAGACCCCATCTATGTGGACTGATCTAGTTCACTTGTGTACATACTTATGGACTAAAAATCCATCGTCTTTCCCTTTTCTTTTTCTTTTTGCATAATTTTGATGTGTGCTAACCAACCTTTTTGTCTTGCGCTCGTGATTGTTTGCTTTCAAAGCATTCATCTTTCTATGGTTTAGCAACACCCTTGTACATCTGGTAATCTCTTCCCTTTTCTTTATTTAACATAGTTCTCTCGGTATGTGACTTTTTAAATTCTTATTATCTGTTGACACATTGAGGACAATGTTTAATTTAGGTTTGGGGGTACATACATTTGCATATAGAGTTTTTAGTCTTTCTTTTCAAAAAAAAAAAAAAAAAAAAAAAAAAAATCAAAAAACTCAAAAATTTGCATAAAAACCTCCAACTTTTAGAGATTTTAGAGTCACTAGCATGCTTTTAGCTATGTTTTCATAGAGAGTCTGACCGAAATAACAAGAACTTGGAAGTACTGGAGAACGCAATCGGGTTCCTTAGTTGATTAGAGCGTTAAAGTCGGATTTAACCATACCGGAGGGCTTAATTAGGTGCTTGTTTAGACATTCGGTAGTAGAATTGTGATCAACCATAGTGGAGACTACCCATTTTACATCAAGCGAGGTACCGACCTTCACTCTTTGTGACTTTCTAGAAAAGCTTTTAGAGTGTGTGTCACCGTACGTCAATTCCGGTAGGAATGGTGAGCTACCCAACTTCGCACCACTTTCAAAGACTACTTTTGTTCTCTTGAGTGCTAATTCCGTCAATCATGAGGGTGACGTCTAAAGATGAAAACTCCTTCTAAATATCGATTTGCAGTTAACATCACTCTCCCTCTCAATCAGTAGTTCCATAGAAACACATCATCGTCAGCAAGCGGAGCAACATCAGAATATTTGAAGAAAGTTGATATAGTCCAAGGTTTACATACAACAAAGAAAATAGGATGAGAATTAATGAAGTTTGTAAAATCAAGACAATACAAGTTATGGAAATTGTGTGATATAGTCCTTCATCCATGGAGTTAGTAGTGTTACTGTTTTTATTTTCAATTAATGTATATAGTAAGTTCAAAAAAAAAAAAAAAAACAAAATAAAAAAAAAAAAAAAAAAAAAAAAATAGTTTATTTTCTTAGTTTTGATACCACCATGGTAAAGAAGAAAATTCCAAGTAACAAGGAAATTGAGTAGAAAAGTTAAAAATTGTCAAGTTTTGTGAAGTTTAGAAGTTCAACATTTGAAGACCGAAGACCGAAGAGTGAAGACGTTTCTATGGTTCTTATGAGAGAGTGATATTAATTGCCGATCGGGTGAAAAGGTAGTGAGTACTCCCACCCTTGCTAATGGTTGATTTCCTTCCTTAGAGATCATCAGAAAAAGATTCTTTTTGTCCACACTTTTGTGGAGTCTCCAGATTTTATTTCGGAAGGTTAGCCTTCTTACCTACAACGTGTGCATGATTTCTCTCTTTATTCCTGCCTGCACACATGAGAGACTAAAAAGCGATCTTTTTGAGTGCAATTATCATAAAACCCTAATGGTGAGGCGAGAAGTCGAGGCTTATGATCACAATCGAATCCGAATTCTTTCATATGGTATGGTTACTTCTCGCTCAAAGACTTAAGGATGAGAATGCGTTCTTTAGTAGTTCTAACTTCTTGTTACTAGCACGCAGAAACTCTATGTCCTCATAGCTCCTTGGATGCTTGAGACTCTTTTACACTCTGAAGTTGGAGAAGGTTTTGTGGGTACACCTCTGGTAAACCCTCACGAGACTACAACTCGTCCACTAGGGACACCTAGGGGTTTAAAGGCTTAGTGCATACGCTAAATGCATTCGAGAGACCTGCGACAGTGGTATAGTTAGGATTTCTTCATTTCTGTTTCACTTGAGGACAAGTAAAATTCAGGTTTGGGGGTATTTGATGAGTGCCAAATAATGCATATTTATACACCTTTTTATTGGCATTTTACTCATCTTTTGTGCTCATAAATCAGATATTATCCCATATTCTGTATTTTCTTTGTTTTCAAGAATAAATATTTGTACTAATTAACTTTGTGTTTTTAGGTAGTAAATAAATCTCGGAGAATCTGAGGAGCCAAAAGAGCGAAGAATTGGAGTCGAGCATCTATGGAGCAGAAAGCCAAAGCCCGCGCACGCAACAGTTGCAACCCAACAAGTAGCAACTCATCTACAAGACATGGGCTTGAGCTAGACCCGACCCGCGACCCGGATCCGAGCCCGTACACTCCAAGCCGTTGAGATCTCATCTTGCTGCATCCTACGCTCGCTGCATCCTACGCATCGACCCTTGATGTCTCCGCTCCACACCAGATCACCCCCAGTTCATCCTAAGCCGTTCAGATCTGTCCCCCAAAGATCCAACGCTCGCTGCATCACTCTCATCATCACTCGATGCGCCCGCCTCACAGCAAAGTCACCTAACCCTATACCCACTCGAGCTAATCCCCATTTTCTTTTCCACCTTCTCTTTCCTCTCTCGAACAACTCCTCTGCAAAAACCCCATCGACCATACCTCCACCTCCTTCTTCCATGACTTTTTACAGAGTCATCACCACTCCATCTCCTAGCTACGCAAGCACCAACAACTCCTCTAGCTCCTTCTCCGCCACCCTTGCATCCCTTGTCTCCATCCATAGCTTCTCACTTCCCCCAGAAGCTAGGGTTGAGATGAGTGAAGCTAGGGTTTTCACCAACCACCCCACATGGGCGATTCAGAGGCAAGACAAGGCCGAAATCAGGTTTGGGTCAGAGTAGTGATTAGCTAGAAATGTTTTGTGAGTTATATATTGATGTTTTGAGGGATGAGAGAGGCAGTCAGTTTTAGTTTCAATTTAGGGTTCATGTTTAGTTTATAAAATCTGTTTCTAATGTTCATCATGTGCTAAATTTATCTAGCTAGGATTACAATGAAACCTTGAATCCTAGTTCTGTGGTTCAACTATATTTGATGCTGCTTTGAATGTCTAAAATTTATAGATAACTTCAATTTCAGCTTCCCAGTGCTTTACTCTCACAATGACTGCCATGTAGGCATTGTAGTTAGGCTAAAACTGCACTGGTGAAGTTTCAGCTCATACCTTAGAGATAAATGGCTAATTCTCTAGACTAGTTGTGCTTACTTAGACAACTAGTACTCTAGGTTAGTCCCTTAGCTGAAAATTGAGCTATCAATTGGTGAAACCCTTTAGATAGGAGATAAAATTGACACTTTATCCTTGTCTCATCACAGAATCAAGCACTCACATTAGTTGAATCCCATAACAAGAGTCATTGGTGGATTTGGCAATCCTAGTGTCTCTCAACAATCAGTTTACACCTTACTTTACCTTTCAAAACTTCAGTTCATAATCACAACATCACTTAGTCGTAAGGACTTTAAACAATAGCTTGTATCTCTGTCACTTACATCACCTGGAAACACTTGAGTTAACCTTAGAATAACTTAGCATACACAAGTTCCCTGTGGAAAGACCTGTGCTTGCCACTGCCTTCAAGGCTCTGTGCACTTGCAGATTAGAACATAGGAAAAGTCTTTTAGCTCCTATCATTCCACAAGGTTTAGGCTTGAAAATAACTGATTGTAGTATGAAGGAAAATGATCCTACTACGGAGTTGCAAAATTTTGCTTTGCGTACAAATTCTTCTTCAAAGAGAAGGTGGTTCGAAGTATCGGCCCGAAGGGTCACCTAACAAGATTTTAAGAATAGATGTGTCTGTAGTGGATAGTCCAAATTGAAAATGCGGGGGTCTAACAACCACACCCAACAATTCGTTTGGCAATCTGAGAGGACTTACTCCTATACACTTTCTAGAGAATCAACTAGACAGTCAAACTCAATCTAGAGTAAAGTATATCAAAGAGTTTTAATATCTCTGTTTCACAATGTAATCAACAAATCAAGCATATAGAAATCCGCGAGCCTGATTATTATGTGAAACAACTTGAACGGTACCAAAGACCAATGTTCAAGTGTCAATCAATGTAAATCAACAACCAAAGGTTGGATATTCTAATTGATTGATCTTAACGCACAACCTGTGATATTTCAATTATATAACAAAATATAACGCGGAAAAGAAATAACACAGACACCAGAATTTTGTCAACGAGGAAACCGCAAATGCAGAAAAACCCCGGTACCTAGTCCAGATTGAACACCACACTGTATTAAGTCGCTACAGACTTTAGCCTACTACCAATTAACTTCGGACTGGACCGTAGTTGAACTAATCAATCTCACGCTGATTCAAGGTACAGTTGCGCTCCTTACGTCTTTGATCCCAGAAGGATACTACGTACTTGATTCACTTAGCTGATCTCACCCACAACTAAGAGTTGCTACAACCCAAAGTCGAAGACTTGATAGACAAATCTGTCTCACACAGAAAAGTTTATAGGATTGAATAAATCTGTCTCCCACAGAAATACCCAAGAGTTTTTGTTCCGTCTTTTGATAAATCAAGGTGAACCGGAACTAATTGATAACCCGGACTTATATTCCTGAAGAACAACCTACTATTATCAATCACCTCACAATAAACTTAATCGACTAGCGAAACAAGTTATTGTGGAATCACAAACGATGAGATGAAGTTTGTTTGTGATTACTTTTCTATCTTGCCTATCGGAGACATAAAATCTCGAGCCAATTATTTCAATTGTACTCAACACGATAGAAACAGCAAGATCAGATCACGCAACTACAAAGATAATAGTTGGGCCTGGCTTCACAATCCCAATGAAGTCTTTAAGTCGTTAACCTACAGGGTCTCGAGAATAAACCTAAGGTTAAAGGAGAATCGACTCTAGTTATGCAACTAGTAACACACAGGAGGTGTGGGGATTAGGTTTCCCAGTTGCTAGAGTTCTCCTTTATATAGTTTTCAAATCAGGGTTTGCAATCCAAGTTACCTTGGTAACAAAGCATCCAGTATTCACCGTTAGATGAAAAACCTGATTCAACCAAGCTAATATCTTTCAACCGTTAGATCGAACTTAGCTTGTTACACACGGATGAAATGTACCCTCATTTAAGTTTATGTAACCGTACCTAAACGTGTGCACCGTGTTGGTTCACAAATAGTTAACCGAGGTTAGCCATATGATTACTCTCATATCAACCTTATTCATCTTAACCATAACTAGTTCAAATGACTCAAATGAAACTAGTTAAAGAGTTGTTCAATTATATAGAAAACACAATCGAAACCAAATCGGTTTGATTCACTTGAATCAATCATGAACATTATAGCCACGGTTTGCAAAGATTTCATTCCTTATGATTTAAATGTTTAGGTCCATGAACTGACAGATTTGACAAAGTAACCAGCTTAAGTATGCGTACAGTATGCGTACTTATGCAACCTGATTTTGAGTTTGTTAAGTTTCCAAACTCAGCAGAAATTTTCGGTTTGAAAACTTCCGTCAGTATGCGTACGTGTACGCATACTTAAGGTGACTAGTTTAGGAGTTTGTAATTCCCAAACTCATCAGATATTTTCAGTTCGAAAACTTCCATCAGTATGCGTACAAGTACGCATACTTATCTTGTCTCCTTGACCAATTTCATATACACACATATGCATACTCTTGGTTCCCAGTTTATGGATTCATACACTAATGTGCGAACACACTATATATGCTTATATCCAAAGATGGTTACATCTTCAACTCTTTATTTCAATCATTGAAACATTCTTCTATAATGACAATAGCCGTTTTCACACACTATTAGCATCAAAGCAATTTTCAAGATATTGAAATAATCATTATCGAAACATTCCAAGCCTACATCAAATGGTTGTATCACACAAATCATGTAAGATGTTACTCGGCAATTTTCTCATGATATAAGATGGACTTGGTCGAAGCGAAATCTTACCAACACATATTTTGAGAAATATGTAAGCGAGATATACTCAGCTCGAAATCTCAAATGTGTATAGAGAAAAATATATCGTAACACGACTTATGTCTCAATATAGGAGATAGTAGAAATAGACTTTCCAAGTGATAGATGAGTTCAAGTCTCCACATACCTTTTGTCGAAGAAGTTCCACAAGCTCCCCTTAGTAGTTCTTCGTTTTCAAGAGATGAACGCCGAGAGATCTAAGCTCAACTACACTATCTATATCCTAGTCCGAGACATCTATAAATAGGCTAGAAATCAAGACTTATAGTTTTGATCACTAACATTGACAAACATGCTTGAGATAGCAACGCATGCGAGTTCGACCGAGCAATGCTCTAACACAAATATTTCATTGGGCCGACCGAGCGAAGCAAGGGAGGTCCTTTATATGGCCACTTTTTTGTAAAATCTAAGTGATCAATTACCACAAAAAGATTGGAAATGGTTAGGGCCGAAAAACCAAAAATGTCCCTCCCTTTTAGTCCAATTACTATAACTCCTTTTGTATCTTATCTTTTCAGGGGTATAATTGGAAAACAAACTTTAATATAACATATCTAAAAATCCGTGCCTTGGAATTTTACAAATTTTATCTCGTTAGAAAGTTTATAAAAAACTCTACGCAACAAGTACAAACAACAATATCAAATTTGGAGTTTTTACGAAAAATTCGGAGATATATATCATTTTAGGCACAATTTTAGAAAATTAAATGTATATCCATTATGCAAACCATCACAAAGGATACATAATACTTTATGTAGCAAAATATTGGTTTTTGCATCAACTAATTTTCCATTACAACTAATAAAACGATGTACTCCATCCGTTTCAAGAAAAATGATACTATCATTTTAGGCACAATTCTGGAAAATTGAATGCATAGCCATTATACAAACCACCACAAAGGATGCATAACACATCATGCAACCATATTTTGGTTTATGGATCGACTAATTTTCCGTTTTAGAAAAAATAATACTTTCACATCCCGTTTCAGGAAAAATGATACTATCACATCCCGTTTCGGGAAAAGTGACACTTTCGCTCCGTTTCGGGAAAAGTGATACTTTCGTTCCGTTTCGGGAAAAGTGATACTTTCGCCCCATTTCAGAAAAAGTATCACTTTTTCTGAAATGAAGCGAAAGTATCACTTTTTCCGAAACGGGGAGAAAGTATCACTTTTTCCGAAACGGGGCGAAAATGTCACTTTTTCTGAAACCAGGTGAAAGTATTACCTTTTCTGAAACGGGACGAAAGTAGTCGTGGACAAACTCCATCTTCATATTCTTCTTCGGTCGGCCCTCCCACAGTGGAAACGGTCGTACTAGTTTAGGTCTATTCATGGACCTGCAACAACCATTTTCGAAACTTGGACTAATTCTTTGACAATATCGACAAGGGGATATTGCGAAGTTGGCACCTATTCCGATGTTCAATTGAGGACGCCTCTCTTTTGAATTTTCTTCTGCAAAGGGTAATATTGGCACCTCCTCTTTGGCTTCCCATACTGCCCATCTGTTAGAGGAAGTAAAATATGAGACTCATGAGAATGAAGACTTAACAAGAAAACGGGAACATGTATTGACAAGTGAATATGAACAGACAAAAGAGGGATGTAGAGAAATTGCGGTTAAAGGAAAAATTGGTAATAGGGAACAACCACAAACTTCCAAGATTAGTAGAAAATGAGTATAAAAGGATTGATACATTGTGGGATTTGCTGACAAAAGAAAACAACAAAGATAAGATCAGAGATTCAGATCAAATTTTTCTTTCAAATACAGGATTGATGGCTACAAACAAAGGAGTGGAAGGAGAAGAGAAAATTTCAAACATAAAGGTCATAAACCACAAAGAGGTAAATGACTCTAGTATTGGATTGGTAGAGGTCTGGAAAGGGGAATGATCTGGGATCCGGATTTGTTTTCCACTAGTATTGGATTGGTAGAGGTCTGGAAAGGGGAATGATCTGGGATCTGGATTCGTTTTACAATATTTGTCCTACCTTTAGTATTTTAGGTTGGTAGCATATTTCCGTTCCTTGTGCAGGCATATCTAATGTCATCATATATTAATTTTCCCATTCTCTCTCATCTTTACTCCATCTCCTGTCTTCCATCACTGCAAACTCTACCTGTATCAGTCTAATCTGTCTAATCCAAAATAAAAAAAAAAACGTTTAAGATTTACTCAACAACTCCGTTAACTATCTATCTGGTACCTTTTGGTCCTTACTCAATATTTTCATTAAATATTTAATTTGTACCTTAGTATCTCTTCAATTAAACCTTTAAGCGTTTTCTGAGTGTCAAAACCCCGTTGTCTATATGGTTACTTTCACTATTCCAACCTCTTTTCATGTACTTTGTTCTTTCTTCTATCTTCACCCATTTTGTTTTCTAGATCTCCCCCTTCAATGAATTCTTGTCCGATTCTTAATTCCAAACAAATTTCTTTTCGGCTACTTTAGTTCTCATAAAAAAATTGTGGTGGATTCTTGTACTTCTTTTGTACTAGTTATTGGAAAGTTTCACTTGAAAAAAAAATGCAAAAATCAAGCAACACTTTATATCATAAGCGAGATCATCTTCTGACGCAAGAATGGAATCAAGCTTTCAAACGCTCTCTAGAGAAGCAACAGAAAGGTTAAGAAAAATGCCGAGCACTTGGAAATATCTGACAAGGAAGAAATGGATGTGAACTTGGATGTCCAAGATGTGGACCATATCAATACCGTCGCATCTATAATGTGTCCAGCGGAGGATTAAAAACAAAGACTTGTCACCTTGGGTGATCTAATGGGAACCTCATAAAATTCTCCAAAAGATCATGACGCCCCAAGGGTTCCACAAGGTTTAGGCATGAAATAACTGATTGTAGTATGAAGGAGCATGATCCTACTTTGGAGTTGCAAAATTTGCTTTGCGTACAAAATTTTCATCGAAGAGAAGGTGGTTTCAAGTATCGGAAGGCACGCCTAACAAAATTCAGATCCGAGATCCATTTTCAAAATTTTATTCCAGAAAATAAAGTCTCTAAGATAGGATTGACGGCTACAAACAAAGGAGTGGAAGGAGAAGAGAAAATTGCAAACATAAGGTCAGAAATCATAGAGAGGAAAATGACTCTAGTATTGAATTGGTAGCAGGCTGGAAAGGAGAATGATCTAGGATATGGATTTATTTTCCCAGCTTTAGTATTTTCGGTTAGCAGCATATTTCGTTCCCTGTGCAGGCATATCTGGAGGCATCCCATATCCATTTTTTTCATTCTCTCTCGTATTTACTCCATCTTCTGTCTTCCTTTACTCAAAATTCTGCATTTATCAATCTAATCCTTCAAATCCAAAATAAAAATATGCTTAAGTCTTACTCAATAACTCCATTAATTCATCTAGGTTTATTCATGGACATGCAACAACCATTTTTGAAACTTGTGCTAATTCTCCGACAATATCGACAAGGGGAGAATGAGAAGTTAGCACCTCTTACTGTGTTAAATTGTGGTCACCTCTCTTGAAATTTTCTATTGCATAGGGAAATATGGGCACCTCCTCTTCGAAAGCCCATACTGCACATTTGTTAGAGGAGGTAATACATGAGATTCATGAGAATGAAGACTTAAAAATAAAAGGAAAACACATTTTGATAAGTGAAGAGGAACAAATTGAAAAGAAAAGAGGGGTCGAAGAGAAATTGGGGTTACAGGAAAAATTGGTAATATGGAACAACCACGAACTTCCAATATCAGTAGAAAATGAGTATAAAAAGGTTGATATATTATGGGATTTGATGACAAAAGAAAACAACAAAGATCATATCCGAGATTCATCTCAATATTTTCTTCCAGAAAATGTATACTCTAAGATATGATCGATGGCTACAAACAAAGGACCGGGAGGAGAAGAGAAAATTACAAATAAAGGGCAGAAAGCACAGAGGCAACCCCAAGATATCAAAAGTGAAAATGAACAAGATGTAAAGTTTATTAACTAAGTGTAACATTCAAAATCTAACCGAGTCACTTGGAAAAAAAAGAAACAATTGAAGGAAAAGTTAATTGAAGAGGCTCGTGAAAAAACGAAATGGTTTTGCACTGTCCAATATTCTGGTTGCAATTGCATCTACTAATAAAGCAAAAGGTAAGGCAATGATATCAACAAATAATCAGTCACATCATTGGTCAGTGAGTTCCGGTTCCTCATCTGGTGGAGGGGAACAAACGAATAAAATCTTTGTCCCACCTAATAACATCTCACAGCCTTTCAATATCATACCACTGGCATAATGGAAGTGTAAGCACGGTGTGACTTTTTCTTTAGTTAAGTTAGAGAACACATGTTTATTAGTGTTGCAACTGTTTGTTAGATGCTGCAAAAAAAAAAAAAAAAAAAAAAAAAATATTGTTGTTAGTTAGCAAACACCGCCTAGTCGTTGGTTTCTGTTATTCTCATTACACGAGTTTATAATGTAGTGGTCCGGGTGTGTTTGTTGTCGTCGAGAGGCCTTTTACAATAGAAAATATGTTTTTGCCGGTCACTATTTGTAAGCAGTGTTCTTTTTTTAATTTTTTTTACTAACCTCCGGCCCAGGCTAAATAGGATACATATTTATTTCTTTAATATAACACACTACAAAATACTTCAACTTAGTTAAATACTTTGAAAAGACTGCAACTTAGAATATACAAGAAAACAAAGTTTGTAAATAAATGAAATAGAATAACATATAAAAATAAATAATGAAAAATAAAATAAAAAATGAAATTTTCGAAAAGAGAAAAATAATTATAAAAATAAAAAGGTCTAGATTTGTCCTCCCAATATATAAATCAAGGGTTGTTATAAAACGATATAAACATTCACTAGTTAAGATTCGCACAAAGCCTTGGTTGGTAGCCTAGCAACAAGCTGGGCACCAACACCCTTTTAAATAACAACATCCAATCTATAAAAAAGAAATTTACCTACACCACTGGTAGCATCATTACTAACTAAATAATTCTTCAATCTCTTAAACGGACACAAAGTATTACCACTAAGATCCCCCAATGTAGAAAAAGCTAGACACCCAAACCATAACCGTGTGATACACATTTGTCTAGATATTTAGAACGTTTGCGCAGTACATCATTCGAAACAGCTTGGCACGGAATAAAAGCGCGGATGACATCACATGTGAAGGGTGAGACACACGTGACATCCATACAAACATCTTGGCCATTCTCCCAATTATAAACAGGAACATCTGCAAAGTGCAAATCTCTATTATTATCTGACAAAAATGCAAGGGTCACTTCTTTACGCGAACGCATGCCAGCTTTGTAACAAATGTCAGCAATTACATCCCGTACAAGATCATGTCTAAACTTGATCCCCACATCTTTGGCACAATGAAGTGCGCGATCACTAAAAATATTCATAGGTCTATTACAACTTGAGCAAAGGCCACCTTCGACAAACAAGGGAATGCCAAGGCGTCAACAAACTACGGCTCTAAACTGTCGTGGTCCAAGGCATTGATTCATCCCACTAATGGGTACAACCAAAATATAATCTTGTGCATGCTTAATACAGTTACATTGCCACAGAATGGAATCTCTTGCAGACATTGACAATTGGACGGGGACTTGCTTCTTAACTGCGTCAAAATAAGTAACTGACATGGAGTGCATAGAAGGGGGGGAGGGGGGGTATCATCAACACAATAATTAGTAGGTAGTCCACATACCTGGATGAAGTTCTGATAAGCCAATCCTTTATCTGATGAGAATAAGCTACCGAGTATCACCTTTTGTACTGGAACCGTTTTGCTTTGGGAGGAAAGATAACAATAGGTGCGAGTATCTGTCATAGTATAAATGCCAAGGCCGCCCTCCTTGATAGGAAAAGTAGCTAATCTCTATTGTAATGGCCCAAAACCAGTCCCATCTCATGTGACCAAAAGTCTCAAATACTGAAATAAATGGTCATCAAAAAGTTTATGGGCTTGTTGTAGTGCTGCAAGATTGGTAGTACGCATTGTAAAATATAATCTGGACAGTTGCGAAGTAATAACATCTCACTTTGGGGGTTTTTGAGTTTTTTTAATGGCGGACATTAACTGGATGGTCTTATGTACCCTGCTCAGCATCATGTCACTAATAAAATTCAGGTCCATACTCACTGCTCCCCCCAAAAGTTTAACGCCATTAGTAGGTCTACCAATATCCCGAGGGAATTAAAACACCTTCTGCAATACTTCTGAGATCAATGAAAGGCAAAATTACCTCCATTTTTTTTTAATATTTAGATGTAATCCCCTACCTGGGCCTTCAGATTCTATTATCCTCAAAGCTTTGGCCAACTCAAGTATGTCAGCAATAATTGTGCCATCATCAAGGTGCCAAGCGTGCAAATCAAGTTTACAACGAGAAGCAATGGATTTGACAAGGGGATGGACTGTCAAAGCAAACAACAGAGGACCGAGGGGGTCTCCTTGTTGGACGCCAAGTTTCGAAGATAGAATATATTGGTCATAATAAAGTCTAGCGGGCCTAGTTTAGCAAAATTCCACCCAACGTGAAATACCTGGACAATGAAGACGAACTTCCTTAATGAGATGAGATCAACACAAAATATTGAATGCATTAGAGAGTCAATAAGCAGCATTGACATCTTGTTTGAGTGTCCCTTCAACTCCATCAAGCTCTTTACAACGTGTAAAATACTCTCACCCCCAACTGGCACACCAACACCGAATTGCTGATCACCCAAGTAAGATGTCATGTCTTTGCCGACGGAGAAAGCACCTACCTTTAGAGACCAACCTGCGCCAAATAGTACCAACTGCAATATGCCTTAGGCCATCACCTGGCTTTTTGATGCCCAAAAGATTTCCCATTTGAATTTAACAAGCTTTTTGAGTTTTGAGCTCGTTCTGGGTCCCAAATTGACAGTAAACTTCCAAGAAGATTTCAAGAATTTTTCAGATGTCATGTGGTCCACTGTTTTGCACACATCTCTTAACCTGTTCATCCAATTGATTTGAAATTTTTATATGTTGTGGAGGACATCCATACGAAGGTT
This sequence comes from Papaver armeniacum, assembly GCA_023531295.1. Lineage (NCBI taxonomy): Eukaryota > Viridiplantae > Streptophyta > Magnoliopsida > Ranunculales > Papaveraceae > Papaver > Papaver armeniacum. The sequence goes on along the minus strand of JAJJWW010015024.1, from coordinate 261,334 downwards.
TTGATTTATAACTCAACACTTTTTTCTTCACCAATTACTCTCAGCTCGTGGTCTTGTATAAGGAAATGCAAAATCAGCTCATAAGAGATAGAATATATTTACTGGTAGGAAAGAGTTCAGCGTTAAAAGTGATGTCGACATGGTATAAGACAAGGATACCTAAAGAGATCAGATGATAAGATAAGGATATTAAAAGAAATCAGATAGCGATAAATGCATAGTGCCTAACTGGATTTGTTTATGTTTTTCACGTTTATATAGAATTTGATTTTAAATTTATTGTTGAGATGAGAAAAGCTTTATTTCGGCTACTTTCATAGATTACATTTGATTACTGTACGCCATTTGTGTAATTGATTAAAGTTTTTGGAACAATGGTCACATTGCTTATATGTTTGAGCCGCCAGAACTTGCATTACTTTACAAACTTAACTTGAATATTATGATCTTAACTCATAATAAAGAGGCTTGAGGGGAAAAAAATATATTCCAATGCTAGTTTTTTTTTTTTTTTTTTTTTATCGGTAAAGAATTTGGTGTTAGTTTCTAACGCCATTTTTAGAAATTATGTTAGGTTTTATTAGTTATTATTCCCTACTTTTAATTTTATTAATTGAATATTTTTATTGCTTATCTTTCTGTTTCATGTTTCAAATTTTGAATCTCTAGAAATTCACTAGCACCAAAGTGCAGAACCCAGTTTCTAAAAAACATATCTTATCACTTTTTCATTCTAGCCGAAACCGAGGGAATAATGATTTTTCAGGAACAGTTACTTAATAGTCACTGAATTCAATTGGACTTTTTTCCAAGTTTTCGATTCCACCATCTTCGATTCCACTATCTTAATGTGGGAAGATAACCTAAATATCCAAATACTACTTCAATCTCAAAACTACATCCACACAAAAGTTACGCCACCACTTCCAGAACAACCATGGTTCTTCACGGGCATCTATGACCCTCCGCATCCAGATATAAGGAAAAATCTTTGGCAAGAATTTCCAAAAATCTTCGACAATATCAATCCATCTACCCCATGGCTGTTGATAGGAGACTTCAACGACGTCCTAAATCAATCGGAGAAAAAAAGGAGGGAGGCAAGTTACATATGCCCAATCTCAACCTCTTCTCACTCTGATGGACCAGATGGGTTTTATAGATTTAGGATTCCGAGGAGAGCCATACACTTGGACAAACAACCAAATGGGGCAAGAGAATATCTTAGAAAGATTAGATAGGGCTTTAGCAAACCAAATGTGGCGAACAACAAATCCCCATGCGGCAATTACTCACCTTCCAAGAATAGCATCTGATCATGCCCCAATACTACTTCAGAAGAAAGCAATGGATTGGCAAGGAACAAAAAACTACAAATTTGAACACCTTTGGCTCTCTCACCCCCAACTCAAGCAAATAGTCGAATCAACTTGGGATCAATAACAAGATAATGAACCTCTCAACCTCCAACTAAAGCTTATTACAACTGGACAAACTCTCTTAGAATGGAACAAGGAAACTTTTGGCCACCTACCAACTAAGATCAAGAAATCGACAACCAAGATAAAGCACGCCCAACACCAATGTGCATCCCAAACAGGATCAGATCTGGAACTCTGGCTGATTCAAGAAAAACAACTGAGAATAGAGCATCAAGAATTATTACAATGTCATGCGACGTACAGGCAACAAAGATTTAAAATTCAATGGCTCCAATCAGGTGATCTCAACACAACATTTTTCCATACTAAATCTACCATTCACAGAGCTTGTAACAATATACAACAACTACAAGACACACAAAACAACTGGATTAGCAAAAAAGAAGACGTAGTTCAGCTCATTATGGATCACTATTCTCAACAGTATACAACCCCGCCTACAGAAATAAATGAAGATCTTTTTAAAAATATCAGACCTCGGTTGACTCCTAGTCAATCGGACCTACTTACAAAGGAAGTAACTACAGCAGAAATCAAACAAGCACTGTTCTCCATAAATTCTGAAAGTGCTCCGGGTCCAGATGGCTATACAAGTAAGTTTTTTAAAGTTTTCTGGGAAACAACCCACCCTCAATTGATAGCAATGGTTAAAGCTTTCTTTAATAATCTTAATATGCACCCTCTCATGAATCACACAAACATAACACTAATACCTAAAGTCGACCACCCTTCAAAACCTTCGCAATTCAGACCAATAGGACTTTGTAACGTCACATATAAAATCATCTCAAAAAATTTAGTCAACCGAATTAGGCCTATTCTCCCCTTTTTAATAAGCCCTTTCCAAAGTGATTTTGTACCGCAAAGATCAATACACGACAATATAGCAATTGCTGGAAAACTCTTCCATCATATTAGAACCTCAAAATCCACCAGAGATCCAAAAATAGCTCTCAAACTAGACATCCAAAAAGCCTATGACAGCCTAGACTGGGGATTCATCAAAACATCTTTTACAAAACTTGGATTCCCATCAGCCTTTATAGACTACATTATGCTATGCGTCACAACAGTTACTTATTCAATCAAAATAAATGGTACACCTTATGGATACATCACCCCAAGCAGAGGTATCAGACAAGGAGACCCACTATCTTCCTATATTTTTATCATATGTGCTGAAATCCTATCTACAAACCTGGGAAACCTTCAAAACCAAAAATTAGTTCCAGGACTTAACATATCACAAAAAACACCTCCCATAATTCATCTAATGTATGCAGATGATCTTCTGATTACCTATAAAGCTTCAGATCAGAGTAACCAACACCTTAAAACCCTCCTCCACGCCTATAGCTCCTCTGCAGGGCAAGTAATTAATACTACCAAATCGGTAATCATCCATCACCCTAATTTAGACCCAATCAAAATAAATGATCTTCAGCAATTCTTTAATATGCCGACCACATCAAAACCTCCAACCTATCTAGGCATCCAGTTCAAACAAGGAAGAGCATCAAATCGAACTTTCACTCCCCTCCTACAAAGATTAGCCAGAAAAGCAAAAGGATGGATGACAAAATGCCTAACTCCAGCCGGAAGACTAGTTCTCATCAAAACCTCCCTAACCCCAACCTCCAATCACATAATGCAAACACAAAACCTACCCAGAAATATACACAAACAAATAGATCGTATCACCAGGAATTTTTTTTGGGGACATGACTCAACAATCAAAAAACTACACCCTATAGGATGGGATAAAGCAACAAAATCATTAGCCGAAGGAGGATTATGAATAAGAAAAAGCAGTGATCACAATAAGGCTCTACTAATGAAGAGAATCTGGAATTTGCATGAACAACCTAACTCTATATGCGGAAGTCTATTCAGCGCAAAATACCTTAAAGAACAACCAATTTTTCAAGGAAACGTTTCCATACCCTCTGCTTCGTCCTCAATGGAGACAACTCGCATCAATTATCCCTACCATGCAAAACTTAATTTCCACCGTATTGGAAATGGGTTAACAACTCCGATAGAAGCTAATTGGATTCCGCACTCTCCCAATCTAGACCCGACAAAATGCTACCAAATCCAAATGGTGGCAGATATCATCGACCCAATCTCCCACTATTGGAATCATGAAAAATTGAACACATTTCCCAATCCAATAATTAAAAAAATCATCAACATCCACCTTCCCCAAAATAATATCCCAGATAAAATTATCTGGCCACACTCAAAAACTGGAAAGTACACTACATCTTCGGGATACAAATGTCTAACCTCCGGTCAACCAACCCACACACTCCTACCACCTACCAAATTCTTATGGACCTTACCATGTCCACCAAAAATTCGGATTTTCTTGTGGAAAGCCATCAATGAAGGATTACCAACCTTCTCTCTCTTACATCGAATCCATTTGACCAACTCAGACATATGTCCAAGATGCAATACTGATACGGAATTAGCAAGCCACCTTTTAATTCATTTCCCAACGGCAACTACTTCCTGGAACAACTTATTCATTCAACTTACAAATGCACCAAACTCCAACCCCAACCCGACCTTCACCTTAACTCCACAAACAACCATATCCCAAATCCTGCAACAACCAACATCAACAACTATAATCTCCTCCTTCTGTTTTCTATTATGGACCCTATGGCTATCCAGAAATGATCTAGTTTACCAACAAAAACAAACAACTTCGGAAGAAATCCTAGCCAGGGCACAAAAACTACAACAAGAATATTTCGGAGCACTGCACGCTTCACCACCAATCATACCAGGAGATACACCAACATTCAACCACCCAACAACGGATAGAAGGACAACAACAATATCGGTAGGTTGGTCCGCTCCGAACATCCACTGGATAAAGATTAACACAGATGGAGCAGCCAGAGGCCACCCGGGATTTGCAGGGGCGGGATTCGTCTGTAGGGACTGATGCACAAACGTTAATAGCAATGGCTCAACCTCTGGGAATTACCACTGCCCTAACTGCAGAAACCTGGGCATTACTATTGGCCTCAAGAACAGCAACAGAGAGACAATGGCCTAGAATTCTCTTTGAAACAGACTCAGAGAACCTCCTGCGTTTCATCACATCAACCACCATACCACCTTGGCACATAGCAGGAATGATTGAAGAAATAAAAAGTAGGTTTAGGCAAATCCCGCAAGTCGCCATACAACACAACTACATGGAAGGCAATCAAGCAGCAGACGGATTAGCAAACCATGCAGCAGATGGAAGCCAAGTAGGAAACTATTCAACCAAAATTTGGGACCAGGCAATCCCATCTTTTATCAGTCACATTTTATTTCACGACTCTGTGGGTATCACATACCCACGACAAGTTGTAATTTAAACTCTTCTCTAATAAAATTCATGCTTCAAAAAAAAAAAAAAAAAAAAAAAAAAAAAAAATATTTTCACCAATCCGACCAAAAATCCCATATATTGCGAATGAGATTTCTTCCTCAAGAAATACTTGCCTGTTTCATTAAGTTGTACTGTACATACATTTATTACTTTAAAAACTTAGTAGTTCGAGATAATGTTACAGCAGAGAGAAGTAACAACAAACACTTTATAATAGACTAACGACCTTATGTGCATTAATCATTAAACAGACTGGGTTTGAGCTTGTCCTTTCATGACCAAGAAAGCTTTCAAAGCCTTGTTCTTCTCTTGGGTGTCTTTAAATTCAACTCTCCTCCCATGACCTGCAAAATATTTCATCAAGCAATTAGTTCATCTAACAGTCAGTTGTTATATCGAAGGTGAAGTAAAAGTGGGATGGAAGCACGTATTGTATCGACAAAATATTGTCAGACTTGATTAAGTAAAAAATAAGAATCGCTAAATGTGCATCTGCGGCACAGTCATATAACAGGTGATATGCCGCAGGGTAGTCAAACCAAGAAGACAAAATGGGCTTAAGCTATGTGCAGATATATGCCTATACCAAGAGGTAGTGAGTGACTCTCTGAACAGAAACTCATATTCCATTTCGAAAAACAAGTATATAAAGAGTGGTAGATATGCGCACCAGGTAGGATCCACTCAAACTCGAAGTCTAACAGCTTGCGCACACTTTCAAGTTGAAGAGGAACTGCAGCAAGAGATAATTAACTACCAGATGGCAATTATGTGTCTTTAAAACAGTATACTACCCTGCCTGTGTAGCACTATTAGAAAAGTCGAGCAAGCTGAAAACACCAACATCACAAATTTGAAAGGGATACTTTTGGGACGACTTCAACTGTTTCAGATTCAAGACGGCTTTCACCCAGTCCAAAAGGTTCAGTCGGACTTAAGAGCATAAACAGCTCCCAAACAGAAATAGTATATGATGTAGCCTTTGGCATTGAGTGTAACAAAGTGAAATAATAATACCTCAGGTTGGGGAATTTTATCAAGTAATGCATATCTAAGTTTCCCATACCTGATTGCTGATTGTATTGTTCCCCCATAGACAGTTCAGATTGATCTTTGCTAATATGATCCCCAGCGAATAGGACCTTAAGCGGCTTGTATAATAAGCAGACAGACCCCTGTTGTAAAACACAAAGATACTATGTTAGTAGTCACGTTGTGAAAAACATCCTTCCGTAACTCGAATACTTGTGGTTAACAATTGTAGCCTATCTGAGAATGCAAAAGATCCCAAATGACAAACACATTTACAGGACACTTCATTCACTTTATGTGATTATTATTCGAGCAATCTCATAATAGACCAGGTTAATCACACAACCCAAAATATGTGTATTCTTGAATTTGTTTCTACGCAAACCTAGTCTCATCTATGAGTTCGAACATCCTTACTTACAGTTCTTCCTGTGAGTTTACCATAGCAACCTGCAAATTATACGTCGGTGTGCACCATTGACTGACCAACGTATAACTCAAATATTTACCTCAAACATTTGGTAGCAGAGAATTCTTTGAAACTAGAGCATAAGTAACAATAGATGTTAAGCCTCCTATTATAGTAGGAGAAACTAAATATTGTATGGTCTACAAACTCAAAACAAGACCAGGTTTTCATCTGTCTGCTAACTTCAGATCCGCAAACTCACTCTCGTGTGTCCTGGAGTGCGGATAAGTTCAAAGTCATTCCCGAGGTTCCAGGGACCATCACCATCTAGCTTTATTTCTACATCAGCTGTATTATCCTCGACCTGATCATTACAAAACTAAATTAGAAGAAACAGAAATGTCTAAAATTCAATGAGCGTAAACGTATACCATAGAAGGTGCGATTGTCTGATGAACCATGAAACATAAAGGTAACAGACTAACAGCGAGAGAGATATTACTCACATCTTGTGAGTGAAGAACTCTATCACATCCAAACCTCTTTGACCACTTGTTGTGATCTGCTACATCATCCCTGGTAAGAACAAAAGAAAGCACTTCAAGCGTAAGAGCAAGCACTATGGTGAGCAAAGTTACCTATTTTTAGCAAAGGGCAACCACTATGGTAGCAAAATTTGCTAGATTGTAGTAGTTAGCTAAGCCATGGATGATCGGAACTACAGATCCGTAGTGCTGGTAAGCCATGGCTTAGCTCTCGGAAACTGAGTTTCCACCATATTTAAAATATACTATACAATATTACGTTTTTAACTTGGTTTGGCTTGTTTTGGGGTAGAAAATTAAAATAAAAGAGTGGCGAAGCTGAATTTCCGCCAAATACTATTTGACATTTTCTCTCCTCTTGGCTTAGCTGCCTACATCTCTCATTTGCATCCAAGAAAAAGTGCACCATAGTGCTAAGTGCTTGCTCTAAGGTGATGAGAAACAACCCAAATTGTGTAGATATCAGTTTAATTAAAGTGTGATTGTTGAAAGAACTCATACCTGTGGGTGAGAAACATATAGCGTACTCCCCCGAGAATCTCAATCCTATGTGCAAGTCTCTCTGTATATCTTGGACTGCAGAAAGATACTCCTTGTTGAAACTCTCGTCTTATTCTATTCCTTTAGGAAAAATTAATCTATGTTGTGTTTGGATGAATAATAAGTTCATATACCTGTCCACGAGAATGTTACCATCCGGATGGGTGATGAAATAGGATGTTGCTCCATATGATGCCTCGGAATGATAACCACAGTCAAATATACCCTGAAACCATTTCAGTTATGGAAGACATCAAGATACCATAATGGGAGCATAGTTTCTCCAGATGAGCAGTAATTTCCAAGATTGATTTTCTTTTAGTAAATTAAGAAGTTCAAAATACAACTGTGAGCAAATATGATTTGAAAATGTTGAGTGAGAAAAAATTTGCAAACTACCGGAATTCTCTGTTCGTTAATCCGAAGTGGGAACGTCTTCTGAACTTCTAGAATATCACGAGCAGGTTTCTCTGTATGAATAGAGCTCGTCGGACAAGAAAGTACAGCCTGTGAACACCAAGTGGTCAACTTCACGAAAAATAACTAAACTAAATAAATTCAGTTGGACATTGATGCATATATAGTCGAGTTTGTGGAACTTCTGCATCCTTCGGTCCTTAAAGAATCATCTAAAAGGCTATAACAAAAAGAGAATGTTGTCCAATTCTTTTGTAATACCACCATATATTATTTGGATTAGAAAATTATGCGAATTTAACAGTACCTGAAGAGCATTTAGCCTTTCTTTTTCTGTACTTGGTTGTTTATAAACAGCAGACTGCTCATCCACTCGAGTAAAGACTTGCTGCAGAAGAACAAAAGACATGACACTCACAACAAGAATCAACAAAATACTAAGCAACGACACAAACACTGCCACCATGAGCTTATTAGCACCCAATCAAGAATAACATATGTATACGCCATGAATTTACAAACATGCCAAGGAAACAATTTCAATATTTTTGATGAATTTGGTAAACAAGGCCTAACCAATTAGCGCTTGTTAAGAAATGTAACATTTGTTTGAAGGTTCTTCTTTGAACCTTACAGTAAACAAACTAGAACTGTAGAGCTTAGTAACCTGATATTTACAAAAGAAGGGAAAGAAAAAAACATTTCGAACATTATACAAGTAGATATCCTAAGCTAAGAGGAGCATTTGCCGATGAAGTTGATAACTAAAAAATATTCGCTATGCTGCAGAAATCCCTAGGAATGAATACACCTAACATATTTTTATATACGTAAAGTTATATTTACCGGAGCCATCCAGCGGCAGGTATCACAATCTATACACTTGTGATCTGCAAGAAAATCAAACAAAGAAAATAGTGTTAAGCACATCTATCAATAGAATGGACTTGTGTGCATACACGGTACAAGGTTGACATCTGAATAGGAATCCAGTTATGGCATGCCACTGCACATAAGCTAAGCACCATCTTGGGGAGTTTAGATTTCCACAGTGGATACACTGGTGCATTAGTTGGTATGCTTAATCTTTTGGTGCTTCTGTACGACGATACCAAGTCATTGTCTGGTGATTCAGTTAGCGCTATATAGCAGTTCTAGACAAAGGTTTACTAGTTTACTCCCATCAAAAATGTCAGTACGAATTCACCATAACAGTATTACATGCATCACTCAGCTAAGCCACAGAAGAAAGCTCAGGGATTATAATTACTATACTATTCCTCAGGGTATTTGATTCCAAAAGAAGAAAAATTCCCAAAATTATAAGCAAAATAAAATAAAGGATCTTAAAATCCTAGAGATTCAAACCAAGAAAGAAGCAAAATGTTACCAACGAAGAAGTCACCCTCTACATTCTGTGTTCTCCTCTGTCTCTCCAGTTTCATCGAGAGCGTCTTTGTTGTTCTTGCCGTTGTTAGATTTGATTTTCCAATACCAATAGCTTTTCTATAAAAATCACCCTGCCTCTTAACCCCAACAAATCTATGCTGGTAGTTGATGATCCTTACATCTTTCATAGCAGATAAAACTCCTTCCCCAACCATTTCTCTACTTCTTCTTTTCTCCAAAACTGTGAATTTAAGGTTTCTTGGTAGTAGTCTTTAGTTTAGTAATTGAAAGGACTCAAAACCATCCACTTATTTAAGTACACTCCGGTATATATCCCCATTACCTAGTTTGAACACACAAGAAGTCCAAGTTAGCTTTACTTTACTAATTACTACTAGCTAACAATTGATTGGTTAATCGAATTTTTAAGTAAAAAAAGTACTAATTTTGCATCCAGGAAGCAACTACGAAAGAAGCATCATTTGAGGAAATTAAGGTTTACCTGACAGATAATATTGTTTATTGGTTGGTAATTGGTATCTGCTGTGATTTACAAAGTATTCCAACCTGAATCACCCGAACTGTTTATTTTAGATTAGGATGGGAAGCTTGGAGCAATACCGGAACTGTTTGATTTAGAAAAATGTTCTACTCATTCAGTGAGTCACCAAGTGATTACAGGAGTTTATCTTTAAGAGTGCAAGTTTTTTCTCTTTCTTGGCCGCCTCTTTTTGACCAATCTGGGGTTTGACGATTCTCTGTTGAGCACAAAATATCCCCCTTCACACAGTTTCATGGCTCTAGGCTGCAGCAATTAAACATAAAAAATTGAATTTCGTTTCGGAAAAGAGTTGCTATCATTTTTTCAATTTGGCTTAATTTTAAGCTAAAATGAAAATGTGATAGTAACTTTTTTCCAGAAATACTAATGAAGCATTCAGATTTATAAAAGCCATATTACTGACATGTATACATAGTTTGAGATAGTTTTGCAGTTACAATAGAAATAAGTGCGGCAATTGCCATGCATTAGTTATTAAATGAAGTGACCTAGAGCTTCTCTTTGACAGTCAAGAAAGCCTTTATAGCCTCATTCTTCGGTTGGGTATCCTCAAATTCAACTCTCCTCCCATGGCCTGCAAAATATCTTAATTGCTTCATCCAGCGATAGAAAGGTTGTTTAACAACAATAGATCATAGGGATTTCTTGCAAAATTGAAATAACCAACTTAGAACAACAAGAGAAATCAGCTACATGGATGCTAAATAAAGAAGAGGACTTCATTAAGTTAAATAATGAAAGTTGGCAACTGTAATTGAGGCGCTGTATGTGGCAGATGATATGCCAATCTCTAGTCAACTGGCGAAGCCAAAGAAAGATGCAGCAATGTGTGGATGTGGCTACACCAGAGGTAGAGAGTGAAATTCTTAACTAAACAGAAACTCATCTCCCATTACAAATAACAAGTATTGAAAGTGGAGGAAGATATATGCACCAGGTAAGATCCACTCAAATTCGAAGTCCAACAACTTCCGAACACTTTCAATTTGAAGAGGAACCGCAACAAAAGCAAAATTAGCTACCAGATAGATAGCATATTAATGTGAAGACATTAATTTGCCATCCTGCATGCATAGCAATAGTAAAATAGACAAGCAAAGCAAAGTCGTCAGAACACCAAAACCACATATTTAGATTGATACTTTTGGGACTACTTCAACTGTTTTAGATTCAAGATGAATTTAAGCCACTCCAAAACAACTTGATTCGATCCAATGCATAAACAACTCCCAAGCAGGAATACTTATGAGCTGGACTTATTTTACTAATTGACAATTTCGGTGCAGCTTGTAACAAAGTAAACACTTGCATTAGGTTTGTAAATTTAGTTGGATAATCTGCATACCTGAGTAATAATTGTATTATACCCAAATAGATAGTTCAGACTGCTCTTTGCCAAAATGATCCCCTGTGAATATGACCTTGAGTGGCTTGTAGAATAACCTCACACATCCCTGCCATTAAACATACAGATGTGGTGTTAGTTGTTAACATCATCATGTTTCAACTCAATTTACTAGTAATTATGAAGGACTTAAGATGTTAAAGATAGTTACATAAACAAAAACCCTGGCTTTCTATTTATCCATTAATTTCAGTTCTGGAAACTCACTTTAGAATGTCCTGGAGTGTGGATAAGTTCAAAATCATTCCCAAGGTTCCATGGGCCACCACCTTCTAGCTTTGTCTCTACATCAGCTGTATGATCCTCGACCTGTTCAAGTATAAACTTAAATTCGCAATAAAAAAAAACAACAACAAATAGTGTGATCAACAATTTAACAAGCGTAACCCCATGCCAGTTTGCGTTAGTGGGTACAATTGTTTATTTTTGTTCATGGGAATCATTATAAACGTATGGCAAAAATGTAATAAAAATTTAACTTACATCCTGTGAGCGAAGAACTCTATGACATCCTAACCTTTTTGACCACTTCTTATGATCTGCTACATCATCCCTGGAAACCAAAAAACAAACTAAGATATTCACTTCCACCTATACCTACATATATTGACTGAAAAGCACTGCAAGTTTGAGGTGACATAAAACAAATTGAATTGCCACAAACGATTAACACGTAATTCTTTAAGGAAGTCATACTTGTGAGTGAGAAACATGTAGCGGGCTCCCCCAAGCAACTCAATCTTATGTGCGAGTTTCTCTGTGTATCTTGGACTGCACAAAAGTATCCCTTGTTTAATCTCCCATCTTATTCTTTCGCGCATTATTTGAAAAAACAAAAACAAAAAAACTTCTGATTTGTCTTAAGGATAGATAGCGCATTCATATACCTGTCTACAAGTATGTTTCCATCAGGATGAGTAATGAAGTATGATGTTGCTCCATACGATGCCTCGGAATGATAACCACAGTGATAAACACCCTGAGACCATTACAGTTTTTGAAGTAAGACACCACAACTACTGAGCATAATTTTTTCCAGATTCACAGTAACTTTTAATATAAAAGGAGTGACTAAGGAAATAAGATAAAAAATTTTTTTGAGAGCATAGAGAATTGGAGAATATTGAGTGATAATGGAAATATATTGGAATTCTCTGCTCGTCAATTGGTAGTGGAAAAATTTCTTGTACTTCTAGAATATCATGAGCAGGTTTCTCTGTATGGATAGAGCCCGTCGGACAGGAAAGTAAAGCCTGCAAACTTCAAGGGGTCAATTTCACTTAAAGATACTAAACAAAGAGAAAATCCCCTAGATACTGATACATGGCTGAGTGTCTGGACCTTCTGGACACTTAAGTCTTCAAAAACTCATTCTAAGACTAGATATTTCATCTTTTGTAACACTCCTCAATCGTATAGTCCAATGAGAAAAGGTATGAAATCATCTTTAATGGTACCTGAAGGGCATTTAGCCTTTCTTTCTCGCAACTTGGTTGTTTATAAACAGCAGACTTCCTGTCCACCAAAGCAAAAGCTTGCTGCGAAAGATCAAACAACATGCCACTCACAACAAAGTAATACAAATAGAAAATAGGAGAGAAATTAATGTCATAAACACCGCCAATTTTGTTATATTAACACCCATTCATGTATAAGAATAATTATAAGTCATCTACCGGCATTCATATTTCTGACAAAATTAGTAAACAAGGCCAGAATTGTTGATAAATGAACCCTTGTTAAAGAGATGTTGCATTTGTTAGACAGATGAACAAACTCCAATTGTAAGGCATAGTGGAGTAGGCATGCATATATATGTATATGCTTATAATATAGAAAGATGAATTTTTGAAGTTGGCAAGTAAAACATAGTTGCTTTTTCGCTAGATATCTCTAGGTAAATGCTACATCAACAGGCTCCTATATACATAAAATTGAAATTTACCGGAGCCATCCAGCGGCAGACATCACAATTTATACACTTGTGATCTGCATGAACAGTGAATAAAGAAAAGACAATGTTAAAGCACACCCAGGAATCGAATGACAGAGTTATTCGAATATACAAATACATATTCTAGATGGGAAAATCCACGTAATGTGTGTCAATGGGGATATCTAACCAGCTCAGGTGATCTGTTGTAAAATTCTAAACATCACATTTGATGATTACCCAATGGACATGCTTCTCTAAAGGCATGTGACAGGTAAGATTCTTTCAGAGCAAGTTTGTTGGGTGAATATCAAGTGAGATATTGTAAGAGTTGTATGCTACATTTTATAACAACTTTTAAATTTAAGACCAAAAAAACAAGGGATCACCTTTTGTGAAGATTATTTTTTTCATCTTGATGGGATCAGTCAAACATAATACATCCTGAGAGAAGTTGGTTGAAATTTAAAGGCAAAAGTAATGGCTAATTTTTGCAAATTGCAAGGACTTTTATTTTGTAATGTCTTCTCACATAGGTAATCTGCCTTAGAGCAAATTGAAGTGCTCGGGGGGAGTACTTTGAGACTCTATACACTCCCTCCACAGACTGGGCCTATGACTACTGCCATAAGGGATGTATAAGATTTCAGACTACTGCCAGTTTGTCTAAACCAACTTTTACTACGGCTCTAGGAGACTATAATAAATCATTGGTGGATAGTAGACAGTAAATTCTTACCAACTTCAATGAGGGTTATAACTTTTAGAACATTCAGATTTCTTATGAGGATGTATACAAAGATGAAAGGATCATCTTTTGAATCACTTCTATGTGGCTCCAGTAATTGGTGTTATACTTAGTAATGGTGTTACTGGAATTTATCATCCTACAACAATAAATAATCCCACTGAGTTAATCATATTATCATCCTTGAACAAACAGACAACCTGCTTCCACCAGACAATACAGTTTTGGTTAGACCCCAAACATTCTCTTCGGAGGCGCGAGTAGAATAAGAAATAGGAGAATCTATAGTCTTAGACTACTGCCACCTAAGACCAGATTTACCTATACCATGCTTTCCAGCAGACCTCAGCTAGACCAATATGCTACCTGATGGAAAGTTGGTGTAAGTTATACTCGGATAACCTGATTGGCATTAAATTCTAAGCAACATGAGGGTTCAAACTTACGAAGCAATCTAAATTCTTTGTCAGAACGATTGGCATCATTCTTTATTTGTCTCCACTGAGTTGTTATCACTTTGGTATAAGACTTTGTGGTGTAAACAGATGACCTTCAGCCCTAGTTTTCTCTAACAGATATATGACAACCCCAAACTAACAAAAATTCATGAATTCTTTCTGGAGAGATGTAAAGAAGAAAAATTCACAATAAAAAACTCTTTTCTTACCAACATAGAAATCCCCCTCTACATTCTGTGTTCTCCTCTGTCCATCCAGTTTCATCTGTACCATCTTTGCTGTTGTTGTTAGGTTTAATTTTCCAATACCAAAACCCTTCCTGTAAATTTCACTCTGCCTCTTGACCCCAACAATTTTCTGCTGGTAGTTGCTGATTATTAAATCTTTCATAGCAGATAAAACTCCATATCCAACCATTTCTAAAGGTCTTATTTTCCCCAGTAACTATGAATTAGGATTTCTCGGCACACTTTGAAATTGAAGGAATTCAAAAGTAACCACTTATTTTTAAGTACACTCCATTGAATAGGCCCTACAATTATTTGGATTTTTTTTTTTCATTTTCCCGCGAAAACAATAAAAAACCCTAAGAAAATGTTAATGGCGGGAAATATTGGCGCCACTTTTCCCAAATTTCGTTCTCCTTATAAAATCAGTCGTTCCCTACACCTTTTTCATTCCCAAATCTTCGTATCACCAGAACCAAACCCAAATTCAATTTTCTCACAATCAAAATGGCACAACAATCGGATTCTCAGATCAACAACAATCAGACTTCAGAAGCCAGAGAACCTCCAGTGAAGATCCAGAAGGTTGATGAAAACGGTGTTCCAGAAATCTCTTGTTTTTTGAGAGTCAAAAAGCTTTCAGAAAAAGCTGTTCTTCCTTCTAGAGGTTCATCCCTTTCCGCTGGTTATGATCTTTCTAGTGCAGCTGAGATGACAGTTCCAGCCAGAGGAAAATCCCTAATTCCAACTGATTTAAGCATTGCGGTACCTCAAGGAACATATGCTCGTGTTGCACCCCGTTCGGGATTGACCTGGAAGCATTCCATAGATGTGGGTGCTGGTGTTATTGATGCTGATTATCGAGGACCAGTTGGGGTTATCTTATTCAATCATTCTGATGTTGATTTCCAAGTTAAAATGGGTGATAGAGTCGCTCAACTCATTATTGAGAAGATAATTACTCCAGAGGTTGAACAAGTCGAAGATTTGGATTCTACAGTTAGAGGTTCTGGAGGTTTTGGATCCACTGGGGTTTAACATTTTTATCATTTTTATCATTAGACATAGCATTATGTACCACAAATTGGCTTCTCATGTTCAAAGATAATGGGGTTCTTAATCTCCCTATAATTAGTAGTGACCATGCTCTCATTCTTATTAACACTCATAGAACAAATAAGCATAGGAGAAAGCACTCTAATAAGGTTGAGTACTTCGGGATGGATCACCCGGAATTTAAAAATGTGGTAATAGATGCTTGCTCTACTCAACAAGTGAATGTTATTGGTAAGCTGGATATTGTGGGTAAAGCTCTAAATAAATGGAGCGGGAAATCCTTTGGGAATATCTTTCAAGCTATGGAAAGTACTAAGAACAATCTCCTCAATGTACAAAAAGAAGCTCATTTGAGAGATATTAGAGAAGATAAGAGGAAGTTCTCTGACAAGATTGAGTCGCTTCATCAACTTCAATATAAATATTATGAGCAAATAAGTAGAATGCCCTAGATACCCAATGTTGATAAAACACCCATATTTTCCACCGCTACTCAAAGGAGGAGAAAAAAAAATCAGATTTCTGCTCTCAAACTAACTAATGGAAGTTGGGTCACAAATGCTGATGGTGTAGTCGCGTATTCAGTTGATCATTTCTCCAGTCTGTTCAAAAGGGACCCTAACGAATATAACATAGTTATCTAGTCTCAAGCTCCGGTCAAATTAGATGCTGCCAACAATGATTTGATTGCTCAGATTCCTATCAATAAGGATATTTAGTATGTGATAAAGTACATGAAGAACCTGGACCTGATGGGATGCCGACAGTCTTCTTTAAACGGTGTTGGGACCATATTGGTGAGGAAGTTACTCGAACCATCAAAAATTGCTTTGCTTATGCGTCGCTACCTCTAGGTCTAAATCACACTAACATCAGCTTGGTCCCAAAGGTAAAAAAAAAAAAAAAAAACCTCTATACCTTATGATTTTAGATCCATAGCTCTCACTAATGTCATGTATAAGGTGATAACTAAGATTATTGCACAAAGTTTGGAAATTCATCTAAACAACTGAGTAGACAATGCACAATCAAACTTTATTCCAGGTAGAATGGTTATTGATAACATAGTGGCAGCAAAAGAGATATTCCATATTATGTCTTCTTCTTCTTCTTCTTCTTCTGCTATATTTGGTGTTTTTGCCCTTAAAATTGACATTAGTAAGGCTTATGACAAGGTGAGATGGAGATTCTTAAGCCACTGTTTGAGAGCATTTGGAATTGTTGGCAATTCCCATGATCTTATTATGAAATACGTCTCGACTGCTTCATTTTGTCTTATTATTAATGGTCAAGCTGAACGGTTATTTACTAGTAAAATACGGCTACTCTAGGCAGGCTCCCTATCTTCGTATTTATTCATCCTCTGCACTCAAGGTCTGTCATGGATAATAATGCTTTATACAATGGATAAAGGATATGTCGAAATGTTCCTTCCGTTTCTCATTTTATGTTTGCTGGCGACCTTATTATTTTTGGTAATCTTGATGAACCGACTATTGACACCCTACAAAGTATTCTAGGCACTTATGCTTCCTGGTCAGGTCAATATACATATATGCAGAAGTCTGCAAAGGAGTCAGACCCAACAGAAGAGATGAATAAGTTTCAAACAGGCTAGGGGTTAAGCAAATGCGACTTAATGATAAGTATCTTGGCCGCAAATTGCTTAGATCATCTTACAAGATCGATTCTTAAAAGTTTTTAATTATATGATAAATTTGATACTAAGCTGGCTATGCAGGAAGAACGATTGTGATCTAACATATTCTGGGTCTCATACCTATGTATTATATGGTGATAAATGCCTAAAATACATCATTTTGAGTATCGATTTCTTATGCTTTTCTTAGTTATTTCTTTTGCATTTTTGTATATTACATAGCTATGTTGATAAGATTAACGTTTCGTGACTGAGAAAGATTCCTTGATCATTCTCATCCTCATTGTTTGTATTTATTTGTTTTGCATTATTCAGAAATTGAATTGACAACTTTAGCTCAACTCTCCCTTGGGAACGAACCTGCTTGTCATTGTATTACTAGTTAGTGTTAAGAGAAGTAAGGAATTTATTTTAGCGAGTTCGACACCTCGTCATATGGTGACTTCCATTATAACTAAGAAGGTGCTGGAAAGGCTTAGCAGAACTATGCGAACTTCTGGTAGGGTCATACTAGCTAGAGAGGTAAGGAAAACTCATTTTATCAATTGGAGGAATTTTGAAAAACCGAAGGGTGTAGGTGGTCTAGGAATTAGAACTTTGCAACACTTAAATAAAGCCACGATAGCTAAACTTGGTTGCAAATTCCTAGAAAATAATGATTGTCTATGGTGTCAGCTTATGAGAGCAAAATATCTCCAGAAAGGCAGCTTTTGGGAGGTTAAAAAACCCCAAAAATGTTCATGTACTTAGGTCTGCTATGTTAATTTGCAGGAGTGAGATGAAGGAAGGGTGTTGTTAGTCTATTGGCACAGGAGAGAAGATAAACATAAAGAATGAACCATGGATTCCTAATCTCCATAACAAGAGACCTACTTGTAATCTGCATGTTACAGTCTTGTTATGGTAAGTGAGCTTATCCTTCAAAATCCTCTCTGTTAGGATATTAACAAACTTCAGAAATGCTTTCCTCCACATGAAGTTGAGAAAATAATGGGTATTCATATAACCAGTAACAATGGAGAAGGCAGTCCAGATAAGTTATTATAGCTACTGATAAGTGCTTAATTTACATATTTAGAGTGTCAATTCCATACTTGTTTTAGCTATAATTCTTGCATATTGCTTGTTATTATGATTATTTTCTAGTTTATGTGTCATATCAGGTGAATCATCCAAAAAGGATCTACGAAGTGCTTAAATGAACAAGGAAGTGGAGTCTATCAATGAAGGAAGGCCAAAGTCCTAATTCAACTCATTCAAATCTATGAGTTCTTAATACCATCTTGAATAGAACGAGAATACGAAGTGAACGCAAAAAGAATGAGGTCATTCAAAGTTCGGACGAAGAAGTTATAGGCGAAACAAGGTTGAAAGACTTGAAGATATAGAGAGAGGTTCGGCTGATAACTTCATCAGCTCGAGTCAGCCGAACCTGGAGCTTAAAAATCAATATTTTCGAAGAGTATACAGGAGAGTGTTCGGCTCAAAAGCAATTTAATCAAGTGAGCCGAACCTGGTGATCACCTGGAGTAATTTTCACTTGTCAGGTTCGTCCGGGAAAGGTCGGCAAGTTATGAGCCGAACCTGACAACTTCCTGGGACATATTTGGACGCGAAATTGACATCTAACTCAAGGAAACACGGTCCCGGAAGGATTATAAAGCCTAACTTTGAGAGTTCTATATAAGAAGACATCCAGAGCCTTAAGAAGACATCTTATCATCATCTTTTAATCTATCTTTTATCATCTTCCATATCAAAACCTAGGGTACCCCTTTAAGGGGAAACCATTCTTTTTGTGATCATGTGTAGCTAAACCTTTGATTGATTGTGAAAAAGCGGGGGTCTAACAACCACACCCAATATTTCGCTTAGCAATCTGTATGGACAAACTCCAATATACTTTCTAGAGAATCAACTAGACAGTTAGACTCAATCTAGATAAAAAGTATATCAATGAGTTTATATCGCAATCTCTCGATTTGATCTTTACTCAAGCAAATAGAAATCTGCGAGTCTTTATCAAAGAGAGATAACTTGGATGGTACCAAAGACCAATATCCAAGTGTCAATCAATTTAAATCAATAACCAAAAGGTTGGATATTCTAATTGATTGAACAACGCACAACCTGTGATATTTCAATTATATAAACAAATATAATGCGGAATAGAAATAACACAAACACCAGAATTTTGTTAACGAGGAAACCGCAAATGCGAGAAAAACCCGGGACCTAGTCCAGATTGAACACACACTATATTAAGCCGCTACAGACTCTAGCCTACTCCAAATTAACTTCGGTCTGGACTGTAGTTGAACCCCAATCAATCTCACACTGATCCAAGGTACAGTTATGCTCCTACGCCTTTTATCCCAGCAGGATGCTACGTACTTGATTCCCTTAGATGATCCCACCCACAACTAAGAGTTTCTGCAACCCAAAGTCGAAGACTTTAATAAACAAATCTGTATCACACAGAAAAGTCTATAGTAATAGATAAATCCGTCTCCCACGAATAAACCTATGAGTTTTGTTCCATCTTTTGATAAATCAAGGTGAACATGAACCAATCAATAACCCGGACTTATATTCGCGAAGAACAACCTAGTATTATTGATCACCTCACAATAATCTTAATCGACGCAGTGAAAAAAAGATATTGTGGAATCACAAACGATGAGACGAAGTGTTTCTGATTTCTTTTCTATCTTGCCTATCGGAGATATAAATTTATTTCAATTGTACTCGTATGATAGAACAACAAGATCAGATCACACAACTACAAGAAAAGTAGTATCGGTCTGGCTTCACAATCCCAATGAAGTCTTTAAGTCGTTAACCTGGTTTTAGAAGAAGAAAACCAAAGGTTAAAGGAGAATCGACTCTAGCTTAGCAAACTAGTATCACACGTAAAGTGTGGGGGATTAGGTTTCCTAGTTGCTAGAGTTCTCCCTTATATGGTCTTTCAAATCAGGGTTTGCAATCAATGTTAGCTTAGTAACAAAGCATTCAATATTCACCGTTAGATGAAAACCTGATTAGATTCAAGCTAATATTTCTCAACCGTTGGATCGAAAACTTAGCTTGTTATACACAAACGAAATGTTCAATTTTGGGTTTATGAACCGTGCCCAAACATTAACATTTGTTGGTTCAACAATAGTCAACCAAATGGTTAGCCATATGAACACTCTCATATCAACCATATTCTTCTTCACCATAACTAGTTCAAATGACTCAAATGAACTAGTTAGAGAGTTGTTCAATTGCTTAGATCTTATCTAACTACACAAGACACAATCGAAGCAAAAACGGTTTGATTCACTCGAATCGGTTCATGAACTTTATAGCCACGGTTTGCAAAAGCATTCCTTAGTTTATATAAACATTAGTTCAAGAACAACCGGTTTTAGATATAACCTACTCAAGTTCGCGGACTGTGTTCGCGGACTAAGCTCATGGAAGGAGTACACAAACTCCAGCAGAAATTCTCGGGTGAGAACTTCGGCCAGTTCGCGGACTTGGCTTGCGCCACTACCATTTCTCTTGATCAATAAAGTTCGCAAACTTTGGTTCAAGGAATAAGGACTTATACATATATGTGTTTCCACAACAATGCTTATATCCTACCAATGGTTATGTAATCTAAACTCTCATTTCAATCATTGAAACATTCTCGTCGAACGTTATATAGCCGTTATTCACAGACCATTTTTCGTTAGAGCAATTTCCAAAGTGATTGAAACATATCATGACTTTCATCACTAGGTAAAGATGAATTCGATTAAAGCGAAAGTTTACCAACACATATTTCGAGAAATAGATAGGCGAGTTAAACTCGGCTCGAAATAGCAAATGTGTATAATGAAAGTCTATACGTCTAAACGACTTTTGTCTCAAGAGTAGGAGATAGAGTAAATAGACTTTTGAGTAACAGATAAGTTCAAGTCTCCACATACCTTTTAGTCGATGAAGTTCCACCGGTTCCTCGAGTAGTCCTTCGTCTTGTATGATGATTTCCATGGAGTTCTTGAGCTCAACTACATTTTCTATCCTAGTCCGAGACCTTTAGATACATAGGCTAGAAATCAAGACTTATAGTTTTGATCACTAACATTGACAAACATGCTTGAGATAGCAACGCATGCGAGTTCGACCGAGCAATGCTCTAACAGATTGAAGATGAATTCAATGTTCTAGCGTGAAGCTTTATTATTATACAAGTTTGTTTGGAGTTTTAATCATCATCGTTTGTTTTCACTACATCTAATATTTATGGGTGATTCTTAGATTGATTTGGGATGCATACTAGATTAGTCTATTGATTGTTCTATTGCTAGTAGAAGTTATGAGATAAGTAATCGTCGATTGACTCTCTACACAAGTAGACATCGCAAGACCTTGCAGAGGGATTAGAAATAGCGAGTGACAACATCAACAATTGGACCTTGATCTAAGAGTTCAACTACTGGGATCAACCTAAATTCACAAAGCTTAAAGCGTTCGATTGGATTACACCTTGAGTGATTTATTACTTGGTGGTTCGTTGAATAGAATCTGATAGTCGAGAACTTCCGTATCCAGTGATGGAAGGAGTTTTGGGAATGAAACTGATATAGATGTTATTCTACGGTTGGTGATGAATGGTTCTAACGAAAGATAGATAAGTATTCTAATCCAGTTATCGCTTGGTAACGGCGAAGGATTCCTTGATCATCTCTTTTCTTTATTTTTGTCTTTTAATCCATCTTACAATCAAACCCCCTTTGTTTTATCTTTATTTTGCTAACTAAATAACCTATCAATTACACAGCTCTCCGTGGGAACGATCCTTACTACCGATATATTATTTATTTAATTAGTGGGAAATATCTCGATTAATTTGTTGTGGTTACGAGTTTGTTTGGAGTTTTAATCATCATCGTTTGTTTTCACTACATCTAATATTTATGGGTGATTCTTATATTGATTTGGGATGCACACTAGATTAGTCTATTGATTGTTCTATTGCTAGTAGAAGTTATGAGATAAGTAATCGTCGATTGTCTCTCTACACAAGTAGACATCGCAAGACCTTGCAGAGGGATTCTTTGGAGCAATTGCGAGTGAAGACAACATCAGAAAGTGGACCTTGATCTAAGAGTTCAACTACTGGGATCAACCTAAATTCATAAAGCTTAAAGCGTTCGATTGGATTACACCTTGAGTGATCTACTACTTGGTGGTTTGTTGAATAAAATCTGGTAGTCGAGAACTTCCGTATCCAGTGATAGAAGGAGTTTTGGGAATGACACTGATCTAGTTGTTATTCTACGGTTGGTGATGAATGGTTATAACAAAAGATAGATAAGTATTCTAATCCAGTTATCGCTTGGTAACGGCGAAGGATTCCTTGATCATCTCTTTTCTTTATTTTTGTCTTTTTATCCATCTTACAGTCAAACCCCCTTTGTTTTATCTTTATTTTGCTAACTAAATAACCTATCAATTACACAGCTCTCTGTGGGAACGATCCTTACTACCGCTATATTATTTATTTAATTAGTGAGAAATATCTCGATTAATTTTTTGTGGTTACGACACGCATCAGCTACACCATCCTAATGGGGTTTTTCCGGCAAAATCCTTCATCAAGACTCTATGTGACAGAGTTCCTTCTTCATCCAATAATGGTAATGTAGAAGATTTTCCTTGGAAGAAATTTTGGCAGGTAAAAGTTATTCCTCCCAGTATACAAATGTTTATATGGAGAGTTCTCAACAGTGGCAATTTAGTAGGGAGTAGAATGATGAAGCACAACAAAGAAGTTAATGCAGACTGCAGAATATGTAATGGTGCTATCAAAACTATGGAGCATTTGTTTATTTATTGTCATGTATCTCAAGCTTTTCTTTTTGCTTCTCCTTTAACCTTTAGAATTGAAGAAAGCTTAAACCTCCCAGTTCATTACTGTATTAAGAGTTGGTTATTAGAAGGTGGAGATTACTCTAAGATAAAAATGGGAGCTTGCCTGTTTTGGAGCATAATGGCACGTTGAATATGTAGAAATATTGTAGGAGGCTTCATATTGGTTTCGTCGTGATGTCAATGCTCAAGATGTTACTATTCTGCCTATTAAACAGGACCTGCTAGAATCTACTGCGACAGTTTGGTCCCTTCCTAATCAGCCAAAGACCAAAATCAACTTTGATGGTGTTGTAGGTTCTAAAGTTTTTTCTTGTGCTGCAATGGAAAGAAACTACCAATCTGAGTTTAATAGATGTCAGACAAAAGCTTTAGACTTCAGTGCTCCAGTGGGAATTAATCTTGCTATTAGTAAGGACCTAAGACATATTATCATTGAAGGTGATTCTCTAACAATGATCAACTCCTTAAAATTTAACAATGCCCCAATCCCCTGACGTATAAAGAATATTATTGGCAAAATCAAGGATAAGTTAAGCCACATCTCTTCTGTTGAGTTTAGATTTATCAAAAAGGAGGCCAACTTCATGGCTCACTCCTTAGCGGTGATGTTGTTCAAAACCATGTGTCTAATCAGTGGTTATTGTCTCCCCCATTCGTGTAATAGTCACTTGTTTAGTGAGGTTTCCCTTACTTTGTAGTTTTTTTTTTTTTTTTGTTGGTTTATCTTGTTTTAACCTTCAAAAAAGAATTAAAAAAAAAATCAATCACAAATAAAAACATCAAAAGTTTATTGGAAGAAATACTCATCATTAATAGTTTTATTGATAGATAAAGAAATAAAGTTTACACAATAATTGCAATAAATAAATATTGATTAATCAATTGTACAAACCTAGCTAGGTTTGTACAAGAACCGCCCGGAACCGGGAAACCAAGGCGAAACCGAGGAAACCGGATCCGAAAAGAGCCAGAACCAAGATCAACGACTCAGATAACGGGGTTAAAAGTCAGCACCAGTCTCTAAACGGTACAAATATTGGTTCTAGCATAATTTCCGACTGACCCTATCAAAAAACGACTGATCCTAGACGTTGATTTAGTCTAATTTTAGCCATTCATATTAGTTTTAGGTTAAGGTTCTAGACTTCTTTTTAGAGTCTAAAACATTAGAGTTCAAACCACCAAACATTGGTATGTTAATTTTGGTTCCGAAACTCGGTGTTGCTTGATTTGATTAATAAAGTCGACTTCGTCGGGTTAGACTAGAAACATAGAAATGTTGAGACTTGCTCTGGTTACTCAGGAAGACTTGGAGACGTTTCAGCACCAACAAAGACATCATCCTTTAGTTCGAGGTTCGTAATTACATACTTGAATTGTTCCATTTTTATCATAAAAAATTTCAAGTATATATTCATTGAAAACATAACATACGAAGTGAGGTTTGTTTACGATGACTTGGTCATTATACTATGATCAAAGTATCAACAAGAAATGATATACTGGTTATATTTACAACTTGAGTATATGGAGTTACGAAGTATAGTTTATCTATGAACTTCGCGCTATCGACTCGCATTAATTGGTAATTCGTCATTATTTAGTGTGTTGAACTTACTGATGAAGTCAGATCTTGGAATTAAGTTTGAAAATAAATTTGGAAGCATAATTTAAGGAAGTAGGCTTACGAAACTTGTTTAGTAATTGAAATATGAATTCAGAACCGATCCCAGTACAGATCCCAAGTATAAGACTAATTCCTAAAAAGAACCGATCCCAATACCGACCCCTTGTGGCAAGGAATGATCCCTAGTCAGGACCGATCCTGACAATGATTAACTTGGTTTTTACATTTTCGATATGTTTGTGTTGATGGTGGATTTTCATTTAAGGTTAAAATTGTAAAAACCAGAAAATCATGCGCTGACATCTTGTAAAAGATAAAGCCATTAATAAGTGTTGGATACTCCTTCACTTTACTAATTCACCTAGAATGGAGCATGTGGCAACAATCCCATTCTCGTGAATTAAATACATGAAATTCATCCGAGGTTGGAGCATGTAGCAACAATCCCATATACCCCGTGAATTTATAGCATTATTAATTAATGCGTAAGCGACCTTGTATTTCTGTACTCATTATCGGTGCGGCATGACGACCGAGTGTTGCTCTCAAACAGAGCAACACGAACCTCCAAGCATTATAATGAAAGCATGTACGAAATAACCGTACGAGTTGCAACTCTCGGTGTGTTATACTAGCCCGATTGAGAACTCTCGGTGTGTTATACTAGCCCGATTGAGCATCCGGACTGTCCGTATCGATCGGATATGATCTCGTTCATCCAACCTCACCGGCGTGATTGGATGGCCCAGGATCAATTCCATAACCCCCAAGCGGTATGGAATATTCACTGCCGAACCAACGCGGACCCCGCATGGTCGTCCTCCCCAAAATATTGGCATAGCTTGCCAAAACGTCCAAACCAGAGCGTATGGACGAAAAACCCTAAATTAGGGTTTGCGGCATATTACATGTGTCGCAAAACAGTCTCAACCATCCATCTTCGCAGGTATAGATGGAGGGCGTAGATGTAGATTCAAAGGGCCCAGAGCATGTCAACACAATCACCATAGGCCCGCCTACATACCTGACCAATCGGTCAGGACCAACCATGGTTGGTCATCCCACCCGTGCGCCCGAACAGAGCATGACGCACGGCCGTGAAACCCAAAATTAGGGTTTTGAGCATCACGAGCGTCCATCTTCTCCTAAGCACGAATGGAGGGTCCCAGTTAAATTAAGCGTGTCCTGGTCATACCAAAGATGACCACCGTGGGCCCGTCTATCCCCTCACCTGATCGGCCAAGGCATATCATGCCTGGATAACCCAAAACGCGTGTCCAAACTTGCGTGGTCACACTTCCCAAATTGCAAACTGATCTCTACCACTCAACTTCACCGGACGATTTGAGTGGCTTAGATCACGTTTTCATGGGACAGTCAGGTATAGGCATGAACACCAGCCTACCACCTACACTCCATCCGATCGACCAATACCGACCAAGAATTGGTTGTCTTGGAACGCGCGCTGAAGATGGCGTGATGTGCGGCTCTTGCGGCACTAGTTTTCTGTCACAAATTGATCTCGACCACTCAACTTCACCTGACGAATTGAGTGGCCCAGATCATACTTTCGTGAGGTAATGGGGTATGGGCGCCTGCACCGTCATGCCGTCTACACGCATGTACGATCGGCCTGGCCAAAATCGTCTCCCAAGCTGAAGAATGATGCCTGTGCACCTCTTCAAAACCCTAATTCCATCAACGGTCGCAGATGAGTGTCTCAAAGATCATCTCGTCCGTCCAACTTCACCGGCTTGGTTATACAACCCTGGTCAGGAGTTAATTGGTCAGTGAGGAGTCATGGTAATCACCACCCATCACTCTACCACACCATGATGCAATACCTGCATAAAATACACATGATACTTCAAAAGTATCAACTTCCTGAATAACGCAGTTATTCAATTTAGCATTACATGCTACCTTTTGTGGGTCCCACGATCCACACATTCCAGGCATCAATCATGTCACAAACCGGGGATACATACTTTGGGGTATTGGTCTGGTGGTTTACAGCGTGCAGCGTGCAACGCGCCATCACAAGAACGTGTTAGGAAGTCATGGACGGTTAGAGATGACAGGAGAAGTGGGCAAGACTGGTCGTGTAACACCAACACACAACTCCACAACTCCATCACTCCACTTCCTCCACTTCCCACGAGAGACGTGAATAAGGCTCAAATGACTTGTATAAATAGGTTCTCCTCCCTATTTTCCAAATAGGAGAAAAAAGAACACAAGTCCAGGACGAGACAAAACCAAGTGTTAATACAAAAACGTATTCAAACACCCGAGCCTGCTTGCATCAATCGTAAGCCTGCTCACCTTTACGTTACAAGTCATAAGCAAGCCAACACCTTCACAATCTCAACACCTTCTTCGATTCCCTCCCTAAGATCAACCCCATCTCCTTCACTTTGTGACCAAACAAGTCCGGAACGGCCATTTCTTGGTTTAGGCCGGACTTGCACAGATTGATTTCCGAATCTACAAGCACTCACCGCGCAGTGCATTTGTTTAGGGTTTAGATTCATTCCTCATCCACACACCCCAAATTACCAAATCCGGCAGGAATAGTTTTCACCCATAAACAGTTTGTTATCTTTGGGTTTCTGCAAACATCAAGATGTATATGAGTTAAACTTGGAATGTTCATAAATATCGACATAGTGATTTGAATATGTGCTAAACTTTAATACTTATTATTCAAGTATATTTCTTTACTACTCAAGGCGAGATTTTGAAACCGTTTTTTCGATATCTTTTAGATATCAAAAATATATGCTTACCTATCCTAGAGTTTTGCATATCTCTAGTTTCTATATTAATAAAGTACGTGGATGTGTGCTAACTAATATTAGTTGTCAAGTATGAGTGGCATTTGTTTATAAGTTGGAACACAGTTGGTATTTGTCAAATTAAAAAATAAATTTATACTGCAATACGTTGTCTTCCGAACAAGCCTTGGTCATAGCACTATAAATAATGGAGATTGTATTCTTATAAACTCACCCCTTGACACACGACTTAAGTGATTGTTTGGGAAGCCAACTTGTTAAGACACAGGAGTAATCTGATTAGGTCAAACATCTCGCGTTGTCTTCATTTAAAGTCTTCCAGGGGATAAAGAAGGTTTTAGTTATACCGTTGGTGGGAAACTAAATTATCAATTAATTTGTTTGATTAAGAATTAACGGTATAGTTATCCTTGATACGTCAAACTTGTTTATTCTACGGTCCTTATCTTCTAATATAAGGTCACTTAAGTTTATTTGAGGATTTGACTATTAGATATCTAGTGATCCAAGGCCTGTAAATAGAATTGTTGATCAATCAACGTCAACAAACTCCCTTTTGTGTGTATTGATCAATGATGGAGTCAAGTTATTTGTACAGTGTTTACTTTGAAGATTTAAGATTAAAGACTTGAAGACTTTTCTTTTCTAGTTTCCGATCTTTGTGTTACTTCTGCACACTTTATTCTCTGGGATCTAACAAGCAATTTATTCCAATAAACATAAAACTTGTTTAAAGATCAAACAAACCAACTAGTTTTTTAATTTTGTTAAGTTGCTTGGATAAAACTTGTTCACTGAGATTGATTATTTTAATAATATTTATCTTGGTTTGATCTTTGACCAAAGAAGTTTATATTGAATAAACGGAAGATCCTTTACTCTACTTTATCTCTGATTGAAATCTTAATTTTAGAGGTTGACAAGCGAGTTGGTTACTAAAACAGATATAGTCCTTTGATGTTTCCAGTTACGATCCAAAGGAGTTGAGAGCAGAAGTCTTCACAACAAGTGAAACAACTCAAGATAGTAGACAGTGTATTGGGATTCACAGGTGTATACCAAATTGGTTGTAAGCGCAGGGATAATGAAGGAACTGTGTAATGAAGAAGTGCTTACTTGGTCTCGAAAATACGAAGTTGCGGTAGTCAATTTTTACAACGGCTTAATTATGAGAGTGTTCAAAACAGGACTAGGCCCTTGGGTTTTTCTGCCAGGCAGTTTTCCTCGTTAAAAAAATCTTGTATGTTGTGTGATTTATTTTGCATCCGCATTATGTTGTTTATCTTGTATACTTAAAGTAAATTCACTTGTACGTTAATCCACTTGATAGGATCCCATAGTTAGTTCGGTCTCGGACTTTAACTTTATACCAAGTTACACCTTGTTAAAATAATCTTTTGGAAGTTATTGTTTCTGTAAGATTATACAAGGTGTCTGTATAGGTTGATATAGAAAATATTGTGGTGTACTCGGTACCCTCGTCATTTCTATTTTACTTTCTCTATCTCTCACTTAGTTGGGAATATTTCTATTGCCATATTAATATTGCTACTACCACCAGCCACAACCTCAAAAGAATTAGAAAGAGGTGTCGATCCGTGTCTAAGAAATAGCTCAAAAATAAACATAATAGAAAACATAGAAATAAGTATACAGTAGCCACAAATTCAAAAGAACCAACATTTATAGAGTTATCAAAATGTCTCTAGTGTTATTTTGTTTGTATAAATAATGGTGGTGTTTCTATTCCTCCTCTTACTTCTGTTATTGGTGTTACACTACCCCAATTAACATCTCTTCCCATTTTTTCTTGCACTCTCTCTTCGTTTGATTTTAGTTTCTCCTAACTTACAATCTAAACTCAATCTCAAACCTTTCTAACTAATCCCATTTTCATCTCATGAGCATAAAAACAAGTAATACTAAACTTAAATAGTTAAAACCTTTTTTGTGTTTTTTCAGTTGATGAAATTTCAATTGTGGCTTAGTCGAAGAAAAAATTTGTGGTTAACTAATTTTGAGTACTGAACCATACAATTGAGAGAAAAAAATATGATAACTAGTGTTTCTACTTCTTCTTCTTATTCAAAACTTTATAGATCACGCCAGTGCGAAACTGGAATCGAACCGAGTTGACTCTGGCCGGTTTTAAATGGTACTGGATAAGGCAAGTATAAGTCTTGGTTCTAAATTAAAAAATTGTTTATCACGTCACTTCTGCACTCGGTTTAGCGAAAAACCGAGCCTAACCTTACGGTGTGCACCCCTAAAACTATCTTAAATCCAATGTTAGAGCATAGCTCGGTTGAACCCACCAAGCATTGGTATGTCAAGTTTGGTTGTCATATTTTAGCATCAAAACTCATCTAGAGTCGCTTGATTAAATATTAGAGTCAACTTCGTTTAGGTTAGGCTAGTAAGTCTAGGAATGTTGAGACGTACAAGTATTACTCCGAAGACTTGAAGAATGTGAAGAAGTAACGACTACAACGAAGACATCATCCTTCCACTTGAGGTTAATAATATTGACTTGATCTTTTTTCCATTCCTAACGTATCTTTCAAGTCGGATTATATTGAAAACATAACATGCGAAGCTGTATATATAATACTCTAGTGGTTAGACTTGGTCATATCATTATGATCAAAGTGTCAAGGAATTTATTGAATTACGAAGTATAAACGCTTATCTTTTGGAATTTCGTAAATACGACATCAACATAATTTTTGTATTTAGTTACTTAATTATGTGTAAGATATATGTGTGATTTCATCCTAAAAAACTATGTATTATTACATTAGTTTAAGGAAGTAGATGTATGAACTTTATCATAATCGAAAGGGAAATCATGATTGGTATGGTTCTTCATAGAATATCTTTTGGATGACCAATGCAAGATGACAAGGTAGAACATATCACAACTTATGTTGAGAATTTAGGTATAATCGGTCATAGCCTATATTGTGTAGCATGTTGTAATCGGTCACAAGCTACTTCGTGAAGCATGATGTAACCGGTCACAAGCTAAATTGGGAAGTTAGTTGTAATCGATCACAAGCTACCTTTTGGAAGCAAGGTGTAACTGATCACAAGCTAATTTGGGAAGTTAGTTGTAATCGGTCACAAGCTACTTTGGGAAGAAAGGTGTAACCAATCACAAGCTAATTTGGGAAGTTAGTTGTAATCGGTCACAAGCCACTTTGGGAACCAAAGAGTAAACTATTACAAGCTAACTTGGGAAGTAAGGTGTAACCGATCACAAGCTACCTTTGGGAAGCATTGTGTAACCAGTCACAACCTAGTTTGGGAAGCATGGTATAACCGACCACAACTTACATTGTGAGTCATGGTAGAACCGATCCCAAGGAGCAAAACCGAGTTTCCAATATTCACATATCTCTTTATGTTTTGTGTGAAACTTGGAACTAGGTTTTAGCTGAGAAACTTTTAGATGTCGAAATTATTTGAACATGTACATAACTCTTATCATTAATTGTTCAAAGATATTCCTTGATACTCAAGGTGATCCCAAACGGAAATATTGAAAAGCATTTAATTATCATTTTCATAATATTATTACCAGCAATTAAAGCATATCCTCTGGAAAATATTATTAGCTAATGTGCTACACTAATAATATAAGTTTTATAAGAGAGATTTCGGAAATATGGTTTGGTAATTAATTGGAAATAGAATAACCGAAATTAGGTACTTTAATGAATATCTTGAGAATATTTTCGGTTTTGGAATTTCCTTGTTGTCCAAACAATATTGGTCTATAAATACTTGAGTTTGCATTTCTTGCAAACTATCCTAAGAGTCGGGCAAACTTCATTCGTGTTGTTTCTGGTGGAGCCGTCTATCCGGAGAGAAAAGTTCCCTAATTAGGCGAAATCTCTTAGGACCGCTCGTTTAAAGACTTTTGTGGGATCAAAAATCTCTACGAGTACCATTGTGGGAAACTAGATAATTGCGTTGTTATTTCAGTTTTCGATTATTGGTTTGATTGACTAACGGTTGTTGAAACTTTGATTGCATCTAGTTTGTTTATTCTTGAGATCCTTCTCTTCTGATATAAGGGTCACTCAAATTAGATCAAAGTATTGACGGGATCTTTAGAACCATTTTCGGATTTAAAGACATCTTGTGATAAATCCATTGTTAACATATCGTTTTATGTGTGATTGATCACAAGAGGATTCAAGTTGTGTTGTGCAGGTTATTATTGAAGACAAACGAATATTTGAAGACGAAGAAGATTTTCTTATTAGTTTTCGTATCTTGTGAATTTAGTGCGCAAACCTTGATCGGCTGGGATCCAACTAAAATCGTGTTTATCCTTGATAGACTTGATTGGCTAGTTGCGTGAGATCGGCATCACCTTATACTTGCTCTTTGAATTCTATATTGATTGATTTCAAATCTAGAAATTGGTTATTTCGGTAATCAAAGTTTATATTGATCTAACCATACAAAGGATTTATTATATTAAATGGAAGACCCTTTGTCTACGACTCAAATATCTTATTACCAAAGATTGAATAGAGTGGTTACCAAACAGCTTTATCTTTTACTGTTTGGAATACGATCAAAAGGATCGGCGATTCACGTGCGTGACTCTAGGAGTCGAAGGCGCAGGGATACTGAGGAAACTATGTAGTCTACTTGGTCTCAACTATACGAAGTTGGTATTATATTTTGTATAACGGCTTAATTTTGAGAGTATTCAAAACTATACTAGGTCCCGGGGTTTTTCTGCATTTGTGGTTTCCTCGTTAACAAAATCTGTTTGTGTCATTTACTTTATTTCCGCATTATAATTGTTATTATAATTAAGTAAATTACACACGTACATTAATCCTAGTCACTTGATATTGATCCTATAGTTTTTCGGTTTTATACCGTACCTATTATCAAGTGAACACTTTGTTGTTTTATTTTATCGATCTCGTATCCATAGACGATCACACAAAGTTTATATCATAGTTGTTGTATTGTCTCGACTTTGTCCATATACAATCACACTTGGTATCAG
This sequence comes from Papaver armeniacum, assembly GCA_023531295.1. Taxonomy (NCBI): domain Eukaryota; kingdom Viridiplantae; phylum Streptophyta; class Magnoliopsida; order Ranunculales; family Papaveraceae; genus Papaver; species Papaver armeniacum. The sequence goes on along the minus strand of JAJJWW010015024.1, from coordinate 228,744 downwards.
ACTTATAGGTTGATAGTTAAAAGATTGTGGTGTATTTGGGTACCCTCGTCTTTTCATCCAAACATAAGAATAAATTCTTGCAAGGTTAAGCTTTTTAGGGCGTCTTCGAAGGAATTTTGAAGATCTCATTATCTGATTCGAACTCAATACTGAAATCCTTCCCAGATGAATTCTTTTTTCGCAGAGAGATTGTTTGACTCTATTAGTTTGAATATTATCACGAACTTTCCTAGCATCTTTCAACATAAGTTCATATTGGTACTCATATTGGCGAAACAGATTTGTTTCTTAACAGTATTTCTACAATTAACAAGTTTTCGAACCTCCTCAGTTTCACTAAACACTTGTACATCATCAGTGAACATGTATAAAATCCGATTCATCATATGACGAGTATAATTCATTTGTGAAAATTTTCTCATTTCATCACCAAGCAGAGGTGATAATAGCCAGAAGAATATACATGTATATATATATTATATACCAAATATATTTATTTTGAGAAAAAATACAAGCGTATTTTTTTTCCCGCAAGTCATGCTTATGGAAACTAGATGGACTACATTATAAACATAACCTCTTTTTCTTTTTCCTTTTACGATCCAGTAGTTCTTCTGGATTCTGAATAAAATATTTGACTAGTATTTGACAACAAACACAATTACCTTTTACATCAACCAAAATTTTAACAACAACACAAGTTGGTCCATTTTCTCATGATTCAAAAAGTGTACATGACTACCTTCAACAAAGTAGTTGCCGTCATATCATAGAAACTTTACACACAAGATATTAATATATATATTCGACAAAATATTGCCTAGTTTCTTGTGCTTCCTTACCTTTTTATTTTGGACACAAACGATGAGGATGCTCATATCGACATACTTAGGTTGTATTGGGGTGAATCTCGAGCTCATTACTGGTGACATAAACATTTAGGATCGAACATTCATCATTTGAGACTTCCTAAACTTAAGGTTCATGAACTCCAATTATCAGTTTGCGAGTTTAGTAAGCTTAGAAGTTTATCAATAGTGAACTACATTATTTGAGTTAAATAACTCCATTTTTTGTCTTAGTGCATTTTTATCTTTTGTTCCTTGAGTTCAAATCAAATCAAGCATAACTTGTATTACGAAATTTCACAAGATTATTCTTTGTATTGATTTATTTCTATGTCTTTTGACTTTACTACAAAAGATAAATAGGTAGAAGAGAAAAAAGTTTGAAAGAAATATCAGTCTTCATGACTAACCTTTGGTGAAGTTATTCAAGATATTATCTTCGTGTGATATTCATTCTTCAAGAGTAACTTGGATAATTCCTAAGAATTTTATTAACTAATTAATCTATACCAAAGCTTAACTTTAGTAGGCTATAGTTTTGACATCTAAATTTGACAACAGACTTGACAAACCAACTCCAGTGGGTTCAACCGAGCATTCTCTCTAAGAATAACAACAAATTGAACTATAAACATGTAACAGAGAATTACTTTGACATCATACTCCAATGTATATATCATGATTTCCATGTGTCTGAAACAAATTGTTCGGCATCTACATTGTAATTAACATGCTAACTTCTTTGAGCGGCTCCAAATCCATCACTTGCCTGACATATTTTTTACCACAATCACATCCGACATACTTTCCCAATATATACACCGTGTGAATTTACATATTATTGTGGTATATGCTTTACAGGTCGGGGCATTACAAGCAACCCATCAAGATTTGAATTAACAACATCAATATAAAACATCATGTGCATAACTTTGAAACTTGCTGGACTTGCTTTACCTGAGACCTCACGATCCCATCTCTTACTCAAACTTGGTAACCCTTATTTTATAGTGCATGGTTACTAATACCCTTCAAGGAGTATCTCATTCAGTATTATCTGTATCTTATATTATGTCAAGAAAACCAAACGAAAAACATAACTTCTTCTACCAAGTTAAATCTTCGATTTATAAATCACGTCATAATTTATATTTGTATAAATAATGGTTGAAGTACTATCTTCAAACATATTCTTTCACCCATATTTTTTCACCCGAACAATGCACTAGTACTTAATATGGGGTTTAATCACACTCGCCTTTCCTAGCTCTGATTATTATTATTGGGGATTGGCACTCCGAACGTAGTGGAATGCTGGATCACGAAAAATAAATAATGATTTGAACCAAACTTAATAAGGTAGTAGTTGCTTTTTGTCCAACCCTTAAGCTAAGTCATTTTAGGGTTTTCGGCTTAGCCTAGGCTGACCATAGTGGTTGCTTTTAGCAGGCAAGCAGCAACAATTAGGGGTGGGACTTGGGTCGGGTTAACCCGCCCAACCCATACCCAACCCGAATGTTGGGTGGGCATGGGTAACGTATTTCAAAACTTTGGGCAAGCTTGGGCATAGGTTTTACAAACCCGAATTAAATTTGGGCAAGCATGGGCACAAATATTTCTAACCCAAGCGACCCGCCCAACCCGAAGAACTATGATATTGTTATATAAAACTATTTTTATAATTGATAGTATTATTATTTATTTAGATTAATTTTAGATATTATCTTCAAATCTAATAATGAAAATATAAATTATATCTATCTCATTAATCATTCAATTTGAGAAAAAAAATTATATTATTGGAAATAATCTTCAGTTAATTAGAAATTTATGATAAATGTAGCAATTAATCTTATAACATCTAAAATTTGGTATTATCATATTAACAAACTCGCATGTCTAGAGTAACTTGGGCCAACCCGAGGAACCCGAAGAACCCGAGGAACAAAACTTGAGCGGACTTGGGAGGTACCTGCATGGATTTCACGGGTTCGATGGGCAATCTGGGCAAAGGATTCCTAGCTCTGGTCTGGCTTGGCCAAGCCTTCTAACCCGCCCAACCAACCCAAGTCCCACCCCTAGCAACAATGAGGCTTGGCTCTGGGCTCCTCAGCAGGCCAATCAGAACATGTATTGGGCTACTTATAATGACATCCATAAATACCCATTGGGCCATTGCCTTACCTCACAATTCGACTCTAAAGTCCTAAGCAGAAGGAAAGGAAGCCAAGAGGGATATTCACTGAATACTTGAAATTAGGGGTGTGCAACGGTTGGACGGTTGCGGATTAGGGGTCACCCGCAACCAAACCGTAAAAGTTGCGGTTTTGGAAAATCAAACCGTGTCCGGTCCAATCACCCGCGGTTTTTTCATCCGCGGATCAACGGATGATACGGTCCGGTTGCGGATCAACCGCGGATTTACTCATGAAAAAAAAAAAAAGTAAAAAAAAAAAAAAAAAACTAAGTTAAGAAAGATAGACAAAGAATGCAATGTTAATTCATTGACAACTTGGCATGTTATTCTTAGGCATGTTTGGTAATGAAAATTATATGGGTCTTGAAAAGATTTAATTTATGTTTTATGTTCTTATCTCTTAATGTTTGGGCCATGTCATGTGACTAGAATTTTTTGTTGGTGCTTTCAGGTATTTACATTGTGCTAACATGCTTTAGAATCATGGTTTATATATAAAACCCAAAATTGTGGCTACACAAGCCCACGGAACTAGATAGGGAAGTTAAGGCCTTTACTACCCTACGGTGCGGTTAAAACCGCGGTTCTACAAATCCAACCGCAACCAAACCGCTAAACCGTGTCCGGTCCGTAGCCTCTTGCGGATTGGTTTTCATCCGCAATTTTGCGGACGGTTGCGGGTGAAAACCGCGGTTCCGGTTTTTTTTGCACACCCCTACTTGAAATAAGCGTGAGAGCTGAGAGCCTGAGACGACGAGAAGAGAACCCAGAACGGCTTCTCAATAGTTTAATTAAAAATATTCACAACAATTCTTCCTTCGTTCCACGCAATCAAACCGAACCCCCTTTCTTCTTCTTCTTTCTCAACTTTTTCCTGGGGTTAATCATTTTCATTCAATTCTATTATTCTTCGGCTTCTTCTTCTTCAATCCTTGTTGTCGCTTCTTTTTCTAACCCCATCCTCCCTCTGTGTCTTTTGTCATTGAAGTCAATCACTTTGGCTTGCAAGTTTTAACCCCCCAAAAAAAGTAAATAACTTTATTAGAGAATTGGGTTCTCATCAAAATCTTCTTTCGATTGCTATTCGTAGTCTGATATCCAATTCCAACGCCAACGCTCTGTCGGTCTCAGGTAAATTCGTGCTACTACTTTTTTTTTTTTTGGTGATTTATTGGGGTTTTTTAGTTGTTTATGTATGGAATATTGGTTTTTTCAATTTAGTGTTTCGTTAGGTATGGGCAACTAGGGGTTTTATTGTTTTGGGGTGAACACTAATACTATGAACGCCAATTTTGTGTTTGCTGTTTTTGAGGTTTTGATTGATCTATTGTTTGTTATACAGAAGCTCTGGGTGAATTTGGAGCTTCTTCGAGACAAAGCTGCTCTTAATTTCAGTCGATATCATCTGCTAAGCCAATTAATACTTGAGATTCAGTGATTATTTAGGTAAGATGTTTCTTAAAGCAGAAAAAAGTATAAATTATGTTTCGTTTTAAAAGAATTTGATATCAAAAGACATTTTGTTTCATAAAGATATGATTTTTAGTGGGTTTGGAGCTACGTTAAACTGCCAAAAGGTTGTCTTTGGCATTTTAGGGTTTAATAGACTAGATGTGTTATTCGAACAAGATTTAGAAGGAAATTCGAATGTAGTCTCCACATAATGCACTGATAATAGTTTATGATGAAGCATACTGGTTTAAGTTATAGCATATGAACAGTAGTCTTCTTTTATGTTCTAGAAAAACTGAAAAAGCGGTGCTTTGGAAAGGGTTAGAAGCATGAGTTAGGATTTAATGAAGTGAACCTCTACCCTCAGCTGTTTGTAAACATGTACGCTCTTTGGTATTTGACTAGATGTGTTAGGTTGCTAGATCAATCATGCTGGCATTACTATCTTTCGAAGTTTTCAGAAATTCCAAGTTGTTTTTATTGATTAGCGATGTTCATAATCACTTTTTCTGTTTGGGTAACATAAGAACGTAGAGGGTGAATTAGGAGACTGATACTCAGTTGCTTCACTGTTTATTATATAAACTAAATTAAACCTAACAAAATTCCACTAGAGATTACTGGAACTTTAGAATAGAAACTCAAGTTCCTGATGAGTACACTGATTTCTTTCTATCTTCTTCGATCATAGTGATGGTCTCTCATTGTCTTTTGCAGTTAAGTTATATACTTCATATACTCTGAGTTTCTTGGACTATGCTATAGTTTTTTAATGTCTATTTACATGTATCATCATTAAGACTTGAAACTTTCCTTAACAAGCACATTTACTTATACATAATCTCCTTCAGTATTCCTCTTTACAGGTCTATAGTTGAACTACCCAAATGATCATTTTGGGGAATGCACTCTCTCTCGTTATCTTGGGCTAAGTGTTTGTGAATGATGTCCAGTGGACACAAAGGAGTACATGCCCTCAAACACAACATTCTTAATTGGCAATGGAAAAGAGAATCGTCGTTAAACCAAGAACTTCTCATTGACGTGGCTCCTGAGATTGAGTTGTCTGACTACCGGAGGCTGCCAAGTTCTGGGAGTGAGAGTCCTTCCGACCTTCTTAACGGGGAAGGCTTGAATGTGGAACCGATTGCTGATCTGGACCTCTTCTTTGACAGGCTTTATAAATACTACTGTGAGAACGGACTTCGGTGCATCATAATCAAGTGGATAGTCGAACTTCTTAGCTTGGGGTTCACCATATGTTTTTCTGGTGTATTCCTTTTATTTGTCGATTGGAATGGTCTTCGCAATGCAAAGTGTGGGATAGAGGCTGTTGAATCCGGGATTAAACCCTGTGATTTGGCCAAAGAGGCCTTTCATCAACACCCATTAACTCCTTTCACATTTACCAAAGGGGTCATTTTGGGGTATCTAGGAATATTTTCCGGATACTGGATCTTTACGTTTGTGAGATTTTGTTATCAATTAAAAGATATCTTGGAGATTCGGCGCTTCTATTATAATAGGTAACTATAACTATGAAATTACTTTCCGATGTTTTCCCCTATATGAATAATCGCGAACCATTTTTTGTAGTTACTCTTGTAGTTGTAGGGTTTCTGGGCTTAAATGCTATTTTGGCATAATTAGTTTTTAAGCAACTTTACCTATTTTTTTGGCAGTCTTCAAGTTACTGATCGTGAAGTTCAAACAATGCCATGGGCCACCATTCTTGAAAAGGTTGTTCAGATACAAAGGTCTCAACAACTCTGTGTTGTAAAAGATCTCTCTGCACATGATATAATCATGCGAATAATGCGCAAGGAGAACTACCTGATTGGGATGCTCAATAAAGGCATTCTTGCTTTCCCAATATCTCAGTGGGTACCGGGATCTGGTCCTGCAGTCAGCTCTGCTGAGTCTGGCATACGTGGAAGAAGAAATTGTTTAATGTTGCCTAAGACTCTTGAATGGACATTTAATTGGTGTATATTGCAGAGCATGTTTGACAGGTATGTATGAAAAAGGTCACTATTATGTTTTACGTACAGTTAATAGATTGATTAGCATATAACTCAGCTATCAGTTAGTAAACTACTCAAGCAGCCTACTAATATGAATGTCATTTGGGTTGTCCAGAAATTTTCGACTGCAGAGTGACTTCATTTCCAATCCTACATCATTAAGAAGGAGGCTTATGTTAATCGGGATAGCGATGCTTCTCCTTTCTCCTTTTAGTATCATCTTTATGGTGGTATTTCACTTTTTGAGGCATGCGGAACAGTTCTATAATCATCCAAGTATAGCATCATCTCGAAGATGGTCCAACTTATCAAGGTGGATCTTTAGGGAATTCAACGAGGTATTACTCATTAAATTAGTCGTGTTCAAATGCTATGCATCTCCGTTCACATGATACTAATAAACTTTCATCCTCTTAGAATGTTATTGTTAACACTGAAAATACTAATTAATCGTATTCAAATGCTTTCTCCTAATCGTTTTGTCAATAGGGCTATAGTCTTGTATCGAAAGAGGATGCATTCAGAATTTGTAAACTTGACTTGCTTTTAATATATTGACTTTCCAATATGTTAATATCATTTTTTGTTTTGTATTTCAGGTCGACCATTTATTCAAGCATCGAATGAACAGCAGCGTAATTCATGCTGACGAATATCTGAAGCAATTTCCCTCTCCAATTATTAGCATCATTGCGAAATTTGTCTCTTTTGTTTCTGGGGGCTTCGCTGCTATTCTTATCATAATTGCAATACTTGATGAATCTCTACTTGAAGGGCATGTAATAATGTTTTTTCCACTCCTCCGTTTTGTAGCTTTTATATAGGGTAGTTTCCAATTCTACACGAACGAATTAGTTGAGTTTACTTTACTCTGACAGTGTATTAATTTTCCAGATATATGGTCGTAACCTATTATGGTATGCTGCTGTTTTTGGAACTGTAACCGCTATTAGCCGGGCAGCCATCATGGAGGACCTTCAGGTCCGTAACCCAGAAGGGGCGATGTCTTTAGTCGTGCAGCACACGCACCATATGCCAAAGAGGTGGCGCGGTAAAGAAAATTCGGATGTGGTTCGGACAGAATTTGAAACCTTATTTCAGGTAAACCCACCTCTGAAACTGTTTTCTGTTTTAAAGATGGAATTCAATTTTCTAAAAATATTATTGTTGTGCTATTTCTCAAGTAAGCTCACTAGTGCTTAATGTCTGATAATTCTTGCTAATAAATTATGAACTTCGGCAGTAGTTGATATAAGATAAAGCAGCAATTATTCTACTCTTTTTGTCCACGATTGACTCCCTATATTGCAAAATAGTACGCCAGGATTAATGTAGAACTATTTAAAATCTAATGAATAGCTCTAATGAGACTTGAAAGTATACTCTAGCTCAGTTGAGACTCGGTCTTTCTAGTTTCTTTATGTTTTTTACAACTTGAGAGTTGTCGGAATTGTAGTTCGTTGAAGTAAGATATCTATCTTTTGGGAATTAGTACTTATTTTATTATATTATGTGTGCAGTATACTGGGATGATGTTATTGGAGGAGATGGCCTCAATTTTTCTCACGCCATTTTTACTTATCTTTGTCGTACCACAGGTATCTTTGTTTTGCATGTAATACATTTTTCTCCGAACTCATACACGGCTGCCCACCCTCTCTCCCTCCCTTTAATAGTTCTCTTAAATTATGCAGCGCGTGGAAGACATTTTGCAGTTCATTTCAAATTTCACAGTGGATGTTGAAGGCGTGGGTCATGTTTGCAGGTTATTACCATTCGCCTTTTTTTGAAGCAAATCTAGATGACTGTCACTGATACATTAGAATATCTAGGTCTTGTCCAATAATTGGTTTTAATATTAGGCTTCATGCAAACAATTTAAGTTTTGACTCCTGTTTCCAACTTCTTTATGCAGCTTAAGTGTCTTCGATTTTGAAATGCATGGAAATAGCAACTATGGTGCACCATACAATACACCGCAAACCCAGAGGAGCTCCCAGGGGAAGTTGGAAAAGTCATTCTTGAGGTATGATTTGTTTTTCATGCTATTCATCTGGCGACATGCAAAGGGATCAAGGATATGTTTACTTGTATAAAGTCAAGGAACTTCTAATGTGTCTGGCTTGCAACTTTACTAGGTTTCTTCTTCTTTCTGTGTGATTTTTCAAAATTTTGGGGAAGGATACCGATTAAACTAAGAAGACTACGAATGTTTACTTTTCGTGTTCAGAATGTGTTTCTGGATTTAATATAATTTTCAGAAAATCTTGTACTGAAAAAGATCCTTCTATAACGTCTTATGTGATACACGTATCTTGCTTGTCCAAACCAGTTAGTAGCAAGTTGGATTTTAAGTTATTGAACGTGTACATATTAAACCCAGACGTTTGACTGTATCCTTCACTTGCTAATGAAGCTTGACCTACTTTTTCAGCATTTTATCCATTTCCCATTACTATCTTTTTATAAGTTCATCCTTCTTGTCAATATCTAAGTTCCCTGGACTGAGTTGATTTTATTATATTGAATTGCAGCTTCCACAGCAGTTACCCTACTTGGGAGCCAGATGCGGCAGGAAAACAATTTTTATCAACTCTAAGAAGTTTCCGGGATCAAAATTTGCCAGGAAGGACACAGCAAGAATTTCGGTATCCAAGGAATTGGCAATTGAACCTTAATTTGAGAAACCAAGGAAACATGGGAGGTGTTCCCATAACAGGTTATCAGTTGGGTTCATTATGGATTGTCGATTCAGATCAAAATAGTCACCCATATTTGCTAGATTGGTATTACACTTCACGTTTCCCCCGCACACTGAACGATTCAGAAGACATACCACCACCAACTGAAATGGAGCGTGATAGAGATATCTGGAGACCGTATAATCAGGCCGGCACACAAGCAGGACCAAGATTTGAACAAAACTGGGGTTTCCATCTGGACGAGGAACGGGCGCGCAGTCCTATGGAAGCATCTACTTCAACTCCTTTGTTCCGGGAAAGTGTATTACAACATCACAACACAGGTCATCTTGAACGTCCTGTTGAGAACCACTGGTGGGCCCGAAATGATCCTAATTCTGGTGGTGGAACCCAGGCAAGTTTTCTTGAGCCTCCAGTTTTCAACCATCAAATATTAGAAAACATTAATGAAAACTACTCTGATAGAAGTTCGGAGGAGCAAGAACAACGGTTAGATTGGAGGAATTCTCAATTGTTATCTAGAACGACATGTATTGAAGAAGATGTCGCTGGTGCAGAAGAAGATTTTAATCTACCATTCAATGACATATACTATACGCCCTCGGAAGAAACCAAAATGAAATCACAGCACCAGAACCATGAAACTGTGTGAATGACAAAAATTGATTCAAATTTCTTCTTGTGTTCTTTTACCCTTATCTTAGTCTTCCAGGTTTCTTTAATCACCCTGCAAGCCCTAAGTTGGTTATGCATGAAAACAGTCTGTAGTGTCTGGTCTTAATGTTTTATTCTTTATTTGTACATAAATTTAAATTTAACTCAGGTTAGTTTTGGCAATGTGAATTCTGTTAATCGCCAAGGGTTTAATGAGTCACCATGAGTCTATTGAAATTGTGAACTCATTCATTGTTTAACTCAGTTAATGTACATTCCAAGTTATTCCTGTATCCAAAAAGAATTTCATCGTAAATGTTCTTATTTAAGATGCATCATCCATGTACAAATGCATAGATTTTGATATTGATCTAAGCAAATGAAATTCACACGATGGATATAATTTATAAACTCAAGTTTTGCAATTAGGAATTCAGGAGTAGTACTAAATAGAAGCAACTACAGAACATACTAATGCTAGAATAATTAAAATGGGAATTATATAAATGCCCCTCCTTCTCATGGGCTTCAAAAATACCCTTGTCCACTATATTAATACCCTTAATCTAAAAACAAGGAAATTCAATTAGAAGATATTTCCTTTAATATCCCTAATCTATTCGATACTTCTTCTTCTTCATTACTAAAAACCGAAACTCATCTTCTCATCTCCGCCAGTACATCTTCAGAGTCGCCACCACCTCCACCGATCTCGTCATCAGTTCCGACAAAGACTCTTCTTATGCTTCCAGCAAATCCATCACAAGCAGCAGCATCACTACTTGATTTAGATCGATTTAACGGCAACATCTCCCCGTATTCCTTTCGCCGCCACCATCATGTCCTCCACGATTAGCAGCAGATCTATCACCGAGTTAGTGTTCGATTTCAACTTATTTCAACATTTTATTGTTCTTCATCTTCTTAAGTTGATGAATGATTTTCCAGATTCAGAGATCAACATATTTGATTTTTGGTATTCGATTACATAGTTTTATCGCTATTTTTGTGTTCGACTTCCACTGATTTCATCTTAATTGTTCTCCATCTTTCTAGGTTAAAAGATTGATTTTCCAGATTCATTGAAGCCAGATACTGTTGCAGTGTGTATGATTTTAGAGTTGAAGTTCTTCGAATTATTGAAGCTCAAAAAGCAATGATGATGGTGGTGGTTGTTGGAACAATTGCTGAATTATGCCTGCAAAATAATCACAAAAAACAAACAAAACATTGTTATGGCTGAGTCGCGGACTAGGTCGCTTTCTTTAAGACGTTTCGCGGCTCTGCCCAAGATTGTGCAAGCGCTTCTTCAATGTCGCGTCGTCCCCGGGATAAAACAGTACAGTTCAATCTCTTACAGAATCACTCTTGCACGATGAGAGGATGTGAAACTTCTACACTTCATTCTTGCTCAGAAACACTTTTTAGAAAAATCAAGGATGATCACACACTTGTTTTTCTTTCTCACAAAAATTCATTTTCTAATAGAAAACTATCATAGAAGAAGAAAAAAAAGGGTTCTCCAACTCTCCCAATTCTTTACATCAAAAAACTAAAACATTAAAGAACACTCATCTCTTTTTTTTTTTGTTTTTCCAACCAAAATTCTGATGTATAGCCAAGAGTTTCAAAACTTTTAAAATGTTATTAAAAGTGTTATTATGGTAGAGTTAACACCATTAAAAACCAGAAATATGTAACGGTCAAAATTAATGTTAACAAAATTATTTTTTTTCATTTAAGAAACTTAAATGCTATTAAAAACTTTATTTTTATTTATTGGGAAATAAATTTATGTTTTAAATATATATTCCCAACAGTGGTGATGGTTCTAGTGGCGGCGGTGGTGGAAGAGGTATGTGTTGGAATCTGTTTTTGTTTTGAAATTTGGGGTTACATCAGAAAGTTTTTTATTTATAGTGATTCCAATTGAGATTTAGGTTCGTTAAGTCTTGAAGATAGTGGTGGTTATGGTTGTTGTGGTGTTGGTGGATATTCTTGTCTTTGGTGGTGTTGGTGATGCTGGTGAGGTTAGAACGATGAATGTTGATGATGGAGATTGTGTTTGTTGTGGTTGGAATGATTAATTAAAGTTGGTCATGAAGATAATGGTGATTCTGGTTGTTTGTGGTGTTAGAGGCCGTTGAATCCGGGATTAAACCCTGTGATTTGGCCAAAGAGGCCTTTCATCAACACCCATTAACTCCTTTCACATTTACCAAAGGGGTCATTTTGGGGTATCTAGGAATATTTTCCGGATACTGGATCTTTACGTTTGTTAGATTTTGTTATCAATTAAAAGATATCTTGGAGATTCTACGCTTCTATTATAATAGGTAACTATAACTATGAAATTACTTTCCGATGTTTTCCCTATATGAATAATCGCGAACCATTTTTTGTAGTTACTCTTGTAGTTGTAGGGTTTCTGGGCTTAAATGCTATTTTGGCATAATTAGTTTTTAAGCAACTTTACCTAGTTTTTTGGCAGTCTTCAAGTTACTGATCGTGAAGTTCAAACAATGCCATGGGCCACCATTCTTGAAAAGGTTGTTCAGATACAAAGGTCACAACAACTCTGTGTTGTAAAAGATATCTCTGCACATGATATAATCATGCGAATAATGCGCAAGGAGAACTACCTGATTGGGATGCTCAATAAAGGCATTCTTGCTTTCCCAATATCTCGGTGGGTACCGGGATCTGGTCCTGCGATCGGCTCTGCTTGAGTCCTGGGCATACGTGGAAGAAGAAATTGTTTAATGTTGCCTAAGACTCTTGAATGGACATTTAATTGGTGTATATTGCAGAGCATGTTTGGATGTATGTATGAAAAAGGTCACTATTATGTTTTACGTACGCTTAATAGTTTGATTAGCATATAACTCAAACTATCGGTTAGTAAACTACTCAAGCAAACCTACTAATTTGAATGTCATTTGGGTTGTCCAGAAATTTTCGACTGCAGAGTGACTTCATTTCCAATCCTACATCATTAAGAAGGAGGCTTATGTTAATCGAAATAGCGATGCTTCTCCTTTCTCCCTTTAGTATCATCTTTATGGTGGTATTTCACTTTTTGAGGCATGCAGAACAGTTCTATAATCATCCAAGTATAGCATCATCTCGAAGATGGTCCAACTTATCAAGGTGGATCTTTAGGGAATTCAACGAGGTATTACTCATTAAATTAGTCGTGTTCAAATGCTATGCATCTCCGTTCACATGATACTAATAAACTTTAATCCTCTTAGAATGTTATTGTTAACATTGAAAATACTAATTAATCGTATTCAAATGCTTTCTCCTAATCGTTTTGTCAATAGGGCTATAGTCTTGTATCGAATGAGGATGCATTCAGAATTTGTAAACTTGACTTGCTTTTAATATATTGACTTTCCAATATGTTAATATCATTTTTGTTTTGTATTTCGAGGTCGACCATTTATTCAAGCATCGAATGAACAACAGAGCGTAATTCATGCCGACGAATATCTCAAAACAGTTTCCCTCTCCAATTATTAGCATCATTGCGAAATTTGTCTCTTTTGTTTAAGGGGCTTCGCTGCTATTCTTATCATAATTGCAATACTTGATGAATCTCTACTTGAAGGGCATGTAATAATGTTTTTTCCACTCCTCCGTTTTGTAGCTTTTATATAGGGTAGTTTCCAATTCTACGCGAACGAATTAGTTGAGTTTACTTTACTCGACAAAGTGTATTAATTTTCCGGATATATGGTCGTAACCTATTATGGTATCTTTGTTGTTTTGGAATCAGAACCGCTATTAGTCGGGCAGCCATCATGGAGGACCTTCAGTCCGTAACCCGAGAAGGGGCGATGTCTTTAGTCGTGCAGCACACGCACCATATGCCAAAGAGGTGGCGCGGTAAAGAAAATTCGGATGTGGTTCGGACAGAATTTGAAACCTTATTTCAGTAAACCCACCTCTGAAACCTGTTTTGTTTTAAAGATGGAATTCAATTTTCTAAAAATATTATTGTTGTGCTATTTCTCAAGTAAGCTCACTAGTGCTTAATGTCCGATAATTCTTGCTAATAAATTATGAACTTCGGCGATAGTTGATATAAGATAAAGCAAAGAATTATTCTACTCTTTTTGTCCACGATTGACTCCCTATATTGCAAAATAGTACGCCAGGATTAATGTAGAACTATTTAAAATCTAATGAATAGCTCTAATGAGACTTGAAAGTATACTCTAGCTCGGTTGAGACTCGGTCTTTCTAGTTTCTTTATGTTTTTTACAACTTGAGAGTTGTCGGAATTGTAGTTCGTTGAAGTAAGATATCTATCTTTTGGGAATTAGTACTTATTTTATTATATTATGTGTGTGCAGTATACTTGGGATGATGTTATTGGAGGAGATGGCCTCAATGTTTCTCACGCCATTTTTACTTATCTTTGTCGTACCACGTATCTTTGTTTTGCATGTAATACATTTTTCTCCGAACTCATACACGGCTGCCCACCCTCTCTCCCTCCCTTTAATAGTTCTCTTAAATTATGTAGCGCGTGGAAGACATTTTGCAGTTCATTTCAAATTTCACAAAGGATGTTGAAGGCGTGGGTCATGTTTGCGGTTATTACCATTCGCCTTTTTTTTGAAGCAAATCTAGATGACTCACACTGATACATTAGAATATCTAGGTCTTGTCCAATAATTGGTTTTAATATTAGGCTTCATGCAAACAATTTAAGTTTTGACTCTTTTCCAACTTCTTTATGCGACTTAAGTGTCTTCGATTTTGAAAGGCATGGAAATAGCAACTATGGTGCACCATACAATACACCGCAAACCCACAGGAGCTCCCGGGGGAAGTTGGAAAAGTCATTCTTGAGGTATGATTTGTTTTTCATGCTATTCATCCGGCGACATGCAAAGGGATCAAGGATATGTTTACTTGTATAAAGTCAAGGAACTTCTAATGTGTCTAGCTTGCAACTTTACTAGGTTTCTTCTTATTTCTGTGTGATTTTTCAAAATTTTGGGGAAGGATACCGATTAAACTAAGAAGACTACGAATGTTTACTTTTCGTGTTCGAGAATGTGTTTCGGATTTAATATAATTTTCAGAAAATCTTGTCTTGAAAAAGATCCTTCTATAACGTCTTATGTGATACACGTATCTTGCTTGTCCAAACCAGTTAGTAGCAAGTTGGATTTTAAGTTATTGAACGTGTACATATTAAACCCGGACGTTTGATCGTATCCTTCACTTGCTAATGAAGCTTGACCTACTTTTTCAAAGATTTTATCCATTTCCCATTACTATCTTTTTATAAGTTCATCCTTCTTGTCAATATCTAAGTTCCCTGGACTGAGTTGATTTTATTATATTGAATTGCGGTTTCCACAAAGCGGTTACCCTACTTGGGAGCCGGATGCGGAAGGAAAACAATTTTTATCAACTCTAAGAAGTTTCCGGGATCAAAATTTGCCGTGAAGGACACAACAAGAATTTCGGTATCCAAGGAATTGGCAATTGAACCTTAATTTGAGAAACCAAGGAAACATGGGAGGTGTTCCCATAACAGGGTTATCGATTGGGTTCATTATGGAATGTCGATTTAGATCAAAATAGTCACCCATATTTGCTAGATTGGTATTACACTTCACGTTTCCCCACACACCGAATGATTCGGAAGACATACCACCACCAACTGAAATGGAGAGTGATAGAGATATCTGAGACCGTATAATCTGAGACGGCACACAAGCGGGACCAAGATTTGAACAAAACCGGGGTTTCCATCTCGACGAGGAACGGGCGCGCAGTCCTATGGAAGCATCTACTTCAACTCCTTTGTTCCGGGAAAGTGTATTACAACA
Source organism: Papaver armeniacum (assembly GCA_023531295.1). Lineage (NCBI taxonomy): Eukaryota > Viridiplantae > Streptophyta > Magnoliopsida > Ranunculales > Papaveraceae > Papaver > Papaver armeniacum. The sequence continues at coordinate 213,012 of JAJJWW010015024.1, read as the reverse complement.
TCACAACACAGTCATCTTGAACGTCCCGTTGAGAACCACCGGTGGGCCCGAAATGATCCTAACTCGTGGTGGAACCCAGGCAAGTTTTCTTGAGCCTCCAGTTTTCAACCATCAAATATTAGAAAACATTAATGAAAACTACTCGATAGAAGTTCGGAGGAGCAAGAACAACGGTTAGATTGGAGGAATTCTCAATTGTTATCTAGAACGACATGTATTGAAGAAGATGTCACTGGTGCAGAAAGAAGATTTTAATCTACCATTCAATGACATATACTATACGCCCTCGGAAGAAACCAAAATGAAATCACAAAGCACCAGAACCATGAAACGTGTGAATGACAAAAATTGATTCAAATTTTTTCTTGTGTTCTTTTACCCTTATCTTAGTCTTCCGGGTTTCTTTAATCACCCTTCAAGCCCTAAGTTGGTTATGCATGAAAACAATCAGTAGTGTCTCGGTCTTAATGTTTTATTCTTTATTTGTACATAAATTTAAATTTAACTCGGGTTAGTTTTGGCAATGTGAATTCTGTTAATCGCCAAGGGTTTAATGAGTCACCATGAGTCTATTGAAATTGTGAACTCATTCATTGTTTAACTCAGTTAATGTACATTCCAAGTTATTCCCGTATCCAAAAAGAATTTCATCGTAAATGTTCTTATTTAAGATGCATCATCCATGTACAAATGCATAGATTTTGATATTGATCTAAGCAAATGAAATTCACACGATGGATATAATTTATAAACTCAAGTTTTGCAATTAGGAATTCGGGAGTAGTACTAAATAGAAGCAACTACGAGAACATACTAATGCTAGAATAATTAAAATGGGAATTATATAAATGCCCCTCCTTCTCATGGGCTTCAAAAATACCCTTGTCCACTATATTAATACCCTTAATCTAAAAACAAGGAAATTCAATTAGAAGATATTTCCTTTAATATCCCTAATCTATTCGATACTTCTTCTTCTTCATTACTAAAAACCGAAACTCATCTTCTCATCTCCGCCAGTACATCTTCAGAGTCGCCACCACCTCCACCGATATCGTCATCAGTTCCGACAGCAGCTCTTATGCTTCCAGCAAATCCATCACAAGCAGCAGCATCACTACCTGATTTAGATCGATTTAACGGCAACATCTCCCCGTATTCCTTTCGCCGCCACCATCATGTCCTCCACTATTAGCAGCAGATCTATCACCGAGTTAGTGTTCGATTTCAACTTATTTCAACATGTTATTGTTCTTCATCTTCTTAAGTTGATGAATGATTTTCCAGATTCAGAGATCAACATATTTGATTTTTGGTATTCGATTACATAGTTTTATCGCTATTTTTGTGTTCGACTTCCACTGATTTCATCTTAATTGTTCTCCATCTTTCTAGGTTAAAAGATTGATTTTCCAGATTCATTGAAGCCAGATACTGTTGCAGTGTGTATGATTTTAGAGTTGAAGTTCTTCGAATTATTGAAGCTCAAAAAGCAATGATGATGGTGGTGGTTGTTGGAACAATTGCTGAATTATGCCTGCAAAATAATCACAAAAAACAAACAAAACATTGTTATGGCTGAGTCGCGGACTAGGTCGCTTTCTTTAAGATGTTTCGCGGCTCTGCCCAAGATTGTGCAAGCAGTTCTTCAATGTCGCGTCGTCCCCAGGATAAAACAGCCGAGTTCAATCTCTTACACAATCACTCTTGCACGATGAGAGGATGTGAAACTTCTACACTTCATTCTTGCTCAGAAACACTTTTTAGAAAAATCAAGGATGATCACACACTTGTTTTTCTTTCTCACAAAAATTCATTTTCTAATAGAAAACTACCACATAAGAAGAAAAAAAAGGGTTCTCCAACTATCCCAATTCTTTACATCAAAAAACTAAAACATTAAAGAACATTCATCTCTTTTTTTTTTGTTTTTCCAACCAAAATTCTGATTTATAGCCAAGAGTTTCAAAACTTTTAAAATGTTATTAAAAGTGTTATTATGGTAGAGTTAACACCATTAAAAACCAGAAATATGTAACGGTCAAAATTAATGTTAACAAAATTAATTTTTTTCATTTAAGAAACTTAAATGCTATTAAAAACTTTCTTTTTATTTATTGGGAAATAAATTTATGTTTTAAATATATATTCCCAACAGTGGTGATGGTTCTAGTGGCGGCGGTCGTGGAAGAGGTATGTGTTGGAATCTGTTTTTGTTTTGAAATTTGGGGTTACATCAGAAAGTTTTTTATTTATAGTGATTCCAATTGAGATTTAGGTTCGTTAAGTCTTGAAGATAGTGGTGGTTATGGTTGTTGTGGTGTTGGTGGATATTCTGTGTGCTGGTGGTGTTGGTGATGCTGGTGAGGTTAGAACGATGAATTTTGATGATGGAGATTGTGTTTGTTGTGGTTGGAATGATTAATTAAAGTTGGTCATGAAGATAATGGTGATTCTGGTTGTTTGTGGTGTTAGAGGCCGTTGAATCCGGGATTAAACCCTGTGATTTGGCCAAAGAGGCCTTTCATCAACACCCATTAACTCCTTTCACATTTACCAAAGGGGTCATTTTGGGGTATCTAGGAATATTTTCCGGATCTTTGGATCTTTACGTTTGTGAGATTTTGTTATCAATTAAAAGATATCTTGGAGATTCGGCGCTTCTATTATAATAGGTAACTATAACTATGAAATTACTTTCCGATGTTTTCCCCTATATGAATAATCGTGAACCATTTTTTGTAGTTACTCTTGTAGTTGTAGGGTTTCTGGGCTTAAATGCTATTTTGGCATAATTAGTTTTTAAGCAAATTTACCTATTTTTTTGGCAGTCTTCGAGTTACTGATCGTGAAGTTCAAACAATGCCATGGGCCACCATTCTTGAAAAGGTTGTTCAGATACAAAGGTCACAACAACTCTGTGTTGTAAAAGATCTCTCTGCACATGATATAATCATGCGAATAATGCGCAAGGAGAACTACCTGATTGGGATGCTCAATAAAGGCATTCTTGCTTTCCCAATATCTCAGTGGGTACCGGGATCTGGTCCTGCGATCGGCTCTGCTTTGAGTCCGGCATACGTGGAAGAAGAAATTATTTAATGTTGCCTAAGACTCTTGAATGGACATTTAATTGGTGTATATTGCGAGCATGTTTGACAGCATGTATGTATGAAAAGGACACTATTATGTTTTACGTACGGTTAATAGTTTGATTAGCATATAACTCGGCTATCGGTTAGTAAACTACTCAAGCAGCCTACTAATATGAATGTCATTTGGGTTGTCCGAAATTTTCGATCATGCAGAGTGACTTCATTTCCAATCCTACATCATTAAGAAGGAGGCTTATGTTAATCGGGATAGCGATGCTTCTCCTTTCTCCCTTTAGTATCATCTTTATGGTGGTATTTCACTTTTTGAGGCATGCGGAACAGTTCTATAATCATCCAAGTATAGTATCATCTCGAAGATGGTCCAACTTATCAAGGTGGATCTTTAGGGAATTCAATGAGGTATTACTCATTAAATTAGTCGTGTTCAAATGCTATGCATCTCCGTTCACATGATACTAATAAACTTTCATCCTCTTATAATGTTATTGTTAACATTGAAAATACTAATTAATCTTATTCAAATGCTTTCTCCTAATCGTTTTGTCAATAGGGCTATAGTCTTGTATCGAATGAGGATGCATTCAGAATTTGTAAACTTGACTTGCTTTTAATATATCGACTTTCCAATATGTTAATATCATTTTTTTTTTTGTATTTTAGGTCGACCATTTATTCAAGCATCGAATGAACAATGGCGTAATTCATGCTTTGATGAATATCTCGAAGCAATTTCCCTCTCCAATTATTAGCATCATTGCGAAATTTGTCTCTTTTGTTTCTGGGGGCTTCGCTGCTATTCTTATCATAATTGCAATACTTGATGAATCTCTACTTGAAGGGCATGTAATAATGTTTTTTCCACTCCTCCGTTTTGTAGCTTTTATATAGGGTAGTTTCCAATTCTACACGAACGAATTAGTTGAGTTTACTTTACTCTGACAGTGTATTAATTTTCCGGATATATGGTCGTAACCTATTATGGTATCTCAGCTTTTTTTTGGAATCAGAACCGCTATTAGCCGGGCAGCCATCATGGAGGACCTTCAGTCCGTAACCCGAGAAGGGCGATGTCTTTAGTCGTGCAAAGACACGCACCATATGCCAAAGAGGTGGCGCGGTAAAGAAAATTCGGATGTGGTTCGGACAATTTGAAACCTTATTTCGGGTAAACCCACCTCTGAAACTGTTTTCTGTTTTAAAGATGGAATTCAATTTTCTAAAAATATTATTGTTGTGCTATTTCTCAAGTAAGCTCACTAGTGCTTAATGTCTGATAATTCTTGCTAATAAATTATGAACTTCGGCAGTAGTTGATATAAGATAAAGCGAAAGAATTATTCTACTCTTTTTGTCCACGATTGACTCCTATATTGCAAAATAGTACGCCAGGATTAATGTAGAACTATTTAAAATCTAATGAATAGCTCTAATGAGACTTGAAAGTATACTCTAGCTCAGTTGAGACTCGGTCTTTCTAGTTTCTTTATGTTTTTTTACAACTTGAGAGTTGTCGGAATTGTAGTTCGTTGAAGTAAGATACCTATCTTTTGGGAATTAGTACTTATTTTATTATATTATGTGTGCAGTATACTTGGATGATGTTATTGTAGGAGATGGCCTCAATTTTTCTCACGCCATTTTTACTTATCTTTGTCGTACCACAGGTATCTTTGTTTTGCATGTAATACATTTTTCTCCGAACTCATACACGGCTGCCCACCCTCACTCCCTCCCTTTAATAGTTCTCTTAAATTATGCAGCGCGTGGAAGACATTTTGCAGTTCATTTCAAATTTCACAGTGGATGTTGAAGGCGTGGGTCATGTTTGCAGGTTATTACCATTCGCCTTTTTTTGAAGCAAATCTAGATGACTCATCACCGATACATTAGAATATCTAGGTCTTGTCCAATAATTGGTTTTAATATTAGGCTTCATGCAAACAATTTAAGTTTTGACTCCTGTTTCCAACTTCTTTATGCAGCTTAAGTGTCTTCGATTTTGAAAGGCATGGAAATAGCAACTATGGTGCACCATACAATACACCGCAAACCCAGAGGAGCTCCCAGGGGAAGTTGGAAAAGTCATTCTTGAGGTATGATTTGTTTTTCATGTTATTCATCTGGCGACATGCAAAGGGATCAAGGATATGTTTACTTGTATAAAGTCAAGGAACTTCTAATGTGTCTAGCTTGCAACTTTACTAGGTTTCTTCTTCTTTCTGTGTGATTTTTCAAAATTTTGGGGAAGGATACCGATTAAACTAAGAAGACTACGAATGTTTACTTTTCGTGTTCAGAATGTGTTTCTGGATTTAATATAGTTTTCAAAAATCTTGTCTTGAAAAAGATCCTTCTATAACGTCTTATGTGATACACGTATCTTGCTTGTCCAAACCAGTTAGTAGCAAGTTGGATTTTAAGTTATTGAACGTGTACATATTAAACCCGGACGTTTGACCACTTGCTAATGAAGCTTGACCTACTTTTTCAAAGATTTTATCCATTTCCCATTACTATCTTTTTATAAGTTCATCCTTCTTGTCAATATCTAAGTTCCCTGGACTGAGTTGATTTTATTATATTGAATTGCGGCTTCCACAAGCCCGCTTACCCTACTTGGGAGCCGATGCGGCGGAAAAACAATTTTTATCAACTCTAAGAAGTTTCCGGGATCAAAATTTGCCGGGAAGGACACAACAAGAATTTCGGTATCCAAGGAATTGGCAATTGAACCTTAATTTTAGAAACCAAGGAAACATGGGAGGTGTTCCCATAACAGTTATCAGATTGGGTTCATTATGGATTGTCGATTCGATCAAAATAGTCACCCATATTTGCTAGATTGGTATTACACTTCACGTTTCCCCGCACACCGAACGATTCGAAGACATACCACCACCAACTGAAATGGAGCGTGATAGAGATATTTGGAGACCGTATAATCAGTAGGCACACAAGCGGGACCAAGATTTGAACAAAACCGGGGTTTCCATCTGGGACGAGGAACGGGCGCGCGATCCTATGGAAGCATCTACTTCAACTCCTTTGTTCCGGAAAGTGTATTACAACATCACAACACAGTCATCTTGAACGTCCCGTTGAGAACCACCGGTGGGCCCGAAATGATCCTAATTCTGTGGTGGAACCCGGGCAAGTTTTCTTGAGCCTCCAAGGTTTCCAACCATCAAATATTAGAAAACATTAATGAAAACTACTCTGATAGAAGTTCGGAGGAGCAAGAACAACGGTTAGATTGGAGGAATTCTCAATTGTTATCTAGAACGACATGTATTGAAGAAGATGTCGCTGGTGCAGATGAAGATTTTAATCTACCATTCAATGACATATACTATACGCCCTCGGAAGAAGCCAAAATGAAATCACAGCACCAGAACCATGAAACCGTGTGAATGACAAAAATTGATTCAAATTTCTTCTTGTGTTCTTTTACCCTTATCTTAGTCTTCCGGGTTTCTTTAATCACCTTGCAAGCCCTAAGTTGGTTATGCATGAAAACAGTCTATAGTGTCTGGTCTTAATGTTTTATTCTTTATTTGTACATAAATTTAAATTTAACTCAGGTTAGTTTTGGCAATATGAATTCTGTTAATCGCTAAGGGTTTAATGAGTCACCATGAGTCTATTGAAATTGTGAACTCATTCATTGTTTAACTCAGTTAATGTACATTCCAAGTTATTCCTGCATCCAAAAAGAATTTCATCGTAAATGTTCTTGTTTAAGATGCATCATCCATGTACAAATGCATAGATTTTGATATTGATCTAAGCAAATGAAATTCACACGATGGATATAATTTATAAACTCAAGTTTTGCAATTAGGAATTCAAGAGTAGTACTAAATAGAAGCAACTACAGAACATACTAATGCTAGAATAATTAAAATGGGAATTATATAAATGCCCCTCCTTCTCATGGGCTTCAAAAATACCCTTGTCCACTATATTAATACCCTTAATCTAAAAACAAGGAAATTAAATTAGAAGATATTTCCTTTAATACCCCTAATCTATTCGATACTTCTTCTTCTTCATTACTAAAAACCGAAACTCATCTTCTCATCTCCGCCAGTACATCTTCAGAGTCGCCACCACCTCCACCGATCTCGTCATCAGTTCCGACAACAGCTCTTATGCTTCCAGCAAATCCATCACAAGCAGCAGCATCACCACCTGATTTAAATCGATTTAACGGCAGCATCTCCCCGTATTCCTTTCGCCGCCACCATCATGTCCTCCACGATTAGCAGCAGATATATCACCGAGTTAGTGTTCGATTTCAACTTATTTCAACATTTTATTGTTCTTCATCTTCTTAAGTTGATGAATTATTTTCCAGATTCAGAGATCGACATATTTGATTTTTTGTATTCGATTACATAGTTTTATCGTTAATTCTGTGTTCGACTTCCACTGATTTCATCTTAATTGTTCTCCATCTTTCTAGGTTAAAAGATTGATTTTCCAGATTCATTGAAGCCAGATACTATTGCAGTGTGTATGATTTTAGAGTTGAAGTTCTTCGAATTATTGAAGCTCAAAAAGCAATGATGATGGTGGTGGTGATGGTTCTAGTGGCGGCGGTGGTGGAAGAGGTATGTGTTGGAATCTGTTTTTGTTTTGAAATTTGGGGTTACATCAGAAAGTTTTTTATTTATAGTGATTCCAATTGAGATTTAGGTTCGTTAAGTCTTGAAGATAGTGGTGGTTATGGTTGTTGTGGTGTTGGTGGATATTCTGTGTGTTGGTGGTGTTGGTGATGCTGGTGAGGTTAGAACGATGAATTTTGATGATGGAGATTGTGTTTGTTGTGGTTGGGATGATTAATTAAAGTTGGTTATGAAGATAATGGTGATTCTGGTTGTTTGTGGTGTTTGAAATGTTGTACGCTGCTGGCGGCGGTGGTGGTGAGGTTGGACGACAAGTTGTTGAATACTACTCCATCAACTATTTAGGGAGTCAACAACGAATGTTTGTGTATCAACAATGGAAAAATGAAATCAACAACCAATATTTGTGTGTCAACAATAGAAATTGATCTTAGTGTAAGGAGTCAACAACAAATATTTGTGTATCAACAATAGAAATTGACCTTAGTTTAGGGAGTCAACAACCAATGTTTTTGTATCAACAATAGAAATGGTAGTCAACAACCAATATTTGTGTATCAACAATAGAAATAGATCTTAGTGTAAGAAATCAACAACAAATATTTGTGTATCAACAATAGAAATTGACCTTAATTTAGGGAGTCAACAACCAATGTTTGTGTGTCAACAATAGAAAAATGGAATCAACAACCAATATTTGTGTATCAACAATAGAAATAGATCTTAGTGTAAGGAATCAACAACAAATATTTGTGTATCAACAATAGAAAAATGGAATCAACAACCAATATTTGTGTATCAACAATAGAAATAGATCTTAGTGTAAGGAATCAACAACAAATATTTGTGTATCAACAATATAAATTGACCTTAGTTTAGGGAGTCAACAACCAATGTTTGTGTATCAACAGTAGAAAACTGGAATCAACAACCAAATTTGACAAATATTTTTGAACTTTTGATTTTTTGGATCCACTTCAGTTGTTGACACCTAATAGCGGCGGCGGCGGCGGTTGTATTTAGTAAGTGGTGGTGGTGGTGGAGTGGAGGTGGCGGTGGTGGAATGTTATTGGTGGTTGTATTTAGTAAGTGGTGGTGGTGGTGGAGTGGTGGTGGTGGCGGATTGGTGGTGGTGGTGGAGTGGTGGTGGCGGCGGTGTTGTTGGTGGTGAAATGAAATAATAGAAAAATCTATTTTTTAATGGATAATATTTTTAAATGGAAAATAATATTGTAAGTGAGGGTATTAAGGTAATCTATTTTTTAATCGATAAGGTATTTAAATGATAGGGGTATTTATATGAACGCGTAATTGGGGGATATGAATTACTTCCCCCAACAAAAGGTGGCTGTTAAGGGGTGTTTTTTGAGTACGAAAAATACCAAAACACCCTTTCCTTAATTAAAAATCATTATAAAAAGACTGTAATGCCCTTTCCTTAAAACATAAAAATCAAATAACCAAAATCATATATCCCCCAATTCCAATTTGTACCGGCATAGGGTTAGGTTTTGAAAATTTTATTTTTTCTTCATCTTCTTCCTCATCGTTCATTCTTCATCGACGATTAATCGTTGAATCAAAAATTTCTTTGTCGATTAACCTAACATAACCATGCCTCGAAGAACCAAATCGAAAGCAAAACCGAGAACCAAATCGACTGCTCAACAAACACATGAACAAAGAATCGAGAACATTGCTCAACAACTAGAAGAGGACGCAGCAGCGAACTCAGATGATCAAACACTCATGGCTTCTCTGAGAAGGTAAGTGATTTTTGAACTCATTTATGATTGTTTTAATCGATTTGTAGCCATGGGTTTAGGTTAGAATCACCAACAATAGCTGAAACTGTCGAGTTACAGAGAGTACCGGCATTGGATCTTGGTTTGAATACCAAGCCGGTTTAGGTACCGGCATAGAATTTGGGTCGAATACCATACCGGTTTGCATTCCTGAAACTGAATTTTTTATACCGGCATACAATTAGGGTTGAATAACATACCGGTAGTCAACTAAAAACACACAGGAACTTAATTGTTTGTACCGACATTCTATCTAGGTTTCGTGAATGCCGGTATCTAAAAACCGGCATCTGTTAGTTCAATTCGGAAATGCCGGTAGTACACTTAAAACATACAGGAACATCACTGAAATGGTGCTCAATACCGGCACATAATTTAGTTTCTAAAAAATGCCGGTACAACGATACCGGCATGCTCGATATTTAAGGTCTTATGCCGGTCCATGTTACCGGCATTGGTTTGTTTAGGAATTGGTATGCCGGTTCCTAAACTGCCATGACTTTTCTATTGTTTGTTTTGTTTGCTTATGTTATAGGTCAAAAGCCAAAGAAGCGAAGAAAAATAAAGGTCCTATTCTCACTAAGAGAATGAGGAAGGACGGTCTTGATACTCCTCAGTCCCTGCCTCCACGAGGGAAAGACGCGGGTCGCAAGAAACGTTTGGGGTTTCAAACAAGAGGGTCAATTTGGGAGAGTGGTGGTGAACGTAGTGCACTTGCAATCCGTGAAGGTACTGGAACACTTGAGGACGATGAGCATGATGAAGTGGAAAGTGAGGAGGAAGATGATGAGGTTCCCCCAAGTCAATTAGCAAGCCAAAGCGAAGTTGGTGGGACTAGTCAACAACCAACACAAGGCAAGGACAAGGGCAAGGGCAAACACAAAGTTAAAGGTTGTCACCTTCCTCACCTTGATGACATGATACCCGACCGCGATGATGGTAAAATTTGGGGTCAAGCTCCGGAACCGAAAGTACTCTTTGGATACAAGCATTCTTGGGATCGTACTATCTTTCAAACTTATGTAAGCATTTTTTATTTTGTGCATGTGCATTGTTTTATCTTTTACATCATCTCTTAATCGTATTATCTCATATTTGTAGGATCATACTAAGGCTGTGCGTGTTTGCCGAAACCAAGCCGCGGCTGAGTGGAAATTGTCGTTGGAGCATGAAGATGTCCAAACATTAGTAAAGAACTCTGGTATGTATTCTTTGGTTGAAAATTACGATACTGTGACCGTCAATTGCTTCGTCGAAAGGTATCATGGTGAAACTGATACAATGCACTTCCCGTTTGGAGAGATGACCTTGATTCCTGAAGATGTTCATGACATTCTAGGCTTGAATGTTATCGGCAAATCAATTTCAGAAGGAGTTGAGTCTCGGGACCTAGATTGGTTGAAGTTGCACGATTTGACCAAAAAGCTGTTTGGTTGGGACTTCAAAACTTCTTCGGATAGCTTTTATGTAGCATCGAACGGAAGTAAGATGAAGACATTCAAGCTGACGATGCTTAAGAAGATGTTTGAAAATACAAAGGCTAGAAGCTTGGTGGATGGATGGGACCACACGCATTCGGTATACGACCGCCGCGTACTGTTATACATCTTGGGCACTAGGGCATTCCACGACACTAATGGCAACAGGGTAAGTGCAAACTTTCTCCAAGACCTTGACCCGTTGGAAGGTGTCTATGGCTATTCTTGGGGCACCGCGGTCATGGCACATTTGATGGCGGAGATGAGAAGGGCTTCATTGGCTAAAACAAACCAATTTGTCGGGAATTTTACTTTACTCCAGGTACAAATTTCTTTAATCTATTGTTGACATGTATTTTTTTTACTTATGTTCACATGTATATTGTTCACATTGGATTAGGTGTGGTGTTATGAACACTTCCCAACCTTGTTCAAGGACTGCCAATTCTTGAAGATCAAAGACCTTCCCCGAACCCGATACCCCTAGAGCTCGAGGTTTGAGTTTAACAAAGAATCCGAAGCCCTAGTAACAAAGGTCGAGTCATCGATATGAGATTGGCTCTGGATGCTATGAGGAAGGAAGACGTTGTGTTCGAAACTTATAAGGAGATTAGAGGATACCTTCAAATTCCAAGAGATGTTGCATTTTACCATGGGCCGTTGTACCACCCAAAAGGATACATCATGGCCGATCCATGCCGTGTGATGCGCCAACATGGATTTAAGCAATTATCCCATTTTTGGTCGACCTCTGATGATAATTATCTTCTTTAATTTTCTCGGTGCAATTCAACTCCCAACAAGTTGCATGTAGTGTATGATCCAGAACCGGAACCAACACATTGGAGGGAAAGAGAGCCACGTCGTTTGGTTGATATTAGTAAGTGGGAGATTGCGGAAAATGGTTATGAAGTTGATGACAGCTACATGAGGGATTACCTGGAATGGTCACATCCTTATGTCGTGCGCCGTCCCTCCGTCGAAGCTCCACACCAAGAAAACCCTCCTGTTAAAATTCCTCCACCTCCACAACCTACGATGGCCCAACTTCTTACGACTTTAGGAATGGTGGTAAGTTTTCTTAATTGCTTATAGTCATTAAATGTAAACATAATCATATATTAACATATATACTGATTATGTGTTTGATGTATTAATCTAGCGACGTCGGCTTGGCAAGGTTACGAAGATGTTAGGTTGCAAGCATAAGGACGGAGTGGTGCTATCTCTTCAAGAAATCAAGGAACTCGAGGAAAAGCTTCATAGAATTGAAGAAACCCACCCTACTGTCAGAGCTATGTATGGGGAAACAAGGAAGGCGCCGACCCAAAAGAAACAAAAGACTAATTTAGTGGAAGAGAATTGATGACAATTAGTGATGGTTAACTCTTTAGTTCTTTGGTTACGTCAAAAATAATTTCAAACTTGTTTTGGTTTGTACTGTGGGTTAACTCTTTAGTTCTTTGGTTTATGTTGAACATGTTAAGATTTCTAGTTTGAAAGTTAAAATGTTCCGGCATAGTAGAGGTCAGTTTTAGAAATACATGTACACATACCGGCATATACAGAATGCTCAAAACACTGGCGGAACCTAGTCCCGGCATAGAAATTTTATGCCGGAACAATCAGGTTACATTATTTGGTTCCTGTATAGAAACTGACATGTACCGGCATTGTTGTGTTTGCTAAGGTAAATGCCGGTATTGCAAATGTCCAAATACTCTTAAATATGTGACAGAAAACCGGCATAGTAAGATTCATTTTGACAATGCCGGTATCTAAAGTTTCCAAATACTCTTACAGAGTTGACATAAAACCGGCATCGTTGTTTTGATTTCCGCAATGCCGGCACTTTGCTTAATTCATTTCAAATTCTCTTTTATTTCGATGCCTCAAGTAATCGACTACATTGGATTAGAAACTTTAAATTAAAAAAAACAGTGAATGGATTGCACTTAGTTAGAGATAATCTATTTCCATCCCTTTTCAACAATTGCGGAGCCTTTGAGCATTTCCCTCATCTGTTCAAAGACATCGTCCGGAATGGGGGTGTCAAGGATCATCCTTATTGGCTCTTCTTCTTTTTCAAAATATTCCTTTCTCTTCATATAACACCCATCACACCCATCGATAGGCTTGCATTGGCCCTTGTGGTTTTCTCTTGACTCTGCTAGTTCAACCGCTTTGTCAAACCATTGAAACTCATCGCACTTTGGGTGATTCAAACACCTTAGAAACATTCTTCCATTTTCAGCATCATCAGTTTTGCAATCCAAAACCGGCGTGTCCCATCACAAGCTTCTACACTTTGAATAAATAAATGGACAGTCCATGGCTAGGTGAGAAGGTGACTTGCAAATTTGACACTTGCAATGATGATTCTGTAAGAAAAAATTATATTAGTTTTCCGTCATAGTATTGAAGAGCATGTGGTTAGGAAATCTACTTACTTTGCAAATAGAGGTAGATGATGAATCCCCCATTCTTTGAACCGTGCTTGCTTTCTTGAGAGAATGATTTTTTTTATTTGGTGCTTGGTTTGTGTAGTTTTTGCCAAAGGAATGGGTGATGTTATATAGAAATGAAGCTCCAACGATCATATTTTTCAAAAAACTAGCCGTTTTTTTTTTCGAATTTTACCCATTCCGGCATAGAGGTTATTAAACAAAGAATGCCGGTATTGTAGGCATATTTGGGTCGTTTCCTGTAAAGAAATTAAGCATTACCGGCATCATCGTTTTATACCATGCAGTGCCGGAACATAATACCGACACACTTCCTCCTACGTATGCCGGTTCCGAAAATTGAATGCCTAACGGCTAGTTTTTTAAACCATACACTAGAAAACATTAGTTCCGGCGTGGGATCTAAGTTACTTAGAGTGCCGTCACTAAAGTGGAAAAGAGCCGTTATGTCCACATCTATTTAAAGGAATGGATACACCCATTGCACTTGATACCTCACAGATATATCTCCGATGGATTATCAATCACCAGCTGCCAAGTTCATCAATTCCCTCGAGAAAGAAAAACATATGAGGAACATATTGTCCACTCCGACAGGAAATCAATCATCAACCACGACCAACTCCGTTGCCACAATACTAGAAAAACTAAGAAGGAAGGAAGAAACCACCAAGTCAATTGCCGCAATGGAAGAAGAGATAATTAAGAGGAAAAGAGAAGAAGAAGAGGAAGCAAAGCTTGAACGTTATTGTCAAAAATTAGATAAGATAAAAGCGGAAGCTGAGGAAGAGGTTAAACGTCAAAAAGAAGCTAAGATAGAAGCAGATGTTGAGGAGGAAACATAGTGGATTAGAAATTACTACATAGTATCGGATTTGCCGGAGGATCAACGCCCTTCAGATGTTTTTTGGGGCCTTGTAATGACTGGTTCTTACAAGCATAACAAGTTTGACGGTAAGAAACGCATAATTGAATACGCTCATCAAATAGTACGCATTCGAACAACTGCACTCATCAAATCATGTCTCAAATACAACGAATTTCTTGCAAGATACAGTGGTGATAGGTATGAAGCTCAGGATGCATATACGAAGTGGAGAAAAGAGCCTTTTAGGCATTTCGAAGATGCTTTGCTTGTTCAAGCTCGTTCCAATAAATGATGTTAGGTGTATTTGGCTTGAGATCTTTCATTCTAGGTGTAACGTTATTCCCTTAAATGTTGTTAGTTGGAATTTGCTTGAGATCTTATGTTTGTGCTTAATGAAGTTTCTTTCAAATACCGGCAACCCCGATGAGTTAAATTGAATGCCGGTATCCTAAAACCGGCATTATGGATATGTTTACACTCGACGCCGGTTTTCCAACACTAAGAAGTTAAAAAAATCATGAACTTGTAATATCGGCATCATTGGTATGTAATTGTCTATGCCGGATTTCTGACGGTTACAATTTCATTCAACTTGTTTGACGGTTACAATTTCATTCCACTAATTTGACGGTTACCAAATCTTTAATGAGTAAAATTGTAATGGGTTTCTTTAATGGCTCGTCGGTTTCAAACTACTCATGCTATATAAGTGACGGTTTTGGAAAGAAAAATATTCGATCTATTCAATCTCTCCCTATTTTTTTCATCTTGTATACCAAAGCAATGGCTCGTCGCAAATCTCGTGATAAACCCAATCCAGAAATACCTGTTGATGATGCGCAACAAAGTCCTGAAGAGTCTCCTGGTGAAGCGGACGTAACAGATTTGATTCGGTAAGTGATGTATAACACAAAGTCTCCTGTTGGATTGAAGTACTTTTAGGGTTTATCCCATAATATATAACACAAAGTCAAACATTCTAGGGTTCATGACGGATTGAAAATTCTTCTTAGGGTTTTGAAATTGCATTATAGTAAAATGAAATTCTAGTCAATTGAATTCAATTTGAAAATCAAAAACACAAAATTGTTAAGAACTGTGTAAAAAATTCCAGAAAACCGGCATAGATTTTTATTTTACGTATGCCGGAAATCATACCGGAACTATCGAATTTTCTTTTGCTATGCCGGTTTTCGCTCCCTAAAACTGGCGTTCAACATATTAATCTTTTATATGCCGGTATCTGTTCCGGCACTCAAGGTATGGTAACAAATTATACCGGTTTTTGTTTCATACGGCTTAGAATTTTCTATATATAATTCAATATAACCGGCATAGAGTTATTTATTGCCAAGAATGCCGGTATGCATTCCGGCATAGTTTATATGTCTATTTAGCATGCCGGTTTTCTATGTGTTCCTTTTGTATGCCGACATCCAGTGTGTAACTCATTTTAACGTGTTGGAACATAGGTCTCTCGCACCAAGAAAGGACAAAGGAAAAGGAAAAGCTGTTGAAGAATCAAAACGTAAGTCTTCTCGACGTAAACGTCAAAATCCGTCTATTGCTAAGGTCACAATTCGGGATCATCCTATAAGCGACTCAACCAACACTGATGATGATGATGAGTGGGAAACTCCACCAGAACCGGAAATAGCAGGTGGCTCATCCTCACAAGCAGGTGGCTTAGGACAAACTGATGATGAAAAGGCACCCCCACCTCACTTCCCTGATAAGTTAGACTTGATTCCTAACAAAGAATGATGGCAAACATTGGGGTCAACCGATAAACCCACAACTTTTATTTTCGTATAAAGACTCTTGGGCTCGTTGGATCTATCAAACTTATGTAAGACGTTTGTATCTTGTTATTATATTATTTACATGTGATCAATTTAATTAAGTTCGTTGTGTTTTTATAGGACCACAGAAAGCTCGGCGTGTTAGCCGCCATCAACAATCGGATGTGTGGCTTTTGGAGGATGAGTGTCCTATTGTTCAACAAATAGTCGAGCATCTGGGTTGTATCATGCGATAGAAAATTATGTGGCCACCGATACCGTCACGGCAAACCGCTTTTGGAGAGGTTTTATGGTGAAACCGACACCATGCATTTTAATTTTGGAGAGATGACCATTATCCCTGAAGATGTCCAAAGGATAATAGGACTAGAGGTTCTTGGGAAACCGGTTAAGGTTGGAGACAAGTCGAAGGACCTAGGGTGGGAAAAGATCTATGATCTCACTGAAAAGTTGTTTGGATGGAACAAGGAAACCACGTTGGCAAATTTGTACAAGAAACAAACTGCTCGTACAAAGACTATAACATTCGTCCAACTCATTCAATTGTTTGGGAATACGAAGAACGGGAATTGACTCCCGCACAAGCTCAACAAACTGCTGCTGCATATATGTTGTTCATTTTGGGAACCGCTATATTCCCTGACTCTAATGGTAACATGGTGCATATGAACAACCTACAGTACTTGGATCCGTTGGAAGACGTTCATAAGTATTCATGGGGCACTGCTTTCTTGGCACATTTTTTGGCAGAAATGCGTCGAGCTTCTAAGGCGAAAGGCCGTCAATTTAATGGGAATTTCACTGTGATTTAGGTATAGTGAACTACATATTTTGTGATTGTTATCATTACATTTTTTAGTTTCCAACTATTTATTTTCTTATACACTTTATGGGCACAGGTGTGGGCTTATGAACACTTCCGAGATTTGTTCATAGGGTATAAAGGATTGGAGATTTGGCGTGATTACCAACCGAATATGGCTCTAGCTCAGAAATACTACTTCCAAAATACCCCTTCGCCTAACAAGAAACGGTTTTTAGAAATGAGATTGGCTTTGGACTCGTTTTCTGTGGAACATGTTGTGTTTGACCCTTATAGGAATGTCAGAGGAGTTCACCTTCAGAGACATGAAAATGTTTCATTTTACAACGGACCGTTCTTTCATCCAAAAGGATTTGTTATGCATAACCCTCTCCGCGTGATGCGCCAACTCGGTTACAAGCAGAAAGATCTCACGGATACATCTTATCATAAATATTCTCACGACTTTACTAAATGCCAATCAAATGAGAACCATACTCTGGTATGCTACGACCCAGAACCAATTCTTGCACATTGGATCGAAAGGGAAGAAGAAGAACTTGTGCTGGATAAGGATGATTGGGAATTGGCTGAGAACGGTTTTGATAGTGAACCAACATTCCTAAACGGGCATCTACAGTACTCACATCCTTATGTTGTACGCC
Source organism: Papaver armeniacum (assembly GCA_023531295.1). Lineage (NCBI taxonomy): Eukaryota > Viridiplantae > Streptophyta > Magnoliopsida > Ranunculales > Papaveraceae > Papaver > Papaver armeniacum. The sequence continues at coordinate 195,383 of JAJJWW010015024.1, read as the reverse complement.
CGGATACGGTAGAGGTCCCTCCACCACCAGCACGTCCCTCCACAACTCCAGATACTGTACCCGGACTTCTACAGCTCATTACGTTGTTGGTGCGTTCATTACTATTCTCTTAATCTATATCTATCAACTTATAAAATTGTACATACTAAATACATGTTGAAAAATTCGTTAACAGCGTCAGAGAATTGGAAACTTGGCAAGGTTCTTTAAGAAAAAGACCAAGAAAGGAGAGTTGCTGACCCAGAAAGAAATGGAGAACGTCGTCAAAAAGATAGACCAAATATAAGATACTGAGGCAAAAGACTTGTGGGGCGAAAAGAAGAAGAGGGTATACAAGAGGCCAAGAACCGAGTGATCTTGTGTTTCTTTGATAGTATAAGTTTGGTTTATGTTTGTTTGTGTGGCTTGGTAAACTTTGAACATCTTTGCTTCATTTGTTTTCGGTTTGGAACATCTTAACTTTACATTTGGTTTGTTTACACTTTGCGTATGTTATTTTATGGTATTAGGTCTTTGCTTATGTTATTTTATGTGTCTTACAAATTGCAATTTCTAAGTTTTTTTTTTCCGAACACCGACATGGTAGTTATCGTGTGTACTGTGCCGGAAATCTATTTAGTTCTACAATGAAAAAAATAGAGTTCCGGTACTCTAACTTTCCTTTGTGAATAAACTATCTATGTGTAGTACCGGTAGTGTTATGCATTTTTTTCCAATGCCGGCACAAAAGAGAACATATCTGTGTACTTAAGGTGTTATTCCGGCACAAAAGAGAACATATATTGCAACGCCGGTACTCGTACCGGCGTAGTAAAGTTTGAATCAAATCACACTGGCACGTACATGGCATATGGTTTAATGATTACAATTCAAACTTCCAAAAAAAACAAAAGGTGGCGTATTAGTAAACCACATATATCCAAATTACTCATCATCGCTTCCACACGTATGAAGTTGCAACTCCTCCTCTTCAAGAGGTTTCTTTGATAAGGCCAAAGCATCCCATAATTGGTGATTCTCCTCATTCAATGCCATCCATCCCTTCCATATATTTGGATCTAGTTCCTTGTTTTTAACCATTCCACAAACAGGTGGCAATGGACAATTGTCCTTGAGTTTAAGAATAACGAAATGATTGCCGTTCACGTACGCCAAAAAAAACTCTTCTCGTCTTAAGGGATCCCTCGCATTTTTGCCACTTTGGTGTAAATGTTGTGACTAGGGTGGGGGTAAAATAATGAACAACACAATTAAATGTATCCGCTACTAGATGCCCACAAAGCGGCATCCTCATCCAATATTGAGAAGGAAGAAATGCCATCTCATGCTCGGGTCCTAACACTTGAGCACACATATCATCAAACACCTCGTCGTGACCAACCAATTGCTCATAAAAGCTCCTCTTCTTCACAAGTTGATCGGCCATCCTCATTCTAGCATATCGGCATGGTGTCATTCCTTTACTAACAGTCGTCTCGAAGATTCCTAATTGTTCGGTGACGGCATGATAGCCACAATTTCCATCTCCATCGACATCATCCGTGTACACAACAAACTCGCGAATAACCTCAGGAAGTTGGTCTATGTAAGACTCTATCTTCGTATGGTAGTGTCTATAAGTCCTACCCGTTTGCGAATCCTTATACATCGTCATATTACCAACTTTTAGCTTAATTATATCCAAACCATCCTCTCGCAATCCCTACACTCCAAATGTCTTTGGTATTAGACGGAGAATATTCTTCCTTGGCCTACCCCTTCCCCTTTTCCTTTGAACCTCGGATACATCGATCGTTGGTGTAGGTTCGAATGCTCACCTTGTTGCCCTTGGTTGCTTAATGTTGGTACCTTCGGCGACCTTCCCCTTTTCCTTTGAACCTCGGATACATCGACTATTGGTGTAGGTTCGGAATGCTCACCTTGTTGTCCTTTGTAGCTTAATGTTGGTTCCTTCGGCGGCATTCCCCTTTTCCTTTGAACCTCGGATACATCGACTATTGGTGTAGGTTCGGAATGCTCACCTTTTTGTCCTTGGTAGCTTAATGTTGGTACCTTCGGCGGCCTTCCCCTTTTCTTTTGAACCTCGGATACATCAACTATTGGTGTAGGTTCGGAATGATCACCTTGTTGTCCTTGGTTGCTTAATGTTGGTACATTTGGCGGCCTTCCCCTTTTACTTTGAACCTCCGATACATCGACTATGGGTGTAGGTTCGGAACTCGTCGATTGTTGTTGACTTGATATCGGTTCCTTCCTCGGCCTACCCTTTTTTGTTTGGAACGGGCGTTTCAGCGAATCTTGCTTCTGAAATCTCACTTGCACATAGATCTCGTTTTTTAGTTGCCGCGAGTTCCTTTTCACGTCGAGTCATTCGTTTTAATTCTTTTCTTTGTTTCTTCCTTGCAATTTTAGTTTGTGGTCTACCCGCCGGATCTCCCTTTGTTGGCTCTTCACTTTGTGCTATCCATGGCCGTGTAATTAGTCTTAGTTGGCTCAACAATACTTGTCGGCTAGTCGAGTTGCCACGTGAGTAAGCTTCATAAAATTCTAGAGCCTCCTTTGTATCCCATGGTGATTGTCAGGGAGCTTCGGTAGGGGGAAGGTCGAAAGATAATTGCTTCAAAAAAGGATCAATAACATCAATAGGTATCACTTCTTCATACTTCACAAGCATATGACGACACGGAAGCCCCAATGAAGACATGTCGGGACAAATACACACATCACCCGGATTTCCGTAAATTTTCTCATATTGCATTTGTCTCATCATATGTTTTATTGCCCAACGGGAGACGTTAAACTCTATTCCTTGGAGCAACTTAGTATGTTGAAGAAATTGAGTCATCCTTTCCATTGAGCTTTTCTCAAAAGCCTTCTTGATCCTATCGATATCGTCCTTAAAGTGTTGCTCCATTGCCTCGGTGACCGTAACCACGTTTCCCTGGCCGGACTGGATGAGATCTTTAAATCTCCCATGAGAGGACTCCGCTATACTAGTTGCTTCATTCCCGTAATGTCTATAACGATTTGTCCACGCACGCACAAATTTTTCCTTGAACTTATCCAACAAATTATCCCGACAATATGAGACGGCACTTGGATACACTTCGTTATATTTGGCAATAAACTTGTTCAATCTCTTTTCATACATGTCCTAGGTAAGAGACCAATAAACTTTTTCCCAATCCTTTAGAAATTCCAACCACCTTTTATGATTTTCATCGTGTTCTTTGTCGACTCGCTCTTTAATCTTTCCTCTTTCATTTTCTTCTTCTTCGGGTGATAGTTTCTCTTTGCGAACATCTTCCTCTAGGTGAGCAACCATTCTCTTCTTAATATCAGCCTTAGAGGGTTCAAACAAAGCATGACAATGTTTTTTCACATTTTCACATATATGATATGTACATAGGAAATTTTGTGCATCCGGATATACGTCGGATATGGCATTCATTAGTGCGTCAAATTGATCGGTTATGATGACCTTCAGAAAATGATTTTTCGGGAACAATAATTTCAATTGCCGCAATGCCCAATGATAATTGTAATCCCTCTCGTTTTCCATTAAATACCAAGCCAATGTGAATGTTACCTTGTCCGATGTTTGCCCCACGATGTTGAACAACGGCATGTTGTATTTGTTTGTCTTGTAGGTGCAGTCCATCATAAGAACATCACAACACGTATGAGCCAATTGTGAAAGCAAAGGATGCGAAATGAATATTTGAAGCGGCTTGTTGTCCGGACCTCTTTTAATGATACGCGTGTAATTGTGATCCCAAACTATCTTCTCAAATTCTTGCATAACACTCCTCCCTTCCCATTCCAACCTTTTAATGGTTGCTTGTGCGCTATAAATTGTAGTGAGTGAAGAAACGTTGGTCTTATCCTTTTCCTTGAAGGTTCTGAGAATCACTCTTGGTTTGATACATGCTTTGGTCATCATCTTTACATCCTCGAATTGATCAGGTTTTAGCTTCGCAACTAGGGAGTGACCTTCAAAATCTTTCGGATCGGGGTGGTTGTGACGGCCAAACCACACCTTACATTCCCATTCTTTTTCTTCTTCTTTTGAACCTATTAGATAGAATACAAGCTTAAAGGGGCAGTCATCCTTCCTCGTAACTGTCTTGTATACCCTCTTAGTCTTCTTTTCATATACATAACCCTTTCTCTTATGGCTATTTTTCTCATTGTATTTTCCACTTCTCTCGCAAACCATCTCAAAACGAACATCTGAACGTTGGGTATTCCTCACTAAGACACACATGTTATTAAGAGCCGTCGCTTTTGCCCAAGCAATTACTTCCTTTTCATATTTTATTCCCTACATAAGGACAACAATGGGAGATTACAAGCAAATCCCAACATAAAATTGTAAAAACTAGGTGAAAGTATTGTTTGGTAACATACCCAAGGCATTTTATAGTACTCCGACGTATCCCGATGGAGCGGTTTGGAGTTTGGTTGATCGTTGTATGTCACAATCTAAGGAATGAATGAAAAGAAAATTGGATTAGTTCAAAACCGGCATTGTCGATAAGTAAAGTAAACTGCCGGGATTAAGAACCGGCATAAATGGTAATCGACTCTCCATACCGGTATGAAAACTCAAATTCAAGGAATTTGAGTTTTCATACCTAGTATTAGGTTCCGGCATACGAAGTTAAAAGAAACAAATGTCGGTATTTAAGTTCAAAATATCATTAGCTTCTGTATGTTTTTCATGTAAAACCGGCATCCTCGACATTTAAGTTGCTATGCCGGTATCGTAAACCGGCATTATATGTCATGTACTCACACTGCCGGTTTGAATATTCCATAGAATATTCGCTGGTAGGTAAAAAGTATAAATGTGTACCGATACAATCTTGGTTTGAATACCACGCCGGTATGTTCTTGAACAAATGGGGATATTTTGTCCCTAAGATACAAATATCTATGAATACAATGCCGGTTAAATGATACCGGCGTAGAATTCATACAACGAGCATGCCGGTACTAAGCTTTTTTCGCATTTAAATGGCGGTTTCAAAAAAAAAAAAAAAATCAAATTTTCGACCTCTTTGAAGCATTACCTGTGTGTTGGGGTTGCTTGTATGCTGAACATGTTTACTTTCTTGAGTTGGTTCTTCACAAAACATTTCATGGTCACGAAAATAATGATTCAAAGGTGTTGGTTCATCATACAACAATTGTGAGTTGTTATCATTAATCGAAGATTGAAGATATGATTGTTGTTGCAATTGAGCTAAAGATTCAGCAGTCTCTCATCACAATCATCTTCCATTTTCAAAAAAAAAAAAAAAATTCTACTCAAATTTTTTTTTCCCTCATTCTACTCTCAACTAACCCACACAAATTCAAATAAACATAAATACACAAATTATATCCCCCAAATCATTAATATTTTACTAATCAGGATTAATAACTAATTATGATTAGGAGGGTTAGATTAGGAATTAATAATTTAATTATATAAGGGGTAACCCAGCTAGGATATTTGGATCCCTATTTTGTCATTTAGCTATATCCCCCAATTAGTTTCCATATCCCCCAATTACGCGTTCATTTATATTGTTGTATAAGGGTATATTTATTGGGTGTCAAAACTAAGGGTATTTAATAAATGGGAAAAATATGGTTTGGTCCTTTTCAAGGTGGTCCCATGTCTATTTGGTCCTTTCAGAAATCACCTTTTCCATTTGGTCCATAATTATTAAAATATCTAAAGTACCCTTCTCTCTCTTATTTTTTCCTCTCACGTGAATGTTTCTCTCTTGTTTATTTTCTCTACTAATTTCTCTCTCATTCTTACCTTAATATTTAAAAGTTTAAAAATTAAATATCTCTCAAAATATATGTCAAAAATGAATAAATTGTATATATTCGGAAAGCCCTCGACGATAGCTTTCCAACGAGTACCATTGTCGCTATGTTTCGGAGATTTTAATTTTTTTCAATATAATAGTAGTTCATTCCGAGAATGAAAAAAAAACAGACTTCATTTGAAGATGAAGATGAAGATGTTATTGATAAAAAAAAAAAAAAAAAAGACGAAGATGTTGATGTTTTTATATGGACTTCATTTCAGAAATGAAGTCTGTTTTTTTAGGCTTTTTATATGGACTTCATTTTTGGAATGAAATCTGTTTTTTTCATGTTTTTATATGGACTTCATTCCAGAAATGAAGTCTGTTTGTATATGTTTTATATGGACTTCATTTCTGGAATGAAGTCTGTTTTTTCAAAGTTTATATGGACTTCATTCCAGAAATGAAGTCTGTTTGTATATGTTTTATATGGACTTCATTTCTCGAATGAAGTCTGTTTTTTTTCATGTTTTTATATGGACTTCATTCCAGAAATGAAGTCTGTTTGTATATGTTTTATATGGACTTCATTCCAGAAATGAAGTCTGTTTGTATATGTTTTATATGGACTTCATTTCTGGAATGAAGTCTGTTTTTTTCAGGTTTTTATATGGACTTCATTCCAGAATATAATAGTTCATCAAAGTAGTTCATTTTGTAGAATGAACTTGTACAATAGTTCATTTTATAGCTAAAAAATAAGGCAAAAAATTAAGCTCCGAAACATAGCGACAATGGTACTCGTTGGAAAGCTATCGTCGAGGGCTTTCCGAATATATAAAATTTATCATTTTTAGACATATGGTTCAAAAGATATTTAAGTTTTATTTATTTATTTTTATTAAGAGAGAAAAAAACAAAGGACTATGACATCACCTTAGGACCAAACCATTATTTTCTAGGACCAAACAATAATATAAGGATGTTTTTGCCACTACAAGATGACATTTACATCATCCATGACATTACCCTAGAACCAAACTATAATTTTTAGGACCAAATGATAATTTATATTACCAAATAGGACCAAACAGACAATTGACTAGGTCAATTGGACTAGAATCTCTGTAATATATTATTTCTAGGACCATATGGTATTTCCTACATGTCTAATCTCTCGTAAATAGGCTCATTTTGAGTAGCACAGTTAGACTATGTAAAAGCAGGACCAATATATACCATGTCAAATAAGCTTCTATCTTGGATGAAGTCCTTAAACCCATTATTGGCAGTGTTAAAATTATGGACACCACCATGCTTTTATAAATTAGAACAAATAGCATCTAAGTTACGCACTATGCACCAGGGGATTCGAATTTGAGCAGTAAACATGGAGAGATTGCGCCAAAACTCATTTATAGCTTAATTACTAGGAGGACAATAGACACAAAAAAAAGGTCCCAATCATTCTCCAGCATGTTATGAAGATTACAATGAATGGCATTTTTATTTGAGCTTATAATCTCTAGGTTAACAAAATCATTTCACAGAATAACTAGACCCCCACTTCTACCAATTGCAGGAACAAAGTTGTAATTATCAAAGTCTAAAGAAGAAAATAACTTAGTTGAATTCACCTCATTATTAAAGTTTCAGGATGAAAAGCAATTTGACGGTTGCAAGCCCTGAGAAACGCCTAGAGATTACGGACTGTCGAGATGGTTCCCAATCCTCGACAGTTCCAAGAGAAATTAATATCGACCTTGTGGCTAATTTTGGGCAGCCACCACACCTTTTTGAGAGTTATGTGTTGATTGAATCTTCTTGATTAGAATATCAATTTATGTTGGACACGCATATTTTTTAACACTAATTGAAATCGCTTCATAATTCTGTTCATTACTTCCTTTCAAATTGAAACTTGATGATCTCTTTTGTCTCTTTTTCTTCTTATTTGTTGAATCATTTGAAGATCCAGAGGAAGAAGATAACCCATTATCATCACTCAATTTCGAATTTTACTCTCTCTGAATAATACTCGATTTAGGGTTGGTAATAATAATTGTGGAAAAAATATGGGTTGAATTAGTCTGACTATGTGGGTTGGAGGGTTTTATCATTGGATTTCTCAAGTCTTTAGCGGTTTGGGATCTTGGATAATTATCAGAAGCTGGTAGAAAAGTTGAGATCACAGAAGAATAGTTACCTTCAGTAACGTTCCTTGGATTTTCACTTCCTGTAACTTTCGTTAGTGTCACCTCTTTGTTAATATTATTCTGTCCAGGCATATTTCTTGGATCGTGTGACCGCAGCTGAGAGTGGATATCTGCCACGACAGTTGTACTTTTGTTGTTTACAATTATTTTTGTGCCATCAATATTTTTGTTTGTCATGTAACTGGCATGGCGATCACCACTCACTTGTTCAAAATATGTCACTTGTTTATCTTTATCCATCAACACACCATCACCTTTGGATTTATTCTTATTTCTTACAATTACAGTAGGTGAATAGACTATGTGCGCTTTTTCAAAATTCCCTGAAATAGTTGTTTCCACAAAGTTGTTGTCAGACACTCGCAGGGCTGCCAAATTAACCTATATCTAACACGCTTTATCCTTATCACCGTTGATTATGTCTCCTGATATGAACGACCCCCGTGCATTGGAACTAATCCTCTTCACTTGATGAAGATCTTGGGATGGTAGTATGATACCTGGATCAGTTGGCTTGAAAAAAAAAAACTACGATTTCTTCATTGTATCTAGCATAAGTCTTATCATTCATCTTGTACACAAAATCCTCGGGACTGGGATTTGGAATCTCTTATAGTTTTTTTGACAGATGAGGACACTGCTTCATAATTTGTCCAAAGTACCCACAAAATAAACACAGTCGAGGGAGTTTTCATACCTGAAGGTGATGGTGATCTTATTTTTAGACTTTAAGATTGTTAGAGCATAGCTCGGTTGAACCTACCAAGCGTTGGTATGTCAAGTTTGGTTGTCATATTTTAGTGAACAAAACTCATTTAAAGAGTCGCTTGATTATGTACTAGAGTCAACTTAGTATAGGTTAGCTTGAAAGTATTAGGATATGAGACATTACAAGTATTACGTGAATACTTGAAGAATGTGAAGAAGCAAGGAGCTACAACGACGACATTATCCTTCCACTTGAGGTTAGTAATATTTGACTTGAACTGTTTCATTCCCTAACATATCTTTCAAGTCGTGCATATTAAAAACATAACTGCGAAGATATGAATGATTATACTCTAGTTAGACGTAGTATTAAGGAATACAATACGAAGTATAACGCTTATCTTTTGAACTTCGTATATTAGACATCGACATAATCGTTTGAATGCTATTGTGATTATGTATGGCTATGAGGTGAAGATTTCATCCTAGGAAACAATGTTTTACATTCGTTTAAAGGAAGTACATTCATAAACTTGTTTTGTGAATCGAAAGGGAAATCACTAGGCTTATTGGTATTGTTATTCATTGCATATCTTTTGAACTACCAATATGTATGTTTAGTATAACCGCTCATAACTTGTTTATGTATCTTGGTAAAACTATTCACAAGGCCTGACTTTTGTATTGGTATGACTTTTATTAGTGAAACCGATCTTAAGTAATCACCTGAAATGGTATGATCGATTTGTTGTAATTGGTATGACCAACTCTAGTCATTGGGGAACAGATCCTAGTAAGAGGTGCAACCGATCACAAAAGGGGAATCGATCCTTGTAAGAGGTGCAACAATTTTCTAGTTATTGGGAATCGATCCTATGAACATGTGCAACACGTTTTTAGTTATTGGGAACCGATCCTATGGACATGTGCACCAAATACAAGTTAGATACCATATATATGTGGGAACCGATCCTAGTACCTAGTCAACCAAGTTTTGGTAACTAGCGTGACTAATTTTAGTACCCACATGGAGGTAGAACCGAAAATTGTTTTGGTAGAACCGTGAAACCCATGTTTGGTGATTTGATAGGATAATCAATCACATAGTTCTTGGAAGTCAGATGAACCAATCATAAACTTGTTTGGAAGTGTGGCAAATTGGTTCCAAGATTGTAAGTATGAAAAGGACTTACAAAGTAAAGATGTCGACATACTTTAAACATGTGCAGTAATGCTTATCTTTTATTGTTCAAATATATTCCTTAATAGCTAAAGGAGAATCCCGAATCGAAATAAATTGAGAATATTTTAATTAAGGTTTTTAGTTTTATATGCTTTTAATTTCCAGCAATTAAAATGCATATCTTTAGAAAATAAAAATTGGTAATGTGCATTTACTAATTGGAGATTTTCTACTGAGATTTCGGTCAATATTTGGACAAAGCATTTCCAGGAATTATGGAAACCGAATTTGGAAATATATTGCATATCTTGAGAATATTTTCGGTTTTGGAAATTCCTTGGTGTCCAAACTTCCTTGGTCTATAAATATGAAGTTTGCATTTCAAGCAAACTAATCCTCAGAGCCAGCAAAACTACCTAGTTGCGTTGATACTGATGGAGCCGCCTATTCGGAGAGGAAAGTAACCTAATTAGGCGAAATCTCTTACGGACGCTTGGTTTAAAGACTTCTTTGGGATTGAGAAGCTCTATTAGTACCGTTGGTGGGAAACTAGATAATTGCAGTTTATTATTAGTTTTCGATTGATTTGATTGACTAACGGTTGTTGAACTTTGATTATACCTAGTTTGTTTATGCTTGAGAATCTTCTCTTCTGATATAAGATTCACTCAAACTAGATCGAAGTGTTGATGGGGATATTTAGACCGTTTGTAGATCTAAAGACGTCTTGTGATAATCCATTGTTAACAGACTCCATTCTGTGTATGATTGATCACAATAGATTCCAGTTGATTGTGTGCAGGTGTTTATTGAAGATCTAAGAAGATTTGAAGACGAAGAGTATTTCTGATTTGGGTTCATAATCTTTGGCGTGCACAATACTTGTTTCGGCTGGAAAAGGATCCAACTATAATCGGTTTATCTTTGTGATAGATTTGATTGATTAGTTGAGTAGATCGGCATCAATAGGTTTCTTTGTAATTAAAAGTATTGATTGCAAAATCTTAACAATTACTTTGGTAATTGTTGATAAGATAGATCTAAGGACGTGACAAAGGAGTTTGTTGGGATAAACGGAAGAGCCTTTTGTCGAACTCATATAACTTGATTGAAAAGAGTTATTACCGAACATATTTGTTGTTCTTTTACTGTTTGGAATACGAGCCAAAGGAATTGTTCCAAGTGCGTGACTTACTGCAAGTTGGAGGCGCAGGGATACAGAAGGAACTAGGTGAACTATAGGTTTAGTTGCTTGGTCTCAACTATACGAAGTTGGTTTAGATTTTGTATAACGGATTAATTCTGAGAGTATTTAATTCTGGACAAGGTCCCGGTTTTTTTTTGCATTTGAAGTTTCCTCATTAACAAAATATTGCTGTGTCTTTTACTTTTCTATTCCCGAAATTATAATTGTTTTATCATAATTAGAAGTAAAATACACAAAAGTTAATTCCTATTTACTTGATAGCAATCCTATTGTGTTTGGTTAAGTCCGAACCTTTTATCAAGTAAACATACTTCGTTGTTGTATTGTCTTGATCTTGAATCCATAGTCAATCACACAAGTTATCTTGTTGTCGTATTTTTCTCTATCTCGTATCCATAGAAGATCACACGAGGTACCGATTAGTTGTATTGTATCGACTCAGTCCATAGACAATCACTTTCGGAGAAAGGACTTATAGGTGGAATTTTTTTAGATTGAGGTATATTTGGGTACCCTCATCTTTTCAATTGGTATCAGAGCAGCCAAAAACGAAAAGATCAAACAATCTGTGTTTGGTGCGATCCAACCTATAAGAATGAACTTGAGTTCTCATGAATCGACTTTAATTAACGTACCGCCAAGATTTGACAGAACAAACTATCTATGGTGGAAATCTGCTATGAGATATTTTTTGTAATCACGAGACTTTAATACATGGTTATTAGTCGTCGATGGTTATATTCGTCCAAAGATAGAAAATTTGGAAACTGAGTTTAAACGCTTAGTAGATTTCTCAAACGAACAAAAGGCTCTTGCAAAGCAGAATTCAGATGGTTTGAATGTTATAATACATGCTGTAATCCGTGATCTACAACATCATGTATCAACATGTCAAACTTTGAAAGAAGCTTGGGATAATCTTCAGATCGTATTCGAAGGAAACACATCAGAGAAAGAAGCTAAACTTCAAACTCTTATATCCGATTGGGAAAACCTTCGAATGGATGACAACGACACTTTTGAAGAGTTTCATATTAAACTCTCTGAGATAAATAATGTTTATTTCTCTCTTCGAAAGACTATTTCTGAAAAGGATATATGCAAAATTATCTGAATCGTTGCCATCTAGATACGATTCTAAGAAGCATGCAATCATAGAAGCAAATGATCTTTCAACACTCTCACAAAGCACAGTCGTTGGAAAGTTAAAGATCTTTGATCATGAATCACAGTCTATTCAAACAAAAGGAATCGCTTTTAAATCTTGATAGGTGTCTAAAACACCTTGATATTTATCTATGGTTTATGCTTTCTTTGCGAGTTTTCTTGTAAATTATGTTTCTCATGTTTGTTTTTGAGTCTTATAGGTGCAATGGAGTCATTTGGAGTGTAAAGGGGAAAAATATCAATTGACGGGTGAAATATATTTGGAGCCGTCTAGGTTGCGCGAGAAGGAGGCGAAGAAACTGTTAGTTCCCCATAACTGACAGTTGGGCAAGAGATCGAATAGGCAGTCATTTCTACGAAACTGACAGGCCAAATAATAGTTGCATAACCCTTATCCAGTCGACTGGGTGCCGATAGTAGTTTTGGTTCCTACATGGCCCTAAAATTGAGAATCATCTCTCAATCATTCTCGTCTGAAATTCAGAGAGAGTAAAGTAAGTTATAGCGACACCATTTTATCAGAGAGATTAAGAGATGCAGGAAGAGATGGATGTTGTGATGGAAGGACATTCAGTGATTTATGAGGGTCGAACAATTCAAGGGTTCTTCTGGCGAATGAGTAGAATTGTTGCTCTAAGTGATTTACTGGTGACGAGATGGAACTGAAAGGGGATCTGAAATTTGAAACAAGGGTTCGTAAATTCGATTCTCAGAGGAACGGGAAGAAATTCATGGGGTCATGAAGAATGGGTATTGATTATATCTCGAGTTGATTCTGGTTTTGGGCAATTTGATGGAGAAATTGATGAGACTCAGATGGGGATTAGGGTTTCTGCTGCAGATGAAGGTGGTTATTCTGAGATGGGTTTTGTGGCAGGAAATAAGAGAAGTGAAGTCGATGATATTCATGGGCTGATGGTTTCTGGAATGAGGTAAGAATGTGTGTGCTTGTCTGCTTGATGAAGCAAAGCAGCTGAGACTGCAGCTGTTGTTGGAAGCTAAGAAGACCTGGAAGATGGTGAAGTGCAGTTACAGGGAGATGAAGATGATGGTGGTAACTGAAATAGCTTGGTGTGGCAGCAATGTTGCTGGATAACAGTGACTAGTTTGAAAATCTGTGTGTGATTTCAAGCTGCAGGTGGTGGTACTGAGTTCAGTGGGTTTAGATGAATGTTAGGTCCATGAGATGGTAATTTCTGGTGGGGTTGAGCAATGGTGGTTGATATGAAACTGGAAGTGAAGCAGCTGAGATTTGAGCTCATAGAGGAGAGATGGCTTATGATGAAGTTTACAAGGAATGGTTACAATTTGCTGCTTAACTGAATGGCAGCTTAAGTGAAAGCATTGGGGATTACAAATGGAGTTAAAGCGACAGATGCTTGTGCCAATCTGAGGTTGCAGTTGCAGCTGCTGTAGCTAGGAGAGCAAATGGAGATTGAGATTGAGTGCTGGTAGAAGACAGAAATGCAGAGAATGGTTGCAGTCGAGTTTTGTGCTGGAATTAATATGGTATTGTGGTGGCTCAAGAATGGCGTAGATGAATGTTAGGTTTACAGGTGATATTGCAGCTGATTTGGTGTTGGTACAGCAGGAGATGAAATTGCTTCATGGGTTTTGCAGCTCGACTGAAGTTATTGCAGTTGACACAGCTGATTTTGGTGGTTTAAGGAACTGATGGTTGCAGGAATGGCATTGAGTAGATGAACAGTTCTGGAGCTACACCTGAGTAACTAGTGATGTTGCAGTACATGGATGAGAAGATGGCAGTGTTTATAGCCAAGGAGTTAGTGGTTTGCTAATGGAGTTGATGCTGCAGTTGGAGTATGGAATGCTGAGGTCACATGATTGATTTGTAGGGGAGGTACAACCATGTTGGTGCAACACAATTTATGGCCTATGCAAGACTGCAATGGCTCTGGCCTTGGCCACTCAGCCCATCTAGCTGAGTAAGATGCTTACTCGGTATGACTTAGTTGACTTCCCGAGTCGACTCATTTGACTTCAGTTGACCGGTGATCGAGTGGACTTTTCCGGTCACCTGAACGACTTCGCCGACGAATTTCCCGACCAAGTTCCGGCGGTGGAACCAGTTTTCTGGAGACCACTTTTAGGACATATTTATACATGGGTATTCCTCACATATGGTCTTGGTGGACATCTTTGTATTGGACTTTGGAGACTTGACCTAGTTTTGGAAGGGAGAAAAGCTACAAAAGGAGAAGCCTTCTACAATTATTAACATCACTATTATTCTTGGAGCTAAGGAGAAAGCCGCTTTTGTTTACGCTACTAGGGTTTGCTTTGCTTTCATCTTCTTTAATTCATTATTATTATGTTGATGAACTCCATAGCTATGAGTAGCTAATTTAATATTATTGGTTAAGGATGTAGTCCTATTTCTAAAACTTGTGCTTGATTAATGCATTAGTTTTCTCTCTTGATTATCGTTCAAATATCTACTGTTTTTAATATCACATGATTGATGCATTGTGATAGGATTTAGATGTTTGTTTAGTTGGGTGGACAATCAATTCAACTTGCATCCTTGTCCATAGATATTTTAGGGTTTTCATCGAGCGATAACCCAAAATAAAAGTAGCATGATATGATTACGGTTTGTAGTGATACACTCTTGTAATCATATGTAGAGTTTGACCATTGTCCGAATTGTCATGCGCAATGTATGAAAATTGCTTTGATTAGCCTATTTCTGAAACTTAATGCTCCTATGAATTGAACTTAATTAGCGCAAGGCGTTAGGTTATTCTTTAGGTAGAATTCACATATGCAGCTCTAATGTGTGTGTTGATAAACTTAGGAAATTAATGGAATATCTTGCTCTCTTGATACTCTAGGCTTTTGATGATGAAGAGATTAAATTGTAATTCTAATCATGTATGCAAGCACTTGTTTAAGATTGAAGATGAACTCCTTGACCAATATCTTTCTCACATTGATTATTTCTCTAATTTATTTTGCTTTTGATTTACTTTTATTGCTTGCATAAAAATCAGAAATCCCCCCCAATTGGTTACTTAGGAAATTGAATCCATAATAACTACAATTGCTTCTCTGTGGAAACGAACTCTTTCTTATCATATACTTTAGGAAAGTGAAATTATTTTTGACGCATACGATAGCGATTAAAGCTGCAAAAGTTCTGAAAGCTCCAATGGAGAGGAATAGACAGATGGATGATTCAGATGAACAGATTGCGGAAAATTCTGATGATGAAATTGAAAAATCATTATCATTGATTACTAGACAGTTTCGAGATCTCTTAAAGAAAAGAAATAAGAGATTCATAAAGGATACTCATCGATCTTCTCGTCCACATGATCGAGATCCTGTCAAAAGGGATTATGAAGAAGATGATGAATATCAGCCGCAGTGATTTAAGTGTAAAGGGTTTGGTTATATTGCTAAAGACTTTCCCAATCTTAAGAAATACACTGGAAGCAAGGCTTTGGCTATAACTCTAGATGAGACCTCTGATTCATATGATTCTGAAGAAGAGGAAACAACTAATATTGCATTAGTTGTCAATCTTATCTCTTCCTCCTCCATTAGTGATTTACCCATTTTAAAAATGGACATGTCTTCCGATGTTATTAAATCATCTAATGGTAAAGGGAAAAATAAGACAAGATGCAAAAACTGTCTCAAAAACAGAATTGATAAAAGTTGCATAGGCAACCTAAGTCAATCTCAAGATACTTCGTCAGTTCGAGGTAACAAAACGAGATCCTTTCATACTATACTATATCAAGAACACTCTGGATGTTCAAAATTCCATAATGAGAGAAAATCTCATACTAATACCAACTGATCGGTATTAGAATTCTTTCCTCACCACGTGTGCCAAATCTTTGAGTGAGGAAGAAGAAAAATCAAGGTACTTATGTGTATATTATGGGAATAAAATCTAGTAATTGAAAATATTTGAGATATTCGTATTTATAGAAATATTATATTTTCGGAAGTATGAAAATTATAAAAAGATCCTTCTCCTTCTTTGGTCATTCCTTGTCCGAACCATGAGTCTGGATCCAACATCTTCTCTGGATAAGATGCTAGATCAGAAAGATCAACTTAAGAATAAGTCTGCATCTTCTCTTGATATTAAGAGTAAAATCAAAAAGAGAGATTGGCTTAGCAAGAAGGAAAGAGAGAATATACTGAAGAAAGATCAGTGTATTGAAGCATTGACACACTTATGTGTTCAATCAAAGACAAAATTACATGTTCTTGCAGAATCCTTCACGAAAATTTCTCAGCTGCAAGAAATTCTGGTCAAGCAACAAGGTTATCTACTTGAAGAAATTCATAAGCTGAAGACTAAAAGTAATAATCTGCCTTCCTTTAGCACTGATATGAAGGACCGAGTTGCAGAGAAAATAGACATCAGTTTTTGATTTCTTTCAATAATTGTATAAGGTCTATTACTACACCAAATTCTGGGATTAGAAACAGAACTAAGTTGTTACTAAAACAGGTTGTAACGGCTCTCGCCTGTTGCAAAAGTGGTGTTACATTTTTTTCGTAACGGCTTTGTGGCCGTTACGAATCTGGATTGTAACGGCTCTCGTAACAGCTGCGAGCTGTTACGAATTTGCCACGTGGTAACAACTTTGGGCCGTTACGAATTTTTTTTGTAACATAGCTGGCGTAACAGCTTTGAGTCGTTACTACGTGTCAGATTGTAACAGATTTGAGCCGTTACTACGTGGCAAGTTGAAACAGCTCAGAGCCGTTACGAATTTTTTGTAACATCAAAAAAATTACTGCCGGTCAACATTGACCTGGTCAAAATTGGTCAATATTCCATTTTCAGCCGGAAGATACGCCGGAATTCAAAAAAAAAATACATGTATAAATCTTTCATTCAATCTAACCACATTCTATGATACATTCAACATCAATAAAACTTGTTATATTCTTTCATTCAACCCACCAAATTCTATGACACATTTAAACAAGATCATTGACTTAGAACTTATGAGAATTTCTAAACACTCTTTTACATTCATTCAAGCAGTTTGATACTTGGAGAGAATTCATATTCCTAAGTTTGAGGGAATATAATATATGTTTAGAAACTTAAATAGATAGCATATAAGTAAACTAATGAATTTAACTCACATAACAGTCTTTGCCTTGTCTTGCATGCCGATTATCTTTCAAATCTGTAACACTTATGAGTTATGCACCTGAACAAGGTCCTGGTTGTGAGCACCTTCTGTAAGGCAAGCAACCACCATTGTCCGATCTGCAAGGAAATGAATTGGAACAATCAGTAGTAAATTAGACACTTCCAACTTATACTTGAGAAATTTGTTTAAAAATTCAATACCCCAGCAGTAAATTAGATGATCGGTAGTAAAATAGACGATATGCCATGCAATGAATTGACATTCTCTTTTGTTCAACAAATATGATTCTCCTCTTCCAGCAGTTGTAGGTCCAACAAGCATTCCAAGTAATATGTAACCGAACTATATAAATCGTCCTCCAACTTTATCGTTCTTATAGCATCACAAAGACATGATGAATACAAATTGAATACAGCCTAGCAGCCAACAAATGTGTCAACTGAATAACTTTGAGCGAAGAGCCTACAGTTTTGGTTCAAATTCAAAAATTTGGCTACTTCTCGCGATACTACCAATGCCATTATTCTTCGATGCCTCCATCACCTGTAGGCATTATCATTTCAATCATCATCAACCTCTCTCCCTTTTATCCATATAGACAAATTTTCTAATCATACAAACCGAGCAAGATCATAGACATAGCAACGGAACAAAGATAAAAGAATCAACGAAAAACAATTAAAGAAAAAGAGGCTTCAATATTGTTATATGGACTTCTTATATCATGTAGATCAAGCAATGTAGGCATTATCACTTTCAATCATCATCAGCCTCTTCCTTTTATCCATATAGACAAATTTACTAATCAGACAAACCGAGCAAAATCATAGAGATAGCAATGGAACAAACATAAAAGAACCAACGAAAAACAATTAAAGAAAAGGAGGCTTCAATATTGTTATATGGACTTCTTAATAGACACGTGGAAACATAAAACAATCAAAGAGACACAACCAGATTAAAATAGTAAAATAAAACCTTAAAACATATGTGAATTCTAAGAGTCGTTGTTTGCCCGATTTCTTCCTCTACCTTGTAACCAAGCAATCTGCTAGTGAACATAATTTTTTTCTTTCAAACTAGACAGTTAAGGCTTCAAATTTGAACAACATATAATAGAGCCTAAATCCCCCCTCTTAGGGTCACACCTGAGTTCCATATATTGATGATTAATTAAAGAAACTAACTACGAGTACAGATCATCAGATATAATGACAATTAATAAATTGATTAGGATGCTCTTATAAAGCTACAGTTTCAAGATAACAGGAAATCAAGGATGATAAATTAAGGTGTACCTGCTCAATAAGGTAGGTAATGTGGTTAAGCCCATATTTCACAACAATCGGCTTCTTTGCCTCAACAGTCTTTCCCTCTGATTCAGCATGTGCTCTTTTCAATAGTCTTTCCTTCTTAGCAGCCTTGTCCTCTGGACGGTACTTGAGCAACATTTTGAATAGGTTTGTAGCTGAAAAACCACCAGTTCAAAGTAAGAAAAACACCCATATAGTGACAATAATAATAAATGTAGTAACATATACGAAACTCGACATACATACCAAGGTTTTTATCTAAGGTTTTAGTGAACTGGTTCAAAGCAGGTGGAACCTTCAAACGTTGATTAAGAATCCTCCTTTGGCGCTGACTACGGACAACTTTTGGCCATTTCACGAACCTATGCAAATCCTTTTTGGAGGAAATGCACCAACAATACCAAACTGTTTTGGACGCTTTTCAAATAAAGGGTTCACAACCTTATCCTGCAAGATAAAAATTCCATCTTCAGCAGGGAGAGCTACATATTTAGTAATAGCTTCTTTGGTGAACATGTTCACAAGAAACTAAAACTTACGGTCTTCTTCTTTGCCGCCACTGGTGCCTTCACCCCTCTTTTGGAGCCTGCCAAAATAGTAAATTACACAAAACAAGGTCAAACTAGCTGCAGAACATTCACAACTAACTCATACTAACAGAAAAACATTTTTCCTTATATATCTAAGATGATATTACGTTTTGTAACACCCATAGTCATAGAAACTGCACATACTGTGGGCTCAACGGAGCATAAGGTGTTAAAGTTATCTGTCTGAAAGCATATATCAAATTTTCTCAATTCAAGCAGGTCTTGTATTAAATCCCCAAGCAGTAATGCATTTATCAAATTCGAAGGAAACTGAGACCAGATGAACCTGATTGGTTATGCATCATAAGATAAAACAAGATTTAGTGTTAGAAGAGCAAGATGACACACAGTTCAGAGTAAAAGGTATGTAAGCAACGAACAAGCAATATAAGCCATCCAAAATAATGATGCTGGAATAGAAGCAAAGATAGCTCCTTCATGTGAAAGCCCATCAATGGTTAATCTTATGACCATTATCAAACACCAGTAGATACATTATCTAAACTGAGAAATGCTTTCCTCATAGCATCCAATAGAATCTGAGGGGTCTTTATCATTACCTGCAATACGTTTAAAGGAAATTATAAAATACTGGCAAAAGGAATTACATATTTAAAGACAGAGCTATGTTATAAACAGAACCAAACGACGAGACAAAAGAACTAATGAGTTACGTCATTCTTTGTCTTTCGTTCTCCCAATGTTCTGCAGTCCACACATGCCCCCCCACCTTAGCTCCATAGTTTTCCTCTATTTTAAAGTCTGTGTTGATCCTTAAAATTGCTGCTTGTTGCAAAGTAAAACCAACATTAAAACTGCAGCACTGAAATCACATATTCACAGTCCAAAAAAGGTTGGTGGGAACTGCAAACCTGTCTTCGGCAAAGTAAACATGTTTGTTTAGTGTCCGATCACCAAGAGAGTGCAACATAGAACTTAACCTTTCGATTTTCTGTGGCAAAAACAGGGAATTTGAAATGAAAAAACAACATGAGATATATAATTTTACTACACACTACAAAAGTTACTCGTAGAAAACATCATTCTTTTAAGCATTTGCACCTTCTCCTCACTTTGCCATTTCTGTTTGATATACCCCATATCTTGTATTCATCAGCATGAGTTGATCTTGAGTGAATTTGGCCTCGCTCCTGGTGAAAACATAATAAATTCATTCTTGTTCTTTTATGTGCTTGAGGTGTTGTTGGTAAAAAAAAGGGTTTAAAACGCAATGAAAAATAAATTTTTTTTTTACTTACTCTGGTATGTGGACTCCATCAACAGTCTTCGATCTGATCATATTATAGTAGAACTCATCTGGGTTCTTGTTTGCAGCCTTCTCCTTGAGTATCTACAGATCCAGACAAAACATAAAACACTAAGCCAATAGACAGATCCAGTTTTCAGCAACAATTCTATTTTAACAAATACATTACTTCCACATAATGAAAAAACAGTTGCAAGGGAGAATTGAAAGTTTACCTTTATTGTAGTTGCGGGAAATCCCACACTACACCCCTTACTCGATTTTGCTTAATTAATCCCTTGAAAGATGTAAGATCAAGAA
The DNA here is from genome assembly GCA_023531295.1 of Papaver armeniacum. Lineage (NCBI taxonomy): Eukaryota > Viridiplantae > Streptophyta > Magnoliopsida > Ranunculales > Papaveraceae > Papaver > Papaver armeniacum. Next base: position 174,469 of record JAJJWW010015024.1, on the reverse strand, counting down.
TATTTATTGATTGAATTCATGAAGTGTTTACACAGGAAAATAGAATTACACTTAGAAGTTAAAACACTCTTAAACTTTCTCTCTCCTAATGACTTGCTCAACAATTCCCAAAAAGATCCCTCTTCTTACAGACTCATTTAGCCCTTTATATAGGGTAATACATAGTGGATGACAGCTAAGCTACCCTTTATTTTCAGGAATGTCTCGCGAAGTGTCGCGAGATGCACAAACATTCACTCTCGCGACACTTCTTAACCCTCGCCAGGTCTCACGTCTTCCTTATGTTTTGCCTGTCGTTATTCATTGCGTTGTTTATTTTAGCTCCCTGCGACTCCCTCGCGACGCCGTCGTTCATTAATCCTGCGAGCCTTGTACGTTGCGATATTATGATCCTACATCTTGCCTCTTTTTCCTTGAATATTGCTTGACGAGCGATCTTTAAGGAAAAATCTATTGTGGTAGCGATCTTTGATTTTGTTGATGAAGGAACGAGCAAAAGAATACTTTCTTTGAAAAGTACGTACTTGCCTCTATTCTTTTGCAAAGTTCCGAAGCTTCTTTGAGATATATACGAAGTATCGTCTCCTATCTCTCCTCATATTTCTCTTGCGAGGGGAAGAGTATCTTAAGATTTTTACAATATTGTTGCCGCGACTGCTTATCTTTATCTGTTTCAGTTTTGTACTTTTACACGGATTTTGATTATTAATGTCTTCTCTTGACACGTCTCTTTCAACCGCTTTTTCTTGACCGTTCATGTCTCTTCGCATTAAATGACCTCGTTTTTCTCGAGGATCTTTTTCCCTATATATAGTTTTCTTTTCCCTTCCTTTTCATTCTTTAGTTTCTCTCTGCAACTTTTCTTTGACTCTCTCCTTCCGCAATTTGCGCTCCTGCTACCGTAAATCCTTTCTTCATCCCTTCTAACGTTGATCCTAATCTTTAACCTCCCATCCATTCCCATACTGATAATGGCTTCCATTAGTCGTGCATACAAAGCTTCTTTTGATGAAGTTCAACAGAAGTTGCTCGAGAAGGGTTTCACTCTATCAACCATTCAAGAATCTTCATCTATTCTTTCTGCAAAGTTATTTTCTGATCATCAATGTGATGATCAAAAGATTATAGTCTCGCTAGGTCGACTTCTCGCGGGACTTCCCATTCCCTTGTACAATCCCGAGATGCCTTTATTTTATGAAATCTTGGCCCATGAAAAATTCTCTCGGGCTGTTTATCAATTGAGTGGCGATTGCATTCGCCTAATGCTTGAGTTCGCGAATCGTGATGCTTTGGCAAAGGATCTTTATACCCTACTACTTGTTAGACACCCCGATTTCACGAGACTTGGAAATAGTCTGGCAGAGAAGTACACTTTGTAGAGAGCTTTTTGAAAACTATTCAATGATGAAGATGATTAATGCGAAATCTCATTGGGGCATTCGCACGAAAAAGAAGGATAATGTCCCTGAGGATAAATTGCTCATGCAGGATATTGATTGGCACCCGGGCAATAATACTACTCCTCGCCACTCCAAAGATGAGAAGTGGTGGGTTGTACCCTTGATTTTAAACGGCCCTTACATCGCGGGTCCACATGTTCTCCCTGCGAATCTCGCAGGATATCATCCTTGGGAATTCAAATGGCCTGATAAGGCTAATGAGGTATGTTTCCCATTTTAAATCTTGCCTTTGCAACTTTCTTTTTATATATGTTGAGTTTGTAAAATTTCTCAGATCGCCAAATTGAGAAGAAAGTACAAGGATAATCCGTTGGAGAGTACTCTGACCATACTTCGATCACTTACGAGTGAAGTAAGAAACATTTCCTTTGTTATTTGAAACAATATTGTTGCCTCTGTTTCTTATCTTTAACCGTATGTGAAGGTTGAAGTCAAGAAGTCAGTAGCGCGAAGATTAAAAGTAAAGGTAAAATTGTCGTTCGCAAGGGTAAATCTTCCTCTCCATTAACTAAGAAGCGAAAGGTCCAATCTTCTTCTCGCCTTAGCTCAAACTCTGAATCTTCGACGAGGATAATCATGACTCGAATCCTTCTCTCGCCAAGAAGATTCCGTCGACCAGTTCTTCTATGGATCAGTTATCTAGCATCTTCTCGGATCAGGCCAAGGAATGGGAGATGCTCCCCTAACTTCTCTTTGCGGGGCTCTCGCAAACGTGTGTAATGCTACTTTATTAGAGGGCAATAATTCTTTCAATGGAGCCTCTAGAATTGTGTCTCCTGACTTCTTGAATGCACTTGGATCTTTGGTATGTATGCAGTCGTATTTCCCTTTTAAATTTTTAAATATATGTGTATTAATGATTTTTCTATCTTCTTTTATAGGTTGGAAGAACTTCTTTTGTAGTTGCCTCAGATCTCGAGAGAAGACGCAACAATCTTGAAAAGAAGAACTTGCAATTGAGCAAGAAGATTCAAGAATTAGAGACTGAAGCTGCGTCATCTCGCAATAAAGACGAGAGAATTCAAAAGTTAAATACCGAACTTGACTCCCAAAGGGATAGGGTGTCCACTCTCCAGAACGCTAATCAACAGCTTTATGGTATAAGATTTTACTTCCTTTTATCATTTCTATTTTATCGGTTGCATATTGCTGCCTAACTTATTACCTTCGCAGATGTATATAATCTCTCCGATGAGGCTATTCTTCTCCATACATTTCCTGAACCTATGGATAATGATCTTCTTCTCGCTCACCTCAATCAATCTCTAAGTAGTTCCTCCAATAAAACTAACCTCCTTTCATTAAAGGATCTTCAATCCAAATATCATCTCTTGGAGATCGAACACAGATCTAGTTTAAATTTAACTAATCGCTTTAAACGAATGTACCTTGATTCCGAGAAGAAAATCAAGACTTTAAGGAAGAAAATTAGTAATCTCATAGATGAGAACGATCGCATTACTAACAGAGGTGCACAGGCATTAGCCGAATTCCACAAATCTCTTCTTGATGTGCAAGTTGAACGAGATGAACTCCTTCATCGAATACCATGTTAAGCGGCGAGAAGAGCAAGTTCGTTCTCTTCTCGTTATTAATAGTGATGATGAATTCGCCTGGGCTGCGAAAGTTTTAGATAATGCCAGGAATAACCTAGGTGTTGATGTTAGTCTTCACGCCGAGCATACTTCCTTGATTAAAGATATGATATCGATAGAGAAGGTTACTTATTATACCTTCTCGCTTCTTACTACGTAGTATTGCTTGTAAATTATTAACTTGTTGTTACTTATTTGCGAGAATGCGAGAAGAGGCTTCGAGGTTAGAATTAGAGAGCTTGAATCGAAAAAGAACAACTCGCCAGAATTTTCCAAATGAAATTGAAGAACTCGAAACCGAAAAGAACAACATTTCATAAAAAGAATCTCTCCCTTCGCGAGAATAGATATTCCAAGTTGAAGAAACAATTTCTAACGACAGTGGAGAACTTTAGTAATGATGATGTTCGTTTTCGCAATGGAGGCATGGAGTATGTTTGTAAGGACCACAATATCCCTCTACATTCATATCCCTGTCTCCTTGAAAAGGTTCCTGAGAATCTGCCTGTCTCAGACGTTTCTGATAGCGAGGCTGGCGAAGAAGAAAATTCAGCGATGAGAATAATCGATCAAGAATCGGATGAAGAAGAAGAATCACCAAAGAGATAACTCTTTTTGTTTTCTTTCTCTCGCTTGTAATATCTCGTACATTTACGTATTCTTATTATAGTGTATTTCTTGGATTTTTCCCCCCGAATTCAATCTTCACTCCCCCTTTTTGGTAGTTCTTCCTTGTAATATAATCGGCTAACTAACATTATTGATGTATAACTCTTTCATCAGAAGATGAATAACAATATTCCATCTTTTCCATTCCCATACTTGCCTCTGTTATTTATCTTCGATGGAAGATTTTAGTTGTCATCATGTATGTGGTTGAATAATAATTTTATTGTTATTGAAATGTATTGTTGCGACGAGGTCGCAGGTATCTTCATAAATCAAGAATTCTACTTGCCTTGCCTTATCTTCATAAATGTATTTTATCTCTTCTCATTGCGACAAGGTCGCAAGCCGCCCTTACATTTTCAAGTAAGGGCCCATTGACCCTGCCTTGTCATTTTTGTGTGGTCTTCCCGAGTTAGACCTCCCTAATTAGAGGTCTTCCCCTGCCACCTTTTTATTGCGACAAAATCGCGGGACGTCTTTACACTTGCATGTAAAGACCCATTGATCTTGCCTTATCATTTTCCAAGTATTTTTGCCTCTGCAGGATGTTTTAGTTGCGACAATATGACAGGCCTATATATCCTTGCGAACACATAGCCCCATGACATTGCCGTCCTGCGACGAAATCGCAGACGCCCGTACACTTTCGTGTAAAGACCCATTGATCTCGCCTTACCCTCGCGTTAGTATTATTGCCTCTGCAGGATCATTGCACAAATATGACGAGCCTAAATTCTCTTGCGAAAACATAGCCTTATGACATTTGCGTCTGTTTTGACACCCCCTAATGGAGAGCGTCGCCCTTATCATCTCCCGGTTGCCCCTTCAAGGAGGCGAAACATCGGCCATACAAGACTAGCTCCTCCCATCCGGTCTTAACAACAACCGTTGTTTTCGCAGCCTCTTATCCCTTATACCTATATGGTTTATGGTTACGAGACCGCACCCTAAGTGGAGTTTTCTTCGGGCGAGTGCAACATATGCCAAGACTTGCCAAGAATGGCCAGGGTAGGTTCATCCATCCCGGCACTCGCTCAACCGTGTACCTCGGCGCCTTGAGCATACACGACTCCTAAGAAGAGACCCTCGGTCGCCCAACCAGGGTATAACCTTATATATATAGTTGGGAATCCAAGGTACCTCTTCCGGATAGGCTTTCATGGGCCCCAAATTTTCATGACTCGAGGCTTCGGGAGCGGTGTAACCTTCCCCCGAGCCATGTCGAGAGATACCCCCTTATATGACGCACTTTAGGTCTTACATTTGCCTCTTACGAAATGTTATTCGCGAACTAGGGTGTACGCCATAAAGGTTCGTCCCATTCATTTACTCATTCATCTTTGTTAAATCATTCAATCATTCATGTTCCATTATTTGTTAATATTTATTTGCGAAGTATTCGCAAAATTCCATTTCATTTGTTGTGTCTTTATCTCTTTCTTAATCGAATTCTCATTTACCCTTGACTGCAAGATTCTCGCACATCATTACTTCAATTGCTACTTTTCCTCCTACTTTTGTTGATTATTCACTTCTTATGCCTTTTGTTCCTCATATCCTTCGCTCCTTTATTATCATAACATTCGCCTGTTTCTAGGCATTCACCTCGCGAGGTATGTTCAGTCCTTACTTCTATAACATCTACCATCAGTTTTTCCTTTCTCTGCTCATCTCTCACATGTTGCTTCCAACCCTTTCTTTCGGCATTTCTTTCTTCGCAGCTTTCTACATCGACCTCATGACATTGCTGTGACTCCTTCCAATCTCCCTGTATAATACCAATGCCATTTGGATGTGGAAATTTTATGCATTGATGATATGTTGATGCGACTCCCAAGATTTCATGAAGCCATGGCCTCCCAATCAGCGCATTATATGGAGATTCCACGTCAACCACACGAGAATAAGATATCGGTTGATAATCCTTGTAGAGGTATTCTCATGTGAACCTCTCCCTTTGGTTTGTTTGCAGTGCCATTAAAGCCATATATCTTGTATGTAGAGGGGATCAAATCCTCATCTTTTCCTCCCATCGTCTTGTAAGTATGGTAGAAGAGAATATTCACTGAACTTCCGGTGTCGATTAAAATTCGGTTGATCGCCCGACAAGCTTCTCGCCTCATCATCTTCTCCATCAACTGGTTTCGGGTTAATCTCTAGTTTCACAACCAACGGGCTATCATGTGTTTCTCTTCCTTTTGGCACTTCATCTGCAGAGAAAGAAATAGTCTTCAGCTGCCACTTTTCTAACTGCGTTGTTCTCGCCAGACTCATTATTTCTTTATCATTAGCATCTCTCGCAAAGACTCTACTGAGCACATTGTCATGAAAATCTTCGATTGTGCGATAAGAGTGGACAATAGAGTTGCAATTCAAATTTTTAGCTTTTGTTCCGACCTCTATCACAAATGTTTCCTTTCCTTTCGCTGACACTTTGTTCGTGCATTTACGGTGGTGGTGGTAATGTCTCGGCCTTTTTCTTCTCCCTTTAGAAAGTGATTCACTTCCCTTGATCAATCATCCCGAGAATGATTCTCTTTACGTTTCTGCGATCGTTTGTTTGATGTCCATGGAAGCGGTGGTAAGAACAAAACTCATGACTTCGTCGCCCGGTGGTGGTTCCATCCCCGCGTTCCAAGGTCTTTGGTACATCTTCCATCACAAGTATAGCCTCCCGCATCTTTTCCACACTAGCATTCGGTGGAGGCATCTTAATTGGTTCCCATACTATTCTCGCGGCTTCTCGCCCTCCATGGTTATATTGCCTTCGTCCACCGTAAGTTTCTTGCACATGATCTAGCCTCTGAATCTTATTATTGCTGTTGCGGTTGTAGTAATTCCTTTCTTGTTCAAACTCCTCCTGGTCATGGCTTCCCATGGCTACTATCTTCCGCTGTCCCTCATCAGCCTTCCCTACTTGCTTTGTCCTTGCGAAGTGCTCGCCACCGTATTGATGAACTGAGGTAACAAGCTTGCGTTCGCAGCATTCGAGTTTGTGTTCGCGATCGGATAAGAATTCATTTCATTCTGTCTTTCTTCTAAGGCGATATATTCTTCCCCCGTAACTCTCAGATTCTGCCATCGTGATTGTATTTTTGACTCTAAAAATTTGAATGTATAACAAGTTAGTCGCGAAGAGAGCATTCACAAATGAGAGGATGAGATATCTTTCCTCAACCCGTCCCGCCATTTCGCTACACATGGTTCTCCATCTTATTGTCAATCGCCTTAAGCTCTCGCCAACCCTTTGTTTCAACCCGAATACATCTTCAATACCTGGTCGTGAAGAGTTGTTACTTATGTATGCTCCCAGGAATGTGGCTTGTAAATGATTAAATGATGTGATTGTGTTCCTTGGTAGACCCTCAAACCATTTTAGTGCTTCTCCAATTAGGCTTGATGCGAAATATTTACACAGTATAGCATCATGATTCTCCCACTGCAACATACACCTCATATAGGCCTTGATATGTTGTACCGCACAGGTGTTGTTCCATCGAAGATGTTTGTTAATGCGGGGAGATTGCACTTAGGAGGTATTCCTCCCATCTGTACTTCTAGCGTGAAGGGGTTCTTCGCAGCTTCTGCGATGGCTTCGTCCAATTGTTTCCTTCCTCCTTCCCTTCTATTGTTCAGCAATCCTCTCATTTCAGCCAGTTCTCTTAAGATTTGTTCATTTGCCTCAGGATTTGATTCTACTGGTCTTTTTAACTCTGCTTCTCTCCTTCTTCGCTCGTGCCTATCTTGACCTTCCCGCTCGTTATTTTCTCCTCTTCTTTCTCTCGCGACGCTCTTCTTCGTTTCTTTCGTCAATTCGCACGCCATTGTATCGGTTGTTCTCTCCTCTTGGCTGTCTCTCGGCTCTCATCTCGCACCCTCTCATATTCTTCATTAATATTTCTATTGGTACGATTTTGTTCCCTTCTTCTTTCGCGGTTGTCATGGTTATTCTGTCGGATTGCTTCTTCCATCTCTTGATTTTCCATTTCTGCTCTTATCCTTTCTCTCTCGCGAGCTAGCCGCGCTTGTTCAATGTAGTGTCTCTCAATTTCATCCTCGATTTCTCGGTTTCTTCTCAATTCTTCTCTCCCGTGCAAGATTATTCTCCCTTCGGCAGCTGGGTCATTCGGTTCTTGGAGTTGCATGTTTCCTTGATTTTCCCTATTCCGCTCATTTTGAAGGTTTTCAGGTTGAGGAATATAACGATCTTCTATTTCCCCTCTTCTCTCGCCATGCTCTATACTCGGATTTTGTGTTTCTTCCTCGGTACTTTCTGTTGGTAAAACTCTCCTTCTCTCTTCTCTATTCGATCTTGAACTTGATCTCACGCTACTTCTAGATCTCCTATTTTGCAACCTCATATTTTCCATCCTCAATTCATGATTCTGTCTTGTCAAGTTTGCTCGTTCCTCCGCCTCTAGCCGTCTCTCTTCGTGTATTGTTTGTCTCAATCTTTCTAATGTTGTGATTTCTTCGTTTTCTCCATTCATTCCTTGCTCTCCTTGTCCATTGTTCACCAGTGCTTTGCTCCTCTTCTCTCTCGTCTTCGAAATCGATCTCCAAGTATGTACACTTACTCTATCATAATCCTCGGCCCGCGTTTGCTACTGGGGAGATTGGTGGCTGATTTTGATCTTCTCCATCATTTCTCCTATTCATCCTCGATGATTCTCCTGTTTCATTCCTCCAGCAAGTCTCCCACTTCTTCTTACAATCGTTGGTTGCCCTTGTACATTTCTTCTTCTAGCCATTTTTCTTTTCCAATGAATTCTTGAGTATCTTCTCCAAATCTTTTCTCTGTTAATCCAAATTCCTTCCAATTTCTACGTCAATCTCTGCTCGTCCCTGTTTCTAGCGCATATGTAGTTGCGGGAAATCCCACACTACACCCCTTACTCGATTTTGCTTAATTAATCCCTTGAAAGATGTAAGATCAAGAATATTTATTGATTGAATTCATGAAGTGTTTACACAGGAAAATAGAATTACACTTAGAAGTTAAAACACTCTTAAACTTTCTCTCTCCTAATGACTTGCTCAACAATTCCCAAAAAGATCCCTCTTCTTACAGACTCATTTAGCCCTTTATATAGGGTAATACATAGTGGATGACAGCTAAGCTACCCTTTATTTTCGGGAATGTCTCGCGAACTGTCGCAGATGCACAAACATTCACTCTCGCGACACTTCTTAACCCTCGCCAGGTCTCACGTCTTCCTTATGTTTTGCCTGTCGTTATTCATTGCGTTGTTTATTTTAGCTCCCTGCGACTCCCTCGCGACGCCGTCGTTCATTAATCCTGCGAGCCTTGTACGTTGCGATATTATGATCCTACATTTATAATGTTCTCCTTTGTGTGGTATGCCTTTGCACGCTGACGATAATCTTTATGCTTTTCAAGAATCCCAAACTTTTTTCTTGCTTGCCTGAAAGTATGGAAAACAAAAATGAAGGTTGCGGATATCACCAAATAAGGTATAAAAGTTGAGGATAAATGAGCAGTTACTCACGGCTGGGATCGTTCTTTGTGAGCTCTCCTAGGGACATAATTCCTTAGAGACGACATTGTTATGAGCAAATCAAATTAACCAGTCTCCTCACACCACCTTACTCTTGTATGGGTGAAAAAAAAGATCTTCTGATTCACTGCAAGGTTTGACAAATAGCACAAAAGCGTTCAAAATTAAGTCTTAGTAAGAAAAATGGAGCAGGATAATGCATTAAAAGAAAACAAGCAGTGTGTTCCCACTTCCCATATCCAACCAACATTTCACCATTACAATGCACAAAACCTCCACATGAAAGCTATTGACAACACATTACTATGCCCAGTTACAACAACATATCCAAGGAACAACAACGTACGACCTCCAATTTCCAAAGCTAGAAAAGCAGAGTGACGCCCTAGTATTACAAATTAACTTTTTAAGAAAAATATATATCTGTATGGTCGAATAACAAAGTGGTTTCCTTTTTCAATGTTACTTACAGATTCCATTAGTGTGAAGCAACATATCCAATTCTAAAAAGAGATCCCAATACAAGTAATGAATCCAATTTATTCTAACCAATTTGAATATGAAAGAAACAGTGTCAGAAAACAAAAACTGAATCTATCACTGTCACTGATCAATGTTTTCTTTTTTAAGCCAGTTTCAACTAATCCTATACAAGTGATTCTGAATTGCTTAAGACGGCTAACAAATTCGAGAAACAACAAACTTAGATAACGAAATCAAACAGCAGAAATTACGCCAATCAAGTAGTAGAAATTAAAGTTAAGGTTTCTGATAAGTAGAAATTATGGTTAAGGACATCATTAGCTACCTCCTCTTAATCAAGCTATTGACAATACCTCGGTACATTTGGCAACAACATAGCTAAGGAACAACTCCAATATCCAAAAGCGAGAAAGGCTTGTCCAAATCCTTCTATATCTCTTTCTTCCTGCCAAAATTTCTTTTTCTCGTCCATTGGGAGTTTGAAGAAACCTTCAATATCTTTCACTTTGTCTACCAATAAATTGTCGACTCCATGGTGTACCACCTACATCATGAACTCAAATTAGCGTTAACAAGACACTACTATCTAGCTACTTAGCTAAAGCCTGACCATATTCCATAATCAACCAAAATGTAAAAAAGAAAAATTACATTTCGTTTTCATAATTGATTTTCACATATATATATATCTGAAAGAAACCCCATTCTTTGCAAGCAGAGTGAAGCCTCTCCAACTCTGACTCTCCAATGATGGGTTCTGGTGACAGTACTTTCTGCAAATCGATAATAGGTACTGATTGATCTATCATAGACGTAACCGTGACATTATGATCACCTAAAGGTTCCTGGTCATTGCGTATGTATCGAGCTGAGATGAAAATAGATCAAAATAGAAACCCTAAAACTTATTGCAAAATCCATTATACCTACTAAGCTCGTATTCAAGATCAGTTCTTCAAAGCCCCAACTCTGACGAACCCTAAAATTAAATTAAAAAAAGGTATTAGATGAATGATTTAACAGATGACGAAACCCTAAAAATCGATAAAAAAGAAAAAGATGATGAAACCCTAAATCGAAAACTTACAAATGATGATGATTGAAGACTTACCCCTGTTATGATTGACATATGATCTCATCTGCAATGGAACCCTAAAATCTGAGAGCAGAAGAGAGAGAAGAGAAAAGAGAAAATGAAAACATCGATCTTTGAATCGGAGAATAATACGATCTCCGTGATGAAACCCTAGTTTCATCGCCTGAGAGGAAGAACAGATGCAGAGCAGAAGAGAGAAAAATGAAAAATGAAACTGAACCACGATTTCCACTGCTAGTTTATCCATAGAATTCACGCATGTGAATGGCACACTCGTGAGGAGGAAATATCCTCTGCAATAACTTATCGTGGGTGGGTCGCACACGCACATACTCAAGGTGTTACGACCCAAGTGTGACTAGGCGTGTGAGTGGCACGCCTATAAACAAATTCGTAACGGTTCGGACCTGTTACGAATTTTTTAAAATTTAGTAACGGCTTGGCCCTGTTACGAAATTTTTGTAACGACCATTTGTAACGGGAGATTTGTAACGGCCCATTAGCCGTTACGAATCTAGGAATTTGGTGTATATCTTATTATGAATAAAATTATTGGTTTATAATTTTTCGTGTGATAGTTTTTGATTACATAGCCTGTACTTGAATGCTTTATCTTATTGCTATGTATGTTTATGGGGTGTTTGATTTCGGTTTTCATGACCTTAATATTCGATCTCATATGATGTGAACCCTTATGGTTTGGGTGACTTTTTGATTTAGCGGGATTGAGTTTTAGCCCATGTTGGTAGGCTTTATCAAAGGATCATGAGGGGTTCTGATTGAAACAATATATTGAATCGTTTGGTTTAGCATAAAAGCATATGTGTTTCGGGGTTTTAACTTTTGCATTGCATAAGTTAAAACCGGTTAACAACCTTTCTCTGGTAAAGGTTGGTTGTTGTAGTTCTTTTGTCTTGCAAGAGGATGACAACATAGTGATATTTTGGTATCAATTCTCCCTGGGAAGATGCAAACATTAATGGAGAAGAGGATGTGCAACTTGAGGTAACGACTTTGTTAGTTAATCGTTTTTATGTTTAAGAAAAGCCTGATTTTATTGCAAAATTTCGTTACAATTGATGTTTATTCCATTGTTTGTGTATGGATGTGTGTGTGATTCAATTGTTTCCGGTTAAGAAAAACTATTTTTATCTTGATTTATTATTTGGTATCAATCGTTTAGGCTTACAAAATTTTTGGTGCAATTGCGGTACTTTAATGTCTAGGTTGTTTCAATTGCATCCGGTTGAGGTAAATAATTATGCAAGTTGATTTATTTGGTTTGTATGAATTGTTTATGGCTTAACAAAAGAAAAGGTTTTCGGGATGAATTGTTTAGTCCAATTCGAAACTAAGTTAATTCTGATCAAAGTGGAGGTTTCGGTTATTCAAGTCTAATCGAATGCCTTAACAAGAAATGCTAGTTAACTAACCTAGTACTTGTCTTGTTTAAAAGTGAAAGGTCTAAGTTATTATTTGAATAATTAAAACCTGATGAGAAAAATAAAGTCAATTCTGATCTTTATTTTGGTCTTATCGAACAAGCGATTGTATTTGTGCAATCGGTTTAGAAAAGGAACTAAAGTGCTTAGTCGATTTTTGATTTGCTAAACTATTAGGGAAAATTGCTTCGGGCAATTGTTTCCTTGGTAACATATCAAAAAAAAAATACTTTGTAGTTTCCGTTTTGATATTGGTTATCAAAAATGGTGTGTGGAACCCTCATGCTTAACTCTTATAGGTTGCAAGTCTATTGAGATTTGTAAGATCCTTTCGGTTTGTTCTTTTATTTGCTCGTACCTTAGTCATTTTGTGACAAAAGGGGGGAGAGATATATGGAGTAAACAAGTGATATTGATATTAATTTGGTATTGATTTGGTATCACTAAGGGAAATAAAGGACATTGGTGCTTAAACGTTATATCTAACGAAAGAGTAAAGCATAGACTAAGGGGGAGTAGCATATCATATTGATAAGGGAATAACAAAGACGTGCGGATTGAAAATCTACCTATCTTACTTGTAGCGCCCCCTAAGCTAGCAGCTGACTAATCCAAGAGATTAACTAAATAAAGAGGCACTAATGATCTAAATCATATCCTTTAAGCATTCAATTAAGAAATCTGCTACAAAACTTAACCCAAAAAAAAAAACTAGCCCCGATCTCAAATATACATATATGCAAGAACTCCTCTCAAATGATACATATACAATAGTCATTTGTTTTACAAATAGAATATATAACATAATAAACACAGTCGAAGTTAACCAACTAACAAACTCAATTCCTCGAAGCTTCCGCTGCGCAACTCTGATCTGTCTCTGAAACTGAAAGTGGGAATGGGTGAGCACATCATCCCTAAAAGGGGTGCCCAGTAGAAATAACATTTAACTTTCAAGTAATCACTGGAATGATTTGGAAAACAATAAATGTTTTTTCTAAAACATTAAAAGACAAACAATTCACAGATTTAAACAATCATGTATATGGAACTAACTCCTTCTGCAAACAATGTATAATATTTGTGATAACCATACTCAATAATAATATTGCGGTGTATCGCCCTAGCCATTGCATAAAAGCTGAAAGTAAGTAGGTATAAAAGAAGTAGCAGTGGAAAATATTATTTTCCAAGCATTCAAATGGAAATTCTTATTTCCCAAACAATTCATAGAGACAAACAAATAACAGAACTTTCGGAATTCAGAACTAAACAATGCATGGAATACACAATCAGACAATGCATGAATTTGTTAAACATAAACTCTTGTAAAAGAAAACAACAATGATCACAAAAGAGTTAAATGTAAATTCCCACCTCTTTTGATGACAAGCCACGCCTACCTCGAGATCCACGATCCATTGGTTCATCATTTGATTCGATCGTTGTTAATAAAGACTAACTGTTAATCACACAAGAACTCTAAGAATCTATCCAAAATGGCTCATACAAGAATCATATAGTCTAACTAATGGTTATAAGCCCATTATGGTATCTCATTCTCTACCTTTAACATAACTAAGAGTCACTAATCCAAATAGGTTGATTATATAGTCCATTAGCTAAGTCTTACGAATGTCTACAACTTTATAGAAGAAGTCAAAGGCTAATTCGGACCATAAGGGTCCAAACAATCTAAGTATGAAAACTATGCCTAAGCCCTAGTCTATTAATCCGGCCCATTAATCTAAGGCCCAATCCATTTGGTTCAACTAACGTTCAGTAACAGTCCACTGGTTTACAACAGATAATCCCAACTTAATCTCTAATTCAACTATATCAAACCCTAATTCCATTCCCAAAACAAGACTTCTCTAATTAGAACCCAAACAATGACCTAACTCTTCAAATCAACAAAACCCAATTCTAACTCACTCTGTATCTTCCAAAACAACCCCCTCATATAAAACTACAACTAATTCATTCATGGCAGAAACCCTAGTTTTTCAATTCAATCATCAGAACAACTCAGTAACTTCAATTGACATCAACCCTCTTAATCTTCATCCACCTACAGCCCGATTAACCCATTAATTCACCTATAGACTCGAATTCATTCTCAAAACCCTAATTCAAATCTCTAAGAAACCTTAACTCTTGATTAATCTTCATAACTACTTCATATCAATAATTAAACAACAACCATCTTCTTATTCATCTATCAGCAACTCGATTCACATCTCAATTCCATATAAACCTAACTTCAGAAATCGTAACTTCAATCTACAACAGCAATTCTATTCTCTTCATCCATGTTTGTGGGTGAAAACCGTTTCTGCTGATTTTGGTAATTTCGGGTGTGTGGGTGAGAAACGAATCTAAACCCTAAACAATGTACTGCACGAGAGTACTTTGATTCGAGAGATCAATCTGTACAATCCTGGCCTAAACCAAGAAATGGCCGTTCCAGGCTTGCTTCGGTCACAAAGTGAAGGAGAAGGGTTGGTCTTATGGAGGGAAGCGAAGAGAGTGTTGAGACCAGAATCGTTGATTCTGAAGGTGTGGTTTGTTTTTTGACTTGTATTGGTAGTAGAACTGGTTAGCAGAATGGAAAGCTACCAGGTGATTTCTAGATACTATATTGTTGCCGACTAAAACTTGTTGTTTGGTGAAAATATGTAAAGCCTATTTATACAAGTCATATTGAAACGTACCCTGGTCTCGTAAGAAGTGGAAATGATTAAGTGGTGGAAGAATAGAGTAACGTGCAACCGTCAGACGTTATGCTTCCATGATGAGGGAAGTAAATTCGTGTAACCATCAGTCATTACGCTTCCATGATGAAGGAAATGAATTGTTTACACCGTTACTTTTCACCACCACTAATTGTCCTACTTCACGACACTTTCTTGTAATGGGCGCATTGCACGCCGCACGCTGTAAACCTCCAGACCAATACCCGGATGAGTATCCCCCAGTTTGTGACATGTTTGATGTCTCGAGTGTTTTCGTGGAAAACGTATAGCAGGTTGCTCTGTGTGGCAAGTCAAAGTCAAGAGACTTTTCCGTAGGAAAATAACATGTGATGTTATTAGGCTTGCCTTGGTCGGCCGCCTAAAACTTGCCACAAGTCCGTCAGTTCTGTGGCGAACTTGGATGGCTTAGAATGCATCTCATGAGGAAGAGTGGCCATTCATTATGGCCGCATCTTGTTGTATTGCGAAGTGGCGCCATTGGCATAGTAACGCCTGGTGGAGCCATGGTATAACGGCATGTTAGTAGCCGTGGCATAGCGGCATGCCAGTGGCGTGGCATAGCGGCATACTAGTAGCCGTGCCAGTGGCGTTGTGGCATGGCCACGCCTGTGGCGTTGTAGCATGGCCAAAGCTAAGGTTTGGATCCGTGGCCAAAATTAGGGCTTGGCGGCGTGGCCAAGGCTAGGATTTGGCGCCGTGGTAAGAATTAATGCTTGGCGGCGTGGCCAAGGCTAGATTTGGCATCGTGGTAAGAATTAGGGCTTGGCGGCGTGGCCAAGGCTAGGATTTGGCGTCGTGGTAAGAATTAGGGTTTGGCGGCGTGGCCAAGGCGAATTTGGCACCGTGGTAAGAATTAGGGCTTGGCGGCGTGTCCAAGGCTAGGATTTGGCGCCGTGGTAAGAATTAGGGCTTGGCGGCGTGGCCAAGGCTAAAGTGGCATGCTACCGCGGCAGAGTGGCATGTTGGCATGCCGATCAATATGTTGTTGTGGTAAGACACGTTTGGTTTCTCGGCAGGGTGCGTTTGGCCTTTAATGTATGGTGGAAAGTTAGAGCGACTTGTTGGCCAAGAAAAGGGGGCGGCCAAACATAAGGCGCGGCTACACTTCTGGTAAGAGTGTGGCGGCTTTAGAGCGACCTGATTGGTCGATGGCAAGTGGGATCGGCAAGTATGGGCCCAACCACAACTTATGTGCGCGTGGCTAATTTGAGGCGACACGATTGGTCGAGAGAAATAGGGCCGGTTTAGGAAGGGGCGTGGCCAATGGCAAGTGGCGCCAGTTGGCCTAAGGTATGGCCACACCTCCCTTTGCTGCTGCGACTCCCTGTTTTCTGATTCTGAGCAAGGTTTTGCACCTGCTAATCCATGTCGGATTAATTATCTAGTTTGCCTAGGTTTAATTTTGACAAGCAAGGTCTGATATACTGCGCAAGGCGCAAAACCCTAACTTCTGCAAGCTAGTCAGGTCAATTGATTGAATTCTATGTGTTGACATAGAGTTCTTTAAGTTCATTGCCAGAGAGCAGCATGTTTTTTCTGATTGAATACCTTATGCAAAGACTTTATCCTTGATACTTGGAAATTCGTGCTACTCTGCTGCGAGTGAACACAAATCGTCATGCCATATCAATATTAAGGGTTCAGCCGGAGAACATAGCATAAAAGGTATTCGAAGGAACTTATATTAAGTGAATATAGGCGAGGCGCCGAAATTTACAGAATATCTGGGATGGTTGCTACATTCGCCAGTCTGGATAAATTTCATGTAAGTATATTGAACGGCTCAATAAATATGCCGGTGGAGAGGTTAGCACTCACGGCACCGTTTCCTTACAGAGGTAAGGTTTTACGATTTCAACCCTAAGCTAAAAACCACCATCAACATTAAGTCACCTGCTTAGCACGTAACAGCGGTGTTGTTGCGGGGTAAGCATGAGATGGTTACAGACAAGAGTAAAATCGAAAGGACAAGACGTGAAGAGATTGCCGAGAAAATTCAACTAACCTTTAGAGGAAGGCATGAGGAATCCGTGATCCCTGTATTGGTGGTTTTGCATAAATTCGGTTTGGCCATGGGGTATTGGCATCAGTGCTGCAGCTTTGGCTATTGATCAGCAGAGGTGACATTGCAACTTGGCACTCGGAACGGGCGCTGGTTGGCTAGGAAAAGTAGATGGCGTGGCTACCTTGGAATGGTGGATGGCGCGGCTACCTTGGGATGGCGGATGGGCGCGGCTAGCCTGGAGTGGCAGATGGGCGCGACTAGCTTGGCGTGGCGGATGGCGCTGATGGCTTTGGCCATGGAGATAGCGCCGTGGAACGTTAACACCGCGGGCCCAGCTGCTTTCTTTTGTGCGTGTCCCAAAAGGGAAACCCTTCCCTAGTTGAACTCCAAAACACCACGCCTATAAAAGGCGTTACCCATCTTCCTTACTTTCGTATCGTTGGCTTTGTTTCCACACCTTGGTGCTAGCGGCAAAGACTTGGACCAGCGGAGAGAACAGCAGCAAAAGTAGGCGAGCGTATTTTAGGTATGTTTCTTAACGTTTCTTCTTTTGTTTGCTCTTATGTGTTGGTGTAAACCCTAGCCATAGGCATGACCTCCATGAATTTGTAACAGCATTTCAATATGAATAATTCTTCTTTGCTAATATTATTGTAGTAGCGTTAATCACAACGAAAACAATCATCATTTTAGGCAAGCATGTATGTGTGGACAACGCCATCTGTTCCTTTTTCCATGAAAACTAGATGTAGGGTTTCCTTTTGGTCGTGAGCATAACTCTCGCGGCAAAACGTGATATGACTGAGAGCATACTTCCCACGGCCTTGTACGATTTCGACCAAAAACATATTCCTCACGATGTTGTCGGGTTTTGGCTAAGAGCATATTTTCCCGCGACATCACATATATATCTAGTTGAGTGATAGACACATTTTTGTGTCTAATTTGTCTCGATTCTTTATATTGATAGTGCTCATTTTTGTACTTATTATGGTGTTTTATGTGTGTGTAGGTATTTTTGGCCAATAAACATTTTTGGAAAAATCGGCTCGAAAAGTTGCGCCCGGAGGACACCTACTATTCGGACCATCACTATGGATAAGGGGTACCCAAATTGCCCGTCTGGTACGGGAGGTAAGACTCTATCCACCCACGAATCTCCTGTCAGTGGGTTTTATTTTGTGTGACAACTCACACCCCTACGAATAGAATGTCGAACTGGTATAATAATAGCCAATACAACGATTATCCGACTGAGTTTCAAAATGGACGTTACTACTTTGACCATAGTGTGAATAGTGGTTGGGAACATCAGCCTTTTCAAGGTTATGGTCCATACCATGGTGAGCCCAATTACTATCCATGTTCCCACCGGTCATACGAGCAAAATTCCTCTCTACTAGAGTCAACACGTAAGTTAGCTGAGGCGACACGTAAGTTAGCAGAAATGAATAACTTAGTTTTGGACGAAAGCAATGAAACATGTGAACCTTCTTTTCTAGATAAAATCAGGAAGTCATGTGAGTCGACTCAGAAAATGTTGTTAGAGGCCCAGGAAAGAAATGCTCAAGATAGTTTTAATTTCCAATATAGTGTTTCCAATAGTACCTTTGAAAATGAGGATAGTTATTTGCATAATAAAGATGACGAGGTTAGAATTGGTAACACTACTTTAGATGAGGTTCAACCATTTTCATATTATTATAACGATGATTATGATGAGGATAGTGTTGATGAAGAATCTGAAATATTTAGGCATAGTGATCAGGAATTTGCTACTCCAATTGAGCTTTACAATGATAATATTATTTCTAGTTCAAATCCAAATAATTTTAATAATTATTCACCCATTCAAAAGGACGAGGATTTGACTAGAGATACCCCCCGTTTTAGACGAGGTAGTATTTCCTTATGATTACGAAGCCGATGATGGTTTAGAGGAGCGGGTCTATTCTCGAGAATATTGTTTTAGAGTCTAGCGATTTAGAAACATCGACTTAGAAAAAGAAAATGAGCTCGTAGAGATGAGTGAGGATGAACCCGACTTAGAAGAATCAATTGACCATTTTCGAAATCGATGACCTTGAAATTAGGGAAGCTGTGACTAGTCTTTCTAGAGACACTGAAAACTCTAAGTTTGGGGGTGATTATCATTCTCCATGTGCCTTAACTCTTAGAAAAGTCCCTCACGTGGGACTTGACATATGTGCCTCAACCATTTTACAAGATTATCTTCATACACGTTTTCCTGAACCTAGTGATGTCCATAGGGAAGTTCAGTTGTTAGAAACCCATCCTCTGGTTGATGTGGTTTATTCAGGCTATGATACCCAGATTGACTTTGTTTTCCCACCAAATATTTTTAAACCAGTGGTAACGTATAAGTTTCATATGTGTCAATTATTTAGTTTTGAGACTAAACCTAAGTACTTTAGGAAATTAGTACCGACACATTTTATTATGATTAACCGCCAGTTTCATCATGGTCAATTGTGTGAGTCAAAACTGATTGACTTTAAGGATCCGCAATTATTCAGGTTATTATTATGTGCTTCTAAGTTCTTATTTGAGTTTTTACAGACTTTACAACCTGAACCGGATCTTAGCTTTGAGGAAATCCAACCCATGAAAATATTTTATTTGGACCCAAGTTATAGAACCCGAACTCCGAACCACGGCTAGATGTAGTTGTCTTAAACAGGAAACTAGACAAGGGTGTGCATTATTTGTTAATTTTCTTGGCATGTTGCAGATTCCTTTTACTTGTGATAGCTCTATTTTGTTTTGATGACCCACAGATATTTCGGCTATTACTTTATGATTTTATGAGGTGACTAATCCTTTCTTAGTCTGGCTGAAGACTTTAAACTTAGCACTTCTTGGGAGGTAACCCAACATTCATGCGACACGGTAATATCTTTCCTTAACTCTTTTACTTCAAATGGTAACAGTTTCTCCTTGTTCATGCTTTTAATTTTATCTTTAGAACATTGAGGACAATGTTAGATTTAAGTTTGGGGGTATGGGAGAAACATTTTAGTTGCATTATTAAACTCCAGAGCCTAGAAATTTATGCTTATTAAGGATGGCACTAACCAATCTAAGTGGATGGAAGCATTTTGGTTGTAGGAGTTGAGGAACCAATCTGATTAGATGGCAACATCTAAAGAGTCTATTCATAAAAGCACGAGCTCGGTGTTAGAAATAACATGATAGTTTCACCATATCTCGTTGAGTCCTTTTCACTTCGTTTTTATTTTTATTTTGTTTTTAAACTATGTTTATCTAAGTGATTAGGTGGGGCCCACGAATCAAGTTGTTACCGATGCTAGGGTGAATTAGAGTGATTGAGATACACAAAAAAAAAAAAAAAAAAAAAAAAAAAAAAAGTTGAGACCAGACCATTAGACCAACCGGAATAAATTCAATAAAGTCGACCATTGGAACCCTTGTATATGCCAGTTGTGTTGACCTAGAGTTAGGATTGTTGACCACTGGTTCCCTTGTATATGCCAGTGTGTTGATATTAGTCAGACTAGTATCTCAGTCCATTAGGATAGGTTCATTTTGGCGGAGGCCTTCAGACAGATATGGGAAACACATTTCATTTAGTAAACATCAAAACCATCTATGTTTTTCTCTTTATCCATCTTCTTGATCTATCCATGTGATTAGTTTTGACTCCGGGTATTGATGTCCATAGTGCAGCTATCTGAGTAGAGCTCTGTGACTTATATATGAATTTTAGTATGCTTGAGTGCAAACTCGTGTACAATATTTGGAATTTCGCATCGGGGTACTTCCTCCTATACTCAATAAGTATGCCAACCAAGGAGACTTTTTAGTGCCTTCCAAGGTTCTGCGTAGATAGTTAGGGTCTGGAGAGTAAAGGTTTTGTGGGTACACCTCTGGTAAACCCTCCCGAGACTATAACTCGGCCACTAGGGCCACCTAGGGGTTTAAGGCTTATTGCATACGCTAAATGCAATCGACGATGCCTGCGACAGTGAGTTAGGATTTTATTTTATTTTTGCTCGAGGACTAGCAAATAATGGGTTTGGGGGTATTTGATAGACACATTTTTGTGTCTAATTTGTCTCGATTCTTTATATTGATAGTGCTCATTTTTGTACTTATTATGGTGTTTTATGTGTGTGTAGGTATTTTTGGCCAATAAACATTTTTGGAAAAATCGGCTCGAAAAGTTGCGCCCGGAGGACACCTACTATTCGGACCCTCACTATGGATAAGGGGTACCCAAATTACTAAGGGGCACCTCCAGGACACCCCATAAGGCACTGCTATAGGCACCCCTACTCTGGATAGGGGCACCTCATCTTCAAGAATTCAAAAAATCAAAAAAGGCGGGAAAACAAGGCAGCAGCGAAGTGGATTTGTAATTCGAGTTTGAGCGATTTCTTTGGAGATTCAATGGCCTAATTTCGTTGGGCTGGACTTCCTAGAGTGTAACAGGCCTGGTACAAGTATTACAATCGCTCAAATAGGGCTGGAACTCGTGTTGGAGCAAAACAGAGGAGGTGAGGTTTCACGGGACTTTATTTGATTATATTTGGCAGCTACGGGTGATTTGAGGCAAGATAAACACTTTCTGAGATTCGTATCAATCAATAAGAGAGATTGGAGTGACCTGTACGGCTCAGAAACGCGTTGAGAAGCTTGGGGAGAAAATAACGCGGCTTGGCAGGGAAAGGAAAGTCCGAGACTTTCTGCCAAAGAAAAAGAGGATTATATCGAGTTTTAGGGCTTCTGTTGGCTATAAAAAGGATTGCCGGGAGTTACAGAGGGGTTACGAACACTTTGGGGAGGTTTAGAAGAGAACAGGAAGCAAGAATCACGGGTTGAACAATTTCTTCACAACTGCCGCAAGGGAAGAACACGAAGAACAAAATACCTTCAAGGACAATCGTTTTCCGGGTCGTAGATTCAACGACAATTCAACAAGATAAAGTCCGTCTCTGTAACGGTCCATTGTAACGACTTCTTTGTAACGCCATTACAAATAAGGCAAACGATCTGTTTTATTGTTTTTCATCCTTTTAATCAACTTTTGAGCTATGAACCGATATTTTGAGCAAGTGATTAATATGAGGAGCTAAACCCCAACACTGGGATGACGGAGGAAGCCATATTTCATGCGTGTGGTAATTATATTTAATTCTTTCATGACTTTTGCACTATTCTAAATTGATTTAAGATTTTTCTTAATTGATTGTGATGTCGTATGATGATGTATGCTTGGTCTAAGTGCTTTTGATGCGTCATGCTAGTGATGTACAGTCAATCTTCTAAAAATCTATTTTTGGCAAAGAAACAGAGTCAATATTTTATTATTATTTGAGCTATAATTGTCTAGAATAAATATATGAATCGCATGAATGAATTTTATGGTGGAATCCTGAGTCCCAGTAATCTCTCGATATTGTGACATCTTGTGTATATATTTTCTTTGTTTTTAGTATTTTCTGAAACCAAATCTTTACAAGTCTGAGTGAACGACATTCTTACTACCACTTTACAAACAACTTCGAAACCACATCAATTTTTGGCGCCGCCGACGCGGACTTGTATTTAGGTTTTAGGTTTTAGAGTTATTTCTATTTTTATTTTATTTTTTATTTTATTTTGTTCTTTTTTACGCCTTTGGTATTTTTCGATTCTTTTCAGATTTGGAGCAAAGCTACAAGGAAACAAAAAGTGCTATAAAAGGAAAGCATCGCCAAAGAAGGAAAGAAAAGAGGAATCTGAAAGGAGTGAAGAAGAATATTTTGTATATATATATTTTGTTTTATTTTTAGAAATTGTAAATAGGGTTGTATTTTTTCTAATCTTTCATTTTTATTTTTGGACACTTTTTGGACTTGGACTTTATTATTTTAAACCCTAAGGAAGGGTTAAAAATTAAATACAAACTGTTTGCAGGGAAGGACGACAGTTACGATACTGTCTCGGCCCCTCGGGTCCGTACACTGACATAGGAGTCGGTGGCCTGAGTCGACTTCAACGGTTCATTGCCCGTTTGGTACGGGAGGTAAGACTCTATCCACCCACGAATCTCCTGTCAGTGGGTTTTATTTTGTGTGACAACTCACACCCCTACGAATAGAATGTCGAACTGGTATAATAATAGCCAATACAACGATTATCCGGCTGAGTTTCAAAATGGACGTTACTACTTTGACCATAGTGTGAATAGTGGTTGGGAACATCAGCCTTTTCAAGGTTATGGTCCATACCATGGTGAGCCCAATTACTATCCATATTCCCACCGGTCATACGAGCAAAATTCCTCTCTAGTAGAGTCAACACGTAAGTTAGCTGAGGCGACACGTAAGTTAGCAGAAATGAATAACTTAGTTTTGGACGAAAGCAATGAAACATGTGAACCTTCTTTTCTAGATAAAATCAGGAAGTCATGTGAGTCGACTCAGAAAATGTTGTTAGAGGCCCAGGAAAGAAATGCTCAAGATAGTTTTAATTTCCAATATAGTGTTTCCAATAGTACCTTTGAAAATGAGGATAGTTATTTGCATAATAAAGATGACGAGGTTAGAATTGGTAACACTACTTTAGATGAGGTTCAACCATTTTCATATTATTATAACGATGATTATGATGAGGATAGTGTTGATGAAGAATCTGAAATATTTAGGCATAGTGATCGAAATTTGCTACTCCAATTGAGCTTTACAATGATAATATTATTTCTAGTTCAAATCCAAATAATTTTAATAATTATTCACCTATTCAAAAGGACGAGGATTTGACTAGAGATACCCCCGTTTTAGACGAGGTAGTATTTCCTTATGATTACGAAGCCGATGATGGTTTAGAGGAGCGGGTCTATTCTGAGAATATTGTTTTAGAGTCTAGCGATTTAGAAACATCAGACTTAGAAAAAGAAAATGAGCTCGTAGAGATGAGTGAGGATGAACCCGACTTAGAAGAATCAATTGACCATTTTCAGAAATCAGATGACCTTGAAATTAGGGAAGCTGTGACTAGTCTTTCTAGAGACACTGAAAACTCTAAGTTTGGGGGTGATTATCATTCTCCATGTGCCTTAACTCTTAGAAAAGTCCCTCACGTGGGACTTGACATATGTGCCTCAACCATTTTACAAGATTATCTTCATACACGTTTTCCTGAACCTAGTGATGTCCATAGGGAAGTTCAGTTGTTAGAAACCCATCCTCTGGTTGATGTGGTTTATTCAGGCTATGATACCCAGTTGACTTTGTTTTCCCACCAAATATTTTTAAACCAAAGTGGGAACGTATAAGTTTCGGATGTGTCAATTATTTAGTTTTGAGACTAAACCTAAGTACTTTAGGAAATTAGTACCACACATTTTATTATGATTGACCGCCGCTTCATCATGGTCAATTGTGTGAGTCAAAACCGATTGACTTTAAGGATCCGCAATTATTCGGGTTATTATTATGTGCTTCTAAGTTCTTATTTGAGTTTTTACGGACTTTACAACCCGAACCGGATCTTAGCTTTGAGGAAATCCAACCCATGCAAATATTTTATTTGGACCCAAGTTATAGAACTCCGAACTCGAACCACAAGCTAGATGTAGTTGTCTTAAACAGAAACTAGACAAGGGTGTGCATTATTTGTTAATTTTCTTGGCATGTTGCGATTCCTTTTACTTGTGATAGCTCTATTTTGTTTTGATGACCCACGATATTTCGGCTATTACTTTATGATTTTATGAGGTGACTAATCCTTTCTTAGTCCTGGTCAAGACTTTAAACTTAGCACTTCTTGGGAGGTAACCCAACATTCATGCGACACGGTAATATCTTTCCTTAACTCTTTTACTTCAAATGGTAACAGTTTCTCCTTGTTCATGCTTTTAATTTTATCTTTAGAACATTGAGGACAATGTTAGATTTAAGTTTGGGGGTATGGGAGAAACATTTTAGTTGCATTATTAAACTCCAGAGCCTAGAAATTTATGCTTATTAAGGATGGCACTAACCAATCTAAGTGGATGGAAGCATTTTGGTTGTAGGAGTTGAGGAACCAATCTGATTAGATGGCAACATCTAAAGAGTCTATTCATAAAAGCACAGAGCTCAGGTGTTAGAAATAACATGATAGTTTCACCATATCTCGTTGAGTCCTTTTCACTTCTGTTTTTATTTTTATTTTGTTTTTAAACTATGTTTCTCTAAGTGATTAGGTGGGGCCCACGAATCAAGTTGTTACCGATGCTAGGGTGAATTAGAGTGATTGAGATACACAAAAAAAAAAAAAAAAAAAAAAAAAAAAAAAAAAATGAGACCAGACCATTAGACCAACCGGAATAAATTCAATAAAGTCGACCACTGGAACCCTTGTATATGCCAGTTGTGTTGACCTAGAGTTAGGATTGTTGACCACTGGTTCCCTTGTATATGCCAGTGTGTTGATATTAGTCAGACTAGTATCTCAGTCCATTAGGATAGGTTCATTTTGGCGGAGGCCTTCAGACAGATATGGGAAACACATTTCACTTAGTAAACATCAAAACCATCTATGTTTTTCTCTTTATCCATCTTCTTGATCTATCCATGTGATTAGTTTTGACTCCGGGTATTGATGTCCATAGTGCAGCTATCTGAGTAGAGCTCTGTGACTTATATATGAATTTTAGTATGCTTGAGTGCAAACTCGTGTACAACATTTGGAATTTCGCATCGGGGTACTTCCTCCTATACTCAATAAGTATGCCAACCAAGGAGACTTTTTAGTGCCTTCCAAGGTTCTGCGTAGATAGTTAGGGTCTGGAAAGTAAAGGTTTTGTGGGTACACCTCTGGTAAACCCTCCCGAGACTATAACTCGGCCACTAGGGCCACCTAGGGGTTTAAAGGCTTATTGCATACGCTAAATGCAATCGACGATGCCTGCGACAGTGAGTTAGGATTTTATTTTATTTTTGCTCGAGGACTAGCAAATAATGGGTTTGGGGGTATTTGATAGACACATTTTTGTGTCTAATTTGTCTCGATTCTTTATATTGATAGTGCTCATTTTTGTACTTATTATGGTGTTTTATGTGTGTGTAGGTATTTTTGGCCAATAAACATTTTTGGAAAAATCGGCTCGAAAAGTTGCGCCCGGAGGACACCTACTATTTGGACCCTCACTATGGATAAGGGGTACCCAAATTACTAAGGGGCACCTCCAGGACACCCCATAAGGCACCTGCTATAGGCACCCCTACTCTGGATAGGGGCACCTCATCTTCAAGAATTCAAAAAATCAAAAAAGGCGGAAAACAAGGCAAAGAGCGAAGTGGATTTGTAATTCGAGTTTGAGCGATTTCTTTGGAGATTCAATGGCCTAATTTCGTTGGGTGGACTTCCTAGAGCGTAACGGGCCCGGTACAAGTATTACAATCGCTCAAATAGGGTGGAACTCGTGTTGGAGCAAAAACAGAGGAGGTGAGGTTTCACGGGACTTTATTTGATTATATTTGGCAGCTACGGGAGATTTGAGGCAAGATAAACACTTTCTGAGATTCGTATCAATCAATAAGAGAGATTGGAGTGACCTGTACGGCTCAGAAACGCGTTGAGAAGCTTGGGGAGAAAATAACGCGGCTTGGCAGGGAAAGGAAAGTCCGAGACTTTCTGCCAAAGAAAAAGAGGATTATATCGAGTTTTAGGGCTTCTGTTGGCTATAAAAAGGATTGCCGGGAGTTACAGAGGGGTTACGAACACTTTGGGGAGGTTTAGAAGAGAACAGGAAGCAAGAATCACGGGTTGAACAATTTCTTCTGCTTTGCTGCAACAGAGGAAGAACACGAAGAACAAAATACCTTCGAGGACAAATCGTTTCCGGGTCGTAGATTCAACGACAATTCAACAAGTACATAAGTCCTGTCTCTCAGAAACGGTCCATTGTAACAGCTTCTTTGTAACGCCATTACAGCGTTGCAAACAGTCTGTTTTATTGTTTTTCATCCTTTTAATCAACTTTTGAGCTATGAACCGATATTTTGAGCAAGTGATTAATATGAGGAGCTAAACCCCAACACTGGGATGACGGAGGAAGCCATATTTCATGCGTGTGTTCTTTCATGACTTTTGCACTATTCTAAATTGATTTAAGATTTTTCTTAATTGATTGTGATGTCGTATGATGATGTATGCTTGGTCTAAGTGCTTTTGATGCGTCATGCTAGTGATGTACAGTCAATCTTCTAAAAATCTATTTTTGGCAAAGAAACAGAGTCAATATTTTATTATTATTTGAGCTATAATTGTCTAGAATAAATATATGAATCGCATGAATGAATTTTATGGTGGAATCCTGAGTCCCAGTAATCTCTCGATATTGTGACATCTTGTGTATATATTTTCTTTGTTTTTAGTATTTTCTGAAACCAAATCTTTACAAGTCTGAGTGAACGAAATTCTTACTACCACTTTACAAACAACTTCGAAACCACATCATTTAGCAAGCATCAGTATCATTCCTTTTTTTTTTTTGACGTGAGTGCTATAAAATGCGGCCAAAGGGGAAATTTCCATAGAAAATGTGTCGTCGACTTTATGTTTTCCTTCAAAGTAGTAATTTTTTCTGTTTTTCTTCGTTGTAGTTACTACAAAAGCATAAGGAATTTTGTTACGATGTCACCTGAAAGTAGTTCTGGCCGTATCGAGAAATGTTAACAACTCCAAGCCAAAACAGATGATGAGTTTTTTACGAAATCCGCTACAATTACAAGGACCCATCCCAAATTCGTGGCAACTTTTTTGACTGATTCAGAGAATGATGGAGAAGTTCAATCAGTCTGCACAGGGCGTATAATGAGGTTTTGTCTTCAGATGGTGTCCGGAAACTCACACGGCTATATGTAGATGAGGTGAGCTGACTATTTCTTTGGAAAGCGTAGCCGTTCTGTTGAATCTTCCAATAATTGGGAAACTTGATGTTGTCTTGTCTGAGGAAGAAGAAGAAATACACGCCACTTTGGTCACAAAAGCAGCGAGATATGTTCGAAATAATTATGAGGAAAAGTGCTTCTATAACTGGTGGGTGTCTGAGTGGTTCCCTGATGAGCCGGAGTCGGATCAAGTGCTGGATGATACACTCCATGTTGCTGTATTTTTAATTCTGTGGCTATCCAGAGATGTTTTTGATGATGGCTCTGGCAAGAAGGAGATAAGACAGAAGTTCATCAAATTTGCTCTTTGTACAGCAACATAGGATACCACCATATGCATTGTCGACGGCTCTTGTGACTTTCAGTTCTTCCAACATGCAAGTACATATGGTTTTGTTACTGCTTTGGTTGATTGCATAAATATTTTGAATTGTCGCCACTGAAGATTTCTTCCCTTTTTTGACCCAGGGTCTTAACAAGGTAAACGCCTTCACCAGGCTCGCACATGGCCAGAAAAAGGGGCCTCCTGAAGAAATATCTGGCGATACTGAGCCCCTTAACAACGAAGAGGAAGATGAAGAAGAAGAAAGTTCAGGATCCGGTGATGATGGGAAAAGTACTTCAGAGCGTAGCGGCGAGTCTTCTTCCAGTCCCAGTGGGCCCATAGATGAGTCGGTGAGTTTTCCACACTTTTCTCTTGGATTATTTGTAGGATCAGAATATCGCAACACCAATACCCTTGCGAAATCCATGAACGAAATACTGCGAAGATATCGCAGATTGATAATAAAAATGACGCAACGGATGACGACAGCCTGAACACGAGAAAGATGTGAAGACCTAGCGAGATTTAGGAGTGTTGCGAGATTTAACATTTGAATACTTGCGAGAGTGTCACAAGTAAGATCCGAAACTAAAGGACATCTTAGCTGTCATCCACTATGTAATGCCTTATATAAAGAGCCGAACAGGCTAAAGAGAGAGGGAGATCTTTTTCGAGTGTTGAGCAAGTCATTAGGAGAGAGAAAGTCCAGAGCGGTTGTTAATCCTTTAGTTTATTTCTTTTTCATCTTGTAACATTTGTGAGATTAATCAACAAAGATTATGATTGTTCATCTTAAAATGACTTGATTGTGTGAATTCTTGTGAGGGGTGTAGTGTGGGATTTCCTGCAACTACATATGGCGCCAGAAACAGGGATTGAAGATTGATATTGTGGTTGGAAAGAATTTGGAATAGTAGATAAAGAATTTCATATAACTTTCAACAACTCATCAAGATTGAAAAATGGTTAGAAGAATACATGCATCAAAATAACCAACAACTGTTAGAAGGAGTAGGAGACTTGCTGGAGAAGGGAGAGACGAAATAGAGGAATCTTCAAGAATGAACACAAGGAATAATGGAGAAAATCAAGTTCAACCGCCAATTCAACGTACACCAATAGAAAATAGAACTGTGGATTATGACAGAATGAGTGTACATACTTGGCGATCAGATTCTGTAGATGAAATGGGAGAAGAGCAGCAATTAGGAGGCAATGGACAAGAGGAGAGAGACCAAGAAGTAATTGGAGGAATAATTCATGGGAATGAAGAGATTGCAGCGTTAGAGGCATTAAGGCAAACAATACATGAAGAAAGGCGATTAGAAGCAGAAGAACGTGCAAATCTGACAAGGAAAAATCACGAGTTGAGGATGGAAAACATGAGATTACAAAATAGAAGGTCAAGAAGCACTACAAAGTCAAGTTCAAGATCAGTTAGAGAAGAAATAAGACGAAATTTTCCTGTAGAAAATGCTAATGAAGAAATTCGAGAGGAAGTACAAAATCCAAAGAAGAATGTCGCGAAAGAAGAGAAATAATGGAAGATCGTTATATCCAACGTGCTGAAACTCTTCAAAATGGGCAAAACGATAGAAATCAGGGAAGTAGACACCGTCAGGGGCGAAATAATCAAGATGACGAAGAAAATCAGGAAGAAGGAAGGAGAATATTACATGGGAGAGAAGTACAAAGAAATGAACGAGTAATTGAAGACGAAATTGAAAGACACTATACTGAACAAGCACATCTAGCTCGCGAGAGGGAAAGACTGGGAGCAGAAGTGGAGGAACAAGAGCTACAAGAGGTAATTCGCCAGAACAATCATGATAATCGAGAAAGGAGGCGTGAGCAAAATCGCAATAATGGTAATATCAATGAAGAATATGATAGAGTACAAAGGAGAATTGAAAAGCGGCAAAGAAGAGAAAATGAGAGATATAATGGCGTGCGAATTCATGAAAGAAATGAAAGAGAAGATCGCATAGAAAGACGAGAAGAAAATGATGAACAAGAAAGTCAAAACAGATATGAACGCAGAAGAAGAGAGGCGGAGCTAAAAAGACCAGTGGATCCAAATTCTAATGTAAATGGACAAATCTTGAGAGAGCTAGCGGAAATTAGAGGAATGTTAAATAATAAAAAAGAAGGAGGTAGGAGACAATTGGATGAAGCTATAGAAGAAGCTGCGAAAACCCCATTCACACAAGAAGTACAATTAGGAGGAATACCCCAAAGTGCAATTTACTCTCGTTAACCAAAGATTTTTGATGGAACAACTTGTGCGAAGACAACACATCAAAGCTTATGGGAGATGTATGCTACAATGGGAGAACCATGATGCTATATTGTGCAAATATTTTGCATCAAGTTTAACAGGAGAGGCCTTAAAATGGTTTTAAGGTTTACCAAAGAATACTATAACATCTTTCAACCATTTGCAGGCTATATTTTTAGGGGCGTATATAAGTAATAATTCCTCGCGATCTGGCATTGAAGATGTATTTGGGTTAAAACAAAGGGTTGGCGAAAGCTTGAAGCATCTAACCGTGAGGTGGAAGACAATGTGTAGTGATATGGCTGGTCGTGTGGACGAAAGATATATGATTCTGTCATTCATTAACGCTATGTTCGCAACCAATCTGTTATACATTCAAATTTTCAGAATCAAGAATACGATCACAATGACTGAGTTGCGAGAACTTCAGGAGGAGTATATTGCTCTTGAGGAAAAGCAAAATGAGATGGAATCATACCCCATTGCGAACACAAGTTCAAAAGCAGCGAATACAAGCTTGTTACCTAAGTTGATAAATACAGTGGCGAGCACCTCGCAAGGGCAATAAGATAGGATAATGGGTGATAATCAGCAAAATCTAGTAGCTATGGGGAGTCGTGATCAAGAAGAATTCGAGAGAGAGAAATTTCTATAGCCGTGGTGGAAATAACAAAATCCAAAGACTTGATCATCCGCAAGAAACTTATGAAGGTCAGAGGCAAAACTATCACAGAGGACAGCGAAGTCACAAGATAATATGGGAAGAAATCAAAATGCCACCTTTGAATTCTAGTGTGGAGAAGATATGGGAAGCTATAATCCTAATGGAAAACATACCCGCACTATGGAACATGGGGAGTGAACCACCTCCAAGCTATAGAAGTAATGAATTTTGCTCTTATCATCATTTCCATGGACATACAACAAATGACTGCAGAAATATAAAGAGAATCATTCTCAGGATGATAGATCAGGGAAAATTAAATCACTTTCTAGTAGGACAAACTCAAACTCAAGCATTACCACCTCCTCAAGAAATTTGCAAGGAAACACAGCAAAAGAAAGAGAAATATTTGTGATTGAAGTTGGGCGCAAACACGAGGATGGAACCACCACCGAAATCATGAGTTTGTTCTTAGCAAAGAAGAAGAAAATCATTTTCTAAAGGAGAAGAAAAGGCCGGACATTGAGAGGAAAGGAAACATTTGTGATGAAGGTCGGAACAAAAGCTAAAAATTTGAATTGCAACTCTATCGTCCCTCTTAGAGAGTCTTTAGAGAAATGATAAAGAAATAATGAGTATTAGAGAAGTAAGAAATCAAAAGGAAGAGAAACACATGATAGCCGTTGGTTGTGAAACTAGAGATTAACCTTGATGGGGAAGATGATGAAACGAAGCTAGTCTAATCGTTAGGTGAGAAGGGAGGAAAAGATGAGGATTTGATCCCCTCGAAATAACAATGGAAAATTATCATACCCGTGGAATCTCACTATTGGAATGGCATGCTAAGGCAAAGAATCTGTTTTGTAACTCTATCGAACACTCATACAAGACAATTGAAGATTTTCACGATAACACTCTCAGCAGTTTTCGCAAGAGATGCCGACAATAGAGAAATAATGAACATTGCGAAGACATCGCCACTAGAAGAATGGCAAAAGCAGACTATCTCTTTTATCGCAGAAGAATTACCCGAGGGTGGAGAAATGCACGACAACCCATTAGTGGTAAGATTGGAGATTAACCCAAAACCTAGCGAGGATGAAGATGATGAAGCTGAGAATTCATGGGTAATCAACAGAATTTTGATCGATACTGGAGGTTCCGTGAATATCCTTTTTTATCATACTTACAAAACTATGGGAGGGAAAGATGAAGATCTAGTACCTTCAAGTTACAAAATTTATGGTTTTAACGGTACTTCAAATAAGCCTAAAGGAGAAGCTCATATGCGAATTCCACTGAAAGGATTGTCCTCTGAATTATTATTCCGTGTAGTCGATGTAGAATCGCCATACAACGCATTGATTGGACGACCTTGGTTACATGAGATTCTAGGTGTGGCATCGACTTTCCATCAATGTATCAAGTTCCCTCATCCTAGTGGTACTGGCATCATAAAGGGAGATTGGATTGAAGGAAAGAAGTGTTATGAAATTGATATAGAATCTTGCGAAGAAAGAGCCGCGAAGAAGAAGAATTGGAAACACAACATCAAAGAAAAACAAAAAAGTGAAAGATTGATGGTAGATGTAATATAACAGAGAGAAGAAAAACGTTGCGAAACCAATATATAATGAAGATAAGAAGTGGCGAAGGCTTCGCAACAGACAAGAAAATGACAAAAAAAATAAAAAATGCAGAGGCAGAGAGGAGCAGAAGTAAGAGACTTAAAGAGTGAATGTATTTGTTGATTTTATGACTGAGAAGAAGGGAAGACGCATGGTTGATTTTAAAAAAAAAAAATCTGTATTGGCAAAAGAGTTGCAAAGATGAGATTGCGAAATTGTAAAAGAGCTGATATGCAGAAGAAGAAAATATCTTTTATGAATTACAAAGATGAGATTGCGAAATTACAAAAGAGCTTATATGCAGAATAATCGACAAAATAATCGGACAGAGGCGAACCTACTATGGTGTACACCCTAGTTCGCGAAATCAAAATTTCGCAAGAGGCAAATGTAAGACCTAAAGTGCGTCATAGAAGGGGGTACCTATTGCATGGCTCGGGGAAAAGGTTACACCGCCCCTGGAACCTGAGTCATGGAGATTTGGGGTTAATAAAGCCCATCCAGGAGAGATACCTTAGATTTTCAATCTAAGCTTATGACTTAGGTTGGACGACCGAGGGTCTCTTCTAAGGAGTCGGCATTTGATCAAGGCGCCGAGGTACACGGTTGAGCCAAGAGTGCCTGGGGCATTTGAAGTGTCTCGGCCATTCTTGGCAAGTCTTGGCTTATGCTGCACTCGGCCTGAAGAAAACTCCACTTAGGGTGCAGTCTCGTAACCATAAGCCCTATAGGCAAAAGGGATAAGAGGTCACAAAACAAATGGTTGTTGTTAAGACCGGATGGGAGGAGCTAGCCTTGTATGGCAGAAGTACGCCTCCTTGAAGGGGCAACCGGGGGGAAGATAAGGGCGGCACCCTCCATTAGGGAGCTGATAAGTGTCTTAAGACGCAAATGTCATGAGGCTTTTTACTCACGGTAGTATCAAGGCTTGTCATATTTGTGCGACAATCCTGAAGAGGCAATAATACAAAAGAGAAGATAAGACGAGATCAATGGGTCATTGCATGCAAGTGTAAAGACGTCCTGCGATTTCGTCGCAAGACGGTAATGTCATGGGGCTTTATGTTCGCAAGAATATTTAGGCCTGTCATATTGTCGCATGAATAATATCCTGCAGAGGCAACAATACTAGAGAAATGATAAGACAAAATCAATGGGTCATTACATGAAAGTGTAAAGACGTCCTGCGATTTTGTCGCAATAACAAGAGGTGGCAAAATAAGACCTTTAACTAGGAAGGCAAAATAAGACCACACAAGAGAAAAATGAAAAATGAAATCTTGGAAAAAACCAAGAAATGACTAATTGCGAAAATTTCGTAGAAACATCTCATGAGATTAAGGCATGAATACATGTTGCTATTCAAAAGTAACTTGCTTAATCTTTCATTTGAATACAAATAACAGAGGCAAGTATGGGAATGAACACGAACATGCTATTTGTCTTCATATGATAGATTTACGCACTCATAAAATGAAAGGTTGATAATATATTGATTAATTATATTGCAAAAAGAATTGCTCTTTTAACATGTGCAGAAAGGAACAACAAAGGTAGAGCTTGTATTTGAAGATCCAACAAATTCGCAGCAAAAGATTACAAAAATAGAAGATTAAAAGAATGAATGTATAGATATTACAAAAAGAGAAAGAAGAAAACATAACTATTTCTAGTTTGATTCTTCTTCTTCATCATCTTCATCAGATTCTTCTACTTCTTTATCTCCATCAGATTCCTCTTCTTCACTATCATCGCTGTCAGAGATATCTAGAGAAGGTACATTCTTGGGGATTTCTTCAAGAAGGCAAGGATATGCGAGAATGAGGATACTTGTGTCGTCGTCGCACCACCATCTTAATAGTCTGATTGCGAAAGAGAGTAGCATCATTGTTAAAATTCGCAACAGTAATCTGTAGTTGCCTCTTCAATCTAGAATATTTATCATCCCGAGAAGAAAGGTTCTTTGCGAGCTGCTCCTTCTCAGACTCAATTTCTTCAATTATTTTACGAAATCTCTCTTCAGCTCCTGCGAACATGTGACAATGAATTAGCAACTTAACGAAAATTTCATGAAAGACAAACAGTTAAATAAAGAAGAACAATTAACAACCTTCTCTGTCAGAAATCATATCCCTAACCAAGTCCGTATGCTCAGCTTGAAGACTAACATTAACACCTAAATTATTTCTGGCATCATCTAGAACTTTCGCAGCCCAAGCAAATTCATCATCATTATTTATGAGAAGAAGGGAGCGAATTTGATTCTCTCTTTCGCTAAGTATAGCATTTTTTGCGGTTAGATTCATCTCGTTCAATTTGAACTTCAAGAAGAGTCTTTTGGAATTTCGCTAATGCTTGAGCACCTTGTCTAGCGATGCGATCTTTATCATCTATGAGATCACTGATTTTGGTTCTTAAAGTATTAATTTTTTCTTTAGAATTAAGATAGAGACGCTTAAATTGGTTGGCTTAGCCTAAACTAGATCTATGATCAATTTCTAATAGGCCAAATTTGGATTGAAGTTCATTTAGAGGAAGAGATTTAATCTTATCATTTGAAAAACTGTTCAAAGAATTTTTGAGGTGATCAAGAAGAGTATTGTTATCCATAGGGTCAGGGAATGAGTGAAGAAGAATGGCTTCATCAGAAAGGTTATATACGTCTGCGAAAATGGTAAGTCAGATGAGGGAAGATAATGAGAGAACAAAACAAAGGAAGAGAGAAAAGTCTCATACCATAAAGTTGTTGGTTGGCATTTTGAAGACTAGATATCTTATTCTTCTGAGTGGAAGAATCAACTTCTAATTGCTTAGTCTTCTCGCGAAGAGTAGCAGCTTCAGCTTCCAGTTCTTCATTTCTCTTGGGAAGTTGAAGATTCTTCTTTTCAAGAATACTGCGCCTTTTCTCAAGATCTGAGGCAACAGCGAAGGAAGCTCTCCCGGTCTGTAAAGGAAAGTGAAAAAATTATCAAGATATAACTTAAAATCAAAATTATGAAGAAATAAGGGAACAAAGACATACCAATACACCAAGCGAATTTAGAAAGCTGAGAGTCACTGATATGGGGACCCCATGAAGAGAATCATCACCCTCTAATAAAGGAGCATTGCAGATACTCGCGAGAGCCTTGCACGTACTAGAGAGACGATCATCTCCAATCCCTTGCATGGAGTCAGAGAAGATGCTGGACAGTTGTGCCATAGAAGATTCAGTTCGAAAATTCTCCTTTGCGAGAGAAGTATCAACATCATCGTTATCTTCATCATCAGAGCTCTCACTGGACTGAAGATTTGAAGGAGAGGGAGAGTGAATCTTTCGTTTCTTTGAATATGGGGCAGTGGACTTCTCCTTGCGAAGAGGACCTTTACCCTTGCCTTTAGCCTTCGCAACCTTAGAACTTTCTTCTTCTTCAACAACTTCAACACCAACCTTCGCACACGAATGAAGATAAGAAACAGAGGCAACAATATTGTTAAAAATAATAAAGAAAAGTATTTCTTACTTCATCCGTGATCGAACGGAGCGCCGCTAGGGTACTTGCCTTAGCATTCCTTTTGTAGTTTCTTCTCAACTTGGTAATCTGAAAATTTCGCAAGATTAATAGGTATAAAAAGGAATGAAGATTATAAACTGAGCGAAACTTAGGATGTATACCTCTTTTGTCTTCTCAGGCCAGTTAAAAACCCAAGGTTGATAATTGGCGAGATTCGCAGGGAGCACATTTGAACCTGAAATATAAGGTCCTTTCAAAATTAGCGGAAAGACGCACCACCTGTCGTCTATAGAGTGACGAGGAATATTGTTCTTGCCCGAATTCCAGTTGATGTCTTGCATAAGTATTTTATCGCTGGCAACATTTTCTTTCCTCTTCAAGCGAGCACCCCAGCGAGTTCTATCATTCTTCATGTTTATTATTTCATAGTTTTCGAAGAAGCTCTCTACTGTATATTTTTCGGCGAATATCTCTAAGTCCTTAAATTCAGGATCCCTGACTTCTTTGGGGTAAAGAGACCCCTTACCAACACCACGGTTGGCAAACTTAAGCATTAAGCGGATACAATCCTCGCTCAATTGGTAGATGGCTCGCGAGAATTTCGCATGAGCAAGAATTTCATAAAATAAGGGAAGATCGGGTCATAGAGAGGAATGGTAAGGCCAGCAAGAATCTGACCTAGCGAAATTATGATTTCCTTATCATCACAATGATGATCAGAAAACAGTTTGGCAGAAAGAATGGATTTAGATTATTGATTAGGAATGGTGGTTAATATGAAACCTTTCTCTTCGAAATCTTTCTGAACCTTTCCGAGAGAAGTTTCATATTTACGACCAACTAGAGGCATTTTCAGAGTATGGGAATGAAGAGAAAATTGAAGATTAAAAGAAGTAGAAAGAAGAAGATTTACAGTAGCATAAGCGGAAGTTACGGAGAGATGTTGAAGAAAAATTGCAGAGAAAGCAAGAAGGAAAGTAAAAAAAGAAGAAGAGAAGAGTAAGAAAAATATACATAGAGAGAAGGTTTCTCGAAAACGCAAACACATTTAATCCGAAGAGTAGACATGAACGGTTGAGAAATAGTGGTTGAAAAAGAAGTGTCAAGAAATGGATGGAAGAAGAGATACGTGTAATAAATTCTGCATAAAAGTACATAATCATGTCAATACAGAAAAATATGATAAAATAAACAGCTGCGGCATTTTGAAAGTACTAGTTCTCATGACATTCTCTCCTTCACAGAGAAGACATGAGAAGAGGCAAGATGTAGGATCAAAATATCGCAACACCAATACCCTTGCGAAATCCATGAACGACATACTGCGAAGATATCGCAGATTGATAATAAAAATGACGCAACGGATGACGACAGCCTGAACACGAGAAAGATGTGAAGACCTAGCGAGATTTTGGAGTGTTTGTAGATTTAACATTTGAATACTTGCGAGAGTGTCACAAGTCAGATCCGAAAATAAAGGACAGCTTAGCTGTCATCCACTATGTAATGCCCTATATAAAGAGCCGAACAGGCTAAAGAGAGAGGGAGATCTTTTTCGAGTGTTGAGCAAGTCATTAGGAGAGAGAAAGTCCCAGAGCGGTTGTTAATCCTTTAGTTTATTTCTTTTTCAGCTTGTAACATTTGTGAGATTAATCAATAAAGATTATGATTGTTCATCTTAAAATGACTTGATTCTGTGAATTCTTGTGAGGGGTGTAGTGTGGGATTTCCTGCAACTACATTATTTATTCATACTGAATAACTAATTAATTGGTGATATTTACAAGAAGAGGTTATTTCTGAAAATAACTCTGAGATGGAGATCCACGACAATGAAGGTGTAACAGTGTCTCCAGTCATGGAAACCGTACCCGCTGGTGATCTTGAGATGGAGGTTGATCATCATGAAGATGTTGTTGTATCTCCCATGGTGGAAAATGTTGTCGTGACGACGAGTGTGATTGTTCCCAAAGAGTCTTTGCTAGTCGCACATCCAGCCGCAGGTGTCGTCTTCGATCCTCCATTCGAGGCTCCTTTTGAAGGTCACGTGTTGATTGGAGGATTCAGTGTGCTTGTGAAGTATGCGGAGCTATATACCAAGATATGGAAGAGGTATGGGCACATTGCCACGACCAGGAAGGTTGATAGTCGCTTTGCATTGGTTAAGCGCGTGGAGGAAACCCTATCTTCAATTCATGACATATGTGGCGTGACTGGACACACTGTTTCTGGAGACATTGTCAAGAGTTGGGAATTCCATCGGAATATGTGTGTAAACTTTGAGTTTAACGCCTCCTGGTTTTGTGAAGGATTTTCCGAGATCCAAAGGCTGCAGGATGAAGTGATTAATGGCCCTTCCGCGGATTTGATTAATCAACAGGAGGCAAAAGTCGAGAAGTTGTCCCAGGAGTTAAAGCTGAAACAGACGGCTCTTCAAAGCATGAAGGACATTTTCTCCAAGAAGAACGAGCCGTTGTTAGGCAATTTTCCTTGAATACCTTTATTTTCTAAACTTCTTTCTTAGGTTTTTTTTTTTTTGAAAGGCAAAAGAAACGCCTAGTTTATGGTTTGGTTTTCTGGTTTTTGGATTGATAGATGATTGCTTCTTACAAGAGTTTTTTGGATTATTTTGGAATAATTGCCTTTTGATCAATCAATATGTCAAAATCTGACTTGCGAATGTAAGTAGCAAAATCATTCAGGGAAATTGCGGAACCGTGAATGTTGTGTGAGAAAGGGAAAGATATGAAATCTTGGGATGATTGGGGTTATTGGCTTCCATTGTAGATGTGAAAACCCTAACAATAGATTGTGTAAACATTGTCTGGCAAAACTTACTCGCTTTAGAGCCTTTCACCAAAACTGAATCTTTAGGGAGTAAATCCGAGTCTTTATGTGATGCCCTCCTTTCCGCGAAAAGTCCCCAGTCATTCTTTATTGTCCGTGAAACATTTTCATGTCGATCTGCGGTAAGGCGGAGAGTCTCTAGTCCCCAGATGTAATTCTCCTGAATCCATCTTTTCTTGGACGATGCACTTCGAAGCATTGCATTTACTGGTAGGATGATGGAATTGAGAGTTGAATTTGCAACCGAGAGATTAATCTCCCACTGTGGTCGCCAATCGTTTGTGGGTGAAAACCGTTTCTGCGGATTTTGGTAATTTCGGGTGTGTGGGTGAGAAACGAATCTAAACCCTAAACAATGTACTGCACGGGAGTACTTTTGATTCGAGAGATCAATCTGTACAATCCTGGCCTAAACCAAGAAATGGCCGTTCCGGCTTGCTTGATCCTCACAAAGTGAAGGAGAAGGGTTGGTCTTAGGGAGGGAAGCGAAGAGAGTGTTAAGACCGAGAATCGTTGATTACGAAGGTGTGGTTTGTTTTATGACTTGTATCGGAAGTAGAACTGGTTAGCAGAATGGAAAGCTACCGGGTGATTTCTAGATACTGTATTGTTGCCGACCAAAACTTGTTGTTTGGTGAAAATAGGTGAAGCCTATTTATACAAGTCATATTGAAACGTACCCTGGTCTCGTAGGAAGTGGAAACGATTAAGTGGTGGAAGAATAGAGTAACATGTAACCGTCAGACGTTATGCTTCCATGATGAGGGAAGTGAATTCGTGTAACCGTCAGTCATTACGCTTCCATGATGAAGGAAATTAATTGTTTACACCGTTACTTTTCACCACCACTAATTGTCCTACTTCATGACAATTTCTTGTAACGGGCGCATTGCACGCCGCACGTTGTAAACCGCCAGACCAATACCCTGATGAGTATCCCCCAGTTTGTGACATGTCAGATGTCTCGAGTGTTTTCGTGGAAAACATGTAGCAGATTGCTATGTGTGGCAAGTCAAAGTCAAGAGACTTTTCCGTAGGAAAATAGCATGTGATGCTATTAGGCTTGCCTTGGTCGGCCGCCTAAAACTTGCCACAAGTCCGTCAGTTCAGTAGCGAACTTGGATGGCTGAGATTACATCTCATGAGGAAAAGTGTCCATTGATTATGGCCGCATCTTGTTTATTTCGAAGTGCCGCCATTGGCATAGTAGCGCCTGGTGGAGCCGTGGCATAGCGGCATGCCAGTGGCGTGGCATAGCGGTATACTAGTAGCCGTGCCAGTGGCGTTGTGGCATGGCCACGCCTGTGGCGTTGTAGCATGGCCAAAGCTAAGGTTTGGCTCCGTGGCCAAAATTAGGGCTTGGCGGCGTGGCCAAGGCTAGGATTTGGCGTAGTGGTAAGAATTAGGGCTTGGCGGCGTGGCCAAGTCTAGGATTTGGCGCCGTGGTAATAATTAAGGCTTGGCGGCGTGGCCAAGGCTAGGATTTGGCGTCGTGGTAAGAATTAGGGCTTGGCGGCGTGGCCAAGGCTAGGATTTGGCGCCGTGGTAAGAATTAGGGCTTGACTGCGTGGCCAAGGCTTGGATTTGGCATCGTGGTAAGAATTAGGGCTTGGCGGCGTGGCCAAGGCTAGGATTTGGCGCCGTGGTAAGAATTAGGGCTTGGCGGCGTGGCCAAGGCTAAAGTGGCATGCTACCTTGGTAGAGTGGCATGTTGGCATGCCGATCAATATGTTGTTGTGGTAAGAAGCGTTTGGCTTGCCAGTTAGTATGGTGGCGCGACAGGGTGCGTTTGGCCTTTAATGTATGGTGGCAAGTTTAGAGCGACTTGATTGGCCAAGAAAAGGGGGCGGCCAAACATAAGGCGCGGTTACACTTCTGGTGAGAGTGTGGCGGCTTTAGAGCGACCTGATTGGTCGATGGCAAGTAGGGCTGGCAAGTATGGGCCAAGCCACAACTTATGTGCGCGTGGCTAATTTGAGACGACACAATTGGTCGAGATAAATAGGTCCGGTTTAGGAAGGGGCGTGGCCAATGGAAAGTGGCGCCAGTTGGCCTAAGGCATGGCCACGCCTCCCTTTGCTGCTGCGGCTCCCTGTTTTCTGATTCTGAGTAAGGTTTTGCACCTACTAATCCATGACGGATTAATTACCTAGTTTGCCTAGGTTTAATTTCGACAAGCATGGTCTGATATACTGCGCAAGGCGCAAAACCCTAACTTCTGCAAGCTAGTCAGATCAATTGATTGAATTCTATGTGTTGACATAGAGTTCTTTTAAGTTCACTGCCAGAGAGCAACATGATTTTTCTGATTGAATACCTTATGCAAAGACCTTATCCTTGATACTTGGAAATTCATGTTACTCTGTTGCAAGTGAACACAAATCGTCATGCCATATCAACATTAAGGGTTCAGCTGGAGAACATAGCATAAAAGGTATTCAAAGGAACTTATATTAAATGAATATAGGCGAGGCGCCGAAATTTACAGAACATCTGGGATGGTTGCTACATTCGCCAGTCTGGATAAATTTCAT
The DNA here is from genome assembly GCA_023531295.1 of Papaver armeniacum. Classification (NCBI taxonomy): domain Eukaryota; kingdom Viridiplantae; phylum Streptophyta; class Magnoliopsida; order Ranunculales; family Papaveraceae; genus Papaver; species Papaver armeniacum. The sequence continues at coordinate 132,770 of JAJJWW010015024.1, read as the reverse complement.
GTAAGTATATTGAACGGCTCAATAAATATGCCGGTGGAGAGGTTAGCACTCACGGCACCATTTCCTTACAGAGTGACGTCACATCAGATGTAAGGTTTTACAATTTCAACTCTAAGCTAAAAACCACCATCAACAATCCCGCTCTCAATCAACCACAATATCATCACTAACAATCAGCTCTTAATGTTTTCCCCTAATTCCCGATCTCAAAAACACCCAACTCTTCTCACAAAATCACGAGTTGAAGAACAGAGGAAAAATAGGAAGAAAGAAGGAGAAGAAAAGAAGAGAATGACATCTTCTCGGTTCGGCTGGGGATAAGGCAAAGCAAAATGTTAAAGGCACCAGAGAAGCGGATAAGGGAAGCCAGGCGGTTTACATGCGAAAAGACTCTTTTGCCCTTCTCATTAACTTGATAAATTCTTCTACAACCGGTATCCGATTGGCACTTTCGAGTAGTCTATTTCGCATAAATTTTCGAGATCTATCTAGTGGTACTAGTTTCGCATCTAGATCGTTGTTAGATTAATTCCTATTAATTAACGTTCATGTTAAACTAATCGAGTCTTTACCGGCCAAATCCTCTCTTGATCATTGCCGGTCAAATAATATTGACGTCCTTGAGGGTCTTTACATTCTCCCCACCTTATACATTTTCGTCCTCGAAAATCAAACCATCCATCTAATATTCAAAACTCCCCACCTTATAGAGAAATCATATCCCTTGTCCAAGCATAAACAACATAAGACAAAGCACAAACCTGTATTGCTTTCTACAACTAAAACTTGTGGCTCTAAGTTCAATAGACTGATTTCTATTTCAATAAGATAATAGTTCTAATTATGAGAGGAGATACTCTGTAATAAACTTTCTAAGTCAAATTTGGGATCTATCAGTCCACTAATAGAAGCAAGTCTCCCTTCTATGCCTAGTGATACAAGAATGCAGTTGCCCTGTCTAGGTTCGCGACGCCTGACAATGCCTACCTACGTAACAAGTATCACCCGAACACATCAGAATTACCAACCTCACTATTCCCCAATGCTGGATTAACTAAAAATTAATTTATTAAGATTAATTAGTCTCTAAACTTTTATCGTAATTGGTGTAAGTCTGATAAATTTACTTCGTAAAATATATAAATAGTTTACATCATTTTAAGCAATTTAATCTTCACAATTTATTTTATTTTATTTTTATTTTTATTATTACCTATTTGTTTTATCAATATAAGTAATCCAAATTCGATTCCACGTCAATTTATAATATCTGATATTTTAATTTTAGTATAATACCATATATAAATTAAATTTTCCAAATACTATTTACCATAGATTTGCTACTAGCTTAATTACTCAAATAGTATCATCAACTGTGGTATTATTCTTATTATTCTTAAGTTGCTAGTCCAGTTGGTACACTAAGCCTGAATCTTTTAAATATAATTCTACTTTCACATAAAGATTGATATAATAGATTTTATCTATTCAGATTGAATCCGTATACTATATCTTGTTAAATATCGGCGTTGGTAATTTAATATGATTTAAATTTGGAGTCTGCATAAAATTATAATTTATCCTAATAGTCTTTAGATTTTGCTATTAGTGTGAAGTATTCTATTAATATACAAATTTATTTTCTTTTAATTCTAATATTACACTAAACATCTGAATACTATTATTACAACATCATGTATACTTGTTTCATTTTAAAGATTTACTGGGTCGTTTGTTAAACTAAAGATAATTTCGGTACAAGGTTACTAACAAGTTAAGTCTTTTAATTTTATACATTATATCCTCACCTTCTTACGTCTATCGCCTAATAAGTACTATACTAACTATCTAGTTTAAACGCAAAACATTTATTTCTAATTTGTCATTAGCTTAATTTACAAAATTTAATCAGAGATAAGCATTATTTTCCATAGATATTTAATCATCATTATTATTTTTTATCGTTATATATCTTTAATGATATTTTAGTTAAGTTAAGTTCAATATGATACTAATTAATAAATGCTGATCATTAATTTATCAAAATTATTATTACTATTATTATCATCTTTAATTACCATAATAACATTTTTATTATTAGCATTGATGGTCGAACTATTATTCTAACTACTCTTACAAATATTATTGAGTCCCAAAAATATTGTTAACATTTATTTAGTTATAAATTGTTGACTTTACGTATAAGTCAAAGAATTTAATAAGTTTTTATGTGACTTTCAAGATCTTTCAATAATACTAATCTCAATATTATTATAGTATTGAATTGTCAACGTATTCATACTTTTTAGACTGATTATTCCCTAACCTTTATTAGCTAAAGTTATTGGTGTACTCTACAATTTTTACTTAATTACACGTACAAACAACCAAACAAACAAATCAATCAATCAAATAAATATTTTAATTATTGATAGCTTTTAGTGATTAAGATTTATCTCACAACCCAACCCAGTTCTAAACTAATCTATTTCACTAACTGGCACTGGCTATTTCTATCTTTTCCCATTTAAGATCTAATAGTGAGCTCTGATACCAACATTGTAGCGACCCCTAAGATAGCAGCTGACTAATCCAAGAGATTGACTAAATAAAGAGGCACTAATGATCTAAATCATATCCTTTAAGCATTCAATTAATAAATCTGCTACAAAACTTAACCCAAAAAAAAAAATAGCCCCGCTCTCAAATATACATATATGCAAGAACTCCTCTCAAATGATACATATACAATAGTCATTTGTTTTACAAATAGAATATATAACATAATAAACATAGTCAAAGTTAACCAACTGACGGACTCAATTCCTCGAAGCTTCCGCTGCGCAACTCTGATCTGTCTCTGAAACTGAAAGTGGGAATGGGTGAGCACATCATACCTAAAAGGGGTGCCCAGTAGAAATAACATTTAACTTTCAAGTAATCACTGAAATGATTTGGAAAACAACACATGTTTTTCCTAAAACATTAAAAGACAAACAATTCACAAATTTAAACAATCATGTATATGGAACTAACTACTTCTGCAAACAATGTATAATATTTGTGCTAACCACGCTCAATCATAATATTGCGGTGTATCGCCCTAGCCATTGCATAAAAGCTGAAAGTAAGTAGGTATATAAGAAGGAGCAGTATCATATATACCACAGATGGAAAATCTTATTTTCCAAGCATTCAAATGGAAATTCTTATTTCCCAAACAATTCATAGAGACAAACAAAGCATTACAATTCCTTTCCAAAACCATGGAAAGATTAAAAGAAATAACAGAACTTTCGGAATTCAAAACTAAACAATGCATGGAATACACAATCAGACAATGCATGAATTTGTTAAACATAAAACTCTTGTAAAAGAAAACAACAATGATCACAAAAGAGTTAAACGTAAATTCCTACCTATTTTCATGACAAGCCACGCATACCTCGAGTTTCACGATCCATTGGTTCATCCTTTGATTCGATCGTTGTTAATAAAGACTAACTGTTAATCACACAAGAACTCTAAGAATCTAGCCAAAATGGCTCATACAAGAATCATATAGTCTAACTAATGGTTATAAGCCCATTATGATATCTCATTCTCTACCTTTAACATAACTAAGAGTCACTAATCCAATTAGGTTGATTATATAGTCCATTAGCTAAGTCTTACGAATGTATACAACTTTATAGAAGAAGCCAAAGGCTAATTCGGACCATAAGGGCCCAAACAATCTAAGTATGAAAACTATGCCTAAGCCCTAGTCTATTAATCCGGCCCATTAATCTAAGGCCCAGTCCATTTGGTTCAACTAACGGTCAGTAACAGTCTACTGGGTCAACTGACGGTCAACGTCTAAAGTCAGGTCAACAATCAAAGTCCAAGGTCAAACGAGTCAACTGGTCATTGACTCAGGCCTAGTGACTCAGTGAATCAAACTGATTCGACTCAGTCAGATGGACTAAGTCAGCTAGAGTCAGATACTTGACTAGGCTGAATGACACAAGGCCAAAACACTAGCACAAGCCAGAGCCATTGCTCAGGCCAAAGAGCAGCTAATGCACAATCATTGTGCAACACCAAAACTCTTAACTCTACAACTCTGGCTCAAGTTCAATTTCAAACTAACAATACATCAATTGAATCATTCAAATAAACTTCAAATTGAATTACAAAGATAACAGCCTACCTACAGTTGCAGCTTTAAGCTTTTACTGAACTAACAACTATAATCCTTCACTACTCATACCAACATCCATTTCAGCATCACAACTCAATCACAGACACTTCCACGCCTTGCAACATCACTAACATTGCATACTTCCATATTTCAGTCTTAACTTAACATTACCATCACCAGCCACCAACATTTCAGCTCTAACAGCCAACCAACACACCTCTTCATCATCTGCAGCCATCACATTTCACCTCCATACCAAATCACAATACCCTGCATCTTCAAACACACAGACAACACCACAATTACAGCACCCTTCTGTTCATTTTCCTTTTAATTCACTCACAACCATAACAACTTCCCTTTCAGTTCTGCGGTTACCACTTCAACTAAGACCACCAACCATCAACACCATAAGAAAATCATAACTTACTTACATTCAATTCCATACAGAACACCAACTTATACATCTCAAACCTCTAATCCTCAACTGTAATTCATACAGACCTAATCTACATCTCCAATTCCAATACAGATTCATATATATTCATTTCTATCTTAGCTCCATTAACATCAAACATTCAACAACCAAAACGAACATCTTTACAAAATTAACTTAGGGTAATAATTACCTATAATCTGTGTTGCTTAGACAATTGAAATTCCTTTCTTCTTTGCCTTGATCTGATTCAACACCTCATCTTCAACCAGCATCCATTAAATCCTTATCACCTTCACTGGTATACAACAGATAATCCCAACTTAATCTCTAATTCAACTACATTAAACCCTAATTCCATTCCAAAAACAAGACTTCTCTAATTCCCAATTCTAACTCACTCCGTATCTTCCAAAACAACACCCTCGTATAAAACTACAACTAATTCATTCATGGCAGAAACCCTAGTTTTTCAATTCAATCATCAAAACAACTCAGTAACTTCAATTAACATCAACCCTCTTAATCTTCATCCACCTACAGCCCGATTAACCCATCAATTCACCTATAGACTCGAATTCATTCTCAAAACCCTAATTCAAATCTCTAAGAAACCTTAACTCTTGATTAATCTTCATAACTACTTCATATCAGCAATTAAACAACAACCATCTTCTTATTCATCTATCAGCAACTCGATTCACATCTCAGTTCCGTATAAAACTAACTTCAGAAATCGTAACTTCAATCTACAATAGCAATTCTATTCTCTTCATCCCGCTCTCAATAAACCACAACATCATCACTAACAATTAGCTCTTAATGTTTTCCCCTAATTCCCGATCTCAAAAACACCCAACTCTTCTCACAAAATCACGAGTTGAAGAACAAAGGAAAAAGAGGAAGAAAGAAGGAGAAGAAAAGAAGAGAATGAAATCTTCTTGGTTCGGCTGGGGATAAGGCCAAGCAAAATGTTAAAGGAACCATAGAAGCGGATAAGGGCAGCCAGGCGGTTTACATTCAAAAAGACTCTTTTGCCCTTCTCACTAACTTGATAAATTCTTCTACAACCGGTATTCGATTGGCACATTCGAGTAGTCCATTTCGCATAACTTTTCGAGATCTATCTAGTGGTACTAGTTTCGCATCTAGATCGTTGTTAGATTAATTCCTATTAATTAACGTCCGTGTTAAACTAATTGAGTCTTTACCGGCCAAATCGTCTCTTGATCATTGCTAGATCGGCTCTTGACCGGTCAAATAGCATTGACGTCCTTGAGGGTCTTTACATTACCTTTAGGGGGAGTATTAGCTTTGTTATTATAATGTCAACAACGGCATTTATGGATTGAATGTATACAATTTATTGTGCTGTTGAATTTGGGAATCAAGCGTATGTATAATGAATTCTTGTAATTTGTTTATCTATATGATGTAAGAGTTTTGTCACTAAAATTGACAAAGGGGGAGATTTTTAGAGCATAGCTCGGTTGAACCCACCAAGCGTTGGTATGTCAAGTTTGGTTGTCATATTTTAGTGAACCAAAACTCGTATTTACATGCTCTATAACATCGGAAATAGGTATGAAAACAATCATTACTTCCTGTCATTAGCTAGCATAATCTCTAATAATAGCACAATCAACACTTAGTTATTTCTGGATTGATAAATATCAGTAAGAGCATAACAGAAGCATGATACATAATTTTGTAAGTATAAGAAGAAGAAAACATAAATCATCAAGTCATTGAGAATGCTTAAGAAATCTGTTATAAAACTTAACCCAAAAACTAGCCCCGCTCAGAAATATAAATACAAGAACTCCTCTCAATTGATACATATACAATAGTCATTTGTTTTACAAATAGAATATACAACATAATAAACATAGCAGAAGTTAACCAACTAACGAAGTCAACTCTTGAAGCTTTCGCTACGCAACTCTGATCAGTCTTTGAAACTGAAAGTGAGAATGGGTGAGCACATCATCCCTAAAAGGGGTTCCCAGTAGGAATATAACATTTAACTTTTAAGTAATCATGCACAAGATTTGAAAAACAATACATGTTTTCCCAAACATTAAGAAGTGACCAAGTCACTGAAATAAATAAACATGTATATGGACAAACTCCTTCTTCAAACAATGTATATATTGAGTGTCGACCAATTCCTTACACACCCTATTAGTTTATATTAGTGTCGACCAATTCCTTACACACCTATTAGGCATAAAAGCTCGAATTCATGTAGATATAAATGAAGGAGTGTATCCTATATACCACACGTGGAAATTCTCATTTCCCATAACAATTCATATTGACAACAAAACATAACAGGTCCTTTCCAAACCATGGAAAGATTAACAGAATCAACAGAACAATCGAAATGCAAACTAAATAAAGCATGGAATGCACAAACTGACAATGGATGAGTTTACTAAACAAAACTTTTGTAAAAGAAACAACAATGGTTACAAAAGAGTCAAATGTTTTCCCACCTCTTTTGATGACAAGCCTCGCCTACCTCGAGATCCACAATCCATTGGTTCATCCTTGAATCGATCGTTGTTAATAAAGACTAACTGTTAATCACACAAGAATCTAAAAATCTAGCCAAAAAGGCTCACACAAGGCTCATAACATAATTCATACAAGTTCCAGTTATAAGCTAATTAAGTGAACTATCAAATGGTTCTAAGCCCATTACGGTATCTTATTCTCTACATTTAACATAACTAAGAGTTCACTAATTCAATTAGGTTGGTTCTATAGTCCATTAGATAAGACTTATGAATATCTACAACTTTGTCGAAGGAACCAAAGGTCAATTCGGACTATAAGGGGTCCAATACATCAAATAGAACACATGGTACTAAGCCCAAGTCCACTAAACAAGTCCAATAACCCAAGGCCTGGTCTAACTAGTCAACTAATAGTCACTAACGGTCAAAAGAGTCAACTAACAACAAACGTTAGTCAAGAGAGTCAAGGTCAGGTCAAGTTAAGTCAAAGTCAAAGAAGTCAAACGAGTCAACTTGTCAATAACTCATATCTAGTGACTCAGTGAGTCAAACTGATTCGACTCAGCCAGATGGACTAAGTCAGCTAGAGTAAGATACCTGACTAGGCTGAATGGCACAAGCCCAAAACTCTTGCATAGGCCAGAGCCATTGCTCAGGCCAAATAGCACTAGTGCACAAACATTGTGCAACACCAAAACTCTTAACTATATTACAATTTCAGTACTACAAATCTTCAAATCTGTAACATGTAATGAATAATAGGGTGTGTAAGGAATTGGTTGACACTCAATATATACATTGTTTGAAGAAGGAGTTAGTTCCATATACATGATTGTTTAAATATGTGAATTGATTGCCTTTTAATATTTAGGAAAAACATGTAATGTTTTCTAGATCATTTAAGTGATTACTTGAAAGTTAAATGTTATTCCTGCTGGGCACCCCTTTTAGGGATGATGTGCTCACACATTCCCACTTTCAGTTTCAGAGATAAATCAGAGTTGCGCAGCGAAAGCTTCAAGGGTTGATTTCGTTAGTTGGTTAATTTTTACTATGTTTATTATATTGCATATTGTATTTGTAAACCAAATGATTATTATATATGTATCATCATTTGAGAGGAGTTCTTGTATATATATAAATTTCTGAGCGGGGCTAGTTTTGGGTTAAGTTTTGTAACAGATTTCTTAATTGAATGTTAAGTAAATGATTTAGATTTTTAATGCCTCTTATTTAATTAATCTCTTGGATTATCTCTTGAGTCGCTTCATTATGTACTAGAGTCAACTTCGTATAGATTTAGGATATGAGACATTACAAGTATTACGTGTGAAGAAGCAAGGAGCTACAACGACGACATCATCCTTCCACTTGAGGTTAGTAATATTTGACTTGAATTGTTTCATTCCCTAACGTACCTTTCAAGTCGTGCATATGATAGGTGTAGAATACACCGTATTTACTATCTAGAGTTTATGCTTTCTTTACTACTTTTCTTGTAAATTATGTATCTTATTTTTGCTTTTGAGTTTATTAGGTGTAATGGAGTCATTTGGAGCAAAAAGAAGCGTAACCCGCCCAAATCTTGGATTCCTTCTCATCATGTGAAGAGCACGGAAATATGAAGTTAGTGGCGAAATAATGAGATCATTCCGACTTCGTATGAGGAAGCTGCGAGCATTTGAAGCGTTTCAGAGATGTGGAATTTGTTAGCTGAGTTGAACTGTCAGTTTCGCAAAACTGACAGTAGAATGGAAAATGATGTCACTGGTGATAGCCTACATCCGAAAGCTGGGTGCCTGTATCAAATTATATTCCTACACATGATCTCAAAATACGAGAAGAAATTATTTCTTCTTATCATCTTCCGTCTGAAACTGAGAGAGGCGGCCATGGAGTTCAGAGATGAGAGAACTACAGAGAGATCGAGAAGGAATTGAATAAAGGGGATCTACTGTGTGAATAAAATGGGTTTTGGATTAATAACATAGAGATGATGGAATTTAGGAATGGGTTTTGCTGTGAGTCGAGAAATTAGGGTTTGAATTAATACTCTAGGTTTATGGGAAATGAAGAAATTGGTTGATGTTCCAGGGTTTTGACGGATTTTAGAGATGCAGATGGATGATTTCTGAGGAAATTGAGTTGTTGAAGAATCAGAAGAATGGGTATTCGGGTTAAACTTGGATATGGATCTGGTTGTTCTTCTGAGACTCAGAAGATGTTGTTTGCTGCTGTTGGTCATTAGTGCATGTCACAGGAATTGAGGTTTTAGCTAATGGGTTCTGTGGATCTGTTTGAGTTATAGGGAGGAGTTGAATCTGATGCTATTACAACTGAAATGGCTTTGAGCTGTTGCTGATGGGTTGGAGGAATTGCAGCTGCAATGCTGTGCTTTATGAGCAATTGCAGGTGTAGTGACTCAGGTGGAGGTTGGATGTACTCTGGTGATATTTTGCAGGGAACTACAATGGATGAGGAGTAAGCATTGCAGGCATTTGAGAAGATTACAGGTGCAAGTGATGATGGGTATTTTGCAGGTTATTGCAGGTGGAATGGTTGAGCAGCAAGATGCTGTTTTGTGCTTGAAATTACAGATTTGAGTTGCAGCTGTTGCCATTAGGAAGAATGGAGCTGCAGGAACTGGTGTTATTGCAGGCTAGACCTAGGAGCTCAGGACGAGAAGGGGTGAGGAAGAAATTAGGGATTTGCTGTTAATCCGAGAAATGAAGTGATTTTGTGGTTGATTGAATGGTGATGAGTTTCTGCAATAGATGTATGCTTAGGACAGGACAAGGCAAGTGATGCTGCAATAGAGACAAGGAGATGATTATGAAGCCGGAGTTAAACCGAAATGTGAATTTGTTCTCGTGAATGGAAGAGTGTTGGTGCTATGCACTGCAGGTGGAATGAGGAGATGGACCTGAGCATGGAATAGATGCTGAGATATAGGTTTTGAGGATTTGTGTTGGTAGTTCGAGTCAAGACAGTGGAGAAGGATGGGTCAGTGGTGTTTGCTGTGACCTGAGAAGGATTGTGATGGAGTGAGGGTGAGCTGAGCAAGGAAGTTCTCAGCTGGATGTGGAAGTGCAAAGGAGTAAAAGCGTGGAAGTGGTGGATTGGAGCTGCTCAGATGATTTCAGGTACCGGTATTGATGGTGCTATTGTCAAGAGTTAGTCGGCACTGGTGTCTAGTATGGCTGGTGGTGGTTTGTAGCCATGGCAGAGGCAATGGTTGTGTTGAATGCTACAATTGTAGCCGCAGGCTCGAGTTTAATTCGGATAGAGCAAGGGAGCTCATTGAAGTTGCAATTGCTTTGGCCGGCTCGATGCAAGAGTCAGTGCGGATAGGTGAATTTGCAGCTCAGTTGGAAGAGCTGTAATTGCATTGAGGTTACAGGGAATGGGTTGAGTGGTGTGCTGCTTCAAGGAGCTGAGAATATGGCAGAAGTGATTTGGGATAATGCAGTGATGCTGCAGATGAGAAGCTACAGATGAGAGGAGAATGACTAGCCATCATGGCTGGACTGAGCACTGATGCACCATCTTGGTGCAACACAATTTGGCCAGTGCAAATGGCTCAGCCCAAGGTCACTCAGCTCAGCTGAGTCTGACTAGCTATTTAACTTGTCTGACTGAGCCAGATCTGACTCAATGACTCGGTGCTTGACCCGGTTTGACTCAGTGATTTGACTGAGTTGACCAGACCGAGTTGACTCGTTGACCGGTGACCGGGCGGACTTTGCCGGTCACCTGAGCCGTTTTCCGGCCACTTATCCGGCCGATTTCCGGCCATAATACCAGTTTTCCGGTGACGTATTTTTGGACATATTTTCTACATGGGTTTCTCTCTCTTATGGGCTTGGCGGATTTTTATCTAATGGACTTTGAGACTTGACCTAATTTTGGAAGAGAGGAAAAGCTATAAAAAGAAGAATTCTACAACTTTTAGGTATCACGTTATTCTTGGGAACTTGGGAGAGCCGCTTTGTTTACGCAACTAGGGTTTGCTTTTGTTCATCTTCTTCTTTATTCAACTTATATTTTTGTGATGAACTCCATAGCTATGAGTAGCTAAATTCTATATTATTGGTTAAGGATGTAGTCCTATTTCTAAAACTTGTGTTTGCTTTATGTATTAGTTTTCTCTCTTAATTATCGTTCACATCTCTACTGCTTTAAGAATCACATGATTGATGTATTGTGATAGGATTATGATGTTTGATTAGTTAAGTGGCCAATTAATTGAACTTGCATCCTAGTCCATAGCTATTTTTAGGGTTTTTCATCGAGTGATAACCCTGAATACGAGTAGCATGATATGTTTACGGTTTGTAGTGATACACTCTCGTAATCATATGTAGAGTTTGACCATTGTCCGAATTGTTATGCGCAACGCATGACAGTTGCATTGATTAGCCTATTTCTGAAACTTAATGCTCCTAGGAATTGAACTTAATTAGCGCAAGGCGTTAGGTTATTATTTAGGTAGAATTCACATACGCAGCTCTAATGTGTGTGTTGATGAATTTAGGAAATTAATAGATTTTCTTGCTCTCTTGATTCTCTAGGCTTTTGATAATATAAGAGATTAAATCGTAATTCTGATCATATATGCAAGCACATGTCTAAGATTGAAGATGAATTCCTTGACCAATATCTTTCTCTATTGATTACCTTCTACAATTTACTTTGCTTTTAATTTGCTTTTATTGCTTACATAAAAATCAGAAATCCCCCCAATTGGTTACTTTAAGAAATTGAATACGTAATAACTACAATCGCCTCTCTGTGGAAACGAACTCTTTCTTATCATATACTTTAGGAAAGTGAAATTATTTTGACGCATACGACAGCGATCAGCATATTGAAAACATAACTGCGAAGATGAATGATTATACTATGGTTAGACGTATTATTAAAGAATACAATACGAAGTATAACGCTTATCTTTTGAACTTCGTATATAAGACATCGACATAATCGTTTGAATGATATTGTGATTATGTATGGGTGCGAGGTGAAGATTTCATCCTAGGAAACAATGTTTTACATTCGTTTAAAGGAAGTACATTCATAAACTTGTTTTGTGAATCGAAAGGGAAATCACTAGGCTTATTGGTATTGTTATTCATTGCATATCTTTTGAACTACCAATATGTGTGTTTAGTATAACCGCTCATAACTTGTTTATGTATCTTGGTAAAACTATTCACAAGGCCTGACTTTTGTATTGGTATGAATTTTATTAGTGAAACCGATCTTAAGTAATCACCTGAAATGGTATGATCGATTTGTTGTAATTGGTATGACCAACTCTAGTCATTGGGGAACCGATCCTAGTAAGAGGTGCAACCGATCACAAAAGGGGAATCGATCCTTGTAAGAGGTGCAACAAGTTTCTAGTTATTGGGAACCGATCCTATGAACATGTGCAACACATTTTTAGTTATTGGGAACCGATCCTATGGACATGTGCACCAAATACCAGTTAGATACCATATATATGTAGGAAACGATCCTAGTACCTAGTCAATCAAGTTTTGGTAACTAGCATGACTAATTCTAGTACCCACATGGAGGTACAACCGTGAAACCCATGTTTGGTGATTTGATAGGATAATCAATCACATAGTTCTTGGAATTCAGATGAACCAATTATAAACTTGTTTGGAAGTGTGGCAAATCGGTTCCAAGATTGTAAGTATGAAAAAGGACTTACAAAGTAAAGATGTCGACATACTTTGAACATGTGCAGTAACGCTTATCTTTTATTGTTCAACGATATTCCTTAATAGCTAACGGAGAATCCCGGATCGAAATAAATTGAGAATCTTTTAATTAAGGTTTTTAGTTTTATATGCTTTTAATTTCCAGCAATTAAAATGCATTAGAAAATAAAAATTGGTAATGTGCATTTACTAATTGGAGATTTTCTACAGAGATTTCGGTCAATATTTGGACAAAGAATTTCCAGGAATTATGGAAACCGAATTTGGAAATATATTGCATATCTTGAGAATATTTTCGGTTTTGGAAATTCCTTGGTGTCCAAACTTCCTTGGTCTATAAATATGAAGTTTGCATTTCAAGCAAACTAATCCTCAGAGCCAGCAAGACTACCTAGTCGTGTTGTTACTGGTGGAGCCGCATATTCGGAGAGGAAAGTAACCTAATTAGGTGAAATCTCTTACGACCGCTCGGTTTAAAGACTTCTTTGGGATTGAAAAGCTCTATTAGTACCGTTGATGGGAAACTAGATAATTGCAGTTTATTATTAGTTTTTGATTGATTTGATTGACTAACGGTTGTTGAACTTTGATTGCACCTAGTTTGTTTATGCTTGAGAATCTTCTCTTCTGATATAAGATTCACCCAAACTAGATCGAAGTTTTGACGGGGATCTTTAGACTGTTTGTAGATCTAAAGACGTCTTGTGATAATCCATTGTTAACAGACTCCGTTCTGTGTGTGATTGATCATAAGAGATTCAAGATGATTGTGTGCAGGTGTTTATTGAAGATCTAAGAAGATTTCTGATTTGGGTTCATAATCTTTGGTGTGCACAATACTTGTTTCGGCTGGAAAAGGATCCAACTATAATCGGTTTATCTTTGTGATAGATTTGATTGATTGGTTGAGTAGATCGACATCAATACGTTTCTTTGTGATTAAAAGTATTGATTGCAAAATCTTAACAATTACTTTGATAATTGTTGATAAGATAGATCTAAGGACCTGACAAAGGATTTTATTGGGATAAACGGAAGATCGTTTTGTCGAACTCATATCACTTGATTGAAAAGAGTTGTTACTGAACAGATTTGTTGTTCCTTTACTGTTTGGAATACGAGCCAAAGGAATTGTTAAGTGCGTGACTTACTGCAAGTTGGAGGCGTGGGGATACATACCGAACTAGGTGAACTATAGGTTTAGTTGCTTGGTCTCAGCTATACGAAGTTGGTTTAGATTTTGTATAGCGGCTTAATCCTGAGAGTATTCAATTCTGGACAAGGTCCCAGAATTTTTCTGCATTTGCAGTTTCCTCGTTAACAAAATCTTGCTGTGTCTTTTACTTTTCTATTTCCGCAATTATAATTGTTTTATTATAATTAGAAGTAAAATACACAAATGTTAATTCCTATTTACTTGATAGCAATCCTATTGTGTTTGGTTAAGTCCGAACCTTTTATCAAGTAAACATACTTCGTTGTTGTGTTGTCTCGATCTTGAATCCATAGTGAATCACAAAAGTTATCTTGTTGTCGTATTGTCTCGATCTCGTATCCATGGACGATCACACGAAGTGTGAACCGATTAGTTGTATTGTCTCGACTCAGTCCATAGACAATCACTTTCGGAGAAAGGACTTATAGGTGGAAAACTTTTAGATTGAGGTATATATGGGTACCCTCGTCTTTTCAAGGGTAATTATCATGTCTTTAGGCAGGGGTTTGGTTATATCCAATCTAACTCGGACCTTTGCGTATTTTCCCCGCTTAGCTGCCAATTTAGGATCCATGGGATTTGGGGTACCAGTATTCTTAACAATATTGAAGACTTTACTTTGATTCATCATACTTGTTGGTAGCTCGTGAACATGTATCTAGAAATATACATATTTGAATTCATATTCTTTAGTAAGTAAATCTTTTTTACATCATTCCAACATCATTAGATCTTCTTTAACTTACCCATGGAGTACCTTGTAGACATATAGAAACTGAAACTTAGCATTGTAATACCCACTTCCAAGATCTGTAATCAAAACTGTACATGAATAAGGTCTCCATGCTTTTGACAGAACATCATTCAACATATTGAGATTATACTTATTCCTAGAGTTGAACTTGAAGAAGAGACTTTTATTACGATTAGACGCAGTTTCTTCCACATCATCGTTATCGTCACAACTATCTATGAGTATGAGGTTCTTCCAATAGATAGTTCATGAGATTTAGAATATCTCTAAAGTCATAACTAGGGTTTACAGTAGAGGTAGAAGCCATGAGAAGAAGTGACGGGAGAAGAAACAAACTAGAGGCAAGAAGAAATAGAAAAATATGAAGGCAAAGAGAGAAAACTAAAAAAGAAAAAACGAATCACGATAGTGATTAAAAAGGAACTCTTATGGGAGATATAAGCCATCAATGGAGATGAAGAGCAAGCCATCCAAGGAACGGAGATAGTTGGTCTAACAACTTTGTAGTTGCATTTGTGATTGATAGTGTGATTGCAATAGATGTTTATTTGTTGAATATCTCTCGTGTATTCCCTTCCGATTCTATGAGATATGTTGTAGCAAAAATGTTCCTGCAAAACTCCTCGAGATTCGTACAGAAATGATGTAATCTTAACCGTTGGATGGCGTAAGATTAATACTTGATGAATATTTTGTAGACCGTTGAGATGATCCCCAACTTTCCTCACGATATATATACTTGATGATGAAAGATTTCCTACTCAGCTCTTCAATGCTCTTGACTTTATAATATTCTTGAAGAAAAGAGGGGGGGTACCTGCAAGGACACTCCGATGCCTCAATGAGTAAGGAGTTCTAAACAGGTTTTAGTGGAGAGAAAAGGATTAGAAAATGTGTACCTTTACTGCTCAAATCCCTCCTCTATTTATAGGTAATAGAGGGTGTTCATCCAGTCAATTACCTGTCTGCATTCATTTTGATGATGTACCAGGACCAAATCCCCTCTAGGTTCATCATTACTAAAAATCAGAATTATGTATCTAGACATTTAGAAATGTATTTGGTCCAACAATTAACCTTTATTCATTCCCTCCTTTTAGGGTGACCAGATTAATAATGTATTTGGACTAAATATATATCTAGATTAATTCTGACTTCTTGGGTTGAACTAATTCATCCCCTTTCAAGATACATTGAATGTAGTCACCTTTAATAAAGGCTAACAGATTTGGTTATGAGCTTGTGTTTCAACCCATGAACCAAGATTTCTGTTTAAGGCTAATGGGCCGAATACCTTAAGCCCATTCCATATTTATGTGGTCCAAACATCGCCCCCTCTTAATTCACAACTTGTTGGTGGATTAAGAAGAGTGTCCTCGATTAGTTGCTTCATAGTTGTACTATGACGCCCCCAAACTACGTGTTGAAACAATTATGTAGTCTGCTTGCGAACAAGGTTGCGTTGGTGTTGCTGGGCGAGAGTTTTCCGTAGTCGAATATGAACGATGCTTGATGATTATATCATGAGTTTCAAGTTATGTGTTTGCTGCTATAACAGGTCTTCTTGCTTGCAACACACAACTTTTTTTTTTTTTTTTTGTTGCTGCTGTTGCACTGATAATGTATCTCGTTTTTGAGACAAGAGTTCGTGGTTGCATTGACGCAAAACTTAGTGAAGTTTTTTACTTGCGATGAGTGCAAGACTTAAGTCTTCACTTGTGATTTGAGGTTGTAGATGCCAGAATGATGGAATACTTTCTTCTCATACTGTAGTTGTATAACTTCCCAGTTCGGAAAAAGCTAGCATATTTCTTCTGTGAAATATAGATCTTTGTGCATAGATCGGTAAATGCTATATGAATATACTACAATTGATGTTCCAATAATGATGATGATGTCGAATCGTGATCTACGTCTTTAGATGGTTGTTAAATATCACAACTATTCATGCATTGAGAGCTTGATAAGTGATGTTCTTCGAGTGATGCTTTACTATATCTCATACGTAACCAGGGGAGCATGAGGTAAAATATGAAACTCATTCCTTTGAGATCTTCATATTATATAGTTGTTGTTTTGTTTTTTTTTTTTTCCTCCTTCTGTTTTTTTTTTCCTCCTTCTGTTTTATCTCCAAGTATGCTTCTTCATGCAAATGACATTTTACCCTTTTTTTTTCTTCTCGTATAATTAACTCTCGTTGCCCTGAGAATGGGGTTCCATTGCCCATGGAACAAGGTCCTTGCTATTCTTGAGACTGCACTAACCGGTTTAGGTTTAGCTTGCTCGCAAATTTGCGCAAGTATTGACTATGACTGTGCAACGAATATTTTTTTGAAATATTTCCTCTAATCAAAGCCAAGTTGGTTTGGTTCTCACTTCCCTGAGATGGGGTTCCATTGCCCATGGAACAAGGTCCTTGCTATTATTGAGCCTGCGCTAAACCGGTTTAGCTTGCTCGCAAATTCGCGCAAGTATTGACTAAGACCGTGCAAGGAATATTTTTTGAAATATTTCCTCTAATCAAAGCCAAGTTATGATCAGTGCTAGCTATGCGAGAGTTATTTTTTAACTGCCCTGGCTTGTATGTCCGAAGTTTGTGTTCGATATTAGCTATGCGAGTGTTATTGCTAAACGACTCTGGCCAGTATCAAAGTGTGTGGATCATGCATTTGTTTATGAATTGTGCATTTGTATGTGAATTATGCATTTGTTGTATGACTAAAAAATGCGAATAATATAAGCAAATTGAGCAATCGTTTAGGCTTACCTTATGAGGCGCGAAAGGGTCCAACATTGGAAATATGTATCCCGAAATCAATTGTCAACTATTGATCCAAGTTGCTGGAGTTTCAAGTTGTGGGCTCCATTTTGCCGTTGCTCGCTTAATATAACTTCCCTCCTTCTAGCTTATCTATCGGGTACAGTACTTCCCCAGACGCCCCCAGTTGTTCGACTATTGTGAGTAATATTTTCAATGGTGTGTAAGTCGAGTTGTTTTAAACTCGTGCAAGTTTGAACTTGGAATCCAAAAGAACAGATTATTGATTGGATTGCGAGCTGGATCACTAGTTGGATCAACGAGGAATGTCGGGTCCATGAGTTGCATCGTTGGGGAAGTCTTGAGTTTGATTGATTGACCAATGGCGCATCTAGGAAAGCTCGGTTTATGTTTCTTCGAGCGTCGGTTTTCGTCATAATACTCCTTTCTTTTTCGCCCGTCGAGGTACTCCTTTCTTCTTCGGTCGTTGAGGTATTGATCCCTTTCACACCTGTTGTTCTGCCAATTGCTTGGTCCAGATTGTCGCTCCGCTTCCTCGATGATGCGATTGCTTTCGTAGCGGTGATTCGGCCCACGATCCATAGTAGCTTGCCTTTCGGGTGATCTATGTCTCCCATCGCGATCATTCCGCCCATGTCGTGCTCGCCAACCCTCATGTGAAGGTCGTGCACGTCGGTGCGGAGTGACATTTTCTGAATGTTGGGTGTTACCAGTTTGTGGTCTCTTTTCTAGAGACGCTTTCAGTAGCCTGTTTTCTTTTTCTAACTCTTGCAATCTTTCTCGCAGAGTCAAGTCCACGGGTTTTTCCACTGTCCTATCCGCTTGCACAATACGCGAGGCCAAACGAAGGCCCCTATTGGCAAGGGAGTTCGGACGTGAGTTTAGCATATATGTTTGGTGTTGATTACCGCCCCTTGGAGATACATTAAGATTGACACCATCACTTAAAGGTAGGGTTGAGATACGTACCCATCGATTTCCTCTACTATCCCATGGGGATAAGTTCTTTTAGAAGGACACCTTGATGTTGTTGTTGCTGGTGACGTTTCAACTCCTTCCTGAAATGGGTGATCAACGTCGCTATGATTCCCTCGGACTCTTGCATCGATGTTGTCGTTCCCATCATTTCGATTTGCCTGTGATGTTGCCATGGATCTTGATCTGTTTTTTTTTTTTTGAAGAATCCTTCTCTGCCCCACGGTGGGCGCCAAAAGATGTTGTAGCAAAAATGTTCCTACAACACTCCTCGAGATTTGTACTGAATGATATAATCTTAACCGTTGGATGAGTCAAGATCTATACCTGATGGATGAATTATAGATCGTTTAGATGATCCACAATTTTCCTCGTGATACGTTCTTGATGATGAAAAATTTTCCAACTCAGCTCTCCAATGATCTTGGCTTTCTAATACTCTTGATGAATGAAGAAAATGAGGGGGTACTTGCAAGGACACTCCGATGCCTCGATGAGTAAGGAGTGCTAAACAGGTTTTAGTGGAGAGAAAAGGATTAGAAAATGTGTGTACCTTTACTGCTGAAATCCCTCCTCTATTTATAGGTAATAGGGGGTATGCATCCAATCAATTACCTGTCTGCATTCATTTTGATGATGTACCAGGACCAAATCCCCTCCAGGTTCATCATTACTAAAAATCAGAATTATGTATCTAGACATTTAGAAATGTATTTGGTCCAACAATTAACCTTTATTCATTCCCTCCTTTTAGGGTGACCAGATTAATAATGTATTTGGACTAAATATATATCTAGATTAATTCTGACTTCTTGGGTTGAACAGATTCATCCCCTTTCAAGATACATTGAATGTAGTCACCTTTAATAAAGGCTAACATATTTGGTTATGAGCTTGGGTTTCAACCCATGAACCAAGATTTCTGTTTAAGGCTAATGGGCCGAATACCTTATTAAGCCCATTCCATATTTATGTGGTCCAAACAAGATATTATTTCGAACTCTGAAAATTAAGTTGTTTGTTTATAAATTTTTTTTTAACTCAGATTGGTTTACATTCTTATGGTAAGTGATGATACAACATAACTCTAGTATGTGCCAACTACCGGCTCTCCTAATAACCACCGGACATAATATTGTAATTATTAGTACCAAATTACAGGCGGCATAAAAATATATATATATATATATATGCGTACAATCATGAACCCATCAAGGGCTGAGCGAATCCTACGCCTCTCCCACCTCCCACTAGCGAGGCAAACGAGGCTTGCTTCACCCTATTTCAGGAAGGATCCATGAATAGGCCTGTCAATATATGTTCGATATCCGGAATCCGTTTCCGAGTATTCGGGATCCTATAGAATTTTATCCGTTTTATCGGATATCGGATACGGATATTTATCGGATATTTCTTCCTTAACCTATCAGAATCGGATTAGGCTCTATCCGTTTGGTTAATATCCGATATCCGATAGAACATTGATTTATTTGTGAGTTATCCTGACCATATTTATGATTTATCTGTGATTTACCCTAATATCCGATATCCGATACAAATATCCAATATAATATCCAATATGAAATGTTTTGAAAAATTGAACTTAAATTTCAATTAAGAACATGTTTTAAAGGGTTTTTAACATTTTTTTCAGAACCGGATATTATCGGATAAAGATCCGATAACTTAGCCTATCGGAATCGATATCTGACTTTGATATCCTATAAAATATTATCGGATATCGAATATCCGATAGTGCTTAACCTGTCGGATATCGGATTCTGAATATCCGATGGATATTCTTCTATTGACAGGCCTATCCATGAATCTATCATTTGAGAAGCAGCAGTAATTGTTTTTTAATTGCTACCATTTAATTTGCAATGTAATCAAACCTAGAATAGTCAAATCACCAAACTAGCCGACATCAATAACTGATTGGGGAAAATAAGGTACACATTATCACGGATCCAAAATTTATAATTGAAAATATGCATCAAGATCCAATGTGGGTCTAGCCGTCTGTGCATCGGATTAGGGGTGGGACTTGGGTTGGGTCAACCCACCCAACCCATGCCCAACCCGAACATTGGGCGGGCATGGACAATGTATTTTAAAAGTTTGGGCAAGCTCGGGTACAATTTTAATAAACCCGAGTTAAACTTGGGCAAGCATGGGCACAAATATTTCTAACCCGAGCAACCCACCCAACCCGAGGAACTATATAATATAATTATATAAACTATTTTTATAATTGGTAGTATCATCTATTAAAGGCAATTTTAGCCATTATCTTCAAACCTAATAATGAAAATATAAATCATATCTATCTCATTATTAATTCAATATGAAAAAAAAATTATATTATTGTCAATAATCATAAGTTATTTGGAAATTTAAGCTAAATACAATAATCAAATCTTACAATTACTAAAATTTGTTATTATCACATTAATAAAAAATAAATTTAAGACTTAAATTAAGGTCATTAGGGTTTATATGTGTGTGTATATATATATGAGTCTACTAACTAACCCCGTTCTATGTCCACATTTTTTATGTTGTAAAGTATTAGCATGGGTCAACCCGAGGAACCCGAGGAACCCGGGGAACCCGAGGAATATAACTTGGGCGGGACTTGGGCAGCACCTCCACGGGTTCTACGGGTTTCATGGGCAATCTGGGCAAAGAATTTCTACCTCGGGTCTGCTTAGGCCAAGCCTTCCAACCCGACCAACCAACCAACCCAAGTCCCGCCCCTACATCGGATGGTGACTGGTGAGACTTCATCAGTTGCGTTCCCTTCCCACCTGATACGGTGGATGCTTGGAATGTCAACCTAAACTCTCTCGGTTTCCCCCCCTTCGTTTGTGTGTGATAACTGATAAGAGTTTAAATTCCTTTAATGCCTCAAGTTCCGCTCAGATTTCTTTTATTATACAACGGAATCCAAAGTACTATTTACTCGTATCATTTACATAAACACACATAATATAAAATCAAGACAAGAATTTTGTATTTTAAGTAAGAAAAATCTATAAAATCTAAAGTAATTCTTAAGCTTTTTGTAGATCACCTAATTGCAAAGGTTCATCTTGCTACCAACAGTTTACCACAATGAACCGGGCTGGAAAAACTTAGGGCCGCACAACGGGTAGGGTGGGTAGGATATGGCCCATTTCGCCACCCTACCCGCTTACTGGCGGGTAAGAAAATTTTTACCCGCCATTAAACGGGTAAGATCCTACCCGACCCATTAATTGGCGGGTCGGGTAGGATAGGGTGGCGGGTATAACCGTGTTTTTTTTTCCTATGTACTGAATAAAAAAAAAAAAAAATGGACTAAGCAAAAAAAAAAAAAAAAGAATAAAAAAAAAAATTGCAACAAAAAAAAAAGAGCAAACAAACAACAAATAAGAGCTAGCCTATCTAAATATGTACCGAATGGTACTGCCAATCTACCTAGGGAAAAACAATCAAACAAAAGTAAGCCATTAATAGTCTCAAGAAACAAGAGTTCTATTCTTTTCAAAATCGACGATCCAGCATAATTCCATGTTCTTCACGTAAGCTTGTTCTTCATATAACAGTATCATCACCAAAAGCTCTTCATATGACCTTCTTCAATCATCATCTACGATGATGGAATAAGTACTAAGATCACCAAATAAATTTGCATGCAAGTTATCTATTGTTAGATCCACTTACTGATACAAGGGAGAGAGCAAGCATATAAGTAGTACTATTACAAAAGACCAGCCAATGAGAGATGCCTGGCCGCCACACCAATACGAATATTCTGATCAGATGCAGGTAAATGAGCAAGTCGGATAAAACAGCATAGATGAAATAAACCTTTTAATATAGAATTTACTAATGGCTAATGCATTGCCCTGTTGCAAGAGCAGTACACAACAAGGTGTGCTTTTTATGGAATTCATTGCCTATTTTAATACTATCCTAGAAGTCCAGGTGAGTTACTTATCGCCTAATGGAAGTGTGGCAAGAGTGCAGATGAACGGAAGATATACTACTAAAGATGCTACAGCACTAGGTAGACTTTAGTTGTCAAATCATACTCATACATGCATTAATCAGGGACAGAGTTTTCATACCTGACTCTAAGACGTCGTCCTCGTTCTCCTCAACTCCAAATGTAGAAGGATCCATGTCAATTAGTGTCCGCAACCAGTTTTGAAGTAAAATTAATGCTTCCACAGTTCGGGGCCTTAAAGAGCTTCGGAAGTGACCCAGTATTCGCCTCCCAGTACTAAAAGGAGATTCACTTGCAACTGACGAGACGGGAATCGCATGTATGTCTCTTGCTATGAGTGACAGAATATCAAACCTTGCAGCATTGATTTTCCACCAAGTCAATATATCAAATTTTGAACCTTGTTTCTTGTCTTTTGTTGGTGAGTAAATCTGCTCAAATAAATATCTTTCTACCTCTGATTTGTCAAAATCCTCCATTATAGACAGCTGGGTTTTACGTTCTTCTCTATGTGCCTTATGTTTTTTCTTTCTATGTATCGTAGAACTAGAACTCTCTTGACTAGGACTACCACCAGTTTCACCTACAGATTCCGACGAGCCTAACACACTTCCAACACCTGTATATTCTGTCTTATAAGTTGTATATAATTCATTGAAATCCTCTTTCACTTTATCTAAACATTTTTTTACCAATCTTTGTTTCATCCAAGGAATATCATGCACAATCAAGTCTTCTAATATTACTTGCAATCCACGTTCTTTTTCTCTGGGATCAAGAAGCACAACAATAAACAGTAAAGGATTCATGTTTTCATACTCGCCCCAATACTTGTTGTACTTTAGTAACATCTTCTCACCCATATGGCTTAAGTAAGGATCATGAGCTTTTTGCCAATCATTTAAATCTCCACGGACATCACTAATTTCCTCCAAAAATGTATGCGAAGTGACATAGGTAGAACCTGAGAACTCAACAGTGGCTTCATAAAACACCTGTAGAAACAGTACTAATTGTTATCTAAGTAAGCATCAAAGTCAAATAATCAACAGTGGCTTCATAAAACACCTGTAGAAACAGTACTAATGGTATACTTCCCCGAGAAACAGTGGCTGATCAAAGTCAAATAATCACAATCAGGCACTTTTATTCATATTCAGATCAAGTGGGTCAGCTAATCACAATCTCTACAAAATTAGAAGATATTACAAAACAGAAAGAGCCAGCAACTGTTAAAGTGTCAATGAGTTAAAAATGGTACGGGCTTAAATAGCCAAATAGTGGATCGAAACCAGGTTGAGCTAAATGAATTCAGTTGCCGTATGCTTAACACTTTCTATCTACATTTTTTCATGTGCAATGGGATGCAAAATGTGGAAGAGGACCAAGACCAAGAACCTCGAGCAGTTCATAAGAACTCACAAGTATGCAACATCGATTCTAAATCAAGATACACAAGAACTCAGAATAGATGTTATACCTTAATAACTCTGACAGGGCATAAAAAATAACAAAGAAAGGAACTAGAATGTTAAATTATTTAGTCTTCACTTGGACAATCAAATTTTCCATTTCAGATTTTTCACCTCTGGAAAATGTCAGAAGCTTTGTTCTGGTATTCAAGGACAAGCTCAAAATCGAGTTTCCAAATCTACAAGGAGAAACCTACTGGGAAACACAAATGTCATAGTAATTCATAGATCCCAAGGAAATGAACACAGTATAAGAATTGCTTTTACATGCAATACTTACTCCACCCAAAAAGACACAAGTACAGTACATGGATTATAGATTATAGAGAGGGACACAGACATGATCAGTTAAAGCATTCTGCAACTTGGCAGCAAACATTATGACCCAGTTCAGTTGTATGGATTATAGAGAGGGACACAGACCTTGTTTTGTATCATGCAATCAGTTCTAAGTTTCAGACCTTGTTCTGTTTCATGCAATCAGTTCTAAAATGGTTGATAAAGAAAGATAAAATACCTGTAAAAACTGAACTAGGACTCGAGCATTAGCCCAATCATACTTTTCAGGAGCATGCACGCGACGCTTTTTCTTCTTGGCTTTTCTCCAACCAGCTACGGGTTCTTTAGGAACATCAGAATCAGATGAACTAGATTCTAATTCATCAGGAACATATGTACTGTCAATATCATCAATATTAACACCCATTTCTGGTTCATCGGGAATATCAAAGATAAACCTCTCACGAAATGCTTTATCTGACCGTGCTAGCCTTATAAAGGCCTTTTCATATTTTTCCGCTGCATCCAACATCAAATAAATGGAGTTCCATCTTTTCTTCACATCTAACATTAATCCCTTTCTATACTCAATTCTTTCGTTAAATACAACTTCTAAGAACCTCTTCATCCTAGCAGGAGAGGCTGTGACGTATTTTACCACTGACCTGATTCTGGCCACTGAAGTATTATACTTCTTCAACCCATCCTTAACAACTAAAGCTAATACGTGGGCAACATATCTGACATGCAAATGCTTACCTCCAACAATTGATGATCCCCAACTTACAACTCTCTCCTTGACATATTTTATTGCTTTTTTATTTGCAGATGCATTATCGATAGTGATGGTGAACACTCTTTCAAGCCCCCACTCGATCAAACACTTCTCTAATGTTCTTCCAATATGTTCACCTCCATGACTAGTGATTAAACAAAAACATATGATTCTCTTGTGTAGCTTCCATTGGTCATCGATAAAGTGGGCAATAACTACTATGTAGTTGTAGTTCTGAATGGACGTCCAAGTATCTGTTGTGAGACAAACTCTAACCTTGTTCACCTTGAAATAGTTCACCAACTTGGCCTTTTCAGTCACAAACAGCCTGCAGATATCACGATAGACGGTCATCCGAGATGAAAGTTTGAACCTCGGCTAAGGGTTTCTACTCTAAATTTCTCTGTACAAGTGTTAGTCCCACAAACTCTAACCCTAATTAAATTTCTCTAAATCAAATTAAGAAAACATGCAATCATGGTAATTACGACCTACCCAAGTAATGAATTGAAAAAATGAAATCAATCTACAACATAACTAACCAATTGAATTAGGGCAGAAGAAATTTTTAAAAACAAAACCAGTTAGGAAGATCCTTACCTCTCGCACCCGAAATTGAAAAACCCCAATGCTTAAATTTAGCTGAAATCCTGAAACTCTTGTGTTTGGAGGTAAAGAAGATACTCGATGGAAATGGTTACTTCAGATTTCTACTGATACATACGTTTTGATTTCGGTTAGGACGATGAATGATATGTGACAGTGAGTTTCGATCTTTGATGTGAGAGTGAGATTCCTCTTCGATTTCTAACTGTGATTTCTAAACAAACTGGATTTTCAATCTAAGGTTCTGGGAGTTTCTGTGTAGAGAGGAGATGAAGAGGAAAACGAAAATGAATTTAGTTTTTAGGTTGAGTTGATTAATAAAAAACCAACGGCCCAGATGATCAATTAGAGAAAGA
Source organism: Papaver armeniacum (assembly GCA_023531295.1). Taxonomy (NCBI): domain Eukaryota; kingdom Viridiplantae; phylum Streptophyta; class Magnoliopsida; order Ranunculales; family Papaveraceae; genus Papaver; species Papaver armeniacum. Next base: position 106,691 of record JAJJWW010015024.1, on the reverse strand, counting down.
TCAACGGCTACTATAAGTTTATATAAATAGGCGGGTAGGCGGGTAGGGTAGGATAATTTCGTGTTTTACCCGTCATCCTACCCATTTAATGGCGGGTAAGAAATCTCTAACCGTCACCCTACACGCCAAATAATGGGTAGGATAGGATACGGTTAAAAAACTGGCGGGTAGGATAGGATTGGCGGGTATGTGCAGTGTATGTGCACCCCTAGAAAAACTTGTAAATCATTCCTAGGTTTCAGTTTTCTTCTATGTTTGTTTGTTGCAGGCATCGACTTTGTTCAAGGAAGATACTACTTCGTGGGAGGTAGACAAGGATGGGATTTGTATCCTGAGTTGATTAGGTGGCCACAAGGAAAACATTTCAAGGCTGGAGATGTTCTTGGTAATCTCTCATTTGTTTGCATCCTCACCTGTTTATTATTTTTTGTGCAAGCAATATCATTTTTTATTGAACGACCGAAGGGAGTCCTTCTATGTGATCACAATGAAGGCCAAAAATGCAATTAGATGCAACCTTTTTTTTAAAATTTGGATTGATTCAATTGAACATGAATTGATCGTTTTTTTCTAAAATTGGTTTGATAATCAAAGAGTTATGATACCCAACTACAAATAAGCACCATCAAATCGATCAAAACGCGAGTTGGATGTTAATTATTTCGACCTAAAATCCTTGGAAAAACAAAACCGCGGCCTAATCTAATTTACCATAGTTTTATACAATTTCATTTAATTTGACCAAATTGGATCGAAATTTATCATCCTTTTCCAAAATTGGTTTGATAATCAATGATTTGGGTCACCATTTATATTTCAACTCCATCAAATCGGATGAATCCGACCACTTTTACCTTCAATTGCTTCAAATTAAACCAAAAAGTTGAAAAAGTGTGGTGCACAAAAAATGTGATATAAAACAAAACCAATTAGTACCGCATATATGTGTTCCTAATTAGATTTTCCGTTGCAAAGAAAAAGAATCGAAAAGAATTTTGATCGAGTCTTCGGTCGGCCCCCATAGTGTGCGGTAATCTAGTTTTATTTTTTCTGAAATTTTTGAAAAGAGAAGCAGCAGAAAAGTAGTAGTTATCGTCATCAAGATCTAATGTTTTCCAGGGACGAACAGTCTTCAATTACAATACTGAAGGAGGAAATTTATTCAGCCCAGTCAGAGTGGATAAGGCCGGATATGAAAAGTGTGATCCCAGTGTACTAAAAATGAGCGACAGGTTCAATGGGACGGGGCATGACCGCATGAGATTAACAAAGGGTTACAATTGTTTTATCAGCGCGGTTCAGGACTATTGTGGGTACGGCATGAAAATTGCAGTTTATGCATGGTAATTTCAAGTAATTTACCAAGTGTATGTAGTTATCGTTGATCAAAGGATGATAACATGATATTTGTCTCGTTTCTTCTTAATTACAAAGTAAAAATAACACTGGCGGTGATTAAAGCAAAAAAGTACTTGTTGCTTCTCCGTGAACTTTATAAATTGAACACTCGTCCGACATGAACATTTTGTAAATAGATTTGTTGTAGCCTTCTCAAAGAAGGGCAGACCATCTTCTCTTTCCTCTGTGACTTGGGATCTGTGCCAATGAGACTTTGGCTTTCATCCCCGATCATCTTCTCCGGTCAGACGTCAACCTCCCTTTCTTCATGCTTGAAGAATGCTTCAACTTTTCATCTAAACTGACCATAACCTCCTGACTTCTCCGCTGCGCAAGGACGGAACCTTGTTGAGTTTCCTTCCCCTTGGGGCCGAGACTTCCAGGGAGTGTTATCTACTGACTTCTCCGCTGTTCAAGGACGGAGTATTTTCATATTCCTTCCCCTTGGGGCCGGGATTTCCTGGGAGCAGTTTGGATTTTATTGTCTTTTTTCTTCCTTTTTAATGGCAGGAAATCTGTCTCCTTCACTAACCTTTATCAATAGATCGGAAGCATTTGAGTTTATATAAACATCCTTATAGTTTGAATGGCGTCTCTGGTTCGAAGGTTGGAGATAGAACGGAAATCTCTAGTATGCACTCGTATTGACTCTTCACAAATAGAAATCTCTGAGAGGGGTCAAGGGTTCTTTTGGAAAGCTTCTCTTAGCTTCGAATCAATCTATGTTCTAATAGGTTTCTTGAGACATCACAATCTGAAGCCCTCAGTGCCTTATGATATTGTTAGATGCTCGGAACAATCAGCTAGATGGAATTTCGAAAGACTAAGGAACATTAAAGGTGACTACATCAAGGCAACAAGATACCCTTTCTCTAACAACAGTAGAGTTAAGAAAAGCTTTTGCTTCCCCGCTGGTAGTAGAAGGTGGGGTTGGGAAGCTTGGGCTGATCAGCTGGAAGTGGTAGTAACAAAGAAAGCTTCTACAGTTCAACCCATTCCGACAGCGAAAGAGTTCCCTACTTGGCAACATCTCAAACCGAAACAAACCATGGAAAAAAGCTATGCTAAGGTTACTAAAGGAGCAGAAGTGGTACCTGAATCCAAATCTTTCATAACAACTTGGAATCCAGGCTATGAAGTTGTGGAGATGTTGGACTATGGAATTTTATGTTCAACAGGGAGATGGAATCCTGGATGGAGGTTGGTAGCTGAATCAATCAAGAAACAAATGGGGTGGACAAGGAACGTTAGCCTTAGACAAATTGACTCAACACATGCAGTATTTATTGCGGAGAATGATTCTCAATTGGAAAACATTCTCAGCATTAAAGTCCTAAGCATTAAAGGAAGCAACATTCAGTTCATTAAGTGGTCTCCTGATCTTGTGAGTAAAAACTCTAAGTTATTCTCTCAAAAGCATATCTGGATGCAGATTAGAGGTTTACCTCTAGATTTATGGAACTCAAAGTCATTCTCAGAAATTGTTAAAAAATGGGGAAAATTGGTGGCAATCTCTAAAGCTACATCGGATTTCTTTAAGCTGACGGAGGCAACGATTTGTGTAGAAGCAGATATTGAAAGCATCCCAGCAGCTATGAGATTATGGCTAGAAGATCGGGAGGTTAACATTCTGATTCAAGTAATTCCCACTGGGAATTTGGATAAAATTAAATGTTCTTTGGTGGCGGTGCTAGAAGATATAAGTGATGAAGATCATGTCAAAACAACCAATGAAACAGACCGAAAATCTTACCACTCACATTCTCCCTCTAAGGATCAGGGAGAGAATCAACAATTATGTTCTAAAGATCACGAAGAGCTCTTTCACTCTCCGGTAGAGAATCAGGGGAATGATGATGAAGACCTGAATAACCCTTTCAGATCTCCGGCGACATCAGAGAGACATAGGTTCAGAATGGACAAAGGAGATGATCCCACGTCAGGGGGGCAATTTAGTAACCAGTTTGAATTTCTTAATGATATTAGAGATGATAATACGGTCATAACTAGGGAGAAGGTCAGTAAAGATGCAGACGTGCTAGGAAAAGAGATCGAGGAAATGGGTAAGAACAGCTCACAACATCGAAGGGCATTAATGAGCTTGGGAACTCTCGCAATAAAGAGGGAGAAACAGAAGACGTGGTCAATTTATTGAATGGGAGATCAACACTCTGTCCATTACCCTTCACCAAGCCGTTACGTTTCGGACTCGAGGGAGACGAGGTAAACATTAATGCGGTTCACCAACATATTCTCTGCGTTTAACATTTAATGCGAAAGAGATAGGACCGGGAGAACAAGGTAGATGTGAGGACGTATGGAGGGGGTGGGTCCACAAATGAATGGAAAATGAGGAAGAAGAATGCGTGCGAAAATTTAATTAAATATAAAAGGAAAAAGTGGCACAATAAAAAATGCCAAGTCACGGCAAATAACAATGGTGGTGAGAGAGAAGAAAATTGGCTTGGTAATTCGGGGCCCCATGATTCAATTCAAATGGAAATATCGAGAAGAGTGGATATCCATGAAACTGGGCCTTCTTTGTTTGAGTTACACAACATAGAACCGAGTTTACACTCGGTGAACCGGAGAATAAGAGTACGGGCGCTCTTGAGTTGGTCCAATCCTCCTCTTCAAAGGAACCAACTCGAAATATGTTCTTCTAGTGAAAACCTAGGGCTTCTACATGGAGAAGACGATGGTCAAGACTCAATCGGAAAAGATGACGAGATGATTAGCTTGGATAACCAATTCCCGAAGTTGTTATTCCCCTGAGTGAAAGAGAAGACGGATATTCTCATGCAAGCTTTCACAACAATTGAGCTGCTTCTAAAGGTAGAGAACAAGATCTTTTTAATTTAGCTTCAAAAATAGTGCATTATCATGAAAAAGATTCAATTCCAAATCGAAATTTCAATTAGAGAAAGAATTCAGGAAGATGAACCAGTCCTAGGGTCAGTGGAAACTCGTGAAAAGAAATTCAAAAATTGGGGTCGAAGTCAAGGAGCAAATTTGAGCGAGAACAACATAGAATTCAATGGAATGGTGAACCAATTGATGTATCTATGGGGAGGGGAAAGAGGAACGGATGCAAAGAAAGGGCTAACTGTTTCACATGGATAATAAGATTGTATCCTGGAACTTGAGGGGCTTTAAAGCTTGCGAAGGACGGAAATTTTAAGAAGAATGTTGGCAACAGAGAAAGTTTCTTTTTGCTTTTGCAAGAGACTCGCATTCAAGATATTACATCTAATAACATTAGAGAATTTTGGGGTGATGACAATTTCAAATGGATACACTATCCAAGAAATGGGAGATCGGTGGGATTTTAACTATTTGGGATGACGGAAATTATGAAGTTATAGATGATTTGCAAGGCCCTTGTTCTGTTACTATCCTTATTCGGAATGTGATGGAAAAATTTGGAGCCTCTCCAATATTTATGGTCCAAGCGGAAGGGGAAATAAGGAAGAAATGTGGGAGGAGTTATGGGACATCGAGGGTACTGGAGTTATCCATGGATTCTAGGTGGTGATTTTAATTGTATTAGACTAACGGAGGAGAAGAACAAGCCAACTTCAAGAACGAAGGATATGAAACAGTTCAACAATTTTATCAACAAGGCGAATCTGGTGGATCTTCCACTCATGGAGGAAAATTCACATGGACAAGTAAGAAATTCAACCCCACTCTAACTAGGTTGGATAGATTTCTTTTCTCGGTAGAATGGTTGAATATCTATCCCGACATGAGACAAGAGGTGTTGGTGAGGCCAGCTTCACCACGCACCAATTACATTGCAATGTGGCCCTCATAAGATTGCAAGATCCCCATATAGGATGGAAAAGTATTGGTTGTCGAAGATTCATTTTATGAAGTGTTGAGGTTCGTGGAATCGGTTTCAATTTAAAGGTTCGGCTAGTTTCGTCTTTGCAAAAAAGCTGCAGCACTAAAGCCAATTCTCAAAACTTGGAGCTCGGAGAAGTTCCAATGTTTGGAAAAGAAACTTACTTCGTATGAACAAGGCATTTTGAGGCTTGACAGAAAGAAGAGGTGGACGGTCTATCAATATCCGAGTTCAATGAAAGAATAGAGCTATGTGGAAAACACAAGGAGGTGTCCCATCAAGTAAAACAGAAATGGCAAAGTGTAGAGCAAAGGTGAACTGGATAGCGAATAGCGAAAGAAATACATCTTATTATCATGTGGTGGCTAACGGCAGAAAGAAAGCTAACTGGATTCATAAAATCCAAGTAGGAGATGTTGATTATTTTTCGCAAGTTTTGAGATTGAAGAAGAAGCCAGAAGTACTACTCAAATCAGACACTCAAGACCAAAATTGGAGGCCAAAAGTTGATAATCTCAATTTTCCTTCAATATCGGAAGAGCAGAGAACAACCATGGAGTTGCCCATAGAAGAAGAAGAAATTTTGGGGGTGATTAAAGGTTTAAAAAATAATAAATCTCCGGGCCCTGACGGGATGCCAAATGAATTCTATAAAGCAACTTGGGACATCATTGGGCGAGATTTTATGGCGGTGGTAAAGGAATTTCAAAATGGGGGAAGATTGGATTGGCGTTTGAACTGCACTTTCATTTGCCTAATCCCAAAGAAACCGGGAGCTTCTTCATTTAAGGATTTCAGACCTATTAGTTTAATAGGGGGGGGTTTATAGGATTATTACTAAAACACTAGCAAACAGATTGAAGGTGTTGATACTAGACATTATATCTCATTGTCAAAGTGCGTTTGTGAAGGACAAACAGATCCTTGATAGTGTTCTTGTGGCCAATGAGTGCATAGACTCTAGGTTGAGATCAAGAAAACCGGGGTTTGCGATTAAAATCGACATTGAGAAAGCGTATGATAGAGTGAACTGGGGTTGTCTAGAGTATATACAAGATAGATTTGGTTTTGGCCCCAAATGGAGAAGATGGATTCAAGGTTGCTTAAAAACTACACATTTCTCGGTTTTAATCAATGGGAAGTCTCTACCGAGAAATTTAAAAGCTCGCGAGGGATTCGCCAGGGTGATCCCCTCACACCCTTCTTGTTTCGTTAATCATGAGGTGTCTTTCGAAAATGTTGGATAAAGCTAAAGAAATGGGACTCATCACGGGCTTCAAAGTAAGTGAAGAAAGTGAGAGTATCACCCATTTGCAGTTCGCGCAGATGATACACTACTTGATGGTGGATGCTAAGATCGAAGAAGTGGAAAATCTCAAGGTTATACTTATGTGTTTTGAGGCGCTATTCTTCGGATCAAGGTTAATTTGGCTAAGAGTAGTCTTATGGTGATCGATAAGGAGGCTGTTGATATGGAATTGGGTTCTCAGGCAGCAAGAGTCCTAGGTTGCGCTATTGGTACACTTCCGTTTTCCTACCTTGGATTACCTTTAGGGGCCAAGGCTAGGCAATGACAAATATGGGATCCTGATCGAGAAGATTCGAAGAGATTGGCTCCGTGGAAGAAAAATACATGTCTAGAGGAGGAAGGCTTACTCTCATCAATAGCACTCTCTCTAGTATTCCTATTTACTTTTTATCCTTATTCGCAATTCCAGCAGCAGTAGCAAAGAAGATAGAGAAATTGTGTAGAGACTTTTTATGGGGTGATACACTGGAGAAAAAAACTTTTCATTGGGTGGGATGGAAGAATACTAGTAGACCTAAAGTGAAAGGGGGATTGGGGATACGCAAAATAAAGCTTACCAACAGGGCTTTGTTAGCAAAATGGATATGGAGATATGGCTCGGAGAAAAAACATATGTGGAGGAAATTAATTCGTCAAAAGTATGGAGGAAATGAAGAAACTTGGTATCCAGATCCTGTTCGCACTCCGCATGGCACAAGCTTATGGAAAGGTATTATGACTTCTCTCCCTCTTATAACAGAGAATTCTCGTATCACTTTAAACAATGGAGAAAATACTAGTTTTTGGAAAGAAAATTGGTGCACAAATATTCCATTACGTGATAAATATCCAAGAATTTGGAAAGTCTGTACATCTAAGAATGCAACTGTTAATGAGGTTATCCATGGGGCAGCAACAAACTCTTCTTGTAATTTGGGTCTCAAAAGGAACCTGAAAGATGAGGAGATTGCAGAGGTGGTCCAATTGGTACATGATATTGGCAATGCAGAGATAATATCCAACATCCCGGATCGCAGACATTGGCTTCACTCAGCTACAGGTGAGTTCTCCGCTAAATCGTGTTACAAGATTCAAGATGAGGAGTTCCATGAAGAAGGAAACGACTTCGTAAAACCTCATATCTTCTGGAATGATATAATCCCTACAAAGATTTCCTTTTTCATTTGGGCTACTTTATGGAATGCGTTACCTACTATGGATGTTCTGGTTAGACGAGCAGTGGTACCACCAACAGCTGATACGAGATGCAAATTGTGTCTCACCGAGGAGGAAACCAAAGAACCACATTCTACTTCATTGTCCTTTTGTCTATGAGGTGTGGAGCTACTTTCCGAGATACACAGAATAAGTAGAGTAATGCCTTTCACAACTGGGATGTGCCTTGATGGTTGGTCAAGAAAGTTTCCTAATGATATGCACAACTTTATCTCGGAATTGTCTTCCACATGCTATCTCGGTGGGCAGTGTGGATGGAGAGGAATAGGCGAACCTTCCATAATAAAAACCAAAATGAAGCCAACACGCTTATTGCGGTTAAGTCTCTCTTATATCAATGGGGACTTCCAACCAAGGCGTTTGGTGGATTATACTTTGACGACCTGGTGGCTCGTTGGGAGGAAAAGCTTTATCCGAAGCGATTGGGATGTTATTAGTTTGTAATTCTTGTCTTTGGCTTTTCTGAGATGGCGCTTGCCGGTTTAGTCTTGTAAACTTCTCTTTTTCCTCATGTTCCTCTGTTTTTTTATGCCTCCTCGGCATCAAGTTATCAATATTAACCCCCCTTTTTCAAAAAAAAAAAAAAAAGGGCAGACCATGAGATCCGATCCATGATGTCGAAAGCCAGCTGACTAAGGCTGGGTTTGGTAATGCTTTTATTTTCTCAAAAGCACTTTCAAAAGCTATATATGTCAATAATTTTTGAAATTAGTGTTTGGTAAAAAAAAATCAAAGTACTTTTTATCGAAAGCACTTCCCAAATTCCTCAATTTTTAAAAGCTGAGGAGGAGGAGCTTTTAAAAGCTACAAAAGCATAAGATGTGGCCCCACCTAAATTTAATGATTGATTTATCTTTTTTATCCCTACTTTATTTTATAAATGACAAAAGTTACCCTTAAATTTACCTGGCGAGATTGGGGTACACCCAGATTAATTGGGGTATACCCAATAAGATAAAATAGGGTCATTTTGAAGTAAAAGAGGTCACCCCTTAATCATATATTTTCTAAATGGCTAATATACCCTTGTTTAATTAACACTAAAAATCTGATTAGGTTAATTAATTGAGTTTAGATCAAAACTTTTCAAATTATGAATTTGAGTAATGAAATTTTTGATTGAACTTTGGGAAGTTTTTTGATGAAAAAAAATTGTTTTGAAAAAATCTTTTGGAATGGAAATGAAAGCACACTACCCAAACACTTCTAAAGAGGGGATTGCAAAGCTGTTGTATGAAATAATACTCAAAATTAGATCAAAAATCAACACTTTCGATTCAAAGTATGAAAAGCTCGGCATGGTCGACGAATGAAGATCATGCCGACTTTATTTTTTTAACACACAGAGACGACAGAAAAAAAATTTATTAGTCGGCAAGGTCATCAAAAAAACCTCGCCATTGTTGAAAATACCTCACGGTACATTGATAAAAATGTATTAGTCGGCAAGGTCTTCAAAAATACCCTGCCGGCTGTTAAAAAACTTTAGTAGTCGGCAAGGTCTTCAAAAATACCCAGCCGACTGTTAAAAAAATTTAGTAGTCGGCAAGGTCTTCAAAAAATACCCTGTCGGCTGTTGAAAAAATTTACAGTCGCCATGGCTGTTATGAAAGTCGGCAAGATATGCATGTTACGACCTTGCCGACCAAAAACACAGAAATCACAATTTTCGATTTTTAGCCTAATATAAAAATCAAATCACACAACACAATGATGGGTTTGAGTTTAAACATCACTTATAGTCTTCTTTTTCACGCAGAGAGTCAACAGTTTTTTTTGGAAAATCAAAGTTGAAGATTTTTATGTGGCTTTGGTTGATGGAAGATGCAGATGAAGAAGAAGAAGAGAAGATTAAGAGTTGTTTAGTTTTTTAATTTTAGGGTTAATGAAATTAAGAAATGGGTTTATTTTTAAGATTTAATTAGTTCAAGGGTATTAAAGTAAAATCACCCTTTTATGAAAATGCCGACTAGGTCCCCTTAAAATTTGGTATACCCTAATTAATCTGGGTATACCCCAATCTCGCCAGGTAAATTTATATACAATCAATTTTTTACTATTTCTTATATTGCATGCTTTAATTTTTTTAAATTTTCAAACTATTTTATATCATTTCATTTCATTTGATAACAGTAAAAATAAAATAAAATATTAAATAATACTTAATTTTAGTTTCACTTTTTGTTTGAAATATATATATATATATATACAAGTGGTTAAGTAAAATATTTTTTAACAATCATAATAATAGTGGTAATTAGTATGAACATAAATATTATATAGTAAAATAATTAATTATTTTTAAACCCAATAAAATTGAATAAAACTACTATTAGAGATATGTCTGTTTTTGTCATTTGCTACAACAACTATGGTTGAATCTGAAATTTTACCAAACACAATTTGATTGCTTTTTTAATCAACTTCAACTTTAATTAATATTTTACCAAACATCTAACTGTTTTTTTCTCACAGCACAACACAGCAACGCACAGAAGAAAAGTGCTTTTACAAAAGCTGCAGCAATACCAAACTAAGCCTAATGCCGGGTTTGGTAATGCTTTTATTTTTCCAAAAGCACTTTCAAAACCTATACTCCCTCCATTTCAAAAAGACAGTCCGGTTTGACTTTGTCAAGATATTAAGGAGACCAGAGTAGTTTACATTCTTACCCTTAATTACTTGCCTAATTTATTTCAATAAAATGTTAGTAATAAAAACTACCAAAAAAATTGTTATGGGATTGTAAATAGGAAATAAAAAAAAAACTAAAATATATCGATTTACGGAAACACTATCAATAAAGTAAAAGAAAAAATATTCTAAATATTGGAGTATAACCTTTCTAAGGAATTTAATTTGGAACCATATATATTGCCTTCAAAAAGGAATGAAGGATATATATTTGTTTCCTTAATTATACAGATTTCATTAATATTTTAGATTGGGTCACATTAAAAAAGAATTTATGAATATAGAAAACTTAAGGGTATGTTGGAGAGTTCATTGGAAAAATATGACTATAAACAGAAGTTGGACACATTTTTGAAACAGACCAAAATGGAATAGAGGACGATCTTTTTGAAACAGAGGGAGTATATGTTAATAATTTTTGAAATTGGTGTTTGGTAAAAAAAAATCAAAGTGCTTTTACCCAAAGCACTTCCCAAATTCCTCAATTTTTAAAGGGCTATTTTGCGTTTCCTCCCCCAAGATCGCTAATTAGCGTTTCCTCCCCAAATAGATTAAAATTAGTGTTTCCTCCCATCGTTAGTTTTTCCATCCAATTTCAGGTTAGCTGAGTTAGCAAGAATATACGCGTGACAAAGTTACCAAAATACCCTCGCCCGTTTCTGTAAATTAAACCCATGGTCCCATTCCCATATAACTTAGTCGAGTTAATGGATTGATTTGTGAGTAGCAGATATAGGAAAAACCCTAAACTATTACTATGAAATCTTGAGTTTGTTCGATGAGAAGATGTTGATCAATATGAAGGAAAATCTCCCTTATTAGCCAGATCTGGTAGTTTCTCCAAAAAAAAAAAAAATGTTGACTTGTTTTGATTAATCAAGAGATGAATTTGATTAATCAAGAAATGAAAATTGGTATCTATGATGATTTTTATTGACGTCTCTGGTGTGTTTGTTTCGTAATTATTCACAGCGTTGCCGCCGGCTATCACCACCACCAGCATGATTGCTACTATCGGGCATCGTGACCGGACTTAATCAACGAAGCAGAACGTGGTACTGAATCATCAGGATGTAGCTATTGAACACTAAGGACTGTTATTTGAGAAGAGAAAATTGATGGGGAAATTGCTCCGTGTATCAATTGATCATCTAATTCTAATTAACTAAGGTTCTGTATCAATTTCTTCTTTCTATTATCAATTATTACTAAAGACGATGACCCACTTGCAATTATTCTGTATCAATTTCTTATTAATTAAAGGTTATTTAGTGTACTAAAACCATCAGAGTAAGGAAGAAATTTTTAGGGATTTTAATTCGATGCTTTGCAGATCAATAAGTGTTATAATTTTATAAATTTCAATCACAACAGTAATCGATTGACTTAATTAGTATACACGTACTTTGGTTTAGGCTTTGATTTTGCTGCCTTTCAGGGTTTTTCGATCTATTATTTCGCCTCTTAAATTCCATTGACGGAAAAAATAAACGAGGTGGCGGAAATGGCAATTGGGCACCGGTGTCGGAGAAGGAAAACATGTGGTCTCCTTTACGGGCATTTTGGGAAAGTGACGAAACACATGGACAGTTTGTGCCAGGCGTATATTCCAGCCGACTCAGCTAACCTGAAATTGGATGGAAAAATTAACGATGGGAGGAAACACTAATTTTAATCTATCTGGAGAGGAAACGCTAATTAGCTATCTTGGGAGGGGAGGAAACGCAAAATAGCCCATTTTTAAAAGATGGGGAGGAGGAGCTTTTAAAAGCTACAAAAGCAGAAGCTTTGGTCCCACCAAAATTTAATACTTGATTTATCTTTTTTGTCCCAATTTTATTTTGTAAATGACAAAAATTACCCTTAAATATATATAGAATCAATTTTTTATTTCTTATATTTTATTCTTTTTTTTATAATGGTTATATTTTATTCTTTAAATATTATAATATTTTATTTTCAAACTATTTATGATACCATTTCATTTAGTTTGTCAAAAATAAAAATAAAAACAAATATTAAATAATAAAATATTCTCTATATAAAAATAGAGTTTTTTCGGGCGCTCTCATTAATCGGAGCTGTAGGACCAGAATATCGCGACAGCAATACTTCGCGAGAGTAATAAACAACTACTTTGCGAAGGTGTCGCAAGGAAATAATTTAAATGACGCATCAGATGACGACAGAACATGAGAAAAGTGTGAAGACTTGGCGAGATTTAGGAGTGTCGCGAAGTCTAACACTTACATATTTGCGACGCTTCGCGAAGAATTCCCGAAAATAAAGGACATCTTAGCTGTCATCCACTATGTAATACCCTATATAAAGGGTTGAGTAAGTCTGTTGTGGGGGGGGATTCTTTTTGAATTGTTAAGCAAGTCATTAGGAGAGAGAAAATTAAGAGTGATTGTAATCTCTTTAGCTCTGTTCTACATTTCTTTGTAAACCTTTCAAGAAAACAATTAATAAAATATATTGTTATTCATCTTCAAATGTATTAACTAAACAAATTCGTGTGTAGTGTGGGATTTCCTGCAACTACATATGCGCTAGAAACAGGGATGGAGTGAGTAGAAGATCAACAACCTTGTGAATTGGAAGAATCCGGTGTAACAAGAAAGAAATCTCGAATAATTTTTAACAAGTTACTAAAATTGAGAAATGGCTAGAAGAAAGAATGCATCAGAACAACCAACGATCGTAAGGAGAAGTGGAAGATTAGTTGGAGAAAGGAGAAATGAAGTAGGTGAACCATAAAGGATAAATGCAAGAAATGGAGAAGAAGGTCGAATTCAACCACCAATTCAACCACCAATTCAACCATCAATTCAACCACCAACTCAACCACCAATTCAACCAGTACTAAACAGAGTAATCGATTATGATAGAGTGAGCGTGCATACATGGAGATCAGATTCTATGGAAGAAAGAGAAGAAGTGCAACAATTGACGAATAGTGGACACGAAGGGAGAAATCGAGAAGAGATGGGAGAAACAATTCGTGGAAATGAATAAATTGCAGCGTTAGAAGCGTTGAGACAGACAATACATGAAGAAAGGCGGTTAGAAGCAGAAGAACGCGCAAATTTAACAAGGCAAAACCACGAATTAAGGATGGAAAATAGGAGGTTGCAAAATAGAAGATTAAGGAGTAATAACAGATCGAGATCAGGATCGATTAGAGAAAACGTGAGAAGAACATTACCTGCAGAAAACGTTAATGAAGAAAATTTGGAAAGAGAGTTAAATTTTGGTGAAGGAGGTCGCGAAGAGAGAGAATTAGTAGAGAATCGTTATATTTTGGTGAATGATCAAAATGATGGAAATCAGGAAGATAGGCAGCCTCAAGGGCAGAATAAAGAAAATTAGGAAGAAGGAACGAGAATACTACATGGGAGAGAAACACAAAGGAAACAAAAGGAAATTGAAGATGACATTGAAAAACATTATACTGAACAAGCGCGTCTAGCTCGCGAGAGAGAAAGATTGAGAGCAGAAATGGAAAATCGGGAATTAGAAGAGGCGATTCGGCAGAATAATCATGACAATCGAGAAAGAAGGCGCGAGCGAAATCGCAACAATGAAGATATCAACGAAGAATATGAAAGAATACAAAAAAGTAGACACGAACGAAGAAGGAGGGAAGCAGAATTAAAGAGACCGATAAATTCAAATTAAGAGGCAAATGAACAAATTCTGCGAGAATTGGCGGAGATGAGAGGAATATTGAACAATGAGAAGAGAAGGAGGAGAAGACAGGTTAGATGAAGCTATCGCAGAGGTCGAAAAATCCTTTTACATTAGAAGTGCAGCTAGGAGGAATTCCCCCAAAGTGCAACTTACCAGCATTAACTAGCATTTTTGATGGGTCAACTTGTGCGCAAGACAACACATCAAGGCTTACGTGAGATGTATGCTACGGTGGGAAAACCATGATGCTATATTGTGCAAATACTTTGCGTCGAGTTTAACGGGAGAAGCGTTGAAATGGTTTGAGGGTCTACCAAGGAATACAATCACATCATTCAATCATTTACAAGCTATATTTTTAGGGGCGTATATAAGCAACAACTCTTCGCGGCCGGGCATTGAAGATGTATTTGGGCTAAAACAAAGAATTGGCGAGAGCTTGAGACATCTGACCGTAAGATGGAAGACGATGTGTAGCGAAATGGCTGGACGGGTGGATGGATGAAAGATACCTCATATTATCATTCATAAATGCTATGTTCGCAACCAACTTATTATATGTTCAAGTTTTCAGAGTCAAGAATACAATCACGATGACCGAATTGAGAGAACTCGCAAGAGGAATATATTGCTTTGGAGGAAAGACAAAATGAAGTAGAATCGTACCCGATCGCGAATACAAGTTCAAGTGTCAATGCGAATGCAAGTTTGTTACCCAGATTAATACAAACAGTGGCGAGTACCTCGCAAGGGCAACAAGAAAAAGTGGTAGATGATGGACAACCAAAATTAGAAGCGATGGGAAGTCGAGATCAGGAATAATTTGAAAGAGAAAGAAACTACTACAATCGTAGCGGCCCGAACAAAATTCAGAGACTTGATCACCCGTAAGAAACCTATGGAAGTCAAAAACAGAATTATCATGGAGGGAAACGACGACATAGAGTAGTATGGGAAGAAACCAAGATGCCACCACTAAACACTAGTGTGGAGAAGATATGGGAAGCTATACTCTTGATGGAGAATATACTTGCACCATGGAACATGGGGAGTGAACCGCCACCAGGTGATAGAAGTCACGAATTCTGTTCTTACCATCGTTTTCATGGACATCTGACAAATGACTGCCGAAACATCAAAAGAATTATCCTTAGAATGATTGATCGGGGAAAGTCAATCACTTTTTGAAAAGCGAAGAGAAATTTCAACATTTACCGCCGCCACCATCAAAGGGAAAAGAAACATTCATAATAGAAGTCGGGGCGAAAGATAAAAATTTGTTTTGCAACTCCATTATTCATTCATATCGCACCATTGAAGATTTTCATGATAACGTGCTCGAGTAGGGTTTTTTTCGAGGGATGTTAATGATAAGGAGGTAATGAACATTGCGAGGAAATCGCATTAAAAGAATGGCGATTCTGAGATTATCTCTTTCTCGGAAAGAAATACCCAAAGGTAGAGAAATACATGATAACCCGTTGGTGGTAAACTGGATATTAATCCAAAACCTGTTGATGGGGAAGATGATGAAGCGAGAAACTTGTCAAGCGATAAATAAAATATTAATCGATCTGGGGAGTTCAAATCAACATTCTTTTTACCATACTTACAATACTATGGGAGGAAAGGATGAAGATTTGATCCCTTCAACATACAAAATATATGGTTTCAACGGTACCATCGAACAAGCCCAAAGGAGAAGTACACATGAGAATACCTTTGCAAGGATTGTCAACGATATCTTGTTTTGTGTGGTCGATGTGAGTCCCCTTATAATGCATTGATTGGAAGGCCATGGTTGCATGAAATTCTGGTGTGGCGTCAACGTATCATCGGTGTATAAAGTTTCCCCATCCTAGCGGTGTTGGAATTATTAAGGGAGATTGGATAGAAGGGGAAAAATGTTATGAGATCGATGTGGAGAGTCAGAAGAAAGAGCCGCAAAAAGAAGGGATGGAAGAAGAATATAAAAGAAGAACAAAGAAAAGAAAGATTGATGGCAGATAGCATAAATATAAGAAGAGAAGACACATTGCGAGGTGAAGATATGAAGGCGGTTTGAAAGTCATCTTTGAAAAGAACTATTCGAGGTTTTAATGATACGAGGCGAGAGGGAAGCATGAGTAAAAGGTGTAAGAAGTGAATAATTGCGAAAAGGTTAAGTGGCGAAGTGAAAGAGAATGTTGCAAACAAAGCAAAATTATGCTGAAGGCGCTTTTATGCGAAGTGAATACATAAAGGCAATTGAATAGTGCGAGAAGACTCTAAAATAGTAGGATCAAAAGACTAAAGAAGTGAATAATTGTTGTTATCAAAATTAAGTATTTTATTGCTCACAGAGGCATAATCAAAAGTAGGAGGAAGAAATAATAATTGAAGAAGAAATGTATGAGAATCTCGCGATCAAGAATGTATGAAAATCCGATTGAAGAGTTGAAAAGAGAATGTTGCAAACAAAGCATAATTAGAAGTGACAAAGGTTAAGTGGCGAAGGCACGTCGGGACAAGAAGAATAAAAGGTAGTTGAAGACGCTTTGCAATCCGAAGTGAATACATAAAGGCAATTGAATAGTGCGAGGGATGAACAGACAGAAAATAGTAGGATCAAAAGACTAAAGAAGTGAATAGTTGTTGTTATCAAAATTAAGTGACAGAGGCATAATCAAAAGTAGGAGGAAGAAATAATAATTGAAGAAGAAATGTATGAGAATCTCGCGATCAAGAATGTATGAAAATCCGATTGAAGAGTTGAAAAGAGAATGTTGCAAACAAAGCAAAATTATGCGATAGCATCGCAAGAAAAATAACATGAAATTATCAAGAATGAATGATTAATTGAATTAACAAAAATGAATGAGTGAGTGAATGGGACGAACCTTTATGGCGTACACCCTAGTTCGCGAATAATATTTCGTAAGAGGCAAATGTAAGACCTAAAGTGCGTCATATAAGGGGGTATCTCTTGACATGGCTCAGTGAAAAGGTTACACCGCTCCTGGAACCCGAGTCATGGAGATTGAGGATAATAACATCCATCCGGGAGAGATACCTTGGATTTCCAACTATATAAGGTTATACCCTGGTTGGACGACCGAGGGTCTCTTCCAAGGAGTCAGCGTATGACCAAGGCGCCGAGGTACACGGTTGAGTCAAGAGTGCGGGGAGCATGGAACTTCCTTATTACCACTTGATAGGTGTAGAATACACCGTATTTATTATCTAGTAGTTACGCTTTCTTTGCTATTTTTCTGGTGAATTATGTACTTTACGTGTGTTTTTGAGTTATTAGGTACTCTGGAGTCGCACGGAGGAAAAGATGGAGAAATCAACCAATTGGAGTAAAAAGGGCAAAGTCGTCATTTCATGACAATCACTACTGGGAGCTGAGCCAAGGTTAAGGGGCAACTCTTTTTAGGAGGAGTACTAAACAAAGAATAGCGGTGGTTAAGGGGTTGCTACTGGGTGGCCCATATCCATCAGCTGGGTGCCTGTGTCAATTTTCATTCTTACAAAACTGTGGGGTCGAAACTCGGGAGAGTATTTCTCTCAATCATTTCGGTTCAAACTCAGAGGAGAGTGAGAACTGTGGCAGCTTTACTCGAGAGAGGAATTGAGGATGAAGAAAGAAAACCAGGGATTGACGATGGCTGTTCTCAAAATATTTGAGGGAAGACGAGATGGTGGTACTGATAGATTTTGAGATGGGTTTCAGAAAGGGGATCTGGTGTTAGAATTCAGGGTTTGTTTCTGTAGCAGCGAGAGAGGAGAATCAGTGGGAAATTGATGAACGAAATTGAAGATGGGTTGGTGAAGCTTCAGATCGAGATTGATTAGAAGATTGAGGGGATGAATTCGTTCCTGGTGATGGTCTGGTGATGTTGTTCAAGCTAGGGTTTGTTGTTGTTAAAATTCAGTGATGGAGATGAGAATTGATAGGGAAGATGGATTAGAAATGGGTTATTTCTGAGCTCGAGTCACTGCAGTGGGTTTTGATGTTGATCTGAGATTTACTGGGAAATGGTGTTTTTGGTTGAATTGCAGGTGAAACTGGCGCTTTGAGGCTTAAGTAACAGTTGCAGTTGGACTGAATGTAGCAGCAAAGCAACTGAGACTAAAGGGAAGATGGAACTGAGTTGTGAATTGTGGCAGTGTTGCAGGGGTTATCTATCTAGGTGGAATTGTTGAGTCTGGCAGACTGGAGGCTTGAGCTGGGTAATGCAGGTGGTGATGAATGGTGGTTTTGGTTGTAATTTGGTGGTGACTGATGCTGCAGTGGCTAGGCAGGCAGCAGGTGGAGGTTATGGAGCTAAATGACAATGAGGTTTGGTCAGGTACAATGGTGTTGCGAGGCAAGACAAAGGTGGTGGTTTTACAAAGAATTTGAGCCGAGATAAGTGCAATCAAGGCAAAGGTGGTGCGGTGATTTGGGTTGTTGGTTTTGAACTGGAACTCGAGATAAAGATACAAACTGAAGCCGTGGGAATTGGGTTAGCGCAGTTAAGCTGAAATGTTACACAGGTTAGGAGGTTGTTGCTGTGGCAGTTGGTGATGCTGCTATGCTCAGGTGGAACTGTAGTTGCAATGGCTAGTCAGAGTGGGATGAAGGAGATAAGTGGGAATACGATCTTGAAGTTGGTGATATTGGTGAACCGTGTTGAGGAGGAAATGGCCCCGTTGTTGATGCTATGGCGAGAAGATTCAGAGCAGAAACTGGAGTTGCTGCTGGTGATGTTGCAGTGGCAATGGAATTGACAAGGCTTGCAGTTCAGGTGGGAGGCACTGCAGGTGATAGCAGGGAATGGCTCGGGTCTTTTGTGGTGTGTTGGTGTCGGAATGTTGCGCAAAGGAAAGCAAATTGGAGTTGAAGATGCAGGATCGAATGATTTACTGATCAATGAATGTAAAGTCAAAAGTGGGTAGTTTGGGAAGCTCGGATGAAGCTCTAGTGGTAATGGTTTGAGCAAACCGATGGCGGCGAAGGTAATGATGGTGCTACAAGGGCTAAGGAACCTGGAGTTGTAGCTACAAGCTTGTGTTGGCTGCTGTGTGATTGAGAAGTAAATTGCAGAGGTTACAGAATGAAGCATGGCCATAATGGCTGAATCACCATGAGTTGCCTAAGCAGTGACCAACTCAACCCAGTCAGCCGAGTTAGCTAGCTGACCTGGTTCTGACTCACTGATTTCCTGACCGAGCTGACCCAGTGACCCTGACCGATCCGACCCGTTGACCGGTGACCGGTTTGACTTTGCCGGTCACCTGAGATAGTTTTCCGGCGACTTTCCGGCCAAGTTCCGGCCATACTCCCAGTTTTCCGGCGGCGAGTTTTGGGCAGAATTTTCACATGGGTTTTTCTCACACATGGGCTTGGTGGACCACTTGGAGATGGATTTTGGAGAAGACCTAATATTGGAAGGAGTATCCTTTATGGAAATAGAGAAACATATAAAAAGAGAAGACTTTTATTATCTTTTATGATTCTTTTTGCCTCTACTTTGTTCTAGGGTTTACACCATGAAGTCTTTTCTCTTTCTTCTTGTTATGAACTCCATGAATATGAGCTAGAGTTTTTATTATTGGTTATGGAATAAGTTGGATTTCCAAATATGGGTTTTAATTCAATAAATTAGTTTTCTCTCATATTATCGTTTATGATTCACCATTAATATTGTTACATGATTTGAATGCTTGTTTAGTCGAGTCGCGAATCGATTGAGTTTGCTTTCATCTTTATTGCTAGATTAGGGTTATTATACGCAAAAGTGATAATTCCGGATTGCAAGTAGCATAAATATGATTATAGTTTTTAGTGATATATTCTTATGATCATATGTGAGTCATAACCTTTGTTAAATCGGATTAGTGCGCTTTCCACGTTCGATTGCTTTGATTGGCCTGATTTCATAGAACCTAATGCATCTAGGGAATTAAACTCGATTAGTGCTTTTACACGTTAGGTTGTTCCTTTAGATAGAATTCATATTCACATCTTTTAATGTGTTTGTTGATGACATGAGGAGATTTGCGGGATATTCTTGCGATCAAGGTATTCTAGGGTCTTTGATAGAAGTTGAGATTAAAATATCAATTCTAGTTATTGTGTTGAAAACATGTTTGTGAATGAAAACGAAATCCATGACCAATATCTTCTTATCCTTGATTTGATTTGTTTGCTTTGCTTTATTTGCTTTTATTTAGTTTATTATATAAAAATCACAAAACTACCTGGTGTTATTTATAGGGAACCGAAACAATTTGACAACCTAGACCTCTCTGTGGGATCGATCCTTTCTTGCCCTTGCTATATTTATATTTTGAGTAGTAAGAAAGTGTAATTATATTTGTGTCGGCTGACAACCGACCACCACTCTTGACAAGTCTTGGCACATGCTGTACTCGGCCTGAAGAAAACTCCACTTAGGGTGCAGTCTCGTAACCATAAGCCCTATAGGTATAAGGGATAAGAGGCTGCGAAAACAACTGCTTGCTTTTAAGACCGGATGGGAGGAGCTAGTCTTGTATGGCCGATGTACGCCTCCTTGAAGGGGAAACCAGGGAGATGATAAGGGCGGCACCCTCCATTAGGGAGCTGATAAGTGTCAAAAGACGCAAATGTCATGAGACTTTATTTTCGCAAGGAAGTATAGGCTTGTCATATTTGTGCAATGATCCTGTAGAGGCAATAATACTGACGCAAGGATAAGGCGAGATCAATGGGTTATTGCATGAAAATGTAAAAATGTCCTGCGATTTCGTCGCAGAGACGATAATGTCATGGGATTTTACACTCGCAAGAGTATTTAAGCCTGTCATATTGTCGCGGATAAAATATCCTGCAGAGGCAAAAATACTTAGCAAATGATAAGACAAGGTCAATGGGTCATTACATGAAAATGTAAAGACGTCCTGCGATCTTGTCGCAACGAGGGGTGGCGAAATAAGACCTTTAATTAGGAATTCAAAATAAGACCACACAAAAACGATAAGGCAAGATTAACGGATTTCTTCATTTATGGAGACATTCTGCGATCTTGTCGCAATAACGAGCTTCAATATGCTCATGAAAACAGATAACATAGGTAAATCACTCATTTGAAAATGAATAACAGAGGCAAGTATGGGAATGAATAGGATAAAGTTTTGTTATTCATTTCCATATGAGGAATTTATGCATTCATAATACTAGTTAGTCGAATTATAAAAGAGAATTGCTTGATTAATATGTGCAAGTAAAGAAACAAAGATTGAATTCATATTTGACAATCCAAGAAGATTGAAAGAGTATATATATTACAAGTAGCGGAAGAAGAAAAAGAAGTTATTTATTTGAAGAATCATCTTCTTGGTCAGATTCTTCAGTTTCATCATTCTCTTCGCCAGATTCTTCTGCTTCGCTAGCATCACTATCAGAGACATCTGAGAAAAGTGTATCTTCAGGAATATTCTCGCAAAGACAAGGATATGAACTAAGAGGAATTTTGTGATCGTTGCAAACTATCTCAATAGTTTGATTGCGAAAACGAACTGCATAATTATTAAAGTTCGCCACTGTAGCTTGCAGTTGTTTCTTCAGCTTAGAATATTTGTTGTTGCGAAGAGAAAAGTCTTGTGTGAGTTGTCCTTTTTCAGACTCAAGTTCTTCAATCCTTGTTTGAAGTCTTTTCTCGGATTCTGCAGAACATATGACAATATGTTAACAATTTAACAACAATGCTACGGAAATAAGAAACAGCAAAGTATAATAAACAACCTTCTCTGTCAGATATCATATCCTTAACCAAGGCAAGTATGCTCGGCATGAAGGCTAACATCAACACCTAAATTATTCCTGGCATTATCTAGAACCTTCGCAGCCCAAGCAAACTCATCATCATTATTTATAACAAGAAGTGAAAGAACTTGTTCTTCTCGCTGATAGGTGTAGAAAACACCTAATTTACTATCTAGTAGTTACGCTTTCTTTGCTATTTTTCTTGTGAATTATGTACTTTATGTGTGTTTTTGAGTTTTGTAGTTACTTTGGAGTCATTGGAGCAAAAAGAAGTGAGACTCGCTCAAATCCGGGATTTCTTCTCATCGTCTTGGAGATAATAAAAAGGCGAAGCCCACGGCGAAAGAAAGAGATCATTCCAGGAGCGAAATCAATGATTAAGCTTGTCAGTCCCCTGAAACTGACAATACAAGAATTATGCAGGGCAGCCCTTATCCAAGCAGCGAGTGCCTAAGTAAATCCTATCTACTACAATACTGAATCCGAGATATGTTTCTCTCATTCACTTTGAAACTCAGACAAAAGAAAAACAGCAGCGATTCCTGCTGTTAAATCGAGAGACGATCGAGCAGAAATTTGAGTATGGATCTGAAGCTGAGAGCTAAGATGATGGATTGGAAGACGAACTGAATCACGGAGGAGGGCTTTAGATCGAGATGGAGAGTGCTGTTTCTCAGAGATGGATTCTGAGTAAATGAAGAACACAGAATTTGGATTGGAGTTGATGTTACTGTCAATCTCTAGAAATGGAAGATATCAAATGAATCGGAGAAATCATATATGAATGGTTGATAATGAGAGAAGTCAGGGAAGTTGATATTTAGGGTTTCATAGAGATGAATATTGGAAGCTGATTCAGAGTGTTAATTGAGATAAACGGTGTTTTGATGGAGGAATTCAAAGGAGAAATTGAAGGGTTGATGAATTGGGTTTCTGAGCTCGAGATTCAAGCTGGGTCAGGATGAAGATGCTGGTTCTGCAATGGGTTTTGGATCAATAACACAAGGATGATGGAATTTAGGTATGGGTTTGCTGTGAATACGAAGATGGGTTTGATTCTGGTGAAGAAATTGAACTGATGTGATGCAGAGATCGAAGAGGGCTTATGGAGATTAGGTCCTGGTGATGTTTAGAGAAAAGAAGGAGAACAAGAAATGGCTCCTGCTGTTTGAATCTGAGATGTGGAAATGGGTTATGTGGCTGTTGATTTTCAAGGGTTGGCTGAAATTGGAATCACAAGGGCTGTAAGGTTGTGGCGTATGAAGTCGAGAGAAACAGTGAAGAATAGGCAGTGATTGTGCTAATCTGAGGTTGCAGTTGCAGCTGCTGTAGCTGAAGAGAAAATCGAGCTTTGTGCTGGAATGTTATGATGTATATGGCATAGATGAATGCTTAGGAAATGCAATTGGAGGGTTCGACAGCTAGTGCATAACAACAGAAGTGGTTCGAGGTGGTGGGAATTATGAATGGTGGTTGTTTGTTGTGGATGTTGTTGCTGTCTTTGCGGAGAAGTGACCTGAGATGGTTGCAATGAAGTATGCTGCTGTGCTTGATTTAGATTTATGTTGATGGTTGTTGGCAATTGCAGGGATCGAATGTGCCTGGACTGTGGTTTGTTGGCAGAATGGGGTTGTGCTCAATTCGAAATTGCAGCTGTTGCAGGCAAGGGTCAAGTGTGCCATGGAATTGTAGTGATTGAAGCGATGCTCTGAATCGCAGATTAGTAGGAGGCTTTAGAAGGCAAGAATGGATTGTGAAATTGCAGTTGGCTGGTGGTTGAGAAGAATTCAGGAAAAAAAAACTGAATTACAGGGTAGAGTGCAATTGCAGCTGATGTGTGGAAGTGGCAGAGAAGGAATGAGCCACTATGGCTGGGAGCAAAGTTGTGATGCACCATCCTCGGTGCATCACAAAGATTTAGCCCTTGCAAATGGCTAGGCCAGAGTGACTCAGCTGAGCCAGACCTGACTGGTATTCTGAGTAGCTATCTGACTCGGCTGAACAGTGACCTGGTCTGACTCAGTTGACTCACCCTAACTCGGTGCTGACCGAGTTGACCCGTTGACCCGATCCGACCCGTTGACCGGTGACCGGGCGGACTTTGCCGGTCACCTGAGATGCTTTTCCGGCGACTTTTCCAGCCGGATTCCGGCCATAATCCCAGTTTTCCGGCGAGCGTTTTTGGGACAAAATTTCTACACGGGTTTCTCTCTCTCGTGGGCCGGGTGAATTTCTAACTAATGGACTTTGAAGACAAAACCTAATTTTGGAAGGAGTAGAGCTATAAAAGAGAAGACTTTTCTCAAAACAAGGATATCTTTGATCTATTATCTTCTATTCTTTTTCCTCTACTTGTTTTCTAGGGTTTAGGACATCAAACTTCTCTTTCTTTTTGTGATGAACTCCATGAATATTTGCTAGAGTTTTATTATTGGTTATGGAATAAGTTGGATTTCCACACATGGGTTTTTAATTCAATAAATTAGTTTTCTCTCATATTATCGTTTATGATTCACCATGAATATTGTTACATGATTTGAATGCTTGTTAGTCGAGTCGCGAATCGATTGAGTTTGTTTTCATCTCTATTGCTAGATTAGGGTTATTATACGCAAAAGTGATAATTCCGGATTGCAAGTAGCATAAGTATGATTATAGTTTGTAGTGATATATTCTTATGATCATATGTGAACCATAACCTTTGTTAAATCGAATTAGTGCGCTTTCCACGTTCGATTGCTTTGATTGGCCTGATTTCATAGAACTTAACGCATCTAGGGAATTAAACTTGATTAGTGCTTTTACACGTTAGGTTGTTCCTTTAGGTAGAATTCATATTCGCATCTTTTAATGTGTTTGTTGATGACATGAGGAGGTTTTGGGATATTCTTGCGATCAAGGTATTCTAGGGTCTTTGATAAAAGTTGAGATTAAAATATCAATTCTAGTTATTGTGTTGAAAACATGTTTGTGAATGAAAACGAAATCCGTAACCAATACATTCTCATCCTTGAATTTATTTGTTTACTTTTATTTATTTTTATTTACTAAATCAGAAAATCCTTGGTGTTTTATATAGGAAACCATAACAATTTGACAACCTAGACCTCTCTGTGGGATCGATCCTTTCTTGCCCTTGCTATATTTATATTTTGAGTAGTAAGAAAGTGTAAATTATTTTTGACGCTTACGACTGCGATCAAATTTTGGCGCCGTTGCCGGGGAGGCAGCGGTTGTTAATTGTTTTTGGTTTATTATTTTTGTTTTTAGATTTTGTTTTATTTTTCTTATTTTCTGGGTTCTAACCTTGGTTTGAGAATCTTATTTCAGGTGCTTATTTCGATGGACGGAGCATATTGGAACAATGGATACGGTTTTCAACAACCTCAACAATATGATAACTACCAATTCCATGGGTATAATCAAAACCAATTCATTGGTTATGACCAATATTCCATGGAACCTTATGGTTTTCCTCAACAACCTTATGGCGGGGAACAACCACAAGAATGGGAGGATTCTTATGCTTGTGAACAAAAAGTCTCTAATTTTATAGACAAAGTTTCCACCTTTTTACAAGAGGAATTTCAAAAAGCAAAAGAGACTACAAACGAGCAACTCCAAGAACTTCGTGAAGGTATGACTATCTTGCGAAGAGGCATTGATCAATACAAGGAAGATATGGATAATTCTTATGTGCATATGGTTTGTGATGAATATTTGATTGATGCTAATGTTGAAAAAGGCCAATCCTTGGGCACTTTCGTCGATAATTGTGTGGCTAACTCGACTCTTGATCTTAATAATGATCATTCACCTATTCAAAAGGATGAGTTAGAGATTAACAACACTAAATTCAGCGAGGAACAATCTTATGTTGACTATGATAGTGACGGTGATTATGATACATTGCTTGAAACAACTCATGGTGACATCTCCGAGGAGTCTTTTTGGGATCAAGATGAAGACGAAGAGGAATATGTCGACACTTGTGTAGATTACTCGAGCATTGATCTTAATAATGATCAAGAGCCTATTCAAAGGGCAGAGCTTGAGGATGATGCATTTTCGAGTGTTCTAAAAAAGTTTCTTATAATAAAATTTGGATCCGCAAAAGAGTATGTGCCTTACAACAAAAAGGAGGAGTATGTTGAGAATGATACCGGTTTAACCAATATTGTGGAAGACCCAATTGAGCTTGCAAATGATTGTAATGATGATGTTTATGTCGAGACTTTGGTTATGGCAGAAACGGACGAAGAATGGTTGCAAGGTTTGATAGAGGACCATGATATACAAGAGGTGAATAATTCACTTGAGTTTTTCAAGGATGAAGAGGATTCCATAATACAAGAGATTGTGAAAGGTTTATCTAACCCTTTGCCTATTGTTTCTTCTCCTTTACCTCTTATTGGTTTGAATGTATGTGCTTCGAGAGTATTGTTGAATGACTTTGTTTCTCGTTTTCCGCCATTAGAGATACTTGATTCTCATACTATGCAGGTTATGGAACAAGAAACCGTGGACGTACCCGACTTCTATATTCTTTATACACTTCCATGTGTGGACAAGAATAAGTGTGGGGGAAGCTTTTATCGGTTCATAGCTTCACTTTTGCTTTATATTACTAATATTTGTGTGAAGCTAGTGTTTGCAAAACAGGTTCTATGGACGGATCCCCAACTTTTCAGATTATTGGTGTATGGGGAATGAATCTTACAAGAAGCATAGTCGGGCTGACGACTATAAAACAAGCGCTTAGTGGGAGGCAACCCACCGGTTTTGTATCTTTATCCTTATCTTTTTATTTTTATGCATTTGCTTTTATCTTTATTTTCTTGTTTTTTCATATCATTTGCGGAATTTCCCACCTTGACCCTTCTTTGGACGATTCAATTTTACATTGAGGACAATGTAAAGTTTAAGTGTGGGGGAGCATTTATATCTCTTATCCTTTTGCATTTTATTTTTGTTTCGTTTATTTATTTTTTACTGTTTTCATATCATATTTGCATCTCCATGTTTAATTTCATTGAGTCCGTAGTCTATCTTAGAAGAGAATTATGACGAATACCTTTTCGTCAGAAATTTTCAGACTGCGCGTAGTTCAGTCCAGAGACCATAACTGTCAGACCGTTTATCAAAACACTGTGAAATTTTGACACTGTGTAGAAAACACGTAGGTGAACAACTTTTGTGAAATGGAGTTTTTCCAAATTCCCTACCAATTTGCACAGTTTTTGCGTTTTATCTGTTGTTACGTCAGAATTCAGAACTTTCGGTTTTACACATTGAGGACAATGTGAAGTTTAAGTGTGGGGGAGCATTTATATGTTTGTATAGTTTGTTTTTGACACCATTAGTGGATGGAACCATTTTGAATGCAGGAGTTGAGGAACCAATTAACTAAAAGGGAAGAATATAGCTCAGAAATCACAAATTAACATGATAGTTGTTACCATATCTCGGAATATCACCATATCACATTCTATTTTTATTTTTCCATATTTATCTATTGTTCTCTAAGTGTTTTGGTGGGTCACTAAACATCGACGTGTTATTACTGCTAGGATGAAATAGAGTGATTGAGTTACTAAAAAAAAAAAAAAAAAAAAAAAAAAAACCGACCAATTAGACCAAAACGGAATAAAGAATGACACTTGGGAATAGCAGTATGTGTGAAACGTAGTCCCTGTCTCCGTCGCCTAAACAAGCGTGGAATGCAGGATCCAAGGTAACTATCATGTACTTGCTGACAAGAAGCATGCGCTTGGATCCAAAAGATCTAATCATGCCGTCTAAAAAAAAAAAATCAATTGGATCCAGTTTGATCCAATCATATAAAAAAAAAAAGAGTAGAAATTATTATTGTGTTGAATAAAGTCACTCTTGGTTCCCTTGTATATGCCAATTGATTTGATGTAGCATTCAGCACCAAGTAGCTCAATCCGATAGGATTAGGTTCATCTTAGCAGTGACCTTCAGACAGATATGGGAAACATCGAACACTTGAGAATATTCGCCAACATCTACATCTTTATCCATCTTCTTTATCTTTTCATTGTGATTGTGGTTTGTTAGTTTCCGAGTATTGTGGCTTGTTCGACTATCTAATTAGAGTTTATTTACTAATATATGAATTGAATTTGCAAGGTACCTCCTCCTGTAGTCATTTTGGATTCGTTCATTGATTTGTCACGAATAGACGGAGTTTGAAATATAGGTTTTGTAGGTATATCTCTAGTAAACCTTCACGAGACTATAACTCGTCCACTAGGGACACCTAGGGGTTTAAAGGCTTGTTATTTATGCTAAAAGTGACCGTAGCCTCGACGACACGGAGTTGTTGTATTTTATTGTTTTGTTTGATTTGCTCGAGGACAAGCAAAGTCTAAGTGTGGGGGAATCTGATAGGTGTAGAAAACACCTAATTTACTATCTAGTAGTTACGCTTTCTTTGCTATTTTTCTTGTGAATTATGTACTTTATGTGTGTTTTTGAGTTTTGTAGTTACTTTGGAGTCATTGGAGCAAAAAGAAGTGAGACTCGCTCAAATCCGGGATTTCTTCTCATCGTCTTGGAGATAATGAAAAGGCGAAGCCCACGGCGAAAGAAAGAGATCATTCCAGGAGCGAAATCAATGATTAAGCTTGTCAGTCCCCTGAAACTGACAATACAAGAATTATGCAGGGCAGCCCTTATCCAAGCAGCGAGTGCCTAAGTAAATCCTATCTACTACAATACTGAATCCGAGATATGTTTCTCTCATTCACTTTGAAACTCAGACAAAAGAAAAACAACAGCGATTCCTGCTGTTAAATCGAGAGACGATCGAGCAGAAATTTGAGTATGGATCTGAAGCTGAGAGCTAAGATGATGGATTGGAAGACGAACTGAATCACAGAGGAGGGCTTTAGATCGAGATGGAGAGTGCTGTTTCTCAGAGATGGATTCTGAGTAAATGAAGAACACAGAATTTGGATTGGAGTTGATGTTACTGTCAATCTCTAGAAATGGGAGATATCAAATGAATCGGAGAAATCATATATGAATGGTTGATAATGAGAGAAGTCAGGGAAGTTGATATTTAGGGTTTCATAGAGATGAATATTGGAAGCTGATTCAGAGTGTTAATTGAGATAAACGGTGTTTTGATGGAGGAATTCAAAGGAGAAATTGAAGGGTTGATGAATTGGGTTTCTGAGCTCGAGATTCAAGCTGGGTCAGGATGAAGATGCTGGTTCTGCAATGGGTTTTGGATCAATAACACAGGGATGATGGAATTTAGGTATGGGTTGGCTGTGAATACGAAGATGGGTTTGATTCTGGTGAAGAAATTGAACTGATGTGATGCAGAGATCGAAGAGGGCTTATGGAGATTAGGTCCTGGTGATGTTTAGAGAAAAGAAGGAGAACAAGAAATGGCTCCTGCTGTTTGAATCTGAGATGTGGAAATGGGTTATGTGGCTGTTGATTTTCAAGGGTTGGCTGAAATTGGAATCACAAGGGCTGTAAGGTTGTGGCGTATGAAGTCGAGAGAAACAGTGAAGAATAGGCAGTGATTGTGCTAATCTGAGGTTGCAGTTGCAGCTACTGTAGCTGAAGAGAAAATCGAGCTTTGTGCTGGAATGTTATGATGTATATGGCATAGATGAATGCTTAGGAAATGCAATTGGAGGGTTCGACAGCTAGTGCATAACAACAGAAGTGGTTCGAGGTGGTGGGAATTATGAATGGTGGTTGTTTGCTGTGGATGTTGTTGCTGTCTTTGCGGAGAAGTGACCTGAGATGGTTGCAATGAAGTATGCTGTTGTGCTTGATTTAGATTTATGTTGATGGTTGTTGGCAATTGCAGGGATCGAATGTGCCTGGACTGTGGTTTGTTGGCAGAATGGGGTTGTGCTCAATTCGAAATTGCAGCTGTTGCAGGCAAGGGTCAAGTGTGCCATGGAATTGTAGTGATTGAAGCGATGCTCTGAATCGCAGATTAGTAGGAGGCTTTAGAAGGCAAGAATGGATTGTGAAATTGCAGTTGGCTGGTGGTTGAGAAGAATTCAGGAAAAAAAAACTGAATTACAGGGTAGAGTGCAATTGCAGCTGATGTGTGGAAGTGGCAGAGAAGGAATGAGCCACTATGGCTGGGAGCAAAGTTGTGATGCACCATCCTGGTGCAGCACAACATTTAGCCCTTGCAAATGGCTAGGCCAGAGTGACTCAGCTGAGCCAGACCTGACTGGTATTCTGAGTAGCTATCTGACTCGGCTGAACAGTGACCTGGTCTGACTCAGTTGACTCACCCTAACTCGGTGCTGACCGAGTTGACCCGCCGTTTTGACCCGTTGACCCGATCCGACCCGTTGACCGGTGACTGGGCGTACTTTGCCAGTCACCTGAGATGCTTTTCCGACGACTTTTCCGGCCGGATTCCGGCCATAATCCCAGTTTTCCGGCGAGCGTTTTTGGGACAAAATTTCTACACGGGTTTCTCTCTCTCGTGGGCCGGGTGAATTTCTAACTAATGGACTTTGAAGACAAAACCTAATTTTGGAAGGAGTGGAGCTATAAAAGAGAAGACTTTTCTCAAAACAAGGATATCTTTGATCTATTATCTTCTATTCTTTTTCCTCTACTTGTTTTCTAGGGTTTAGGACATGAAACTTCTCTTTCTTTTTGTGATGAACTCCATGAATATTTGCTAGAGTTTTATTATTGGTTATGGAATAAGTTGGATTTCCACACATGGGTTTTTAATTCAATAAATTAGTTTTCTCTCATATTATCGTTTATGATTCACCATGAATATTGTTACATGATTTGAATGCTTGTTAGTCGAGTCGCGAATCGATTGAGTTTGTTTTCATCTCTATTGCTAGATTAGGGTTATTATACGCAAAAGTGATAATTCCGGATTGCAAGTAGTATAAGTATGATTATAGTTTGTAGTGATATATTCTTATGATCATATGTGAACCATAACCTTTGTTAAATCGAATTAGTGCGCTTTCCACGTTCGATTGCTTTGATTGGCCTGATTTCATAGAACTTAACGCATCTAGGGAATTAAACTTGATTAGTGCTTTTACACGTTAGGTTGTTCCTTTAGGTAGAATTCATATTCGCATCTTTTAATGTGTTTGTTGATGACATGAGGAGGTTTGCGGGATATTCTTGCGATCAAGGTATTCTAGGGTCTTTGATAAAAGTTGAGATTAAAATATCAATTCTAGTTATTGTGTTGAAAACATGTTTGTGAATGAAAACGAAATCCGTAACCAATACATTCTCATCCTTGAATTTATTTGTTTACTTTTATTTATTTTTATTTACTAAATCAGAAAATCCTTGGTGTTTTATATAGGAAACCATAACAATTTGACAACCTAGACCTCTCTGTGGGATCGATCCTTTCTTGCCCTTGCTATATTTATATTTTGAGTAGTAAGAAAGTGTAAATTATTTTTGACGCTTACGACTGCGATCACTCGCTCAGTAAGCATGGCATTCTGGCGAAGGGATTCATCTCGTTCAATTTGTACTTCGAGAAGAGACTTTTGAAATTTTGCTAATGCCTGTGCACCTCTGTTAGTAATGCGATCTTTCTCATCTATGAGATTACTAATTTTCTTCCTTAAGGTTTTGGTTTTATTATGGGAATTAAGGTACATTCGTTTAAATTGATTAGCTAAACTTAAACTAGCTCTATGCTCAATCTCTAAGAGATGACATTTGGATTGAAGATCCTTTAATGGAAGGAGGTTAGTCTTATTTGAGGAACTACTTAAAGATTCATTGAGATGAGTAAGAAGGACGTCATCATCCATGGGCTCGGGAAATGAATGGAGAAGAATGGCTTCTTCAGAGAGATTATATATGTCTGCGAAAATAGTAAGTCAGGCAAAGAAAATCAAATGATAAAATAAAAAGGATTTGAGGAGTAAAGATTGTTATACCATAAAGTCACTGATTTGCACTTTGAAGAGTAGATACTCTATTCTGTTGAGAAGTAAGCTCAAATTCTCCACTGTTTAATTCTTTCATCTTTCTGGCGAGATGTCGCAGCTTCAACCTCTAGTTCTCGGATTTTCTCTTTAAGTTGCAAATTTTTCTTTTCAAGATTGTGGTGTCTTTTTTCAAGGTCTGAGGCAACGACAAAAGAAGCTCTCCCAGACTATAAAGGAAATATGGGAACGATTAAGATAAAGCTTATAATTAAAGTCACAAAGAAACAAAGGGATGTGAACATACCAAAGCAGTGAGAGCATTTAAGTGACTGGAGGTCAACGTTCGGGAGACTCCGCGAAAGGACTCATTATCCTCTAATAGCGGGGCATCGCAAATTTTAGCGAGAGCTCCGCAAGTAGCAGTTAGATGATCATCTCCTAATCCTTGCATAGAATCGGAGAAGACACTGGACAATTACGCCATAACAGAAGTAGTCAAGTGACTCTCTTTCGCGGAGGAAGTACCAACCTCATTTTCACCCTCATCAGAATTTTCATTGGTTTGAGAAGAGAGCTGGGTTTTCCGTTTTTTAGAAAGCGGAGCAGAAAACTTGTCCTTGCGAAAAGTAGTTTTATCCATGCCTTTAGCCTTCGCAGCTTCAGCCTCTTCAACTTCAACCTTCGCATACGAATGAAGATAAGAAACAGAGGCAACAATATTGTTTGAAATAACAAAAGAAAATGTTTCTTACTTCATCCGTGAGCGATCGAAGTATCGCCAGGGTACTCGGCTTTGGACTTTCTCTATATTTCTTTCTCATTCTGGTGATCTAAAATTTTTGAAAGTTAATAAATGAAAGAGGAAGAAGATGTCGCAAAGCGAAATTGAAGAAAGGAAATATACCTCTTTTGTCTTCTCAGGCCACTTAAACTCCCAAGGATGATAGTTCGCGAGATGTGCGGGGAGAACATGTGAACCTGCGATGTAAGGTCCACTCAAAAGTAAAGGAACAACCCACCATCTCTCATCCTTGGAATGACGGGGAGTACTATTGTTGCCCGAATGCCAATCAATATCTTGCATAAGCAATTTGTCAGCATCAACGTTATCATTCTGTTTCGAGTCGAGCACCCCAAATGAGATTTATCATTTCTCATATTTATAACTGAGTAATTCGCGAAGAAATTGTCCACGGTATACTTCTCAGTAACTATTTGTAAGTTTACAAACTCAGGATCCCTAACATTATCAGGGTATAAAGATCCTTTACCAGCGCCACGATTGGCGAATTCAAGCATTAAACGGATGCAGTCGCCACTCAATTGATAGACAGCTCGCGAGAATTTCTCATGAGAAAGAATTTCATAGAATAATGGCAACTCGGGATTGTACAGAGGAATGGGGAGTCCTGCGAGGAGTTGACCCAGCGAAACTATGATTTTATGATCATCACATTGATGATTAGAAAACAATTTTGCAGAAAGGATAGATGAAGATCCTTGATTGGGAATGGTTGATAAAGTGAAACCCTTTTCCTGTAATTTCTTTTGAACATCAGTAAAAAGAGGAGTGTATGTACGACCAAGTGAAACCATTGTTAGAAGTATGGGAATGGATAGAGAATTGAAGATCAAAAGGATGAGAAAAGTGTAGGACTGTGGTAGCAGGAGCGCAAATTGCGGAAGGAGAGAGAGAGTTAAAGAAAATTTACAGAAGGAAAATAAAAGAGAAAAAGAGAAGGGTAAGAAAGCTATATATAGAGAAGAGAATCCTCGAGAAAACAAATGCATTTAATGCGAGATGGGACGTGAATGGTCAAGAATAAACGGTTGAAAGAGACGTGTCAAGAAAAGAGTGGAAGAAGAAACACCTGTAATAAATTCCGTACATAAATAAAACAAGTAAAAATGAACAATCGCGAGATAAAGATGAGCAGTTGCGGCACTTTAAAATATTGGTTCTCATGACATTCTCTTCTTCGCAGAGAAGACATGAGAAGAGGCAAGATGTAGGACCGCAATATCGCGACAAAGAATACTTCGCGAGAGTAATAAACAACTACTTTGCGAAGGTGTCGCAAGGAAATAATTTAAATGACGCATCAGATGACGACAGCCAGAACATGAGAAAAGTGTGAAGACTTGGCGA
This sequence comes from Papaver armeniacum, assembly GCA_023531295.1. Classification (NCBI taxonomy): domain Eukaryota; kingdom Viridiplantae; phylum Streptophyta; class Magnoliopsida; order Ranunculales; family Papaveraceae; genus Papaver; species Papaver armeniacum. The sequence goes on along the minus strand of JAJJWW010015024.1, from coordinate 72,671 downwards.
GATTTAGGAGTGTCGCGAAGTCTAACACTTACATATTTGCGACGCTTCGCGAAGAATTCCCGAAAATAAAGGACAGCTTAGCTGTCATCCACTATGTAATACCCTATATAAAGGGTTGAGTAAGTCTGTTGTGTGGGGGGGATTCTTTTTGAATTGTTAAGCAAGTCATTAGGAGAGAGAAAATTAAGAGTGATTGTAATCTCTTTAGCTCTGTTCTACATTTCTTTGTAAACCTTTCAAGAAAACAATTAATAAAATATATTGTTATTCATCTTCAAATGGATTAACTAAACAAATTCGAGTGAGGGGTGTAGTGTGGGATTTCCTGCAACTACAGGAGCTTCTGGTTGATTCTGGCCCCGCCAATTCTTTTTAAAGGAAATTTATTTAACGTGGCCTAATAGGAATTATGAAAAATATTTTCTGATCCCACAAGATTTTTTAAAATGGGAAACATATTTTTTTATTGCCTAAAGTATTATCTCGAAAATTACAGTGTTATTAAAAATACATTCAATCATAAAGCAATCACACATTCACGATTCCATCGTAAAATTAAAACTTAAATCAAACACTTGATCAATCACATAATTAATGAATAAAAAAAAATGTAAAAACAGTCCAAAGTCCATTGTCCGTTTACAGTTCTGGGAATCATTTTTTTTCTTAATTACAACTCTATTCTATCCACTATTAAAACTAGAGAATAAGATTACACTTTCGATAAGAATTAAAAAAAATAAAATTGATCAAATTGGTTGTGCGTACTGACCTTTGAATCTGCTGGTCATCCCCGTTCCCCAAAGTTTAATGCGCTCCAGGAGGTCCCAGGTTCGAGTCCCCAATGGCGTAATATTGCAGGAATTAACATGGAAGGTAGTGTTAATTTGCCCCCCTTGTGACACAATCTCGCCCCCCCTCCCGCCGTTTCGGCTCCCCTTGGCAAGGTTTCCCATGAGGCCCGCTGGTAGACTAGCACACCAACCTGTTCAATTAATGTAGTAGTATGTCGTTGGAGCTTAGCTTGTTAGGCTTCCAACTAGTTTCATGTAATAATAATAATAATCTTTAAATTAGATATTAAATAGAAATGTAAAAATTAGACAATTGTGAGAATCCGAAACAAACAATTGAAGCAAAAATTGAGATATTAAAGCAAAAATTGAAATATGGCATACAAAAATCAAAGCAATAACAAAATAATAAACCTGACTTCCATATTACTACTTTTCTTAATTTGTTCATACCATAACTAAAAATAAAATAATTCTAAAATAAAATAAATAAAGCGATTTCTTATTTTGTTATCTTTTGATACGTAATATATTTTCTATACAAAAATATTTGCAACCTTAATTAAAAATAAAATACGTCTAAAATAATTTTTAAAATAAAGTTATTTTTATCATGTCTTGATATGTAAATATATATTTTGATACAAAAATATTTGCAACCATTAATTATGGTGATATGAGAATAATGTAGTTATCCAAAATTATAAAAGTTTCATAACTTTTAGGGTTTTATTTCCTAAACTAGGAATATTTTTCCTAAACAGAGATTTTTTTCGCTAAAAATCTTGGGCATGAATGTTCTCTATATAAAGCACTCAACAGATTTTAGGTTCCATCGTTTTGTTTTCCTGATGTTTTAATCTTTTAGGGTATTGCTTTTTTAATTCTCAATTTTTTTAGTAACATAATGATGATTTTTGATCTGCAGAGATGTTTTTTTTTTTTGAAGCATTGCAGAGATGTTGGTGTACTTCTTCATGCTATATTGACGATATATCAAATATCAAAGCATGCGATGATCATGAATACTGATTCAAGGTATATTTCATGATTTGTATATTTTTTTATCGACATCGACGCTAATTTTTTGAGTATTAAAAGTAGTGCAGGGAAACCGATGGGATTGACCATGCATATTGCTTTTCTCTTAGGAAATCATTTTGGGTAAATTTTTCTCTTTCGTTTTGATTTTTAATTTTTTTTTCTCTAGGATTTTGTTTTTTTTTTGTTTCGCAAATCTTACCTAAATAAACGGGTTAGGGTTGCCAAATGCTACATGCCATTAATAACAAGAATAGAGATGGAGTATTTTATTTAAAAAAAAAAATCCAAAAATAATGAAAGAATAATAGTACTTTTTTAGAGTTTTTGTCGATATAACATCAATGTATATAAAGGAGAATTGCGAGGCTGAGGTGTGAGAATCAGGTAAAATTTGATGTTTTCTCTAAGAATAGGCTGCCACATCGTCGGTTTTACCAACTGAATAAATACGTCTCTTGGTCAATGGTTGTTACGTAACAAATGAAAACATTCAAGCTAATTATTTTGATGAGATGATACCCGTCTTTAGTCTTTACCCACTCGACTCTTCAGCTGCATTGATAATTATGTTGAATGCATGCACACGCTTCCTATTAAATAGACACATTGTGACAATGAAAAGGCCTTCATGTTGTTCGTAATGTTTCATTTAGAGACTCTTCGAAATGCAGTAGAATTACGAGTTTTCACTTATTAATATATCAATGGAATATTGTGTAGGTTGCGAGCATTCTCCCAATATCGCTCAGAGGAAATTTAAAGAACTGGAGAACCATTCGTTATTGTCTAACGGATGGTGCATCACTTTCCAGTCATATGGATGATGGCGAGGTTCGCGTTCCTACATCTGGCATCAAATATTCATCATTTTAGATAAACCATATATGTGTCGACAGCATTTTGGATTGAAGGTATTAGCATCTCAAGGTCAAGGCTTGAAGTAAGTTCTCATGGTATTTTTGGAGAGACACATCCGAATTTCGAAATGGGTCTGTTATGACACAAAGTTTGATACATCTTTAATTTCGCAGTTCGCTCCTTGCGGAGATGCCGAGCGACCAGTGCCTGCAGATGATGGCGGTCGGGCCAATAGGCTATTTTTTTTTCTGATAAAAATAAAGTTTTATATATCTTAAATTCTCCAAAGAAAACCACCGCAAATAAATTTTTTAATTGGTTCTGAATGTTGTGATTAAATGTTTTGGTAACAATATTGAATCCATTATCTGGTGATTATCTTTTCATGGAGTGTTGTATCGTCTTAAACTTAAAGAAGAAGTCCTTCCGCCAAATCAGCGCCAATGTAAATGTCTATCAATTCTATTTTGTAATCCTTTATTCCTATGTGAATGGGCAAAAGTGAAATTTAAACTGACATCATTTCTTCGTGACAAGAAATATATATACAGGAAAGAAGCTGTCTCCCATTTTTTAGGTAAGCTCTATCCTCTTAATTTGTTTTACAGGGACACGAAAGATGGAAGCTTAAAACAAATTTAATTCTTTTGTGTTACTGTAGAACTATTCGTTATTGTGTATAAAAGAAACTTGATGTGACAGCGGGTAAGCTAGCTAGAGAGGTGAAGAGAAACCGTTCGGTGTATATTTCGAGTGAACGCCTCAACAAGATGCAATCCAGGCAATTTTCAGTTTTATGCGTACATACATATTAGATAGATTTTTTTTTTTGATATGTTATTCTCAATTTTGTTTTGCGAACAGTTGCGAACATCGGTTTATTTGAGAAAAGAAGCAAAATACAACGTGGGTTTTCAGTTTACAAAGCAAGGAAGTTCCGGTAACAATATTGTATTTCTTCTTACATTACATAATTTCTTCTTTAACTTTTTATTGACAATGCTTTCTTCCTTTTCCTGAATAATAATTGTTCTACTTCCTTGCAATCCAAGGTACTCTACTTTTCCATCTCAAAATGAGGCCAATCAGTTTTGAGTTTTTGACCAAGTAATGTCCTACTTTTACTAAAAGCCAATGGATTGAATCCCACGGGTTATACCTATTTCCATACCTTGAAATCGAAATCTTACTATGACTTCCGTTATGTAAGGAAAAGTTATTAGGGATGTCTTATTAATGGTTTGAGTTTTTGATCAATATTTTTTATTTTATATTAATTTTTTAACGATGAATTGCTAATAAAGATACGGAGATAGTAATTATCATCGAAGGATGAAAAACTTCGGACTACAAAAGATTTCGAACTTTGATAATTATCATTGAATGATAGATACACCGGCTATTTTTTCATTATGCCAAGCAAAGAAATGCGCAAATTTAAGATTGATTTTCTTTTCTTTGGGTCGACGGTAAGTTTCAGATCGATAAGCAACTAGAAAAATAACATTTGAACCAGAGTAGTAGAGAATATAATAATAATTTCACAAATATAAACCTTTTTTTTTGTTGGACCTGTTTCCTGGCTATGTCAACGGTTCTGCCAGTGAATTCAGGGTGATGCTTATTGTGTTGTTCTGGCCAGAAGTTTTGTCATTCTCTTACTTTCCCCTGTTTCCTCAAATATAGCTTAAGAAATAAGACGAAGGTGTCCTTTTCTTTTCAATACCTTTTCTTCTTCCAATCTACGCAATTGTCATCACCAAATGTACTTTTAATTACTCGGGTTGAAATCTTCTTTTTTCTTTCAGGTTATTTGATGTTGTTCCAAATTTAGGATGAGAGTTTCATTTGGATTTTAGAGATTGCTCAAAGTAAATGATCTATTTTATGCGTAACTTATCTATTTATCTCCTTTTCTATGCCGGCCAGAGTACTCCCATTTCAACATTAACTTTGCAACAAAACTTTTTGCTTAGAATAAGATGCCTCATATTTAGTTGTTGTAATATTTCGACAAACAAGCCAGGAATGCAGTTTATTGGCGGTCTAAATATTCTTATAGTTTACCATATTCCATCTAAATATTCTTGACACGTATCAAAACATCCGCCATTATAGTAACTCTATTGGTTCCTTTGCAATTGTCTTTGGAGTATCATGCTGACATGCATATCCAAGATCCAAACATTGAAGAACATAGAATGCCTGAATTTGCCGTCCTTCTCTTTCTTACTCGATTGTTTATTTTTCTCAATTATGTAATGGAAATAATTAAGAACAAGGACTTCAATCTATATCCTTATTTTTGTGCAAGTGGTAATTAAAATTTGTGAGCAACTATATGTGTAATAAATTATTTGATGCAAGTGGAAATTAAAATTTTCATACTTCGTGTCTCTTTAGGGCCTGTATTTTTCATTTAATTATTAGAACATAAGTAGTGGTAGCTAGAATGAAATATGACTGACGTAAAATCTAAACGGGATAAAATATTAAATTTTATTAATGGCTATAATGATCCGGTTTGGATCATGTCAAGAAAGACATTGCTAGGAAAAATATTAAAGGGAATAAAATTGGACACGAAGATTGAGGTAAACATTACAGATGAGAATATTTTTTTAGTTTATTGTTTCATTTTTTTTCTAAATTTAATTTCCAAACACATCCATAAGGAAAAAAAATAAACGGGTGCACAGCACGGGTGTGAAACTAAGGATAAAACTAAGAATGTTGATTCGCACCACCATAATATGATAGTCATGGCATGATTTTTTGACTTCGATTTTCAATGGAAAATATAGACATCTCCCAGGAAATCTAAGATTGCACTTCACGAATCAAAGATTGCATTATGGTTGCCAGAGATATTGAAAATGTTCATTGCATAATTTTAATTTTACCATAGAAGAAGATATTCTAATACATTATGCAAGTAATTTCTTAAAAATTATATCTACATTTTGATCCTATTTTGTATTTGACTCTATTCTCTCTATGTTATTTAGATCCTAATTAATTTATTTACATGAACTTCATGATTTCCATATATACATATTCTTAAGAAAATCATTATCTTTCCTAAGAATATCAAAAGAAAAGGAAAATCAAAAGAAGACCGTTATGCTACCAAACAAAAACATTATTTGGTATCATTATAACATAACAGAGAAGGAGGAAAGCAGTTGAACAAGATTCTTTTTTAGGGATTATGATGCGCATCGAGATCTTAAAGATGCTTATACAGACGAAGCAAAGACACATAATGATTGGGTGGACTAAAAGAAGCAAGAATAAATCAAACAACAAAATCGTGAGCTCTAAAAATTTAAAGATCATCGAAATTTGAATAATTTTTAATAATTCTATTTTAAGAGCTTGAATAATTCTATTTATGAATTTTGAGTGTTACTCCTTATTAAATTTTGATTAGCTTTTTATAGCATTTTTTCTTAATGGAAGTAATTTTGAAACATAGCCCATGATTCCATAAACGAGAAACAGACCCGTGCATCGCACGGGTGCAAAACTAGTTTGTTTAATAACACAGTTGATAATAATATTAAAGAATTACTTAATTTTAGTTAAAAGTATTAGTAAATTTTACCTTTTTATCACTAATTTAAAAATTATATTTTAGTTTGATTTTTTGTTTAAAAATTATATATATATATATATATATATATATTAAAAAGTGGTTAAGTAAATTTAATATTATATATGTTTATATTTAATTGTAAAAAAATTAATTATATTTAAACCCAATAAAATTGAACAAAACTATTTTCAGATATATGTCTGTTTTTGTCATTTGCTACAACAACAATGGTTGAATATGATATTTTACCAAACACACTTTGATTGCTTTTTGGGATATTTAACGTTGGGTATATTAATTAAATACCCTTAGTTTTGCCACCCAATAAATATACCCTTATACAACAATATAAATACCCTTACCATTTAAAAACCTTATCCATTAAAAATATAGATTACCTTAATACCCTCATTTATAATATTATTTTACATTTAAAAACCTTATCCCTTGTCAAATTTCTTTTTCTACTACTTCACATCCACCACCACCACCATTTTCACCACCACCAGCAGCACCGCCGCCACCACCACTGCACCACCACCACTTAATAACTACAACCACCACTAATATTCCACCACCGCCATTAATATTCCGCCGCCACCACCATTGTTGATGCTGTCACTGCCGCCGCCATCAAAATTAGGTGTCAACAACTGAAGTTGATCCTAAACATCAAAAGTTCAAAAATAACTTTACTAACTAATATTCATTTTTTTTTTTTTTTTTTTTTTTTTGCGTCAACAATCGAAGTTGATCCCAGTGACTGGAATCAACAACCAAAGTTGATCCCAGTGAATGGAATCAACAACCAAAGTTGATACAAAGGGTATAACTCAGGAACAATGTTTCCAGATTATAGTGTCAACAATCAAAGTTGATCCCTTTGAGTTGGATCAACAATTGAAGTTGATACTATTAAGTGAGATCAACAATGAAAGTTGATCCACAAAAAATGGGATCAACAGTTAGAGTTGACAGCATTTATACGAGTCTGTCTACTGTAAAAACCAATAAACCTGAAACCTGCAAACTGACATATCCTTAAGAAACACAAGAGTAACAACAATTTCTGCAACAACCATCTATGATACAAAAAAACGAAATGATATATAGGAATGAGTGAACTTGGCGTGAGTCGAACATGCATCATCTGACGTCGAGTCAGTCATGCTACCATTGCACCACAAATTCAACATTAGAAGAACTTTACATCTATAAAATCCAAAGACACAACCAATACAATCAGTCAAACAACAATACACAAACGCAAACCAACAAGAAATCAAGCTAATTTTTTTTTAACAAACATGATTTAACTACAAACATGACTATACAATTCCAAAAAGAAAATGTTGTCAACAATAGGAGTCAGTAGTTGATTCCATAGAAAATGCTGTCAACAACAAGAGTTGATCCCATAATGGAATCAACAACAGTGGTTGATCCATAAAAAATGGCATCAACAACAATAGTTGATCCCACCAAAACTGAAGTCCACAGACTTTTTGACCATGAAACAAAACATAAATAGTCTTGTAATACTTCTACTGTTGAATAATAGATGTTGTATCTTTAGTAGTGGTGAACAGTGATAGATTGAAATACATACCTCCTTCATCGCCGCCACCACCACCATCATTATAGATCTGGTATCTTCATCCTCCACCACCATCACCACCACCATCATCTTCTGATAAAAACAATGATAAATTGAAATACATACCTCCTTCATCGCCGCCGCCGCCACTACCATAATTATAGATCTGGTATCTTCCTCCACCACAACCATCATCTTCTAATAAAAACAGAGATTTTATATCCTCCTTCACCACCGCCACGACCATCACCTCTATTATTATCGTCATCAACAACAACTGACGCAATGATGAATCAATACCCTTCTCCACCACTATCATGAACCAGTAAAATAGAGATATTTGAAATCGAATAAGAAAAATCGTTCATATAAATAAGAAAAAACATTCATATCGATTGACTAAAATAGAGATTCGATACCGTCCATCACCATTAACGGCGGCAAAAAAAAAAGGGGTGGAGAAACGACTATGATGGTGGCGACGGTTTTCGAGAGAACATCAGAGAAAGTTTTGGATATGAAAAATAAAGAAACGATTTTCTTTCCCTTATCGATATACATTGTGTTTTTGAATGAGGGCAAATTTGTAATGTTGCATAATCCTTAATGGACCCCTGATGGGCTTCGGATTGACAGGGGTATATTTGTTGCTTCATAAGGGTAATTTTGAAGCCCGTGAAAAGGAGGGTCAATTATATAATTCCCACTTTAACGTTTAGTACCCAGCAAATGTCCATCACCTAGCTTTGGTACCCAACATTTAAGAAATTAATGGTTGGTACCTGGACCAGCTGTTGACCGTCAAAGTCAATATTTGACCAACCTTTATTTTGTTTTTCTTAATTTTTGTCAAAGTATCATTATACTTTTACAATTTTACCCTTAAATAATATTTTTGTCAAAGTTCAACCATCTCTTTCTAGGGATTTGTTTTCCCTGGCCTCAATTTCAATCTACTACTCCCTCCGTTCCTAAATAAATAATAGGCTGGTTTCTATAGATGTTTCAAAAAAATAGGTTGGTTTTCTAATAGGGAAAGTCAAATGTTACTTTAGTTTTCTGGGACCATTTTTCTCTTAACTTCTTTTGATGAAAAGTGTCATGTGGACCATTTCACTTTACTTCTTTTGATGACAAGTGTCATAGAGACCATTTCACTTCACTTTTTTTTATTGACAAGTGTCATGAGGACCACTTTCAATGATTAGTTATCCTAATTTCCTTAATTTTCGCAAAAAAAAAAAACAGCCTATTAATTAGGAACGGAGGGAGTAGTACCGACCCTCAATTTCATTCTACTAGTACCGGCCAATTGGTAATTGAATCAGCACATAAGGTTTTTAGAAATTGAATTGTAAATGACCCATTTTGTATCCTTCTCGGAATCCGTAACTACTCTTAATCTTCTTCAAGCTCCATTAATTCACCATCAATGGAAGACACCACTAGTCTTTTACTGACTTATCTCCATCTCATAAGGCAACAACTCCTTGTTCTTCCATTCCCTGAATCCAACTGCACGCATCCACACCACTTGTTTGCCATCATTTCTGGTGATTAAAAACCTCTCTTAGACTTTCAAACACAGCCACAACCCACAATCTCATGGCCGCAGTACCTTGTTTTCTTCCTAAACATCTGCGGGTAGAAAACATTGTCCAAGAATCTAAAATCTCTTGGAATTCTATCGCACTCAAGTATCAAAGCCATGGCACCTGCTTGAAAATTGGTGATAGAAGTTGTTCAGGTCATTTCCTAAGAAAAAAAAAATGGTTTTCGATCTTATTCCTTTTTGCAATCCAACCAAAGCTCCCCGTTAAACTTTTCTTCTTCTTTTTGATTTGTTTTTTATTTTTTTAATGCAATCATCACTATATTTTTCTAATTGATATGAAGTAGATGATCACTGATCCATATTCCTTCTCCACTCATGCAGATCTCTATTATAAAATTCCGGTATACGGCGGCGGTTTGAGAGTGACTAAGAAGAGATGAAGAAGAAATGTCAGGGATTTCTTATTAGGGATAAATTGGTAACTTTAGGCATGTTTGTGATAAAAATTTGATAAAATTAAGTTAAATTTGGTCAAACATTGACTATAACGGTCGACGGCTGATCTAGGTACCAACCCTTAATTATTTAAATGTTAGGTACCAAAGCTAGGTACTGGACATTTGCTGGGTACCAAACGTTAAATAACCTTTGCTTTTTTAATCAGCATTAACTTTAATTAATATTTTACCAAAAGTCTAACTGTTTTTTTCTCACAGCACATCACAACAACGCACAACAGAAAAGTGCTTTTGCAAAAGCGGCAACAATACCATACTAAGCCTAAATATGTCGTCTATCTAACCATCTGGGGTTAGCCCAGTTGGACGGGAGTCTGACTCTCAAGTAGGAGGTCAGCAGTTCGAGTCTCCGCTCAAACATTGGAGATCTCGTGTAATTACTACTAACTTACTATGGGGAAGGGGCCGAGTTTGCTCAGGGGGAGTAAGCCGGGGGCTACGCTGCCAGGGGGCAGGACGGGCCTATGCCTACTTTAAAAAAACAAAAAAAAAAAAAAAGTCGTCTATCTCCGTATGCATATGGAATATAGAACTAGTGGATTATCCATGTCATGATGGCAGGACATTGATGGTGGCGGTGACGATAGTAGTGGCAGTGCTGGTGGAGGGGGTGGGGCTCGTGCATAGGGCTCGACATTCACAATTTTTCATTTCTCAAAATTTTGGAAACAAAACCTAAGTTGGTAATAGCAGTGGTAATAAAACACAACCAAATTGCTAAATGAATTAGTTAATCAGCCCCTTGTGACATAATCAAACTGCTAAAGGAATTAGTTAATCAGCCCCTTGCGACATAATCAGTCCTTTTATTCGTTTCGACTTTATTCGTAGTTACTCATGAGGCTCGCTCGTAGGCTAACATGGCAACTTGTTTAACTATATATAGTACGTTTTTGGAGCTCAACTTGTTTCTTGGCTTCCTGAAAACACAAGGATACCAAGTACATCACCAACCTTTTCGTTCGGCAACCTATATGGAAAAAACCTAATAAAATCGCAATTAGACCAACTAAATGATCCCATAACAGGTTTCATAGTTTTGAAGAAGAAGAAGATGAAGAATGGGAGGTAGCCATTTCTCAATCAGTTTTGGAAGATCGAAAGGTAATCATCGCAAAACAGTCATCGTCTAAGCCAATTATAGGAATTGGTATGAAATTGAGTATTAAATCCAAAGGCACATGTGTGCTCCCTAATGGCTCTCTTTCGAGTTTAAAAATGAAAAAACCTCAAAAATCTAAAGCTCTTAAGAAAGTATCGACAGATAAACTCTTGGAGTTTGGCTCCTCATGGGGCTTAGAATTTCCACCTCTGAAGACTAATCGTGAAGAAATGTTTAACGACCTCGCAAAAAACCATCCTGATTTAATTATACAAGATGTTGACGAGTCCGCTAATTGACAATAGGCAGTGGTCCTCATTGTGGTATGCTAGTTGCTCTTTGTTGTTTTAGGTTTCATAAGTTGTTTTCTTCTGTTGACACCTTTTGTATTCGTAGAAATGTCTCTACTTTAGCTTTAATTATGTTTTTGTGGGCTTTTCGCTCTTTGTCAGTTGTATTCGCTCGCACACGGCTTGTGTGCATTTTAATCTATTTTCTTTGATCGATCAAATAAAAAAAAAGACCAACTAAATGATCATTGACAACGTATATAGAGTTTATATCTCAACGTCTTCTCAATGAGTATGTATATAGACAAAGAGTCCTTGAACCTGATTGTTAAGAAGAGTATTTTGATGATCTCAAAAATCAATATCCAAGATCAATCTAGTCGTATCCAAATAATCCAATCGGAATTTTGCCAAGTAATTAGACTTGTTATCTATCTTTTGTTTGTAAGGTAAAATATTTTCACCTCCAAACACGAATCCATTCCTTTTCCTACACCCTAGATGGTGATTGAATTGTTGATCGAAGTACCGCGAGAAGAAGCATAGCATTTCTCTCCACGTGAACATTGAATTGGTGGGGGGGATACCAGTTTTCCTATGCGACGACTTTTTGGACATATTTTCTACATGGGTTTCTCTCTCTCGTGGGCTTGGTGGATTTACATCTAATGGACTTTGAAGACAAAACCTAGTTTTGGAAGGAGAGAAAGGCTATAAAAGAGAGAATTCTACAATTTTTGGAAATCATCTTATCTCATATCTTTTCCTTGGAACTTTGCGAGCCGTTTTTGGTTACACAACTAGGGTTTGCTTTTGTTCATCTTCTTCTTTATTCCTTTGATATTTTTGTGATGAACTCCATAGCTATGAGTAGCTAAATTCTTTATTATTGGTTAAGGATGTAGTCCGATTTCTAAAACTTGTGTTTTGCTTTATGTATTAGTTTTCTCTCTTGTTTATCGTTCAATTCTCTGCGGTTTCTATGATCACATGATTGAAGTATTGTGATAGGATTATGGTGTTTGATTAGTTAAGTGGCCAATTAATTGAACTTGCATCTTAGTCCATAGCTATTTTAGGTTTTTCATCAAGCGATAACCTTGAATACAAGTAGCATGATATGTTTACGGTTTGTAGTGATACACTCGTAATCATATGTAGAGTTTGACCATTGTCCGAATTGTTTTGCGTAACGCATGACAATTGCATTGATTAGCCTATTTCAAACTTAATGCTCCTAGGAATTGAACTTGATTAGAAGGCGTTAGGTTATTCTTTAGGTAGAATTCACATACCCCTAATGTGTGTGTTGATGAACTTGAGAAATTAATAGATGATCTTGCTTTCTTGATTCTCTAGGCTTTTGATAACACAAGAGATTAAATAGTAATTCTATTCATATATGCAAACACATGTCTAAGATTGAAGATGAATTCCTTGACCAATATCTCTCTCCATTGATTATTCTCTACAATTTATTTTGCTTTTAATTACTTTTACTTGCTTAGATACAACAAACATACACCGGGTTTTCTAGAAACCGAAAGTTTATAACAACCAACGCCTCTCTCTGGATACTGAACTCTTTCTTATCGCTTACTATATTTATATTTAGTGGATCGAGAAAGTGAAATTATATTTGTCGGTGACAACCGATCAAATTTTAGCCATTGCCTAGTTATTAAGTTTTTAGTTTCTTTTTACAATTTCGCTTTCATCTTTGCTTTTCGTTTCTTGTCTTGTTTCTCACTTGTTTTACGAGAATTGTGTGCAGTGCATAATCTCTCGGCTTCTAAGGATTGGAATTATCCAAGGTGCGGGATAGCTACTCGAAAAGGTACAATACTCCAACCAAGGCGAAACACAACGGACGAGCACGAAGAGGAAGTAGGAGAAGAGATTTTCCAACAACAAGAAGAAGGAAAAGAGGTTCCAATCGTAGAGGAAACACACGTGAAGAACAAGGAGCAATGGGTGATGCAAATCGTTCACTCAAGGACTTAGCTTCTCATAGGCTTGATATACAACGCAAGAAACTCTTTTTAGAGAGGTATTTTCCCGCATCAAAGGCTACTCAAATTCGAAGGAGATTTGTGGGATGAAGCAAAATGTGGGAGAATCTCTATATGAATGTTGGGAACGATATAAGAGATTGGTGGCAAGCTGCCCTCACCACCAATTTAGTGATGCTATGATCATTCAATGTGATTCTAAGAAGGGTTAGTGAAGTGAACCAATTCCAACCGAGACAACAATTTCAACAACAACAACCCTCAAATGGGGTCCAATATGGAGGAGTTGTTGAAATCTTTATGCAAAGAACGGAGAGTTCTTAAGGAGTTGCAAACTCAAGTTGGTTCTATGGCTATGGAGTTGAATCAATTGAAGGCACAAAATGGTGGGAAACTCCCTTCTCAACCTATCAACCCAAAGAGGGTGTTAATGCAATTACATTGAGAAGTGGTACAACTTGTGCAACCCGAAGTAGGAGAAAATCGAGGATTCTCCACAAACTTCGAGGTACCTATTTCTAACTCTAAAACTCCTATTTCTACTTATGTTCCTCCTCTACCTTTCCCTCAGATTTGCAAGTTCTAAGAAGGCGAACTAGAAAAGGAGATTTTAGACGATGCTTAAGTTTAGAGTTTATTTACTAATAATTGAATTGAATTTGCAAGGTACCTCCTCCTCGTAGTCAATTTGGATTCGTTCATTGATTTGTCACGAATAGGCGGAGTTTGAAATATAGGTTTTGTAGGTATATCTCTAGTAAACCTTCACGAGACTATAACTTCGTCCACTAGGGACACTTAGTGGTTTAAAGGCTTGTTATTTACGCTAAAAGTGACCGTAGCCTCGACGACACGGAGTTGTTGTATTTTATTATTTTGTTTGATTTGCTCGAGGACAAGCAAAGTCTAAGTGTGGGGGAATCGATTGTAGAATACACCGTATTTACTATATAGAGTTTATGCTTTCTTTGCTATTTTTCGTGTGAATTATGTATCTTATGTTTGCTTTTGAGTTATCAGGTGCAATGGAGTCGCACGGAGGAAAAGAAGAAGAAATTATCCAAATTGGGCCAAAGGGCGAAATTGTCATCTCACAGGCGAGCTATATGTGGAGCAAAATAAACGCTGTGAGCGAGGACATGAGAATTATTCACACCGAGATGGAGTCGAGAGAAAGAGGAAGAAAATGGAGGCTACTTGAAGTATAGAGAATGAAGAGGAGGAGCTGTTGTTGTTGAAGAGTAGATCGAGATTGATGAAGCTCCAAATGAAGAAGATTCGCCACGGATCGATTCTCCGGGTTCTTGAAGATGAGATCGATGATGTCTTTGTCGATTCAAAGAAGAGCAGATTAGGTTTGAATTGCTCGATCTCGTGATGAGCGAACTTGAGGTGCGGTGATAAACAAAGATGGGTTTGAAGGAAAATGAATGGGGATCGATTTGAGATTCAATTTTAACGCAACAACATACCGAGATTGTTTTTCCAAATTGTTGCGAGCAAGATAGCAAGGTCGGCACATTTCCGGAGTGCAAGTAATTAGACTTGTGTTGATGTTTGCATTGAGCTAAAGACTAGCTTGAGCTCATATTGCACTGGGAGGCTTTTGAGCCTTTGCCGAATCGGTGGTAATTTGAATTGCAGGGACTATGTGTGCGGGGCTATCTTTGTTTGTTGGCCGAGGAGATGAGTAGGTCCAAGGAGTTTGGAGATGGTGTCGAGAAGGACTTAGAATTGGCTTGAGACTGCCAAAATGGGTTACGGAGATGGAATTGGAGGTGCATATGAATGTGAATGTCAAGTGCTGAGACGATTGCATACCTTTTCTCTCGTGGGCTTGGTGGATTTACATCTAATGGACTTTGAAGACAAAACCTAGGGTTGTGAACCCATGTTTTTATATGTTGCATTGATTAGCCTATTTCATTTGAACTTGAGGGTCTTACTTTGATAACACAAGAGATTAATTCTATTCATATATGCAAACACATGTTCCTTGACCAATATCTCTCTCCATTGATTATTCTCTACAATTTATTTTGTAATTACTTTTACTTGCTTGAATCGTCTTAACTTGCCTGCATGCCTCTATATTTATATTTAGTGGATCGCATAAATTGTATTAATCCCCCTCCGCTTATTTTTCACATGCCTCCCCTTTTTAGGCATAAATTGCATTAATTACTCTAATTTCCGGGTAAGCAGAATCGCCTGTGCCTCCTGGAATATTCCAGAATATTCTCTGTATGATTAGTCAACAATCCTTCCAGAAACTTCCACTAGGGTTATGGAATTAACCAATCAAAATGGTGTAAAACACTAGGCCCAAGATGTATAGCATGCTCAAGCCCACAGTGGGCGTACAAATCCGCAAGGTTAATCATCATGGGGCGGATAAATTCGTCGAGTCACTAGCTTGGATCGGCTGGCAACTCTGTTTGACGAGCCAACTCGGCTTGGATCAGTGGGGTGTAAACATCCAGCAATACACAGTAGCGGGGTGGAAAAATCCAGGGAGCACAGAAGTAAGTTACATCGAGAAACACGGGAAGAAGCTCATTGCTGTCGTACGGGTACTGGTCCGGCCGTCGGGTAACTGATGCGGCGACCGTTGCCGCAGAAGACCACCGTCGCCGGAGAAGACTACCGTTGACGGAGAAGACAACCGGTGCTGGAGGCGGTATTCTTCTGATGATGACGTCATACTGACGTAAGCGGCGGAATATGTTGACGGCGTTAGGAATATTCTCACGGCGTTATAACAGACGGAATATTCCAGGGATATTCTGACGGTGTTTCTAACGTTACGGAATATTCTCCTCTCTAACGGTATATGTTGTCTGCTGACGTCACCGGGCAATGAATGTTGACTATACTTTTCTGCTGATGTGGCACTCTCTGGTGGGTTTGCTCTGGTGATGTGGCACCTCATAGCTGATGTGGCACTGTTGATGTGTCGACAGATTGATGACGTGGCATGCGGACGTGTCGGTAGAGATGTGGCACCTCCTTAGCTTGATTTGGATCTTTGCACATTGGTTTCTATGTATTGTGCTAGTGAGGCCTAGTTAGCCATACTTGGCTAATAAGAGGAGTATATTAAGCCCTAGTAAGCCCATTTATAGTGTAAAATATTAGGGGTACAAACATCGCCCCCTCTTAATCCATAACCTGTTATGGGTTAAGAAGTTCGGGTTCCCCAATTCTACTGGTGACTGAATTCGCATCATTCTGGAGTGTTGCATAACTCGCCCCCAAGCGTGTTATGAAGTGTTATGCAACTCGCCCCCAAGTATCGTTTTGTTTGTGAAATGAGGTGTTATATTTCTTGCCTCCAAGTGATTTAGGTGATATAAAACTCGCCCCCAATATGTCGTTTGTGTCATGCTGCTCAATGCTCGCGCAAGGGTGCACTTCCTTGCTGCATTTTGCTCACGCATGGAATGAAAATGAGTTTTTCTGCTATCTTGAATTCGCGCAGAGGGCCAATCCCACTATTCAAGATGCGCGCAGAGTCGAGATGTGTACATTTTCCCATATCTGGATAGGAGAAAATGTTCGCCACATTTGTTGACGTCCCACATGATGGGGATACACTTGGAATAGGTTAAAAATGCTCGAAATGTGCATTTACCCTAACTGCGAGGTGTTGGAGATGCTGCTAACAACAGACTCGAACTGTTACTACTTTTCCGTTTAGGACCGACTGCGGATTCGAACAATCCGCAGCAGCTTATAATTAAACACGAACAATTTTGATAGAATGCGGAATACCAAAATAATATTGAATTAAACATCTAAATATGAATAACAAGATAAGTACCTAATGCCCAACAACAGTTGCCTCGTTAAAACCTTTGTGTGAAAAACCCAGTGGGATAAAACCATCATAAAGGAAAAAGAGTGCAGCACAGCAGGATTTGAACGACACTACTCCTATGCGAATTTAGCTAATGATAAAACTTCTTCAAGTGGAACGAATTCCACGGCTTCCATGGCTTTGAATCTTGAGTACCATCGAGGTTCCTTAGGTGGTAAGAGCCACGGGATGCGGGCCTGTCAACTATGTATGGACCTTCCCAGTTTGCTCCGAGTTTTCCGCAGTTTGGTTCCATTGTGGCTGCTCGAGTTTTCTTCAAAACATACTCCCCTGGCTTGGATGATCGTTCTCTGACTTTACGATCATAGCTCAGCTTGATTGTCTGCTGGTATTGAACCAACTGCTGCAAAGCTGTTTCTCTTTGTTCTTCCAGCAGCTCTTTATCCAAAGCCATTATGCTGTCGTTGTTTCCAGATTTGACAACACGGGTCTTGGTAGTCTTAAGGTGCACCTCAGTGGGTATGAGCGCCTCTGTTCCATAAGCCAGTGTGAATGGGGAGCATCCAGTGGATGTTTTTGGGGTCGTTCGGTAAGACCATAAGACTCCAGGGAACTCCTCCGTCCACTTTCCCTTCTCCTTCTCCAGCCTTTTCTTGAGGTTGTCCATAATAACACGATTTGTCGATTCTGCCTGCCCATTGCTTTGAGCATAATATGGAGCGGAAAAGTTGTGGCGAATGTTCAGGTTCTCGCAGAATTCTTTGATCACTCCGGAATCGAACTGCTTTCCATTGTCTGACACCAACTCATGTGGGATTCCAAATCTGCAGACGATGTTCTCCCATATGAACCTTTTTACGTCGTATCTGGTAAATGTACCAATGCCACTGCCTCAACCCATTTTGTAAAATAATCAGTTGCGACCAGTCTATATTTCACTCTTCCCAGAGCTCGGGGGAGTGGTCCGGCGATAGCTAGTCCCCACTTATCGGCCAGGGACTTAAAACTGGATGCAATTCGTTGGCGGGCCATTTAGGAATTGGAGCGTGCTCTTGGCATGGCACACATTTCTGCATGTATTCTTTAGCATCTTTCTGCATGTATGGCCAGAAATACCCCTGGGTAAGTATCCTGTGCGCGACACTACGCCCTCCAGAATGGTTGCCACATATTCCTTCATGATCTTCCGCCAATATCTGTTGTCCTTCTTCGGCTGATATGTATCGCAAAAATGGCTCCAAAGCTACAGGTTTGCGGTATAACTGTCCCTCGATTATTGAATATCTCCATGCATTCTTTTTCACTTTTGAAGCGGGTTGCTCATCTTCTGGGAGTTCACTGGTTGTCAAATACCGAATGTGACTACTAATTTTCACATAGTCTACGTAATATGAACAGATCATAGAATCCGATACTAAGTAGTATGGATACCTCAGTGGAACTGATACTGTTGAGTAAATAAAAGGTATGTTCGAAATAAGATCTACTCAGAAGATCATATACTAAGTAAGTAAAGATACCTCGCAAGAGAAGATGCTAAGAAAACAAAGATATCTCTGTGAAACAGAGACGATTAAGCAAATAAGCTAAATAAAGAGATATCTCAGATGGATAGATAACTCAGAAAATAGAGATAACTCAGTAAGTAAATAGTTAAGTAAGAACATAATGAAAGTGCAACTAAGTTGATAGATCACCCAAGAGATTACGTGGTTCGGTTAATCTTAACCTACGTCCACGGGTAAAGATGATAAGTTTATTATGGATCTTGTTACAAATGGGTGGAAGAACTCTATTAAAGAGAGTTTGAAGCTCCTAAAGTAAAATAGTAGACAAAGAGTTTTTCCCTAATTCCTAACCAACCCAATTGTCCACTTTCTCTTGAAATGAGGATGGGTATTTATAGCTCCATATGCATCATGGATATCTTTGATGTCTTATGTTCCATCGAGATCTGATGGTCCTTGGCCAATCTAGTACCTTCGTTGGTCGCCCACCATCTCCAATCAGACAATGCCACCTTAGCTTCCTCCATGTGCCATCGTGAACTGTGAACCCTCCGTACAAGTTGTACCTTCGTTGGCTGCGTACCTTCGCCAATCATAGGATGCCACCTTAGCGTCCTCCACGTGCATCGTGAACTGTGAATCCTCCGTACAAGTTGTACCTTCGTTGGCCGCGTACCTTCGCCAATCAGAGGATTCCACGTGCTCTGAGCCCACGTGGTTGACGACTGCGCCTTCGTACTAAAAGCTGTGCAGACTGCTCAGCTACATCTGACAGACAGACACACCCACGTGCCTATACTATAACCTATTGCTTAACAAATAAGCAATCTTGATAGTGATTTGGTGTACTCCGTTGTAGCGTACTTTGCTACTCCCACCTTTAATATTGCGCCATACTTTGATGGATATAACTTCATAACTAAGGAGCCTAAGAAGGGATGTAGCATGTGCCGCTGTAACATAATAAGTTGCTCCACCTTTAATGTTGTGCCACGTGTCACATCAGATTTTTGGTACTCACAGTTTGCCCCTTTTCTTGAGGGTTGTTCGAAGAACGATGCTTAAGAAAAAATCCTAATCCCCCTTTGCTTATTTTGATGAGGTATCATTGAAGTATCGAATACCTTCGAAGTAACTTGCTTAGGTACCCTTGAAGCATCAAAATAATTCGTTGAGGTACCATTGAAGTATGAAAGTAATTTACTGAGGTTCCCTCGATGTATTAACGTAGTTTACTGAGGGAGCCTCGACATATTGAAGTAGTTTTCCGATGTAGAGAAGTATCAAAGTAGTTTACTGAGGTACCCTCGAAGTATAAAAGTATCGAAGTAATTTTCTGAGATACCCTCGAAGAAATTTGCTGATGCACCCTCGAAGTAATTTGCTGAGGTACCCTCGAAGTATTGAAGTAGTTTGTCGATGTAGAGAAGTATCGAAGTATTTTACTGAGGTACCCTTGAAGTATTGAAATATCGAAGTAATTTACTGAGGTACCTTCGAAATAATTTGCTGAGGTACCCTCGAAGTAATTTTCTGAGGTACCCTCGAAGTATTGAACAAGGTTTTGATGTTAATATTATCACACAAATATATGAATGTTTGTATGTATGCAAGCATGTACGTGTGTATGTATGTATATGTGTATATATGTATGCATATATGTATGTATGCATGTATGTATGTATGTATGTATTTGTTTACGAAGTCCACACCTTCATTACTGAAAGCTGAGACTGGGATAGTGGTTTTCACCCCTTTTAAAAGCGGAGCCTTTGCTCGCTGCTTAGGTATTTTTGCTATCATTTTGAACCAGTCGGCACCCGAGCAAGATATAATGTGGCCAGAAGGTATCCCCTCATAGCATGTAGCTGAGTTTAATCTAAGTTTGAACTTATTGCTCAGGTATATATTATTTACCTTTTAGTTTTTCTTTCGGCTAAGGTGGCTCTAAGATGTCTCTTTACTTGCCTGGTATGGAGTTGTTTCCTGGTGTACCTTTGTTGTTGTAACTTCACACCTTTGCAATGGAAGTATACCTTTTGGAACCTTTATCTTTGGTTAAGCTTTTTGCCGTATTGTTGTACCTGCATAAATAAAATACGTACATACGCCAATTGGTATTTGTCACCTTTTGGTAATGTGTGTTACAACATTTTCTTGCTTTGTTGCACAATATTTATGACATAGTATGTCTAGTTTGTTGCACAATCAAGCCATCGCTCGGTGCTAAGGTATGATTAACCTTGGTTGAAAATTCAACGTCCTACCAGAGTATCCTTTGGCCAGAAGGTACCATGGCGGCGAGGGTCCCTATGTGGGCAAAATATTTCCTGTAACCCTCCGCGTTCAGCGCAAAGGCTGATTTACTTCGACAAGGTATCTCTATTAATAGGATATATTGCTTATTATTTTCCTCTTAATGGTATTCATTTGCCCCGAGGATCTGAGATTGACATATGCGCAGTTACGCCGTGCCTTGCCTCATCGTCAATTCTAACGGTGGGGGTAATTTCTAACCTTCGTTTTTGTCGTCAATTCTGACGGTGGATGTCAGTTCTAACCCTTTGTTTTTGCATGTTTGTTTCATTTCACACGCATTAAAAGCTATATTCCAAATCCAAACTTTATATTGATTGCTACGTATATAAGCATACCTTACAATTGTATTACCTTCAACATGTATTTGTTGTTTTTAACTGATGTTGTAGAGGCGACATGATTGATGTATGTTTGCCCCCTTTTGCTTTTGAAAGCTGGTTCTTGCAGCTTTTGAAAGGAAAAGTATTTGCATTTATGGAGCCTTCGTCTGTGTAATTTGAGGTTGCCTCCTCGTCAGTGTCAGCTACATGTTCGTCCTGGGAGCTTCCTTTTAGTTAACGGGTGTCACATGGTACTTTGCGTATAGTGAGATGCCCCTTGTAGGCTTCGTTATGGTTGCAGTGAGTTGCTCTTGTAGACTTCGTTCCTGCATAGAAATATAAATTCCTTTGGCACCCTATGTATTCGAAGGGTGCCCTCTAGGATTGAATTGTTGATTCTTCTTAGTATTGAAGAATTTCTTTTTGCAACGAACTGCCCCTTGCATTAGTCTTTGGCACTTCGTATGTTCCTGAGGTTGGAGAGTTGGGGTATACATATGTATACAGACTTCGTTCTTCGTTGCATTTGAGTTGTGCACTTGTGGGTATACAAATGTATACAAGCTTCGTGCATTTCTAGACTGGGAGTGTAAAGACCCTCAAGCTCGTCAACGCTATTAGACCAGTCAAGAGACGAATTAGCCGATAATTACTCGATTAGTTTAACACGAGCATTAATTAATAGGAATTAATCTAACAATGATCTAGATACGAAACTAGTATCATTAAATAGGTATCGAAAAGTTACGCAGAATGGACTACTCGAACGTGTCTTTCAGATACCAGACGAAGAAGATATCATCAGATTTGTTTGAAGGGCAAACTAGTCATTTTGCAGTTTAAACCGCCTGGATGCCTTTATCCGTTTCTCGGGTGCATTTAACATTTTGGTCGGCCTTATCCCCACAAGTCGAGAAGATAAACTCATTTTCATTTTTTTTCTTCTCTCTTCTTCTTTGTTCTTCCTCTTTTTTTTTCTCTTCAGTTATTCGTGTTCTGCGAGTTTGAGAGATCAAACAGAAGTTCTGTGATCAGTAGATGTTGGAGAGGATCATACAGTAGTCTAGGGTGATGGTGATGATGTTCGTAATCAATTCAGAGTAGAAAAAAGAAGTAAATCAGTAAGAATATAAATTAGGGTTTCTCTGAGAAGATTTAGAAAGTGAAGCAGATACTATTGATAAATGGTTAGGAGTGGGTTTAGTCGATTTAGGAACGGGGTGAAGTTAATTAGATGATGGAGTTGTTCTGAAGTTGAATCGAGGATGAATCAAATAGTTAGGGTTTCTATAAATTGATTGGACGAGAAAGGATTAAGAAGAGTTAGTCGAAATTACAAGATGGGTTTGTTTAATCGAAGATTTTGATTGTTGATTTGGGTTCGAATTATGGATGTGTTGATTTAAGGATTACTTTAGGGTTTTGCTGAGAACTAGTGAAGAGGTTGATTAAGGATGGGTATTTGGAGATCGATTGATTTAAGGCTACATCAGCTAGAGTTGATGAAGCAGCAGTTCAGGGGAGTCTAATACCTGAGTAAATCTTTATGTTTCTTAATTACAATAATTGAAGTTGAATTGTGTATAATCTGATGTAGTTGAAGAATGAGTTTGAGGAGAAGATGTAGATACAGATGTAGAAGATGTAACTGATATGGCAGTGCTGTTGTTAATCTTTGATTGGGTTTATCTTAGATGAATGCTTATATTGTGATGGTGTTGGTGCTGAGATGGAGTTACAGGTTATGATGGTTTGAATTGTTGATGTTGTTCAGTTGAGAGTGTTGCAGTTGAAGCTAAGATGTCAGTGCTTTTGAAGTTCAAGGGATATGAAATGGGTTTGTTGTATTGGATATGATAAAGATATTATGTGTTTTGAATCAAAGAAATTGAGTTGGAATTCAAGGCGAGTCTGGAAAAGGGATTGAATTATAAGTTTGAATTGCATGGAGGTTATGGAATTATTTGACATGGCAGCTGAAGAGGTAATCTGGTATTGGTTGCTGAGACAGAGATACTTGTGATGGTTTTGTACAGAGAATGGAACTGAAGTTGCAGTTAGTCTTGGCTGTGAGATAATGTAAATGGCAGGGTTGTACAGTTGAAGTGGTTGGTTTGTTAAACTGTAGATTGGTGGTTTTGTACGATGAATGAAATTGTTGTTATAGTGGTGAATTTTTATTGAAGTTAATGGAGTTGTGGTTGTATTTTGGATTTCAATTTAGGATGCCATGTTTGGAGTGCAAGTCATGAGCTTTGTGAAGGCGATAGTTGTTGTTATTGCTGAGAAGTAAGAGGAAGTTGAATTGATAATGACTTGGTGAGGAATTGGCTAAGATAAAGCTAATCAGCTTTGAGATGAATATAAAAAGAATGTTGCTTAGAGCTGCAATTGCAGGTAAACTTAGTTTGTAATTGTAAATGAGTTTGAAGTTTACTTTAAATGAATGCATATAGAATTGAAATGTTAAAGAAGTAGAATTGGAAATGAGACTATGTCATGGAGGAATGGTTTCTCAGTTTGAGCTTAGTTAGTGTGTTGAGTCTTGTGATGCACCATTATGATGCAGTTCAACTTCTGGCCTGTGCAAGGGCCTTGGTTAGTATAACCTGAATCAGTCTTGTGGACTGAGTTGACTCACCGATTTTCCCCGACTTGACCTGAGTTGGACCCTTGACCCGATTTGACTCAATTGATCTTTTGACCAGGACCTTGACCTTAACAAGTGGACTTGACTTGGAATACATGTTGACCGTCAGTTGACTCTTTTGTCTGTCAGTGACCGTTAGTTGACCTAGGTGGTCAGGCCTTGTGTTAATGGGTTGGTTTGATGGAATATGGCTTAGAACCATTAGTTAAACTTGTATGAGCCTTGTTTGAGCCTTTTGGCTAAACTCTTAGAGTTCTTGTGTGATTAACAGTTAGTCTTTATTAACAACGATCGATTCAAAGGATGAACCAGTGGATCGTGGATCTCGAGGTAGGCGTGGCTTGTCATCAAAAGAGGTGGGAATTTACATTTAACTCTTTTGTGATTATTGTTGTTTTCTTTTGCAAAAGTTTATGTTTAACAAATTCATGCATTGTTGATTGTGTATTCCATGCATTTGTTTTATTTTAAATTCCGAAAGTACTGTTGTTTCTTTTAATCTTTCCATGGTTTGGAAAGGAACTGTAATACTTTGTTTGTCTTTATCAATGTTTGGGAAATAATAATTTCCATTTGTATGCTTGGGAAAGAAGAATTCACATATGTGGTATATAGGATACTGCTCCTTCGTTTATACCTACTTACTTTCGAGCTTTTATGCTATGGCTAGGGTGATACACCGTAATATTACCTTATGAGTGTGGTTAGCACAAATATTATACATTGTTTGAAGAAGGATTTAGTTCCATATACATGATTGTTTATTTCTGTGAACTGGTTGTCTTTTAATGTTTAGGAAAAACATGTATTGTTTTTCAGATCATTCCAGTGATTACTTGAAAGTTAAATGTTATTTCTACTGGGCACCCATTTTAGGGATGATGTGCTCACTCATTCCAACTTTCAGTTTCAGAGTCAGCTCAGAGTTGCGCAGCGAAAGCTTCAAGGGTTCAGTTCGTTAGTTGGTTAACTTCGGCTATGTTTATTTTGTAGTATATTCAAATTGTAAACCAAATGACTATTGTATATGTATCATTTGAGAGGAGTTCTTGTATTTACTTCAGAGAGGGTTTAGATTCAGATTAATCTTTGTTTAGAACTTCTTTCTTATTGTTTAACAAATGTTTTTGATCCTTAGTGCCTCTTTATTTAGTTAATCTCTTGGATTAGTCAGCTGCTAGATTTGGGGGCGCTACAGTGTTGGTATCAGAGCTCACTATTAGATCTTATATGGGAAATAATAGGATTATCCAGTGTCAGTGAATGAACTAGATTAGTCTAGAACTGGGTTGGGTTTGTGAGATAAATCTTAATCACTAAAAGCTATCAATAATTAAAAGATTTATTTAATTGATTGATTTATTTGTTTGGTTGTTTGTATTTGTAATGAAGTAAATATTGTAGGGTACACCAATAACTTCAGCTTATAAATATTAGAGAATAATTAGTCTAAAAAGTATGAACACGTAGACAATCTAATATTAGAAAAATAGTGAGATCAGTATTATTGATAAATCCTGAAAGTCACATAGAAACTTAGTGAATGCATTGACTTATACGTAGAATCAACAATTTATGAGCATATAAATGTTAATAATATTTGTAAGAGTAGTTAGAATAATAGTTCGACCATCAATGTTAATAATAAAAATTATAATAGTAATTATAGATGATAGTCAAAGTAATAATAATTTTAATATAATAAAATAATGATTAGCATTTATCATTTAGTATCATATTGAACTTAACTTAACTAAAATTTCATTAAAGATATATAACGATAAAAATAACAATTATGATTAAATAGCTATGGAAAATTAATAACGCTTATTCACGGTTAAAATTTTGTAAATTAAACTAATAACAAATTAGAAATATATGTTATGCGTTTAAACTAGATAGTTAATATAATACTTATCAGGCGTTAGACATAAAAAGATGAGGATATAATGTACAAAATAAAAAGACTCAACTTGTTAGTAATTTTGTACCGAAATTATTTTTAATCTAACAAATGATTCAGTAAATCTTAAAAATGAAACAAATATACATGAAGTAGTAATAATAGTATTCAGATACTTAGTGTAATATTATAATTGTAGGATCAGAATATCGCAACATCAATACCTTTGCGAAATCTTTATACAACACACTGCGAAGATATCGCAGACTGGTTACAGAAATGACGCAACAGATGACGACAGCCTAAACACGAGAAAGTTGTGGAGATCTAGCGAGATTTAGGAGTGTCGCGAATTTTAACATTTGTATACTTGCGAGAATATCGCAAGCCAGATCCGAAGATAAAGGACAGCTTAGCTATCACCCACTATGTAATATCCTATATAAAGAGTCGAACATGCTTGAAAGAGGGAGAGATCTTGTGAGAGTAGAGGGAAAGTTTTGAGGAGAGAGAAAGTCTAGAGCAATAGTTGTATTCTTGATTTCATTTCCTCTTTGTAAGATTCTTTAACTCAATTAATAAAAAGTGTGATTGTTGATCTTAAAGATGTGTTGATTATTATGAATTCTTGTGAGGGATGTATTGTGGGATTTCCTGCAACTACATAATGGCGCTAGAAACAGGGATTGAAGGTTGATATTGTGATTTGAAAGAATTTGGAGTAGTAGATAAAGAATTTCATATAATTTTCAACAACTCATTAAGATTGGAAAATAGCTAGAAGAAGAAATACATCAAAACAACCAACAACTATTAGAAGGAGTAGGAGACTTGCTGGAAAAGGGAGAGATGAAATGGAGGAATCTTCAAGAGTGAACACAAGAAATAATGGAGAAAATAAAGTTCAACCGCCAATTCAACGTACACCAATACAAAATAGAACTGTGGATTATGATATAGTGAGTGTACATACTTGGCGATCAGATTCTGTAGATGAAATGGGAGAAGAGCAGCAATTAGGAAGCAATGGACGAGAGGAGAGAGACCAAGAAGTAATTGTAGGAATAATTCATGGAAATGAAGAGATTGCAGCGTTAGAGGCATTGAGGCAAACAATACATGAAGAAAGGCGATTAGAAGCAGAAGAACGTGCAAATATGACAAGGCAAAATCATGAGTTGAGGATGTAAAACATGAGATTACAAAGTAGAAGGTCAAGAAGCACTACAAGATCAAGTTCAAGATCAGTTAGAGAACAAATAAGACGAAATTTGCCTGTAGAAAATGTTAATGAAGAAACTCGAGAGGAAGTACAAAATCCAGACGAAGAACGTCGCGAAAGAAGAGAAGTAATGGAAGATCGTTATATCCAACGTGGTGAAACTCTTCAAAATGGACAAAACGATAGAAATCAGGGAAATAGACAACGTCAGGGGCGAAATAATCAAGATGGCGAAGAAAATCAAGAAGAAGGAAGGAGAATATTACATGAGAGAGAAGTTAAAAGAAATCGACAAATAATTGAAGATGAAATCGAAAGACATTACACTGAACAAGCACGTCTAACTTGCGAAAGGGAAAGACTGAGAGCAGAAGTGGAAGAACAAGAGCTACAAGAGGCAATTCGCCAGAACAATCATGATAATCGAGAAAGAAGGCGTGAAAAAAAATCGCAATAATGGTAATATCAATGAAGAATATGATATAATACAAAGGAGAGCTGAAAGGCGGCAAAGAAGAGAAAATGAGAAATATAATGGTGTGCGAATTCATGAAAGAAATGAAAGAGAATATCACAGAGAAAGACGAGAAGAAAATGATGAACAAGAAAATCAAAACAGATATGAACGCAGAAGAAGAGAGGCGGAGTTAAAAAGACCAATGGATCCAAATTCTGGTGTAAATGAACAAATTTTGAGAGAGCTAGCGGAAATGAGAGGAATTTTAAATAATAAAAGAGAAGGAGGTAGGAGACAACTGGATGAAGCCATAGAAGAAGCTGCGAAAACCCCATTCACACAAGAAGTACAATTAGGAGGAATACCCCCAAAGTGCAATCTACCTGCGTTAACCAGCATTTTTGACGGAACAACTTGTGCAGTACAACACATCAAAGCTTATGTGAGATGTATGCTACAATGGGAAAACCATGATGCTGTATTGTGCAAATATTTTGCATCAAGTTTAACAGGAGAGGCCTTGAAATGGTTTGAAGGTTTGCCAAAGAATACTATAACATCTTTTAACCATTTGCAGGCTACATTTTTAGGGGCGTATATAAGTAACAATTCCTCGCGACCTGGCATTGAAGATGTATTTAGGTTAAAGCAAAGGGTTGGCGAAAGTTTGAAACATCTAACCATGAGGTGGAAGACGATGTGTAGTGATATGGCTGGTTGTGTGGATGAGAGATATCTCATTCTATCATTCATTAACGCTATGTTCGCAACCAATCTGTTATACATTCAAATTTTTAGAATCAAGAATACGATCACAATGACTGAGTTGCGAGAATTTCAGGAGGAGTATATTGCTCTTGAGGAAAAGCAAAATGAGATGGAATCATACCCAGTTGCGAAAACAAATTCAAAAGCAGCGAATGCAAGCTTGTTACCTAAGTTGATAAGTACAGTGGCGAGCACTTCGCAAAGACAACAAGAAAGGATAGTAGGAGATAGTCATCAGAAACTAGTAGCTATGGGAAGTCGTGATCAAGAAGAATTCGAGAGAGAAAGAAATTTCTATAGCCGTGGCGGAAATAACAAAATTCAAAGACTTGATCAACCACAAGAAACTTATGGAGTTCAGAGGCAAAACCATCACAAAGGACGGGGAAGTCATAAAATAATATGGGAATAAATCAAAATGCCACCACTGAATGCTAGTGTGGAGAAAATATGGGAAGCTATAATCTTGATGGAAAACATACCCGCGCCATGGAACATGGGGAGTGAACCACCTCCAAGCGACAGAAGTCATGAATTTTGTTCTTATCACCATTTTCATGGACACTCAACAAATGATTGCAGAAATATAAAAAGAATCATCCTCAGAATGATATATCAAGGGAAACTAAATCATTTTCTAAAAAATCAACCCCAGTCTCAACCATTACCACCACCGCCAGAAATTCGCAGAGTAAATACAACAAAAGGAAGAGAAACATTTGTAATAGAAGTTGGAGCAAAGGCAAAGAATCTGTTTTGTCACTCTATTGTACATTCGTACAGAACGATTGAAGACTTTCACGATAACACTCTCAGCAGGGTCTTCGCAAGAGATACCGATGATAGAGAAATAATGAGCATTGCGAAGGCATCGCCACTGAAAGAATGGCAAAAGCAGACTATTTCCTTCACCGCAGAAGAAGTACCTGAGGATGGCAAGATGCATGATAACCCATTAGTGGTAAGATTGGAGATTAACCCAAAACCTAGTGATGATGAAGATGATGAAGCTGAGAATTCATGGGCAATCAACAGAGTTCTAATCGATACTGGAAGTTCTGTGGATATCCTTTTTTATCATGCTTACAAAACTATGGGAGGAAAAGATGAAGATCTAATACCTTTAACCTATAAAATCTATGGTTTTAATGGTACTGCCAATAAGCCTAAAGGAGAAGTCAATATGCGAATTCCATTGAAGGGATTATCCTCTGAAATTCTGTTCTGTGTAGTCGATATGGAATCACCATACAACGCATTGATTAGACGACCCTGGTTACATGGGATTCTAGGTGTAGCATCGACTTTCCATCAATGTATCAAGTTCCCTCATCCAAGTGGTATTGGCATCATAAAAGGAGATTGGGTTGAAGGAAAGAAATGTTATGAAATTGATATAGAATCTTGCGAAGAAAGAGTTGCGAAGAAGAAGAATTGGAAACATAACATCAGAGAAAAACAAAAAAGTGAAAGATTGATGGTAGATGCAATAGAACAAAGAGAAGAAGAAACGCTGCGAAATCAATGCATGCTGAAGATAAGAAGTGGCGAAGGTTTTGTAAAAGATAAGAAAGTAACAGAGAAAATTTCAAAAATGCAGAGGCAGAAAGTAGCAGAAGTAAGAGACTTAAAGAATGAATGTACTTGTTGACTGCCAAAGTAAAAATTGGGAGAAGAAAGAAAAATGTATGGTTGATTTGTTTCAAAAAAAAAAAAAAATTATGATAAACAAAGATGAGATTGCGAAAGAGCTGATATGCAGAAGAAGAAAATATATTTTATGAATGACAAAGATGAGATTGTGAAATTACAAAAGAGATGATATGCAGAAGAAGAAAATATATTTTATGAATGACAAAGATGAGATTGCGAAATTACAAAAGAACTGATATACAGAAGAAGAAACAAAATAATCAGAAAGGGGCGAACCTTCTATGGTGTACACCCTAGTTCGCGAAATCAAAATTTCGTAAGAGGAAAATGTAATACCTAAAGTGCATCATAGAAGGGGGTCCCTGTTGCATGGCTCAGCGAAAAGGTTACACCGCCCCTGGAACCTGAGTCATGGAGATTTGGGGTCAATAAAGCCCATCCAGGAGAGGTACCTTGGATTTTCAACCTAAGCTTATGACTTAGGTTGGACGACCGAGGGTCTCTTCTAAGGAGTGCGGCATATGATCAAGGCGCCGAGGTACACGGTTGAGCCAAGAGTGCCTGGGGAATTTGAAGTGTCTCGGCCATTCTTGGCAAGTCTTGACGTATGCTGCACTCGGCCCGAAGAAAACCCCACTTAGGGTGCAGTCTCCTAACCATAATACCTATAGGTAAAAGGGATAAGAGGCTGCGAAAACAACTGGTTGTTGTTAAGACCGGATGTGAGGAGTCAACCTTGTATGGTAGAGGTACGCCTCCTTGAAGGGGAAACCAGGGGGGAAGATAAGGGCGGCACCCTCCATTAGGGAGCTGATAAGTGTCTTAAGACGCAAATGTCATGAGGCTTTATTTTCGCAAGAAAATTTAGACTTGTCATATTTGTGCGACAATCCTAAAGAGGCAATAATACAAAAGAGAAAGATAAGACGAGATCAATGGGTCAATACATGAAAGTATAAAGACGTCCTGCGATTTCGTCGCAAGACGGAAATGTCATGGGGCTTTATGTCCGAAAGAATATTTAGGCCTGTCATATTATCGCATGAAAAATATCCTGCAGAGGCAATAATACTAGAGAAACGATAATACAAGATCAATGGGTCATTACATGAAGGTGTAAAGACGTCCTGCGATTTTGTCGCAATGACAAGAGGTGGCAAAATAAGACCTTTAACTAGGAAGGCAAAATAAGACCACATAAGAGAAAAAGAAAAAATGAAATCTTGGAAGAAACCAAGAAATATCTAATTGCGAAAATTCAGTAGAAACAACTGCGAGACTGAGGCATGAATACATGTTGCTATTTAAAAGTAACTTGTTTAATCTTTTATTTGAATACAAATAACAGAGGCAAGTATGGGAATGAATAGAATAAGAACGTGTTATTTGTCTCCATATAATAGATTTACGCACGCATAAAATGAAATATTGATAATATATTGGTTAACCATATTGCAAAAAAGAATTACTTTTTTAATATGTGCAGAAAGGAACAAAAAAGGTAGAACTTGCATTTGAAGATTCAAGAAATTCGCAGTAAAAGATTACAAAGATTGGAGATTAAAAGAATGAATATACAGATATTACAAAAAGAGAAAAAAGGAAACAGAACTATTTCTTGTTTGACTCCTCTTCTTTATCATCTTCATCAGATCCTCTATCAGATTCCTCTTCTTCGCTAGCATCACTGTCAGAAATATCCAGAGGAGGTGCATTCTTGGGGATTTCTTCTCAAAGGCAAGGATATGTAGAATGAGGGATGTTATTGTCGTCGCAGACCGTCTTAATAGTCTGATTGCGAAAAAGAATAGTGCCATTCTTAAAGTTCGCAACAGTAATCTTTAGTTGACTCTTCAGTCTAGAGCATTTATCATTGCGAGAAGAAAGATCCTCTGCGAGCTGCTCCTTTTCAGACTCAAGTTCTTCAATTCTTTTGAGAAACCTCCCTTCAGCTTCTGCGAACATATAATAATGAATCAACAATTTGGTAATAATTTATGAAAGACGAACAATAAATAAAGAAGAACAATTAACAACCTTCTCTGTCAGAAATCATATCCCTAACCAAGGCCGTGTTCTCAGCTTGAAGACTAACATTTACACCTAAGTTATTTTTGGCGTCATCTAGAACTTTCGCAGCCCAAGCGAACTCATCATCATTATTTATGAGAAGAAAGGAACGAATTTGATTATCTCTTTCGCTAAGTACAGCATTTTTGCGGTTAGATTCGTCTCGTTCAATTTGAACCTCAAAAAGAGTTTTCTGGAATTTTGCTAACGCTTGAGCACCTTGTCTAGCGATGCGATCTTTATCATATATGAGATCACTGATCTTGGTTCTTAAAGCATTAATTTCCTCTTTAGAATTAAGATAGAAACACTTAAATTGGTTGGCTAAGCCCAAGCTGGATCTATGGTCAATTTCTAAGAGGCGAAGTTTGGATCTGAGTTCATCTATGGGAAGAGATTTAATCTTGTCATTTGAAAAACTATTTAAGGAATTATTAAGGTGTTCAAGGAGGGTATTATTATCCATAGAATTGGGGAATGTGTGAAGGAGAATGGCTTCATCAGAAAGATTATAGACGTCTGCGAAAATGATAAGTTAGATGAGGGAGGATAATGAGAAAATAAAATAAAGGAAAAATGAAAAGTTTCATACCATAAAGTTGCTTATTGGCATCCTGAAGACGAGATATGTTGTCCTTTTGAGAAGAAGAATCAGCTTCTAATTGTTTGTTCTTCTCGCGAAGATCAACAACTTCAGCTTCCAGTTCTTCGTTTCTCTTGCGAAGTTGAAGATTCTTCATTTCAATAATACCATGTCTCTTTTCCAAATCTGAGGCAACGACGAAAGAAGCTTTCCCAGTCTGCGAAGGAAAATAAATAAATTGTCAAGATATAATATAACTTTAAATCATAATTATGAAGAAAAAGAGAAATGAATGCATACCAAGATACCAAGAGAATTCAAAAAGCTAGGAGTCACTGATCTGGAGACCCCATGAAGAGAATCACCACTATCTAGTAAAGGGGCATCACAGATGTTCGCAAGATCTCTGCATGTGCCAATGAGATGATCATCCCCGATCCCTTGCATGGAGTCAGAGAAGATGCTAGACAGTTGTGCCATAGAAGATTCAGCTGGAAAATCTTCTCTTGCGAAAGAAGTATCAACATCATTATCATCATCGTCATCAGAAATTTCGCCAGATCGAAGATTTGAAGGAGAAGGAGAATGAACTTTTCGCT
Source organism: Papaver armeniacum (assembly GCA_023531295.1). Lineage (NCBI taxonomy): Eukaryota > Viridiplantae > Streptophyta > Magnoliopsida > Ranunculales > Papaveraceae > Papaver > Papaver armeniacum. The sequence goes on along the minus strand of JAJJWW010015024.1, from coordinate 39,431 downwards.
TCTTTGAAGGTGGGGCAACAGATTTCTCCTTGCGAAGAGAACCTTTACCTTTGCCTTTGGTCTTTGCAACCTTAGATCCTTCTTCTTCTTCAACAACTACAACACCAACCTTCGCACACAAATGAAGATAAGAAACAGAGGCAACAATATTGTTAAAAGTATAAAAAATATTTCTTACTTCATCTGTGATGGAGCGTAGAGCAGATAAAGTGCTAGCCTTCCCAGTCATATAATAGCTCGATCTCAGCTTTTTAATCTAAAATTTTCGCAAGAGTTAGAGAACAAGAAAGTAACAACAAATGAAAGATTATGAAGTGAGCAAGATTTGAAGAGATACTTCTTTTTCTTTCTCGGGCCAATTAAATACCCAAGGTTGATAAGTGGCGAGATTCGCAGGAAGCACATTTGAACCTGAAATATAAGGTCCCTTTAAAACCAGTGGAAAGACGCACCATCTGTCGTCTTTAGAGTGACGAGGAATATTATTCTTGCCAGAATGCCAATCAATGTCCTGCATAAGTATTTTATCGCTGACAACATTTTCTTTCCTCTTCAAGCGAGCACCCCAGCGAGTTTTATCATTTTTCATGTTTATTACTTCATAATTTTCAAAGAAACTCTCCACGGTATATTTTTCAGCGAGTATTTCTAAATCCTCATATTCAGGATCCCTAACTTCTTTTGGATAAAGAGATCCTTTACCAGCACCGCGGTTGGCGAATTCAAGCATTAAGCAAATGCAGTCCCCACTCAATTGGTAGATGGCTCGCGAGAATTTCGCATGAGCAAGAATTTCATAAAACAAGGGAAGATTTGGATTATAAAGAGGGATAGGAAGGCCAACGAGAATCTTACCAAGTGAAACTATGATTTCTTTATCATCACAATGATGATTAGAAAACAATTTGGCAGAAAGAATGGATTTAGATTCTTGATTGGGAATGGTAGCTAATGTAAAACCTCTCCCTTCGAGATCTTTCTGAATTCCTTCAAGAGAAGTTTCATATTTACGACCAGCTGGAGCCATTTTCAGTATGGGAATGAAGAAGAAATTAAAGATCAAAAGAAGTAGAAACAAGAAAATTTACAGCAGCATGAGCAGAATTTACGGAGAAACGGTGAAGAAAAGTTGCAAAACAAATGAGAAAGAAAGTAAAAAAGAAGAAGAGAAGAATGAAAAGAATATATATAGAGAGAAGAATTCTCGAGAAGATAAGCTCATTTAATGCGAAGAGTATACGTGAAAGGTTGAGAAATAACGGTTGAAAAAGACGTGTCAAGAAGTGGATGGAAGAAGAGATACGTGTAATAAATTCTGCGTAAAAGTACAGAATCATGTCAATACAGAAGAATATGGAAAAATGAACGGCTGCGGCATTTTGAAGTACTAATTCTCATGACATTCTCTCCTTCGTAGAGAAGACATGAGAAGAGGCAAGATGTAGGATCAGAATATCGCAACATCAATACCTTTGCGAAATCTTTATACAACACACTACGAAGATATCGCAGACTGGTTACAGAAATGACGCAACAGATGAAGACATCCTAAACACGAGAAAGTTGTGGAGATCTAGCGAGATTTAGGAGTGTCGCGAATTTTAACATTTGTATACTTGCGAGAATATCGCAAGCCAGATCCGAAAATAAAGGACAACTTAGTTGTCACCCACTATGTAATATCCTATATAAAGAGTCGAACAGGCTTGAAAGAGGGAGAGATCTTTTGAGAGTAGAGGAAAAGTTTTGAGGAGAGAGAAAGTCTAGAGCAATAGTTGTATTCTTGATTTCATTTCCTCTTTGTAAGATTCTTTAACTTAATTAATAAAAAGTGTGATTGTTGATCTTAAAGATGTGTTGATTATTATGAATTCTTGTGAGGGATGTATTGTGGGATTTCCTGCAACTATAGTAATTAAAAGAAAATAGATTTTTATATTAATAGGATACTTTACATTAATAGCAAAATCTAAAGACTATTAAGATATATTATAATTTTATGCAGACTTGAACTTAAACCATATTAAATTATCAACGCCAATCTTTAACAAGATTTGTTATACGGATTCAATATGAATAAATAAAATATATTATATCAATCTTTACATGAATTTAGAATTATATTTACAAGATTAAGTCTTAGTGTACCAACTGGACTATTAACTTAAGAATAATGATAATAATAACACAATTGATAAAAGTATTTGAGTAATTAAATTAGTAGGAAATTTATAATAGATAATACTTGGAAAGTGTATATATGGTATTACAATAAATTTAAAATTATCAAATATTATAAATTGACGTAAAATTGAATTGGGATTATTTATATTGGTAAAAGAAATAAATGAATAAATAAATAAATAGAAAAATTCAGATGACTAAATTGCTTAAAATGTTTTGAAATATGTATATATTCTATGAAGTAAAATTTTAAATTACATCATTTAAGATAGAAGTGAAAGACTAATTAATATTAATAAATTAATACTTAGTTAATCCAGCACTGGGGAATAGTGAGTTTGGTAATTCTTATGTGTTCCTGTGATACTTGTTACATAGGTAGGCATTGTCAGGCGTCGCGAACCTAGACATGGCAACTGCATTCTGGTATCACTAGGCATAGAAGGAAAACTTACTTCTATTAGTAAACTAATAGATCCCAAATTTTTACTTAGAAACTTTATAATAGAGTATCTTCTCTCATAATTAGAACTAGTAACTTATTGAATAGAAACTAGTATTTTGAACCTAGAACTATAAATTTTAAATCTTAGTTGTAGAAAGCCATATAGGTTTGTGCTTTATTTTTTATGTTGTCTGCACTTAGACAAGAGATGGGAATATTCTATAAGGTGGGGAGTTTTTGAAGACCAGAAGGATGGTTTGATTTTCGAGGACGAAAATGTATAAAGTGGGGAGAATGTAAAGACCCTCAAGCTCGTCAACGTTATTAGCCCAGTCAAGAGATGAATTAGACGATAATTACTCGATTAGTTTAACACGAGCATTAATTAATAGGAATTAATCTAACAACGATCTAGATACGAAACTAGTATCATTGAATAGGTCTCGAAAAGTTACGCAAAATGGACAACTCGAACGTGTCTTTCGGATACCAGACGAAGAAGATATCATCAGATTTGTTTGAAGGGCAAAATAGTCATTTTGTAATTTAAACCGCCTGACTGCCTTTATCCGTTTCTCGGGTGCCTTTAACATTTTGGTCGGCCTTATCCCCACAAGTCAAGAAGATAAACTCATTTCACTTTTCTTCTTCTCTCTTCTTCTTTGTTCTTTGTTCTTCCTCTTTTTCTTCTCTTCAGTTCTCCGTCTTCTGCGAGTTTGAGAAATCAAACAGAAGTTATGTGATCAATAGATGTTGGAGAGGATCATTCAGTAGTCTAGGGTGATGGTGATGATGTTCGTAATCGATTCAGAGTAGAAGAAAGAAGTAAATCAGTAAGAATAGAAATTAGGGTTTCTCTGAGAAGATTTAGAAAGTGAAGCAGATGCTATTGATAAATGGTTAGGAGTGGGTTTAGTCGATTTAGGAACGGGGTGTAGTTAATTAGATGATGGATTTGTTCTGAAGTTGAATCGAGGATGAATCAAATAGTTAGGGTTTTTGTAAATTGATTGGAATTCGATTCGAGAAAGGATTAAGAAGAGTTAGTCGGAATTACAAGATGTGTTTGTTTAATCGAAGATTTTGAATGTTGATTTGGGTTCGAATTACAAATGTGTTGATTTGAGGATTACTTTAGGGTTTTGCTGAGAACCAGTGAAGAGGTTGATTAAGGATGGGTGTTTGAAGATCGATTGATTTAAGGCTACAACAGCTAGAGTTGATGAAGCAGTAGTTCAAGGGAGTCTAATACCTGAGTAAGTCTTTATGTTGCTTAATTACAATAATTGAAGTTGAATTGTGTATAATCTGATGTAGTTGAAGAATGGTATGAGTTTGAGGAGAAGATGTAGATACAAATGTAGAAGCTGTAACTGATATGGCAGTGCTGTTGTTAATCTTTGATTGGGTTTATCTTAGATGAATGCTTAGACTGTGGTGGTGCTGTAAGGTGCTGGGATGTAATGAGATGGTACTGGTGCTGAGATGGAGTTACAGGTTATGATGGTTTGAATTGTTGATGTTGTTCAGTTGAGAGTGTTGCAGTTGAAGCTAAGATGTCAGTGCTTTTGAAGTTCAAGGGATATGAAATGGGTTTACTGTATTGGATATGATAAAGAGATTATGTGTTTTGAATCAAATAAATTGAGTTGGAATTCAAGGCGACTCTAGAAAAGGGATTGAATTATAAGTTTAACTTTCATGGAGGTTATGAAATTGTTTGACATGGCAGCTGAAGAAGTAATCTGGTATTGGTTGCTGAGATAGAGATATTTGTGATGGTTTTGTACAGAGAATGGAACTGAAGTTGCAGTTAGTCTTGGATGTGAGATAATGTAAATGGTAGGGTTGTACAGTTGAAGTGGTTGGTTTGTTAAACTGTAGATTGGTGGTTTTGTATGATGAATGAAATTGTTGTTACAGTGGTGGATTCTTATTGAAGTTAATGGAGTTATGGTTGTATTTTGGATTTCAATTGAGGATGACATGTCTGGAGTACAAGTCATGAGATTTGTGAATGTGATAGTTGTTGTTATTGCTGAGAAGTAATAGGAAGTTGAATTGAGAATGATTTGGTGAGGAATTGGCTAAGATAAAGCTAATCATCTTTGAGATGAATGTAGAAAGAATGTTTCTTAGAGCTGCAATTGCAGGTAAACTTAGTTTGTAATTGTAAATGAGTTTTGAAGCTTACTTTAAATGAATGTATATAGAATTGAAATGTTTAAGAAGTAGAATTGGAAATGAGACTATGGCATGGAGGAATGGTTGCTCAGGTTGAGCTTAGTTAGTGTGTTGAGTCTTGTGATGCACCATTATGATGTAGTTTCAACTTCTGGCCTGTGCAAGGGCCTTGGTTAGTATAACCTGAATCAGTCTTGTGGACTGAGTTGACTCACCGATTTTCCCTGACTTGACTTGAGTTGGACCCTTGACCCGATTTGACTCAGTTGATCTTTTGACCAGGGCCTTGACCTTAACCAGTGGACTTGACTTGGAATACATGTTGATCGTCAGTTGACTCTTTTGACTGTTAGTGACCGTTAGTTGACCTAGGTGGTCAGGCCTTGTGTTAATGGGCTGGTTTGATGGAATAGGGCTTAGTTACATTAGTTAAACTTGTATGAGCCTTGTGTGAGCCTTTTGGGTAAACTCTTAGAGTTCTTGTGTGATTAACAATTAGTCTTTATTAACAACGATCGATTCAAAGGATGAACCAGTGGATCGTGGATCTCGAGCTAGGCGTGGCTTGTCATCAAAAGAGGTGGGAATTTACATTTAACTCTTTTGTGATTATTGTTGTTTTCTTTTACAAAAGTTTATGTTTAACAAATTCATGCATTGTTGATTGTATTCCATGCATTTGTTTTATTTTAAATTCCGAAAGTATTGTTGTTTCTTTTAATCTTTCCATGGTTTGGAAAGGAACTGTAATGCTTTGTTTGTCTTTATCAATGTTTGAGAAATAATAATTTCCATTTGTATGCTTGGGAAAGAAGAATTCCCATCCGTGGTATATATGATACTGCTCCTTCGTTTATACCTACTTACTTTCGAGCTTTTATGCTATGGCTAGGGCGATGCACCGCAATATTACCTAATGAGTGTGGTTAGCACAAATATTATACATTGTTTGAAGAAGGATTTAGTTCCATATACATGATTGTTTATTTCTGTGAACTGGTTGTCTTTTAATGTTTAGGAAAAACATGTATTGTTTTTCAGATCATTCCAGTGATTACTTGAAAGTTAAGTGTTATTTCTACTGGGCACCCCTTTTAGGGATGATGTGTTCACCCATTCCCACTTTTAGTTTCAGAGTCATATCAGAGTTGCGCAGCGAAAGCTTCAAGGGTTCAGTTCGTTAGTTGGTTAACTTCGGCTATGTTTATTTTGTAGTATATTTTAATTGTAAACCAAATGACTATTGTATATGTATCATTTGAGAGGAGTTCTTATATTTACTTCAGAGAGGGTTTAGATTCGGGTTAATCTTTGTTTAGAATTTATTTCTTATTGTTTAAACATATGTTTTAGATCCTTAGTACCTCTTTATTTAGTTAATCTCTTGGATTAGTCAGCTGCTAGATTTGGGGCGCTACAGGGAGCATCGCAATAGTGGTGGTTGACAGGTTGTTGATGAGTGCCAAATATTGCATATTTCTACATCTATTTATTGGCATTTAACTCATCTTTTGTGCTCAAAAATCAGATATTATCCCAGATTCTGCATTTTCTTTGTTTTCAAGAATAAATATTTGCACTAATTAATTTTGTGTTTTTAGGTAATAAATAAAGCTCGGAGAAATTGAGGAGCCAAAAGAGCAAAAAATTGGAGACGAGCATCTATGGAGCAGAAAGCCAAAGCCCACGCGCGCATCAGTTGCAACCCAACTTACAAGACATGGGATTGAGCTAGCCAAGACCCGGCCCACGACCCGGATCCGAGCCCGTCCCTTCCGAACCGTTAGATTTCGCCCATCTGCATCCAACGCCCGCTCCACCATGCACATCATTTCTCGCTGCTCCCGCTCAACACCAAAACCGCCTATAATCCTGAGCCGTGAGATCTTCCACTACCCTAAATCCTACGGTCGCTCCAACCTTCCCATCGATCCTCGCTACATCCGCCCAACACCACATCCACCTACACCTACACCCTTCGACCAAACCCATCTTCTCTTTCTCTTCTCTTTCTTCCTCTCCCGACCAGTTCAGAGAAAACCCATTCTCTTCACCTCCTTCACCCATACCAGTTGCAGACCACCTCACCACCACCATCTCCTTCTCCTGACAAAGACCAACCGCACCAAGACCGAGCCACCGCTCCACCTCTCTATCTCGAGTTATCTCTATCATAGCTTCTCCATACCCTAGAAGCTAGGTTAGAGATAATTGGAGCTAGGGTTTTTCTCCAACATCACATCAATGGAGTCAGAGACGAGACAAGGGAGGAAAGAGGTTTGGGTGTTGTTTAATTGTTGTTTGCAGTGTTTGTGAGTTATAAATTGTTGTCCTTGATGTGAGAGAAAAACAATCAGTTTTTTTAGGGTTTGAGTTCTGTAATTTAATTTTAATCTGTTTTCCTTCTGCATGATGTTCTAAGTACTTAATTAGGGTGTAAATGAAACCCCTAAATTCAATGTCAAATTGATTTGAGTCTCAAGGTGTTCTTGTAGTTTGCAATGTTTAGGAGAATAGTTAACCTTTGAATCGAGCTCACTGTGATCAATGGTACTGTAAGAAGACCATTGATACTAGGGGTTAGTGAAGGGATTGAGATTAAAAAATTATCCATAGGAAGCCTTCAAGGGAAGGCACTAGAACACAGTGAGAATTGAAACTATCTAGCATAGGATTAGGAGGTGAATTCTATCACCTTAATAACCTTCCAATCTGTCACAACACCTTTTTATTACTTGTTACCTTAGAAATAGAGTCACAACTCCAACTCAGTCGTATCGACACCAAAATCGCCACCTTTGTGTTACAACTTTGTCACTTGTCTAGAAATCGATAGTAAGCCACTGAGATCAACTCCACAAAGAACCCATTTCCCTGAGGATCGACCTGTACTTGCCCTTGCTTCCACAGGCACTGTGCACTTGCAGTTACACGTAGGCGAAAGCACATTCCCAAGCCTACCAAGTTTTTGGCGCCGCTGCCGGGGAACTGGTAGTGTGCTGTGTTGCACCATAGTGCTTACCTTACTGTTTTAGTGTAAAGCTTGTATAGATGTGTAAGAATCATCCTTGTTTACTTTCTGTTGTTAGTATAACTTAGCTGAAACTCTTAACATTCCTGCATCCTTGCATCACTATTTCTCTGTGTAACTTAGCCTGTAACTTCTTAGCTGTAACTTTAACTCTTTTTCATTCCCCTGCATCTGTAACTTAGCTGTATCTTAGCACCATCTGTCCATAAATATCACTTCATCTTGCTACATCATTGTTTGGTTTCACCATAAGGATCACTTACACTTGCCACTTTGCTGTTGTTTTGTAACCTGTCCACATCTCAGCTGCATCTCTGGTGTAATGGAAGGTGTTACTTAGGTCTTCATTATTTCAGTTCCTTAGGTTAAGCTTTTACGTCATCTAGTTTTTCATAGCATGTAATGTATCTTGCATGCCATTGTTTATAAGTGCATCATAGCTAAAGCATATTCTGTAGCATAGCTCAGACTCTGCTGAGGACTGTCAATAACCTGTGTTGAAAGTCTCAGCAAGTAGTGTTGTTAGCTCATTGCTCTCAGCATCTTATCACCTTGCAAAATTCCATTTCCATCATCTCTGCATATCATATCTCCCATTTTGCAGAATTTTGAAATTTGCAGTACTAGTGTTTTCTTGTTTCTTCATCTACATCAGCCTGGGAACTAAACCTCTTTGTTGAGCTAGCAGGTACCTATGGTGCAACTGAGCAAACCCAAGGAAGACAAGGGGGAGCAGCAAAACCAATCTGTGGAATTGCCTAAACCCAGTTTTTATACTGGCGGTATTGTATTCTCCCAACCCCATTTCTGCCCTGAATGGTTGTCTTGAAACTGTGAATCTCATTGAGTAGCATTGAATAGTTGATTTTTTTTTTTTTTTTTGGTGTTTGGATGAAATGAACACCATGTATGCTCACTGAATCATGAAATCTGCATGAATGCTGCTGACACAATAAGCATAGTGTATCTCTGTGTACATAGCTGCCTTGTGCTCAACTCCAGCCCCTGAAGCTGTGAGTTTGAGCTGCAGCTTAGACATCCAAGTCTGCTGCAAGCCTTGTGTGAAATCAACTGGGCTGGTTGATGTCAACTGACCCTGTTGACACTTAGAGCATCTCCAACGGGTTGTGATGTGTTTCCTACGTGGTTGGTGTAGGAATAAATCCTCTCAAATTGTAAATTCCAAAAATCCCTAGATTTTAGGACTATTGGAAAGATTATCTCCAACCGATAGAAGTGTAGCTTGATATGGTAATCCACTTGTATTTATCTAATTAGTTGGACATGTTTTCTTGTTTTTTAACTTTGATTTGATTGGTTAAAATTTGGAATTAGATTTATCACATCCTCTAGGAGAAACTCTAAAACCAGAGGACGGATTAGAGGATGTGCTAATAACTAACTCGCCACATCATCCTCACACTGTGCTTCACATCTCCGTTGGAGAATAATTTTTGACAAAAAGTGTAAAAATCCTATGTGGCCTAAAATTTAGGAGTTTAATGTTGTCCCGTTGGAGATGCTCTTACATCTGAGTAATCTACCCACTAGCTGCTGTGCTGTAACCAATTGCCATGAGAGATTAGCTCTGAAGAGTGGGCTGTGATCACAAAACCCTGCTGATATCTGCATGTTTATAACCTCTGAGAATCGAAATCACTTAACTGTGTTGACACCCTGAGCATGTTGTAAAATCCTAGCCTTGTTCATTTGCTGTTATCTTGCTGATCTGTTATCCTGTTGATGCTGTGAATGATCTGCTATTTGTGAAGTTGATATACCCTGCAAAAATCTTAGTGTGTATCTCTCTGCTTTGTTACATCTCGCATCTATAAATTGTGTGTGGGCCTTGTGGTACTTGAATGCGTTTTAACTTGTTTTTCAAACACACAACCCAAAGACATGCTTCACCCTGAGTGAGCACATCCTAATACCCAGTGCACCATACACAGTCTTTTCTTGTCTTGTGCACCTACCACAGACCAGTGTTGTCTTGCTCTGTGCACATAACCCGTGCTGTGCTGTGTAGTTCAACATAGCCAGTGCTGTGTAACAACTACCAGTACTTCTTTGTGCTTAGAATCAGGTGTCATTTTTGTGTAAGGTTGTGTAAGGTTGTGTTCTGTGTTGATCTGAGCACATAACTTGTGCTGTGCATATAGATGTACCAGTGCATAAGCTGAGCTACACTTAAAGCTCTACCATTTAGACCTGCTAAACTGGACAGAAACCCAGTTCCACTGGTTTGCACACAAACTGGGCTGTGCATTTGCACTTAAACTGAACCCAAAACTGGTCTCTGCATAACCTGAAGCCCACAACAACTGGGCTGGAACTCACCCAATCAGCTGGGCCTTACAAACATCAAAAAGCAATCTTTTTGGGCTTGAGTCTGAATTAGTGTATCATTTTTGGAGTTTTTGCTCATCTGTGTTGAACTTGATTGTATGTTAACATGCTAGATGCGCTAGCTAGGCTATGATTGTGTCTTTTAGAGACCAAACAAATCGACTAGTTAGGATCCGCCCGGACGAAATCGTCAAGATACCCGATTCTTCAACAACAAAGCCCAAGCTCATCGAAAAGAGAAACTATGGGTGATGAACAAAACCAACCCCGTAGTCTCAAGGACTACATGTACCCAACTAGGGCAAGCCAGCCCTCCTGCATCATTCTGCCAGCTGATGCTTGTCAATTTGAACTGAAAGCAAGCACCATTCACATGCTACCCGTGTTTATAGGGGTCGATGCTGAAAACCCCTACCATCACGTGAGAGATTTTGAGGATATTTGTGGGACTCTGCGTTTTAACCAAATGCCAGAGGAGTCCCTCAAACCGAGATTGTTTCCTTTTTCTCTGAAAGACAAAGCCAAGTCATGGCTTCATGCCCTACAACCACAGTCCATTAGAACATGGGATGACCTCACAAAAGAGTTTTTCAAAAAGTTTTTCCCAAACCATAAGACGGCGACAATTCGCCAGAGTCTAAATGGTTTTGTGCAATTAGAAGACGAAACTCTAGCAAAGTACTTGGAGAGATTCAATGAATTACTACTCCAATGTCCCCACCATGGTTTTGAAAAATGGAGACTCGTGCAAATATTGTATGAGGGTCTAGATGTTAGAACCCGAACCACAGTCGAGTCAATGTGCAATGGTGCATTTATTGACAAAAGTGCTGATGAGGCTTGGACTTTCTTAATCGAAGTCGCTGAAAAGACTCAACAGTGGGAGTCCATCCGTGAACCAAAAAGGACTACCCATGCAAACAATGTCCATAGAATCGAGTCTGACTTTGAGGGAAATGCAAAAATGGCATCTTTGGCCCGGAGAATAGAAATGCTTGAGTTGCAGAAGAATGTAAAATCTAATGCCCCTACTCTCCGTGACCAAATTGAAATGGCCAATTGTGCCGCATGCCATAGTTCTGACCACTTAGTGGATAGCTGTCCAGACTTACATGCATTTCAAGAGTCTAAACCCGAACAAGCCAATGCATTGTACCATAGGCAAGAGAACAACCCGTATTCTCAAACCTACAACCCAGGGTGGAGGAATCACCCTAACTTCTCATGGTCCAAAGGGCCAGTACAAGGGGGACCAACAAATAACAACCAAGGATACTCATATCCTAGAAACCCCCAATTACAACCACACCCTCAGTACCCTGTAGAGAAAAAGCCTAGCTTTGAAGACTGTGTCGGTCTGTTAACCCAAAATCTTTCACAACTTCAGAAAACCACCGACCAACGTTTCACAAGTCTAGAACTTAAAATGGGTCAAATCTGTGATGCATTGAATGAGAGAGAAAAAGGCAAACTTCCTAGTCAACCCCAACAAAATCCAAAGAATGTGTTTCAGGCAGGCTCCTCAACCTGCAATGAACCTTCACATAGTCAGGCGAATGCCATCACCACTCTCCGTAGTGTTAGAGTTGTTGAGAACAATGTAGGTGTACCACAGTCAAGCGAGTCTAAATCAGACTCACCAGTACACACAACACCGCAGAAAACATCTACTGTAGAGAAAAAATCTGAGCATGTTGATAAACCCAAGAATCCTACCAATATAGATGTTTCTTTGCCAAGTCATGTACCTGTTGCTCCATTCCCACAAAGGTTGGTGCAACAGAAGGGGGGTAACCAATACAATGAGATTTTGGAAATGTTCAAAAGAGTTAACATAAACGTTCCATTTCTCGAAGCAATCAGACAAATACCCACCTATGCTAAGTTTTTGAAGGACTTGTGCACACAAAAGCGAAAGCTTCATGTGCATAAGCGTGCCTTTCTCACTGAGCAAGTGAGCTCCATAATCCAAAACAAGATTCCCACTAAGTTTAGAGACCCAGGTAGTCCAACAATTACATGCACCATAGGTGGCCATACGGTCGAAAAGGCGTTACTAGACTTAGGAGCAAGTGTGTATCTATTGCCATACTCTGTGTATGTGCAATTAGGCCTTGGGGAGCTGAAGCCCACACCTGTTACGCTACAATTAGCGGACAGATCTGTGAGAATCCCCCGTGGTATTGTTGAAGATGTGTTAATCAGGGTTGATAAATTTTTCTTTCCTGTAGACTTCATCGTCTTAGACACTCAACCCATGCAAAACCCAAGTAATCACATTCCTGTGATTTTAGGACGTCCTTTCCTGGCGACGTCCAATGCCATCATCAACTGTCGTAATGGAGTGTTGAAATTGTCTTTTGGTAACATGACCGTAGAGCTTAATGTTTTTAACACTAGTCAACAACCCATTGATTGTGATGATACTGATTTGCATGGGATTAACATGATTGAGAGTCTGATCCAAGACTCTTTGCCCGACATTTTGTCAGTGGACCCTTTGGAAGCATGTTTAGATAACTTTGACTTAGATCTCTTTGAGTCTAAGTACATTGGTGAAATTCACTCTTTGCTTGAATCGGTTCCACCCATGGATATTGCTAAATGGCAGAATGCAGTGGAACCACTTCCACTCTTTGATTCCAAATCTGCCCCACCTCTTGATGTACCACCTAAGCTTGATTCGAAACCATTACCTGATACCTTGAAGTATGCTTTCTTAGGTCCTTCTAATACTTTACCTGTGATTATTGCATCATGTTTAGACACAAAACAGGAAAGTCGACTCTTAGAAGTACTTAAAGAACATAAAGGAGCCTTAGGTTGGACCATCTCCGATCTTAAGGGTATAAGTCCCACAATTTGCATGCATCACATAAACCTTGAGGAGAACACTAAACCATCTAGGGAAATGCAAAGGAGACTCAACCCCAATATGAGAGATGTTGTCAAAGGTGAGATTTTGAAATTGCTTGATGCGGGTATCATTTACCCGGTTCCAGATAGCCAGTGGGTCAGTCCCATTCAAGTGGTACCCAAAAAGTCTGGCATTACTGTAGTTCAAAATGAGATGAATGAGCTTGTCCCCACCCGTGTTACCACAGGGTGGCGAGTTTGTATTGATTATAGAAAATTAAACACAGTAACAAAGAAAGACCATTTTCCCCTTCCCTTCATTGACCAAATGCTAGAAAGGTTAGCAAAGCATAGTCAATATTGCTTCTTAGATGGCTATTCGGGCTACAACCAAATTCACATAGCACCCGAAGACCAACAAAAGACCAAATTTACATGTCCTTATGGAACATTTGCTTATCGCCGTATGCCTTTGGGTTGTGTAATGCACCCTCTACTTTTCAACGTTGCATGATGAACATTTTTTCTGACATGGTAGATAAGTTTCTTGAAATTTTCATGGATGATTTTTCTGTGTTTGGGTCTTCTTTTGATGAGTGTCTGCATCACCTCACTTGTGTGCTGATTAGGTGTAAGGAAAAGAATTTGGTTTTGAATTGGGAAAAATGTCATTTCATGGTTAACTCGGGCATTGTTTTAGGGCACATCATCTCGAAAAAAGGCATAGAAGTAGACAAAGCCAAGGTTGATCTCATTCAACACTTGCCTCAACCTCGTTCTGTGAGGGACATAAGATCATTCTTAGGCCATGCGGGTTTTTACCGCCGATTCATCAAAGACTTTAGTAAAATTTCAAGACCCTTGTGTAATCTTCTTGCGAAATATGTTGCATTTGTCTTTGATGATGCTTGTAAGAAAGCATGGGAGCAACTGAAGGCTCTCCTTACATCTGCCCCTATAGTCAGACCACCTGACTCGACCTTACCATTTGAGATTATGTGTGATGCGTCTGACTATGCTGTAGGAGCTGTTTTGGGCCAGCGAGTAGACAAACTTCCTTATGTGATCTACTATGCTAGTAAAACACTTAATGATGCTCAACTGAATTATTCCACTACCGAGAAAGAGTTGCTAGCTGTCGTGTTTGCATTAGATAAGTTTAGATCTTATTTGATAGGGTCTAAGGTCATCATATATTCGACCATGCTTTGCACCGAGATATCTTTTGTCTAAAAAAGATGCTAAGGCTCGTCTAATTCGATGGATACTCTTGTTACAAGAGTTTGACCTCGAAATTCGAGATAAGAAAGGGTCAGAGAATGTTGTTGCTGATCACTTGTCTAGGTTGAATGTTGAATCTGCTGATGAATCCGTGCTGATTAGAGAATCATTCCCTGATGAACAATTGATGCTTGTGTCTGAAATGCCATGGTTTGCTGATATTGTGAACTACCTTGCTACAGGTAGAATGCCCTTGCATTGGTCTAAACAAGACCGTTCTAAATTCTTGGCTGAAGTTAAACATTTCCTTTGGGATGACCCATATTTGTTTAAGTACTGCCAAGACTAAATCATTAGGCGATGTGTCCCCAATTCTGAACAAAGGGACGTCATCTCTTTCTGTCATGACCATGCATGTGGAGGCCACTTTAGTGCCAAGAAAACTGCTGCAAAGATCTTGCAAAGCGGTTTCTATTGTCCAACACTGTTTAAGGATAGCCATGCTTTTTGTGTTGCTTGTGACCGATGCCAGAAATTAGGAAGTATCTCTAAGAGAAACATGATTCCCTTACAACCCATTTTGATTGTTGAGCTGTTTGATGTGTGGGGTATTGATTTCATGGGTCCATTTCCTAACTCTGAAGGTAAGTTATACATTCTTGTTGTTGTTGATTATGTCTCTAAGTGGGTAGAGGCCATTGCATCCAAAACCAACGACCATAAAGTTGTTCTTTCTTTTCTTAAGGAAAACATTTTCTCCCATTTTGGAACCCCTAGAGCAATAATCAGTGATGGAGGTAGTCATTTTTGCGATAGACCTTTTGAATCACTAGTGCGCAAGTATGGAATCACTCATAAGGTAGCAACACCTTACCATCCTCAAACCAGTGGCCAAGTAGAAGTTTCTAATAGGGAAATTAAGCATATCCTTGAGAAGACTGTCAATCCTTCTAGGAAAGATTGGTCTTTGCGCTTAAATGATGCTTTGTGGGCCTATAGAACTGCATACAAGACTCCCATTGGGATGTCTCCTTACAGACTTGTGTACGGTAAAGCATGTCATCTACCCGTTGAGTTAGAACATCGTGCATATTGGGCTGTAAAGAAGTTGAATTTTGATCTTGATAAAGCTGGTAACCAAAGAAAACTTCAACTCAATGAGTTAGAAGAATTGAGAAATGATGCATATGATAGTGCCAAAACGTACAAACAAAGAATGAAAGTGTTTCACGACAAGCGCATTCTGCGCAAGTCCTTCACACCAAGGCCAAAAAGTTTTATTGTACAACACTCGTTTGCATTTGTTTCCAGGGAAGTTACGTTCTCGATGGTAAGGACCATTCTTGGTACGTACCGTTTTCCCCCATGGAGCCGTTGAAATCGAAAACCCAGCAACCAAGAACATCTTCAAAGTCAATGGTCAAAGATTGAAACCATTTCTGGAGCATCTTCCACTAGAAGTTGAGACCGTAGACTTGGAAGACCCCATCTATGTGGACTGAACTAGTTCACTTGTGTACATACATATGGACTAAAAATCCATTCTATTTCCCTTTTCTTTTTCTTTTTGCATAGTTCTTATTTGTGCTAACCAACCTTTTTGTCTTGCGCTCTGGTTGTTTGCTTTCAAAGCATTCATCCTCCTTTGGTTTAGCAACATCATTGTACATCCTAGAATAATCTCTTCCCTTTTCTTTACTCAACATAGTTCTCTTGGTATGTGACTGTTTAAATTCTTATCATTTGTTGACACATTGAGGACAATGTTTGATTTAGGTTTGGGGGTACATTTGCATTTGCATTTAGAGTTTTTAGTCTTTTATTTTAAAAAAAAAAAAAATAATAAAAAAAAAAAAACTCTTTGTAAATACTTGCATAAAAACCTCCAACTTTTAGAGATTTTAGAGTCACTAGCATGCTTCTAGCTATGTTCACATAGAGAGTCTGACCGAAATAACAGAACTTGGAAGTACTGGAGAACACAATCGGGTTTCTTAGTTGATTAGAGCGTTAAAGTTGGATTTAACCATACCGGAGGGCGAATTAGGTGTTGTTTAGATATTCGGTAGTAGAATTGTGATCACCCATAGTGGAGACTACCCATTTTTACATCAAGCGAGGCACCGACCTTCATTTTTTGTGACTTTCTAAAAATCATTAGAGTGTGTGTCACCGTACGTCAATTCCGGGTAGGAATGGTGAGCTACCCAACTTCGCACCACTTTCAAAGACTATTTTTGATCTCTTGAGTGCTAATTTTGTCAATCATGAGGGTGACGTTTAAAGATGAAAACTCCTTCTAAATATCGATTTGCAGTTAGCATCACTCTCTCCCTCTAAACAACATCAACAGATTCATAGAAACACATCGTCGTCAGCAAGCGGAGCACCATCAGAATATTTGAAGAAAAGTTGAGATAGTCCAAGGTTTACATGCAACAAAGAAAAGAAAAGAAAATAAGATGAGAATTAATGAAGTTTGTGAAATCAAGACAATACAAGTTGTGAAAATTTGAGTTTTATTGTTTTATTGTTATTTTTCATTTCAAGTTAAAAAAAAAAAAAAAAAAAAAAAATGTTTGTCAAGTTTTTGTGAAGTTCAGAAGTTCATCATCAACTATTGAAGACCGAAGACCGAAGATTGAAGACGTTTCTATGAATGCTAAGAGAGAGTGATATTAATTGCCGATCGGGTGAGAAGGTAAGTGAGTACTCCCATCCTTGCTAATGGTTGATTTCCTTTCTTAGAGATCATCAGAAAAAGATTCTTTTTGTCCACAACTCTGTGGAGTCTCCAAATTATTTCGGAAGGTTATCCTTCTCATCTTCAACGTGTGCAGGATTTCTCTCTTTATTCCTTCCTGCACACATGAGAGACTAAAAAGCGGTCTTTTTGAGTGCAATTATCATAAAACCCTAATGGTGAGGCAGAAGTCGAGGCTTATGATCACAATCGAATCCGAATTCTTTCATATGGTATGGTTACTTCTCGCTCAAAGACTTAAGGTTGAGAATGCGTTCTTTGGTAGTTCTAACTTCTTGTTACTAGCATGCAGAAACTCTATGTCCTCATAGCTCCTTGGATGCTTGAGACTCTTTTACACTCTGAAGTTGGAGAAGGTTTTGTGGGTACACCTCTGGTAAACCCTCACGAGACTACAACTCGTCCACTAGGGACACCTAGGGGTTTAAAGGCTTAGTGCATACGCTAAATGCATTCGAGAGACCCGCGACAGTGGTATAGTTAGGATTTCCTAATTTATGTTTCACTTGAGGACAAGTAAAATTCAGGTTTGGGGGTATTTGATGAGTGCCAAATATTGCATATTTCTACATCTATTTATTGGCATTTAACTCATCTTTTGTGCTCAGAAATCAGATATTATCCCAGATTCTGTATTTTCTTTGTTTTCAAGAATAAATATTTGCACTAATTAATTTTGTGTTTTTAGGTAATAAATAAAGCTCGGAGAAATTGAGGAGCCAAAAGAGCAGAAAATTGGAGACGAGCATCTATGGAGCAGAAAGCCAAAGCCCACGCGCGCATCAGTTGCAACCCAACTTACAAGACATGGGATTGAGCTAGCCAAGACCCGGCCCACGACCCGGATCCGAGCCCGTCCCTTCCGAACCGTTAGATTTCGCCCATCTGCATCCAACGCCCGCTCCACCATGCACATCATTTCTCGCTGCTCCCGCTCAACACCAAAACCGCCTATAATCCTGAGCCGTGAGATCTTCCACTACCCTAAATCCTACGGTCGCTCCAACCTTCCCATCGATCCTCGCTACATCCGCCCAACACCACATCCACCTACACCTACACCGTTCGACCAAACCCATCTTCTCTTTCTCTTCTCTTTCTTCCTCTCCCGACCAGTTCAGGGAAAACCCATTCTCTTCACCTCCTTCACCCATACCAGTTGCAGACCACCTCACCACCACCATCTCCTTCTCCTGACAGCACCAATCGCACCAGTAGCCACCTGCTCCGCCTCTCTATCTCGAGTTATCTCTATCATAGCTTCTCCATACCCTAGAAGCTAGGTTAGAGATAATTGGAGCTAGGGTTTTTCTCCAACATCACATCAATGGAGTCAGAGACGAGACAAGGGAGGAAAGAGGTTTGGGTGTTGTTTAATTGTTGTTTGCAGTGTTTGTGAGTTATAAATTGTTGTTCTTGATGTGAGAGAAAAACAGTCAGTTTTTAGGGTTTGAGTTCTGTAATTTAATTTTAATCTGTATTCCTTCTGCATGATGTTCTAAGTACTTAATTAGGGTGTAGATGAAACCCCTAAATTCAATGTCAAATTGATTTGAGTCTCAAGGTGTTCTTGTAGTTTGCAATGTTTAGGAGAATAGTTAACCTTTGAACTGAGCTCACCTTTGATCAATGGTACTGTAAGAAGACCATTGATACTAGAGGTTAGTGAAGGGATTGAGATTAAACAATTATCCATAGGAAGCCTTCAAGGGAAGGCACTAGAACACAGTGAGAATTGAAACTATCTAGCATAGGATTAGGAGGTGAATTCTATCACCTTAATAACCTTCCAATCTGTCACAACACCTTTTTATTACTTGTTACCTTAGAAATAGAGTCACAACTCCAACTCAGTCGTATCGACACCAAAATCAGTTCACCTTTGTGTTACAACTTTGTCACTTGTCTAGAAATCAGATAGTAAGCCACTGAGATCAACTCCACAACAACCCATTTCCCTGAGGATCGACCTGTACTTGCCCTTGCTTCCACAGGCACTGTGCACTTGCAGTTACACGTAGGCGAAAGCACATTCCCAAGCCTACCAGTTGCGTCTGCTTATGTTCCATCGTGTGACTCCTCGTAGCTGAGTATGGTTTGTAGCCTCGTTGAGTATGCATACACCTACGGACACAGGCTTTGTTGACTTGTATATTCGTAGATTTGGAATGAATAACCTATTCTTCGCAATGGTGAGTCTGCCTTTAACAGGATTCACTCACATGCATGCTTGGTAGTGGTGAATATTCCTTTAACGGACTTGACTCCCATGTATGGTTGCAAGTGGTGAGTATGCCTTTAACGGGTTTCGCTCCCCTGCATACCTTCGGATTCAGACTTAAGTTGTAAAATACAACCATTGCTGATGTCTTTGGCTCCAATTAGCATGACCTCCACCTTCGTCTATAAGTCTGCTTTAGGAGGATTGACCTTCGTTGATGATGTTGATGCTACCCAATTATAGTAGCTCATAGAGCTATTGCTTGATGAACTCCGTCTAACTGAGTATACAAAGCTATAAACTTTGAGCAGGTAATGTCTTCCGATGACATTCTTTTGCCCCCAGAAATTCGCAAAGCGATAAGCTTAAGAATTTTAGAGGAACAAAGCTTTGTCCTTCCATGCGAGTTGTATTTTGAACCTTTGTCCTTGCGCTTCATATTGGTCCCTAGTTGCTCATACTTAGATACGTACAAGCCAAGGACAGTCTCCGTAATTGTCTTAGGCTGTTGAGAATGTCTATAAATACATTCGAGCCAAAGATAAGCTTCATTTTTGACCCTGGATGCTCATACTTAGATACGTACGAGCTAAGGGTAGCCTTCGTAATAGTCTTTGAGAATGTATATGGACACGTTCGACCCAAAGATAACCTTCGTATTTTCCCTTGGATTCGTGTACTTAGATACGTACAAGTCAAGGACACTCTTCGTAATTGTGTTTGGCTATATGAATACACACAAGCCAAAGATAAGCTCCATCTTTGCCCATGTATACTCGTACTTAGATATGTAAGAGCCAAGTGTAGCCTTCGTAATAGTCTTTGGCTGCTGAGAACGTGTATGGACATGTTCGAGCTGAAGATAAGCTTCGTATTTTCCCTTGGATTCGCGTACTTACATATGTACGAGCCAAGGACAGCCTTCATAATTGTCTTTGGCTGTTGAGAATGTATATGAATACATTCGAGCCAAAGATAAGCTTCATCTTTGCTCCTGGATGCTCGTACTTAGGTACATATGATCCAAGGACAGCCTTCGTAATAGTCTTTGGCTATTGAGAATGTATATAAATACATTCGAGCCAAAGATAAGCTCCATTTTTTTCCCTTGGATGCTCGTACTTAGATATGTACGATCCAAGAACATTCTTCGTAATTGTCTTTGGCTATTGAGAATGTGTATAAATATATTCGAGCCAAAGATAGGCTTCGTATTTGCCCTTGGCTGCTCGTACTTAGATATGTACGAGCCAAAGGCAGTCTTCGTAATTATCTTTGGTTGTTGAGAATGTATATAAATACATTCGAGCCAAAGATAAGCTTCATCTTTGCCCCAGGATGCTCGTACTTAGATACGTAAGATCCAAGGACAGCCTTCGTAATTATCTTTGGCTGTTGAGAATGTGTATAAATACATTCGAGCCAAAGATAAGCTTCGTATTTGCCCTTGGCTGCTCGTACTTATATATGTGCGAGCCAAAGGCTGTCTTCGTAATTGTCTTTGGCTGTTGAGAATGTATATAAATACATTCGAGCCAAAGATAAGCTCCATCTTCCCCCCTGGATACTCGTACTTAGATACGTAAGATCCAAGGGAAGCCTTCGTAATTGTCTTTGGCTGTTGAGAATGTGTATAAATACATTCGAGCCAAAGATAGGCTTCATATTTGCCCTTGGCTGCTCGTACTTAGATATATGTACGAGCCAAAGGCAGTCTTCGTAATTGTCTTTGGTTGTTGAGAATGTATATAAATACATTCGAGCCAAAGATAAGCTCCATATTTTCCCATGGATGCTCGTACTTAGATACGTAAGATCCAAGGACAGCCTTCGTAATTGTCTTTGGTTGTTGAGAATGTGTATAAATACATTCGAGCCAAAGATAGGATTCGTATTTTCCCTTGGCTGCTCGTACTTAGATATGTACGAGCCAAAGGCAGTCTTCGTAATTGTCTTTGGCTGTTGAGAATGTATATAAATACATTCGAGCCAAAAATAAGCTCTATTTTCGCTCCAAGGCTTCGTAATTTTGACCTTCGTATTTCCGTTTCCTGAGAGTAAAGAGAAAAAGGGGTAGGGTACGTTCCTAGTAGCCCCATTACGGAAATAAAAAAAAAATTAAAATTAAAAGTTTAGTATAGAACTTAACAGAGATATGTTTGCTGAGTTCGTATTTAATAGAACTGTCCAATGTTTGGGACTTAGTTCCTAAATGAACCTCAGATTCAAAAATGGCAGAGAGTACTGCAAGCTGAGTAAAAGAAGGCGTATGCGAAAGAAAACGACCCTCAGCTCATAAATAACCTTAGGGATTTTACTCCAAAACTTTTACTGAGATTCCTTCGAAAACGGAGGTGTCCAGATCCAGAAAAGGTTTGCTCAAATATTAAAAAATGACAGAGAATACCGCAACCTGAGTAAAAGAAGGCGTCTGCGAAAGAAAACGACCCTCAGCTCATAAATAACCTTAGGGATTTTACTCCAAAACTTTTACTGAGGTTCCTTCGGAAACGGAGGTATCCAGATTCAGAGAAGGTTTGCTCATGAGTAAGCAAATAACAATAAAATAGTAGTTTTTTGAGCTTTGAAAAGTGTTTTTAATGGTGTCACATAACCACTTTTTGTAGATCCGTAAGATTTCAAGTTTTTTTTCCTTCCAAGGTTTAATACTCGAAAACTTGTCAAAGAATGATAAATCTTTACTAGAAAGTAAGATCCAACTCTCTTATTCTTAGATCCGATCTTCCAACGAAGATCTAAAGAAAAAAGATGATGAAATAGGAAAAATAACGAAAATCGAGAGCTTTTCGGTCCAGCTCGTTTCTAGCGCCAAATTGTGACTACTAATTTTCCCATAGTCTACGTAATATGAACAACTCATAGAATCCGATACTAAGTAGTATGGATACCTCAGTTGAACTGATATTATTGAGTAAATAAAAGGTATGTTAGAAATAAGATCTACTCAGAAGATCATATACTAAGTAAGTAAAGATACCTCGCAAGAGAAGATGCTAAGAAAACTAAGATATCTCTGTAAAACAGAGACGAGTAAGCAAATAAGCTAAATAAAGAGATATCTCAGATGAATAGATAACTCAGAAAACAGAGATAACTCAGTAAGTAAATAGTTAAGTAAGAACATAATATAAGTGCAACTAAGTTGATAGATCACACAAGAGATTACGTGGTTCGGTTAATCTTAACCTACGTCCACGGGTAAAGATGATAAGTTTATTATTGATCTTGTTACAAATGGGTGGAAGAACTCCATTAAAGAGAGTATGAAGCTCCTAAAGTAAAATAGTAGAGAGAGAGTCTTTCCCTAATTCCTAACCAACACAATTGTCCCCTTTATCTTGAGATGAGGATGGGTATTTATAGCTTCATATGCATCATGGATATCTTTGATGTCTTATGTTCCATCGAGATATGATGGTCCTTGGCTAATCTAGTACCTTTTGTTGGTCGCCCACTGTAAAGACCCTCAAGCTCGTCAACGCTATTAGACCAGTCAAGTGACGAATTAGCCGATAATAACTCGATTAGTTAACACGAACGTTAATTAATAGGAATTAATCTAACAACGAATTAGATACAAAACTAGTATCGTTGAATAGATCTCGAAAAGTTACGCAGAGTGGACTACTTGAACGTGTCACTCAGACATCGGCCGAAGAAGATATCTGTTATTTTAGGAAAAGGGTAATTTGGTCATTTCATATTAAAGTGTTATCAAGGCAACCGACTTTTCTTATCATGGCACCCTATGTGGATAACTCAAAAGCAAATCGATAAGGTTGAGGATTTTCTATTTCTCTTTCATTTTCTTTTCTTCTCCTTTCTTCTTCTTCCCGTTTCTCCCTTTCTCCGTTTCTCTGTGGTTGATGAATTCGAGAGTTTAGATTAAGATTTTGAGATTGAAATATGAAGGGGAAGGTCAGGTTATGAATGATGGTGATTGTGTCCGTAATCGATTCAGAATAGAAGGAGGAAGTAAATCAGTAAGAATAGAATTAGGGGTTCTCTTAGAGTTGTGTAGAAGTTCGATTGGTGATGAATAAGATCGAATCAAAGATGGGTTTGAAGATTATTACTTGAAGATGAATATGGTTATGTCAATATTAGAGGATTTGATTCCAAGGAAGATCTCAATTCGAGAGAGTTATAGAGTTAGGGTTCTGTGAGGAAAAAGAAAAGAGGATTAAGGTTTCTGCGAAGAAGAATTGGATTGTGATGGTGATTCTGATGAAGGACTTAATTGGGAATCGAGAAGATACAGAGATGGAAGAATAAGAATTCAATTGAAGAACTAGGGTTTGGAAAAAATGATTGAAGTTTGATTTAGTATGAACAAGAAGAAATTAAAGGTTGGGTTCGATGAATTGAATATTATTTTGGGGTTTACTGAGAATCAGTGATGAGGTTGATTAAGGACGGGTATCTGGGGATTAATTAATTTGAAGTTACAGCAGCTGGAGTTGATGAAGCAACAGTTCATGGGAGGCTAATATCTGGGTAAGTCTCTATGTTGCTTAAATTCCGTTTTAGAGTTGAATTGGTGGGTTGTTGGTGATTTGAGTTAAGTGAAGCAGGGATTGAATGCAATTTCCAGAGTAACACTTATCAGAGGTAATTGTTCTGATTTCATCGTTGTATAATTTTGTATTGAAACTGAGATTGAGATAACAATGGAATGAATTGATGTTTTGAAGTTATTTGGTGATGAATTGAAGAGATGGGGTTGGGTCTGTTTTTGAGAATTTTGATAATTAGATGCAGAGAATGAGATAGTAATGATGTTGTTGTTGTTAGGAAATGTGTCAGAGAAGAATATGGATGGATGCTAGAGATTGTTGCTTGAGCTGAGACAATTAGGAGTTGGTGTGAGTTTATTCAGTTGAGGTTGAGGAATGAAGTGTTGTAGGTGAATAAGATGGTCAGTTGTGTATTGCGATTGAGGTTAATGGAAATGGTGGAGATGCAGTTGAATGTATGCGATATTGAATTGTAGGAATGAATGTGGCAATGTTGTTGGTGCTGAGTTGGTGGAGAAATTATTGGAGATGGTAGTGGTTTTGTCAGTCACAGGCTATTGGAGATTGATTTAGTAATGGTGCTGGTTCTGTAATTGTTGACGTTGAAGCGTGGAAAGAATGTTGCAGTTATAACTAATGGGTTGTAAAGGTTATGTTTGTTGGTTGTTGCAGAGAAGAACTAGCAGTGATGAAGATGTGTATGGAAAGGCCATGGGGTTGAGTTATAAATTTGTAGTGTAGAGAACTGGTCATGATTGTGTTGTTTGATTTGAACTGATTTCAGTTGAAGTAGTAATTAGCTTGGCCGCAACTGATGGACTATTTGTAGATTGAATGTTGCTTGGAAATGCAATTGCAGGTAATTGTAATTTGAGTTCTGAAGTTTAATTATGAATTATTATTGAATGATTAAGAAGATATTGTAGTTTAACATAGAGTAGGAATTGGAACTATAACATGGAAGTTGGTTTCTCAGTTTGAGCTTAGCTTAGTTGAGTCTTGTGATGCACCATTATTGTGCAGTTCAGCTTCTGGCATGTGCAAGGGCCTTGGTTTGTATAACTTGAATCAGTCTTGTGGACTGAGTCGACTCACCGATTTCCCTGACTTGACCTGAGTTGGACCCTTGACCCGATTTGACTCAGTGGACCATTTGACCAGGACCTTGACTTGACTTGGACGTAGACTGTTAGAGACCCGTTGACTGTTAAGTTTGACCGTTAGTTGACTTAGATGGACCAGACCTTTTATTAACGGGCCGGTTTGATGGGCCGGGCCGGAGTAAGCCCGCGGCTTAGGATTAGTTTTTCTTAATTAGATGAATTGGACCCCTTTTGGTCCGAATTAGACTTTGTTTTCTTCTACAATGTTGTAGATATTCATAAGACTTAGCTATGTACTATAGAATCAACCTAATTGGAATATTAAACTCTTAGTTATGTTAAAGGTAGAGAATGAGATCCCATAATGGCTTGGAACCATTAGATAGTTCACTTAGCTTATAACTGGAACTTGTATGAATTATGTTATGAGCCTTGTGTGAGCCGTTTGGCTAGACTCTTAGACTTCTTGTGTGATTAATAGTTAGAATGTATTAACAACGATCAATTCAAAGGATGAACCGGTGGATCTCGAGGTAGGCGTGGCTTGTGATAAAAAAAAAGGTGGGAATTTATATTTAACTCTCTTGTGATTGTTGTTGTTTTCTTTCACAAAAGTTTATGTTTAACAAATTCATGCATTATCTGCTTGTGTATTCCTTGCATTGTTTTATTTTGAATTCCGAAAGTATTGTTGTTTCTTTTAATCTTTCCATTGCTTGGAAAGGAATTGTGATGCTTTGTATGTCTTTATGAAATGTTCGAGAAATAAGAATTTCCATTTGTATGCTTAATAGGTGTGTAAGGAAGTGATCGACACCTATTAGGAAAATGATAGGTGTGTAAGGAATTGGTCGACATCTATCTGGAAAACAAGATTTTCCATCTGTGGTATATATGATACTTCTCCTTCATTTATATCTACATGAATTCGAGCTTTTATGCCTAATAGGTGTGTAAGGAATTGGTCGACACTAATATAAACTAATAGGGTGTGTAAGGAATTGGTCGACACTCAATATATACATTGATTGAAGAAGGAGTTAGTTCCATATACATGATTGATTAAATCTGTTGATTGCCTTTTAATATATAGGAAAAACATGTAATGTTTTCTTGATCATTTCAGCGATTACTTGAAAGTTAAATGTTATTCCTACTGGGCACCCATTTTAGGGATGATGTGCTCACCCATTCCCACTTTCAGTTTCAGAGACAGATCAGAGTTGCGCAGTGAAAGCTCCGAGAAGTTGACTTCTTTAGTTGGTTATAATCTGATATGTTTATTAAGTTGTATATTCTATTTGTAAACCAAATGACTGTTGTTTATGTATCATTTGAGAGAAGATCTTGTATATATATTTTTGAGCGGGGTTAGTTTTGGGTTAAGTTTTATAGCAGATTTCTTCATCAAATGCTTAAGTATATGATTCAGATTCTTAGTGCCTCTTTGTTTAGTTAATCTCTTGGATTAGTCAGCTGTTAGCTTAGGGGGCGCTACAAAGTTGGTATCAGAGATCACTATTAGATCTTATATGGGAAACGATAGGAATAGCCAGTGCCAGTTAGTGAACTAGATTAGTTTAGAACTGGGTTGGGTTTGTGAGATAAATCTTAATCACTAAAAGCTATCAATAATTAAAATAATTATTTGATTGATTGAACTGTTTGTTTGGTTGTTTGTATGTAATGAAGTAAAAATTGTAGGGTACACCAATAACTTTACTAATATAGATTAGAGAATAATTAATCTAAAAAGTATGAACATGTGGACAATTCAATACTAAAAATAGTAATGTTAGTATTATTGATAAATCCTGAAAGTCACATAGAAATTTATTGAGCACCTAAATCTATACGTAGAATCAACAGTTTATAATCACATAAATGGTAATAATATTTTTGGGACTCAATAATATTTGTAAGAATAGTCAAAATAATAGTTCAACCATCAATGTTTAAAAAAATAAAAAAAAATAAAAAAATAAAATCATAATGGTAATTATTGATGACAATAATATAATAGTAATAATAATTTTAATAAAATGGTGTCTGCATTTATCAATTAGTATCATAGTGAACGTAACTTAACTAAAATCTCATTAAAGATAGATAGCGATAAAAAAATATGACTATGAATAAATAGCTATGGAAAATTATTGACGCTTATCTATGGTTAAGTTTTGTAAATTAAACTAATGAAAAATTAGGGATATATATTTTTCGTTTAAACTAGATATTTATAATATAATAATGGTAAGGCGTCAGACTTAAGAAAGCGAGGATATAATATATAAATAAAAAGACTCAACTTGCTAGTAATCTTGTACCGAATTATCTTTAGTCTAACAAATGATCCTGTAAATCTTTAAATTGAAATAAATATACATGAAGTAGTAACAATAGTATTCGGATGTTTAGTGTAAGATTATAATTAAAAGAAAATAAATTTATAAATTAGTAAGATACTTTACACTAATAGCAAAATCTAAAGATTATTAGGATATATTAAAATCTTATACAGACTCAAATTTAGATCATATTAAATTACCAACGCCAATATTTAACAAGATATAGTATACGGATTAAAAATGAAAATAAAATAAAATTGGTATATCAATCCTTACATAAATGTAAAATTATATTTAAAATATTAAGGCTTAGTGTACCAACTGGACTATTAAATTAAGAATGATAAAAATGATAATATAATTAAGACAATAATTTTTGATAAGATGAGCAAATAATAATACTATATAATGCTAACTACTATAAAATTTAGAGTTATTGTAAATATCAATGTAAATTTTTATTAACAGTACAACTTAAAGATTACTTAGCAATAATATAAATTTAAGGAAATAAAGTTAGATCAAATCAGATCTAGTATTAATAATAAACTTAAACTTGGCATTATGATTAATTACGATTTAACTTTTATTCGTTTAAGAAATAAGAAATAAATGTAATAACAATAATAGAATATTAATACCAAACAACTATGAAAATTTGTTAGCAGTTATTCACTTATATCAAGTCATATAATGAAACAAACAAATAGATACATTGAAATAGATACAATCGTGACATGGATTGTTATGGAGACCATGCCTTGCATTGTGCCCATGAGGTGGGGCTTAAATTCCGGCATGACCTTGTTCGTGATACCATTGTTGATGTGTGTTTTCGTGCTGGTGTTCCCGCTAGGAAAGAAGTCTCTTTGGGTCTTATTTCTAATGAGGGTGCCGATTTACGACCTGCAGATATTTTTTTTCTATAATTGGGATAATGGTCGTGACATGTGTTTTGATGTTACTGGGGTGTCCCCTTTTACCGGTGGTGGAGTTCGTGCTTTCCAGCCAGGTCTTGCCTTAAGTAATGCCACTATGCGTAAAAATAAAAAATATCTTGATAAATGTGTAGCTCAAGGTTATGGGTTTGGTGCTTTGGCTTTTTCCACGTTTGGTGAACTTGGAGACGATACGGTTGAATTTTTAAAGAGACTGCATAATCACCTGTCTAGATTTGATGTTAACGCTAAGCGATGTAATTTCTTTTTTCATAGACTAGGGATTGTGATTCAGAAGGGGGTTGGTGCCCAGCTTGTTGCTCGGATTCCAACTAGTTTCATTCAGTCCTCCCTTGTTGTTGATGATGAGTTTGACATTTAAAAAAAAATTAAAATTAAAAAATTAAAATAATAATAATAATAATAATAATAATAGTAACATTGGATAAGGATCATTAAGTTGTTCATAAATGGTACATGAATTTAAAAATTATATATAGTATTACAACAAACTTAAAGATATCAGATGTTATAAATTGACGTAAAATCAAAATAGGATTACTTATTGATAAAATAAAATATGAGAATCAAATTGTTTAAACTGCTATATAATTTATGAAGTAAAATTTTTAAGTTAAATCAGTACAATTAAATTTAGAGATTAATTAGTCATAATAAGTTAGAAATTAATTAATCTTAATAAATTAATCCAGCACTGGGGAATAGTGAGGTTGGTAATTCTTGTGTGTTCCTGTGATACTTGTTAAGTAGGTATGCATTGTCAGGCGTCGCGAACCTAGACAGGGCAACTGCATTCTTGTATCACTTGGCATGGAAGGGAGACTTGCTTCTATTAGTAAACGGATAGATCCCATATTTTACTTAGAAACTTTATTATAGAATATTTTCTCTTGTAATTAGAACCAGTAACTTATCGAAATAAAAATAAGTTTACTGAACCTAGAGCTACAAATTTTGTTTATAAAAAGCCATATAGGTTTGTGATTTGTTTTATGTTGGATGCGTTTAGACAAGAGATGAAATGATTCTCTATAAGGTGGGGAGTTTTGAAGATTAGATGGATGGTTTGATTTTCGAGGACGAAAATGTATAAGGTGGGGAGAATGTAAAGACCCTCAAGCTCGTCAACGCTATTAGACCAGTCAAGTGACGAATTAGCCGATAATAACTCGATTAGTTAACACGAACGTTAATTAATAGGAATTAATCTAACAACGAATTAGATACGAAACTAGTATCGTTGAATAGATCTCGAAAAGTTACGAAGAGTGGACTACTTGAACGTGTCACTCAGACATCGGCCGAAGAAGATATCTGTTATTTTAGGAGAAGGGTAATTTGGTCATTTAATATTAAAGTGTTATCAAGGCAACCGAATTTTCTTATCAGGGCACCCTATGTGGATAACTCAAAAGCAAATCGATAAGGTTGAGGATTTTCTATTTCTCTTTCATTTTCTTTTCTTCTCCTTTCTTCTTCTTCACGTTTCTCCCTTTCTCCGTTTCTCCGTGGTTGATGAATTCAAGAGTTTAGATTAAGATTTTGAGATTGAAATATGAAGGGGAAGGTCAGGTTATGAGTGATGGTGATTGTGTCCGTAATCGATTCAGAATAGAAGGAGGAAGTAAATCAGTAAGAATATAATTAGGGTTTCTCTTAGAGTTGTGTAGAAGTTCGATTGGTGATGAATAAGATCGAATCAAAGATGGGTTTGAATATTATTACTTGAATATGAATATGGTTATGTCAATATTAGAGGATTTGATTACAAGGAAGATCTCAATTCGAGAGAGTTATAGAGTTAGGGTTCTGTGAGGAAAAGGAAAAGAGGATTAAGGTTTCTGCGAAGAAGAATTGGATTGTGATGGTGATTCTGATGAAGGACTTAATTGGGAATCGAGAAGATACAGAGATGGAAGAATAAGAATTCAATTGAAGAACTAGGGTTTGGGAAAAATGATTGAAGTTTGATTTAGTATGAACAAGAAGAAAGTAAAGGTTGGGTTCGATGAATTGAATATTATTTTGGGGTTTACTGAGAATCAGTGATGAGGTTGATTAAGGACGGGTATCTGGGGATTAATTAATTTGAAGTTACAAAGAATTGGATTTGATGAAGCAACAGTTCATGGGAGGCTAATATCCGGGTAAGTCTCTATGTTGCTTAAATTCCGTTTTAGAGTTGAATTGGTGGGTTGTTGGTGATTTGAGTTAAGTGAAGTAGGGATTGAATGCAATTTCCAGAGTAACACTTATCGTAGGTAATTGTTCTAATTTCATTGTTGTATAATTTTGTATTGAAACTGAGATTGAGATAACAATGGAATGAATTGATGTTTTGAAGTTATTTGGTGATGAATTGAAGAGATGGGGTTGGGTCTGTTTTTGAGAATTTTGATAATTAGATGCAGAGAATGAGATAGTAATGATGTTGTTGTTGTTAGGAAATGTGTCAGAGAAGAATATGGATGGATGCTAGAGATTGTTGCTTGAGCTGAGACAATTAGGAGTTGGTGTGAGTTTATTCAGTTAAGGTTGAGGAATGAAGTGTTGTAGGTGAATAAGATGGTTAGTTGTGTATTGCGATTGAGGTTAATGGAAATGGTGGAGATGCAGTTGAATGTATGCGATATCGAATTATAGGAATGAATGTGGAAATGTTGTTGGTGCTGAGTTGGTGGAGAAATTATTGGAGATGGTAGTGGTTTTGTCAGTCACAGGTTATTGGAGATTGATTTAGTAATGGTGCTGGTTCTATAACTATTGATGTTGAAGCGTGGAAAGAATGTTGCAGTTATAACTAATGGGTTGTAAAGGTTATGTTTGTTGGTTGTTGCAGAGAAGAACTAGCAGTGATGAAGATGTGTATGGAAAGGCCATGGGGTGATGTTGAGTTATAAATTTGTAGTGTAGAGAACTGGTCATGATTGTGTTGTTTGATTTGAACTGATTTCAGTTGAAATAGTAATTAGCTTGTCCGCAACTGATGGACTATTTGTAGATTGAATGTTGCTTGGAAATGCAATTGCAGGTAATTGTAATTTGAGTTCTGAAGTTTAATTATGAATTATTATTGAATGATTAAGAAGATATTGTAGTTTAACATAGAGTAGGAATTGAAACTATAACATGGAAGTTGGTTTCTCGGTTTGAGCTTAGCTTAGTTGAGTCTTGTGATGCACCATTATTGTGCGGTTCACTTCGGCTTTGCAAGGGCCTTGGTTTGTATAACTTGAATCGGTCTTGTGGACCGAGTCGACTCACCGATTTCCCGACTTGACCCGAGTTGGACCCTTGACCCGATTTGACTCAGTGGACCATTTGACCAGGACCTTGACTTGACTTGGACGTAGACTGTTAGAGACCCGTTGACTGTTAAGTTTGACCGTTAGTTGACTTAGATGGACCAGACCTTTTATTAACTGGCCGGTTTGATGGGTCGGGCCAGAGTAAGCCCGCGGCTTAGGATTAGTTTTTCTTAATTAGATGAATTGGACCCCTTTTGGTCCGAATTAGACTTTGTTTTCTTCTACAATGTTGTAGATATTCATAAGACTTAGCTATGCACTATAGAATCAACCTAATTGGAATATTAAACTCTTAGTTATGTTAAAGGTAGAGAATGAGATCCCATAATGGCTTGGAACCATTAGATAGTTCACTTAGTTTATAACTGGAACTTGTATGAATTATGTTATGAGCCTTGTGTGAGCCGTTTGGCTAGACTCTTAGACTTCTTGTGTGATTAACAGTTAGAATGTATTAACAACGATCAATTCTAAGGATGAACCGGTGGATCTCGAGGTAGGCGTGGCTTGTTATAAAAAAAAAGGTGGGAATTTATATTTAACTCTCTTGTGATTGTTGTTGTTTTCTTTCACAAAAGTTTATGTTTAACAAATTCATGCATTATCTGCTTGTGTATTCCTTGCATTGTTTTATTTTGAATTCGAAAGTATTGTTGTTTCTTTTAATCTTTCCATTGCTTGGAAAGGAATTGTGATGCTTTGTATGTCTTTATGAAATGTTCGGGAAATAAGAATTTCCATTTGTATGCTTAATAGGTGTGTAAGGAAGTGATCGACACCTATTAGGAAAATGATAGGTGTGTAAGGAATTGGTCGACATCTATCTGGAAAACAAGATTTTCCATCTGTGGTATTGTTGATGGTGGATTTTCGTTTAAGGTTATATTTGTAAAAACCAGAGAAAATCATGCGCTGACATCTTGTAAAAGATAAAGCCATCTATAAGTGTTGGATACTCCCTCACTTGATTCACCAAGAATGGAACTTGTAGCAACAGTCCCATTCTGTGAATTTCATATCAGCCTTGTATTTCCTGTACTCATTATCAGTGTGGCATGACGACTGAGTGTTACTCTTACAGAGTAACACGAACCTCCAAGCACTATAATGAAACCATGTACGAAATACCCGCACGGGCCGATTCTCGGTGTGTTATACTAGCCCGAGCCCTCTCGGTGTGTTATACTAGCCCGATTGAGCCCTCTCGGTGTGTTATACTAGCCCGATTGAGCATCCGGACTTGATCGTATCGGTCTCCGGATATGATTCGATCGCAGTCATCCAACTCCACAAGCATGATTGGATGACCACGGATCAATTCCATCACCCCCAAGCGGTATGGAATACACACGGCCTTAGCTTGCCGATATGATCTCGATCGCAGTCATCCAACTCCACAAGCATGATTGGATGACCACGGATCAATTCCATCACCCCCAAGCGGTATGGAATACCCACGGCCTTAGCTTGCCGTGATATGATTCGATCGCAGCCATCCAACTCCACAAGCATGATTGGATGACCACGGATCAATTCCATCACCCCCAAGCGGTATGGAATACACACAACCGACCCCCGCATGGTCGACCATTGGCCTTCGCTTGCCAAGAAACCGTCCATACCAAGCATTATGGACGGAAAACCCTAAATTAGGGTTTGCGGCATATTACATGTGCCGCAAAACGGTCTCAACCGTCCATCTTCGCAGCATAGATGGAGGGTGTAGATGTAGACTCAAAGGGCCCTGAGCATGTCGACACGATCACCGTGTGACCGCCACACACTTGACCAATCGGTCAAAGCCAACCATGGTTGGTTACAACAAATTCGTCCGCCCAAAAGAGCATGGTCGCGCGGCTTTGAAAGCCAAAATTAGGGTTTCAAGTCATCACGCGCGTCCATCTTCTCTCCCGATTTAATGGAGGGTCACAGATTGGATTAACCAAGGCCGGTCATACCAGCATGACCACCGTGGGCCCATCTACCTCCTCTTGCGGTCGGCCAAGGCATACCATGCCCGGCTAATCCAAAACGCCCGACCAAACTCACGCGGTTACATCTCCCAAATCCTAAACTGATCTCGACCGCTCAACTTCACCGGACGAATTGGGTGGCTTAGATCACGTTTCATGAGACGGTAAGACATAGGCGTGAACATCAGCCTACCGTCTACACGCCAAACCAACCGGCCAAGACCGACCAAGCTAGGTCGTCTTGGAAAACGCGCCGGAAAAGGGTATGGCGCGCGGCTTCTTGCGGTATCAAACTCTTATCGCAAAATCAATCTCGACCACTCCTCTTTGACGGTCAAATCGAGTGGCCCAGATCGCGCTTTCATGAGGGAACGGAATACAGGCACCTACACCATCATGCCGCCAACACGCATGTATGGTCGGTCCTCTGCAAAATCCTTCCCACGCTTGGTTTCGACCAAGCTAAAGAGTGATGCTTGCGCACCTCTTTAAAAACCCTAATTTCATCAACGGTCGCAGATGAGTGTCTCAAACATCATCTCGTCCGTCCGACCTCACCAGACTTGGTTATACAACCCTGGTCGAGTTATTTGGTTAGTGAGGATTCATTACCCATCACCGTACCACACCGTAATGCGCACTCCGCATAAAATACACACGGTACTTCACAAGTATCGACTTTCGAATAACGCAGCTTATTCAATTCAGCATTACATGCTATCTTTCGTGGATCCACGATCCACATTCCAGACATCAATCATGTCACAAACTGGGGATACATACTTTGGGGGTATTGGTCTGGCGGTTTACGGAGTGCGGCGTGCAACGCGCCATCACAAGAACGTGTTAGGAAGTCATGGACGGTTAGAGATGAACAGAAAAGTGGGCAAGACTGGTCGTGTGTTACCGACACACAACTCCACTACTCCATCATTCCACTACCTCCACTTCCCACGAGAAACGTGAATGAGGCTCAATGACTTGTATAAATAGGGTCTCCGCCCTATTTCCAACAACACAAGGAATAACGGAGAACAACACAAGTTCAGACGACATAAACCAAGTGTTAATACAAATCGTATTCAAACACCCAGAGCCTGCTTGCATCAACCGCAAGCCTGCTCATCTTTCTGTTACAAGTCATAAGCAAGCCAACACCTTCACAATCTCAACACCTTCTTCGCTTCCCTCCCTAAGATCAACCCCATCTCCTTCACTTTGTGACCGAAACAAGTCTGGAACGGCCATTTCTTGGTTTAGGCCGTACTTGCACAGATTGATCTCTCGAATCTACAAGCACTCACCGCGTAGTGCATTTGTTGAAAGGTTTAAATTCATTCCTCATCCACACCCCAAATTACCAAATTCTGCAGGAGTAGTTTTCACCCATCAACAATTGGCGACCACAAATGGGAGGTTGATCTATCGGTTGCACAAAATTGAATTCTCAATTCTTCGGTTTTCGGCTCACGATGCATCCTCATCAGGAAACCACAGGCGGTTCAGATACCATGGGAAGTGTAGATAGAATGCTGGAGGATGTCTTGGCAAATCAAGCTGGTATCACCAGAAGGTAGAGCGAAACATTCCGCCTTTAGAATGATATAACATCACAATTACAAGAAGGATCGGCAGGCATCTACTCAAGCAGTGCAAGAAATGTCAATCCTTAGTCGAGTCACACCTTTACCGGTGGAGAGGCAAAAAGAGCGTTTAACCGCAGGTGACTCAGGAAAGATGAACAACATGGTCCAGTCAACAATGAAGAACCAAGGCAACTCCGCAGAGGAGAGGACTTGTCCGGAGTACTACAACGTATACCGGATAAAGAAATGGAGCCTGCAGCTTACGGATCCCTGCTGGAAGATTTACATCTCAAGACCCTTGTCGAAGCCGTGAAGAAACGCTTGAGGAAGGAGAGATCAATCAAGTAACACGTGAGTACGAGAGGATGGGAACGTTCAATTCGATCACTCGGCGGTGATATTACAACACCTCCCATCACCAGAGCCGAAGCAGCTGCAAGTCCCGGCATCTCATCAAGTGTAACACCTCCGGTAGTCACCGGAGCAACAACTTCCACTCCTTCATCGGGACGAGGAACCGGAGGGGCGAGAGGAGGACCATCTCCCATTATTGCAGACTTGATGGAAAAGGAAGTTCTTGTCAAGACTCAAACGGATATGGCCGCAACTCGGAAAGAGGTACTCACTTTTCTTAAGACATTAACTCGATCGATTTCCACATGACCCGCAAACAGCCCACGGAGCCAACAAGGAATGAATTCAACGCACCGGAGAAGGTACTTCAATGGCACGGACCTACATGGACCCGATCAAAGAAGCGACATCGGATATGAGCGGTCCCGTCATGGAGGCTCCTACACCGGGACTAATCCTCACAACGATCTTCCTCAAGTCAATAGTTTCACTATGAACCGAGGGCCGGTGGATCGGGAAGCGGTTTCTCTAGTGGAAAGTTTATGCAAACTTTCACATCTCTCGAAGAATCGGCGCGCGGAGACGTTTTGCCTTTGCTATCAACCGAGGAAGGTCAAGGTCACGACCGTGACCTACATGTCACCGCACGCATCAAGGATTCGAGTTCAAGACGACCCTTATCTACACAGGATCGTCTTCATTACTCTCAAGATTCTCGGGACATCCAAGGCTCTCCCGGGCAAGGTCGTACGGAAGCCTACCACAATGACGGACTTCGAGGGAAACCAAACCAAAGACATACGGGAGAAGCTCGTGTGAAAGAATCGAGACAAGTTCGTTGCATCCCACTCCCCATGTGGGCGTCAATTCAGAAGAAGACCGACTTGCATCATTGAGGGCTAGTACCCACGATGCATCTTTGCTTGATGAAGCATTCTTCTCCATACTTGTGAAGCCACAACCCACGTTCACACGAGGATGGAAACGAACTTTTATGGCGAGTCGTGACCGAGAAAGGAAAATGGTATACCAAGATCGCCATTATCAGCGAGAGAGAGACTGTTACCCAGTCTCTCCACCTAATGGAATGCTACAACAAAGAACGAACCACAAGAGCAAGTGCTAGATGCTCCACAACAGCTGCAAGATGGCACCAACTCTACAACTGATGAAATTGAAATCGTTGAGGAATCTCCTAGGCCTATCTCCATCACTCAACCTTGTGTACGGATAAACGCACGAAGCTCGTGCAACTTCTCAAAGAGTACCAGGACATATTTGCTTGGAGATATGAAGAAATGCCGGATGAAAATTGGTCACCCATCATACACATGTCATACCTGTATCCAAGTCGGTTAAACAGTTGTAGTTCATACATGAGGAAAATGGATAGATCGAGTCTTTGCATAGACTTCGAGACTTGAACAGTGCTTGCTCCAAAACGATCCTCCTCTCGCCTAACATCGACATGTTAATAGATACAACCAAATGCGGACACGGCATGTTCTCCTCCATGGATGGATGTAGCGGCTACAAACAGATAAGGATGTACGAGCATGATGCAAGTAAGATATCTTTTCGAACTCCTCTCGGAAATTTTTATTATACCATGCTTTGCCATTTGGTTTAAAGAGTGCCGGTTCAACGTATAACCGCTCTATGACGGTAATCTTCCACTGGAGCCGATACCTCAAGGGAGCAGCTTCAAGAAGATAACGATGTCCAACCGTCATATCGAGAGAAATCCGGGCGAGTTACTCTATCGGACGGTGGTCGAACAAGATCCGGGTGAGTCACTTTATCGAGACAATGGTACATGTCTATCACGCTATATTGGAGAATCCGCGCTTTTGGTCATCCTCTGAGCCGTTTGAACGCTCATCTACAACAACATATGCCCGATAGAAAGAACCAGGCCTGCCGGAAGAGCCTCATAATGTTTGTAGGGGCATATATCTCACCAACAGGCGATACAACATTCAACCTTACGTGCGCTTCCTTAAAGTAGCAAGAGGAAAACCACCAAGATACAACATCATGCGCGTCCATCAACTCCAACTCCGAGACCACGTGCACGAATCCCACAATGATGAAACAACGTCCAAGGTATTCCATACCGGCTCGACAACAACCACTACGGACAAACCATGTAAACCACGCTTGGGGATCGAGGCTCGGCATGAAGTTCCTTCACCGTCGATCAAGGACCTCTTCAACATGAGAAAGATGGTCACCAAGAATCATGGATTCGCAAGGGTAATCGAACCAAGAGGAAGCCACTTCAACGCTCCCTCCAGCAGAAGCTGCTTCAATGGTCTATTCAAGAGCCGCCGCAACGCTCTCTCCGAGACCCACGTTCGCTTCGAATCCTTCTTCAACACTCTCTCCAGACCCACCTCAACGGTCGCATCGAAACCACTTTAACATCCTCTCGAGACGTTTCAACACTCAAGCTGCATCAATAATCTGCGCTCCGGTCAAGTTATCTTTGATGTACTCATTGCTCAACATACGTCTCATCCATCCTTCATAAGGGCCCAGCGGAGCATGAGAAACCTAAAAGTCGATAGGAGAAGAGTTATCTTGTGGAACAGATATTTCCCTATAGTTGAAAAGGCGCGGTGAACAACTCATCATCAATGTTCGGCATATCTTTGAAGCTTTCAACACCTCCTGACTTGGCACCAGCATTATCTCCAGAAGACATCTCAACATGGATTCTTTTCTTCCACAATAAAATAAAAGACAGGAGTTAGAACTTGTATGAAAATACAGGAGAGATGTAGTCACACGGCAAGACAAAACTCACATCGGAGCACACAATGGCCGGTCCAAACACCATTCAAGTCCGGTACAAATTTTAGTCCGGTACAAATTTTAGTCTGGTGTCGATTTCAAGACCGGTACAAGTTTCAAGACCGGTACAAGTTCCAAGTCTGTCAGGCGTATGTGGGTGAGACTCACGTTCAATCAAGCAGACACAACAAGCCCACATTCGATCAAGCAGGCGCAGTAGCCCCACGAACGAAGCAGGTGCAGCAGTCCGTCGATTAGGCACAACCCCACGATCGAGTGAAGCAGGCGCAATAGCCTCTCGACCGAAGCAGGCATAGCAAGGTCGATCGAAGCAGGCAAGGCCGACATCATACTAGGGAAACACTCTCCTATATGCCTTTTGAACGTGACATACTCCAAGGACAGGATGACCCGTCCCTCCTGGTAACATCTAACTTTGCCTCATAAGTTTTATCTTTAACTGTCACCATCTCATGCCTACCACACAATAGTGTAACCATTATGTGCTAGGCAGGGGACTTAATGTTGATGGTGGATTTTCGTTTAAGGTTATATTTGTAAAAACCAGAGAAAATCATGCGCGACATCTTGTAAAAGATAAAGCCATCTATAAGTGTTGGATACTCCCTCACTTGATTCACCAAGAATGGAACTTGTAGCAACAGTCCCATTCTCGCGAATTTCATATCGACCTTGTATTTCCCGTACTCATTATCGGTGTGGCATGACGACCGAGTGTTACTCTTCGAGTAACACGAACCTCCAAGCACTATAATGAAACCATGTACGAAATACCCGTACAGGTGCGATTCTCGGTGTGTTATACTAGCCCGAGCCCTCTCGGTGTGTTATACTAGCCCGATTGAGCCCCTCTCGGTGTGTTATACTAGCCCGATTGAGCATCCGGACTTGACCGTATCGATCTCCGGATATGATTCGATCGCAGTCATCCAACTCCACAAGCATGATTGGATGACCACGGATCAATTCCATCACCCCCAAGCGGTATGGAATACACACGGCCTTAGCTTGCCGGATATGATCTCGATCGCAGTCATCCAACTCCACAAGCATGATTGGATGACCACATCAATTCCATCACCCCCAAGCAGTATGGAATACCCACGGCCTTAGCTTGCCGGATATGATCGATCGCAGTCATCCAACTCCACAAGCATGATTGGATGACCACGGATCAATTCCATCACCCC